>JARQOD010000004.1:86691013-86842948 GCA_033576555.1 Oophaga sylvatica | reverse complement strand
TTAATATGAGAGTAAATTTTACATAAAGTACAGGTAACTAGAACATAATGAGTTTATCAAGTGTCTGTATAGTTACCTCAGAAGTAGTCCAGTGCCAGAAATTGTGAATAAAGAAAAGGATGGCCAAGGTGAAATCCTTATATATATATATATACTGGACTACTTCTGAGGTAACTATACAGACACTTGATAAACTCATTATGTTCTAGTTACCTGTACTTTATGTAAAATTTACTCTCATATTAATCTCTGTACGTACAAGCTACAAACTGTATATATACCGTGTATATATTAAGTGTTTTTGTGTGTTTTAGGGGAACATTACTTTGTCACTAATCTTATGTACATATCACCTCCATTTCTGTTTGGGGATACTTACAGTTTCATTTTGTTTTCACAGCGACATTTTGAAAAAGGCTAAAGTGTAGCCGAAACGTTAATAATTCGCTCTTTTTTCTTTTTGTCCTAATTTGTTGCCATAATCAGTCAATAAAATATTAACTTGACTTGATAATCAGACTTCCCTTATAGAGTGCGGTGTATTCATTACCTTCAATTTTTTTTACCATGTTCACCAAATGCTAAAAAAACCCTGCCGTTATAATTCTCCAGGTCATTACGAGTTCATAGACACCAAACATGTCTAGGTTTTTTTTTTTAAGTGATGAAAAAAAAATCCAAATTTGTTAAAAAAAAATAAAAAGTGCGTCATTTTCCTAGACCAGTATCGTTTCCAGTTTTCAGGATCTGGGGCAGAGTGAGGGCTTATTTTTTTGCAAGCCGAGCAGACGATTTTAATGATATGGTGTGCAGACAATCTTTTGATTGCTCATTATTGAATTTTAATGCAATTTTGAGGCAACCAAAAAAAACATAATTCTGAGGTTTTGACTTCTTTTTTAGATTGGGTGATTCTGAATGCGGAGATACCAAATATGTGTATGTTTTTTTTATTAATTAAAAAAATAAGTCCAAAAAGCACAATTAAGGTACTAGACACTCCAAAATACAGAACTCATACTGTCCAAAAACATGAAGAATGAAAAAATACAGCGTAAAAGCAACCCAGGAAGAAGCTTAGGAGGAGAGGATGTGCAGCTGTGTTGGTCTTCCTCTAAATCTCGGCATCTTTAGTCACCTAAGGTAATGTAATCTTTTTGTTTACCTACTTATCTTTTTCATGGCACTTTATGATTTAATATATGCATTAAACCATTGCTGATTTATGTAAATATATGCTATCATGTATGCCGGCATAACAGTCTGTCTAGGAGTGAGTATTACCTGGATTCCTCTTCTACACTAAGCACTTTTTTACTGACTTGGAACCCACCATATATTTCTATTACCATTAATGACACAGAAATGAACGTATTGGCATGCCTGACAATTAATTGTGCATTATATTACATTCCTATGTCATTAAGGCTACTTTCACACTTGCGCCGTTTTGCGCTGCGTTTCAAGCGCACATCAAACGCATTGAGAAAATGCATGCAAACGCTTGTAAATGCTGCGATATTTTGTCGCATCAGCGTGCGCATTACAACAAAAAAACGCAGCGTTTGTCTGCAATTTCAAGCGTTTTTGCATGCGTTTGCGGTTTTTATGCTCATGGATTGTGTAGGTGTCACATTTCACAGGAGGAAAATCCTTGCAAAATTCTTGCAACAGACTCCATCAATGGGACACCAGTGGGCGTGTTTATGGGAAATCTTTATATAGAGCCTGTTTACAGCAGAATTCTTCACATTTGCTTGAATTTTCCTTTGTGAACATGGATAAGCGCTGGAAGAGTTTTCACTTAAACTTGGATCTGGACATCGCGATGGCTCAGGCTTATGCAGTTGCTTGCCATCAACAAAGGGAGAGAGAGAGACAGCGAAGACGGCAGCGGTGGTGTTTGTGGATACATCCGATTGTTGAACTCCTGGAGAGCCGTGGAGCGTACCACACCCTCTATAGCAAGCTCCAGGCAAACCCGGAGAAATTTAGTGACTATACCCGGATGTCCCAAGAAACCTTCAGTGATTTGCTTGGTTGTGCCCAAGAATTCATCCGGAGACCGGACACACAACTCCGTCATGCGATTCCTCCAGAGGAACAGCTCCTGGTCACATTACGGTACGTAATATTGCTAAACCAATGCCTGTATAATTTTATTTGCTCTGTCATGTACTATTCCAAAGCTGGCAGAATTATTGTTCTGCCATGTAGTAAACAAAGACCTGCAGAATTATTTTTATGCCATGTACTAATATTTTTTTTTCTTTTAATGTTTTAAAAAACCATATGCAATAATATATTTTTTTGTTCTTTCTCTGTTTCGCAGATTTCTGGCTACTGTAGAGACCCTGTCTTCACTCCACTTCCAGTACCGGATTGGAATCTCCACCTTGTCAGGAATAGTTGCGGACACCTGCCGGGCTTTGTGGAACGTTTTGTCCAGATTTTATGCCCCTGCCCACCACCAAAAAGTGGATTGAAATAGTTGAAAAATTCTGGACAGTCTGCAATTTCCCCAACTGTTTGGGAGCGGTTGATGGGAAACACATCCATATAATCAAACCCAAAAGAACTGGCTCGGAGTACTACAACTACAAAAAGTACTTTTCTACAGTACTCATGGCCATTGTGGATGCAGACTGTATGTTTGCTGCAGTAGACATTGGGGCATTTGGCCGTGGGAATGACTCCCAGGCTTTTAAGAACTCGGACATGGGCCGTAGGTTGTATGGCAACCATATCAATTTCCCAATGCCACGGCCTTTTCCCAACACCGAAGGTCCGCCACAGGCATTTGTAAAGGTTGGGGATGAGGCATTCCAGATGTGCCAAAACCTGCTCAAACTCTACTCCAGCAGGGACTTGGAAAACACCAAAAAAAAATTAAATTACAGACTGTGAGGGACAATCCCAGTCCTTCCACGTCACCAATGTGACGTAACTCCACAGTCACAGCTCTCCGGAGCCCCCTTTGTCTCTCAGGTTAGTAAGGGAACTGCACCTAGAGCAAATGGAGGGAGTCCTGTTACCCACTGGGTATTCTAAGATTCGTGATCAGAGTAAAAGCATCAGCCCAAGATTAATTTTATGGTTTACTTGCCTTAAGGGCGCACTAGATAATTACAGAAATATACAGTAAGCTATACAGCGGAATTACAATGGATTTGCAGTCAGAGTAAAATACAACAATAATGGTACAAGGCTTAGAGGCATTAGCTAGAGGTCAATATTACCAGGTTGTAGGGGCATGTGGAGGCAGGGAGCTCTGCGATCCACAGGTGAAAGTCTTAGTTGCTGGACAGTCCCCCAAAACGTGTGCCGCTGCTCCCTTGGCAGATCTGTCCCTTGGTCCTTAGTTTTTCATGGTCTTGCTGCTGTGAGAATGGATTCAGTCTGCCCATAGCTCACAGTTCTTAAACCTGCTAGGTCCCAACCTCTGTGTCCGAGGGTGGGATGATAATCTCCACCCTTAGCCCCCTGCAGAATTTATTCCCAATACCTAATAACGGGGTTAACTTTCTCCAGGATGATCGGATCAGGACATGAGAGGTACCAGCGGATGCAGTATGTTTCGCCTGTCGCGTGGAGATCAAACCTGGCCCTATTGGGTCTCTGTGGAGTGCCAATCTCTATATCTCAGACCCCCCAGCCATCACCGACTCGGGAGTTGCACCATCAGATGTCCAAGGTCCGCAGGATCACGCAGATATTTTTTATGAGTTTGTACCTAGAAAGATGTGCTCATAATTCATAATCCTAGAACGGAGCCGTCATGGCTGGGAGACACAATAGATGTGTTTTCTGTGTCTAGCTGACAGGTATAATTTAATTTAAGCCCCCAGGCCCCAGGCTACAATGTCTCAGGCTAAAGCTTTGAGGTCTTGTTTTGGCCTTATCTCATTATCATACTAACAGACCTTGCTATTCAACATTGGGCCTGAATTACTTAGCATTCTAAAAGACCTTTTTATTCACAGTGGACACAAAACCCTGTCGTATTGAATATGCCCACAGGCCCTGGGGTCAGGTGCAGTTAGCAGCCTGTGGCTCTGTGAACAGACAAAATGGAGGCTGGTCTCGGCCCTATCCAAGATGGTGGCTGTTCCTTTCTCACACAAGCTGACCAGGGCCAGAAGAACTGTAGATTGTGCCTTTGGTATACTTGTTTTCAGATAGCGCATTCTCGGCACAGCCATTAATCTGAAACTGGAAACAGTGGATGAGGTGGTGAAGGCCTGTGTGGTTCTACATAATTTTGTGATGGCTAAAGAGCACCCGAAGTTTTAACTCGATGATGCAGCTCCTAACCCATTGCCTGAATTCACTCATCACCCTCTCAGGTCATCCATTGAAATTTGCCAAATGAGGGACCAATTTGCGGCCTACTTCATCTCAGATGTAGGACGGGTGGAATGGCAAGATCAAATGGTATAAAAATTAGAGATGAGCGACTTTGGCTCCTGGAGGGTCGAGTTGGGTTTCGGACCACCCGACTTTCCCAAAAGTCAAGTCGAACAAAGTCGGCCGACTAACGGAAAAGTTCAATTCGGAGTCAAAAATCCGACCCCAATGCAAGTCAATGGGGAATAAAAGTCGGCAGGGAGTGGAGGACAGTAAAGACACCTACAGTGCCCATTTCAATGCCAACGACATCAATTCTTATTACTTAAGCTTGTGAAGCTTAATTTACTTTATAATAATAGTTACGCATTGAAAACTGGGGGTTATTTTGCTAAAGTTATGGGGGGGCAGGGCTGGCTGCAGGTTTTCGTGGGTCCCGGGCGAAAGAGTCTCAGTGGGCCCCTTTAAATCATACCACAATTCATGATGCTCCGATACCGCAGAGAAATATAGGTATAGTACAATGCCAAAAGCTTCACTTCTTACATTACATGAGTGATATCTATTGTAAATTCTACAATAGCTCAAAAACTGGACAGTATAGTCCTCCATACAGTATTATGGGCAACACATAGTGTGCCATACAGAATGGGCTCCATATAATGCTCCATACAGAATAGGCCCCATATGTGCTTCATATGATGCTCCATATATAAAGGGCCCTATATGCCCCATAAATAATGAACCCCATATGATGCTCTGGTGTATGATGGGCCCCATATATGATGCTCCAGTGTGTGATGAGCCCCATATAATGCTCCAAATATAATGGTCCCCATATATAATGCTCCATATATAATGGGTTCCATATGATGCTCTATATATAATGTGCCCAATATGATGCGCCATATATAATGGGCCCCATTTGATGCTCCAGTATATGATGTGACCCCTGGATGATGCTCCAGTGTATGATGGGCCTATATAATGCTCAATATATAATGTGACCCATATGATGCTCCAGTATATGATGGGCCCCATGGATGATTCTCCAGTGTATGATGGGCCTATATAATGCTCCATACATAATGGGCCCCATATGATGCTCCAGTGTATGATGGGCCCCATATATAGTGCTCCAGTGTATAATGGGCCCTATCTATAATGCTCAAGTGTATGATGTGCCCCATATATTACCCTCCAGTGTATAATACTCCCCATATATTGCTCCAACCATAAAAAAAAATTATGGTTGTTCACATAGGTCAGGGACTCGCCAGACTTGAGACAACCTTGACGATGGTTGGTGGGCTTTTAATATTTGGCCAAATGTTATACTAAGCGTCTCAAAATTTTCCTTCTACTCCAAAACCATATTGCTATTCAAAATTTCATGTATTTCATATTGTCATGCTTTAGTATGTTAGAGTGCAACTCTTTCTCGTATGTTTTACATGGGGGTAGAACCCCTTGGTTTGCACCTAATTCACATTAGTCTGATGTGCCAGTCAGGTTTTTTTGTCTTTTGAATGTTAGCTTAGTGACCGAGCACTCCGCCCCACCAGGTGGTGATTTTAATTACAGCAGGTCTCTACTTACCCATATATGCAGGCATTACTGACAGAGGTGTCCACATTTAGGGCTCATACCCACTAGTGGGAAAAAAATTGGCCCGTTTTCTGGACGGAAAAAACGGTACGATTCTAGTAAAATGTCATGCGATTTGCATGCGATTTTAAATCGCACCATGCGTTTTCCATCAGTTTTCCATCAGTTTTCCATCTGTATGCAATGCTATTTTAACATGAAGTTTTACATAGAGCAGTTATCTCTATGTAAAAAGTCATGTAAAAATCACATTGTAAAAAAAAAATGTACACAAAAAGAAAATAATTATATAATATATATATATATATATATATATATATATATATATATATATATATATATATATAATATATATAGGTCATACACTTCTACATAGTATAATAGCCGCTAATTCATCCCCGGCTATACTGTAAAATCACACTGACAATAAAAAATAGAAACAATACATATACACACATAGAATACATATATACATATATATATATATATATATATATATATATATATATATATACATGTATATATATATATATATATATATATATATATGTAATTGTGACATATATATATATATATATATATATATAATATATATATATAATATATATTATAGTTCATACACTTCTACATACTGTAAATAGCCGCTAATTCAATTGCCGGCTTTTGTGAAATCACAGAAGTCGACATGAAATGATACATTGTTTACACACAGTTAACCATGTCATTTTATGTATTTTGATATATGGTTTTAACTTACAATTACATAAGTGTATGTGTGCAAAATTTCAGACATGTAGGGGTTAATTAAAGGTGTAAATTCATTGAAAAAAAATGTGTGGGCTCCCGCTGTATTGTCTCCACCAGACAGACAAAGCAAGCGAGTGGGGGCAGATAATAATATCCTAGGGAGGGTGCATTTATTTTGTGCCCCCCCTGGCTACTAACATCTGCCCCCAGACACCCCAGAAAAGGCAAATCTGTAATTAGATTAGCCCTTTCTGGTACTTTGCCCGTCTATTCCCATTGCCCTGTAGCGTTGGCGAATGGGTTAATAAGGGGTTAAAGCCACCTTGCAATTGAAAGGTGAGTTTAAGCCAGGTTAATAATTGAGAGCTGTCAATTAGACAACTATCAATTATTAATCCTATTGAAGTTAATTAAAAAACACACACACTTTAAGAAAAAATAATTTTAATGAATTAAAAACACATTTTTTTGACCATCTTTTATTTAACTCTTAATCCCTGCGAAGCCCTTGATCTCCTATAATAAAGAAAAAATAATAAAACAACATTATTCTCACCTATCCGGCGATCTGTCAGGTCCCACGCTGTAATCCTTCACAAAGGGTTAACTAGCTTTCAGTCAAGCAGCGCAAGTAATGCTGCCTGCTCAGCAGAAAGCTCCTGAATGAATGAGCTTATCTCCGGCGACAGGAGAGGATGTGATTAATGAATGAAGCTTAATTGATTGCATCCCACTTTCACTTTAGTCAGGTCAGGGTGACCTGACCCGAAGTGAAAGTGGCAATAAATCAATTAAGCTCCACTCATTAATCACTTCCTCTCCTATCGCTTAAGACTTCCAGGGCGCTCAGAGCAAGTTGTACACCTGTTAACCCTTTCTGATGGATTACAGCGTGGGACCTGACTGTGCATTGGATAGGTAAGAATAATTTTGCTTTTTTACTTTATTTTTATTACAGGAAATGGTTTTAGCAGGAAAATAAATAATGGTCAAAAACTGTTTGATTATTTCATTAAACTTCTTTTTTATTAAAGTGTGTGTGTTTGATTTTTCTTTCATACAATAGGATTAATAATTGATAGTTGTCTAATTGACAGCTCCAATTATTAACCTGGCTTAAAGTCACCTTTCAATTGCAAGGTGGCTTTAACCCCTTATTAACCCATTCGCCACCGCTACAGGGCAATGGGAATAGACGGGCAAAGTGCCAGAAAGAGCTAATCTAATTACAGATTTGCCTTTTCTGGCGTGTCTAGGGGCAGATGTTAGTAGCCAGGGGGGCACAAAATAAATGCACCCTCCCTAGGCTATTATTATCTGCCCCCACTCGCTTGCTTTGTCTGTCTAGTGGAAAAAATACAGCGGGAGCCCACACATTTTTTTTCAACAAATTTACACCTTTAATTAACCCCTACATGTCTGAAATTTTGCACACTGTAGGGATCCGCTCTGGTAGGCAGGGGCCGGGCCGCAGTAATGAGGTAAACACACAGGGGTTTAGTTCAACGTTCAGTGGTTTTAATGATAAGTTCAACAAAAGTCCAGATAACAAAATCAAAAACAGAACATAAATCACTCCAGTTTGGAGAACCACTGGTCGCAGACTCACCCTTGCTTGGGACAGGCTTAACTAAGCGGTGGAATGTCAGCAGAGACCGCCAGGTGCCATTCCCGGGTGGTCTGGTACTCGCTTCCTGGTGTGCACTGACACACTGTCACGAAAACAATCTTCCAGGCTGACTTCAGCCAAACTCCTTCCTTTCACCACTCATACTCCCACAGCTTCCTGTTAAATAGGCCTAGTCCACACCCTCAGGTGAGGTACACATCAGCTGACCTGATCACGTGACTATGACCTCATCACAGGTCCTGTGATCATGGAAAATCCTGAGCAAACTTCAGTCTGCCAGAAGAAATATATCTCCCATCATGCAAAATCCCCTTTGGTGTACCACAACACATACACTTATGTAATTGTAAGTTAATCCCTTACTGCCATCGGACGTACTATCCCGTCCATGGTACCTGGGCCCGTATGACCGGGGACGGGATAGTACGTCATAGGCGATCAGCTGCGCTCCTGAGGGGAGCGCAGCTAATCGCCGCCGGGTGTCAGCTGATTATCACAGCTGACACCCATGACTGTGTGTCAGGAGCGGTCACGGACCGCTCCCGGCACATTAACCCCTTGCACACCGCGATCAAACATGATCGCGGTGTACTGGGGGCACAGGGGAGGATCGCGCAGGGTGGGGGCTCCCTGCGCGCCCCCCTGAGACCCTCAGAGCAGCGCGATGTGATTGCGCTGTTCTGAGGGCTTCCTCCCTCCCAGGACCCGGATCCAAGATGGCGCCGGGGTCCTGGAGGGAGGCGGCTACCTCAGTGCCTGCCGAGAGCAGGCACTGAGAAGCCTGCATCACTGCCTGAGCGATCGCTGGTGTGACAGAGTGCTGTGCACACTGTCACACCAGCGATCTGATAAAATACTGTGATGTCCCACCCTGGGACAAAGTAAAAAAGTTAAAAAAGTAAAAATAAACATGTGTAAAAAAAATCCAAAATAAATAAAAAAAAAAATAAATATTCCCCAATAAATTCACTTCTTCCTGTAAAT
The DNA here is from genome assembly GCA_033576555.1 of Oophaga sylvatica. Classification (NCBI taxonomy): domain Eukaryota; kingdom Metazoa; phylum Chordata; class Amphibia; order Anura; family Dendrobatidae; genus Oophaga; species Oophaga sylvatica. The sequence continues at coordinate 86,833,632 of JARQOD010000004.1, read as the reverse complement.
AAAAAAAAACAAAACAATAAAAGTACACATATTTGGTATCGCCGCGTCCGTAACGACCCCCCCTATAAAATTGTCCCACTAGTTAACCCCTTTAGTGAACCCCTTAAAAAAAAAAAAAAACGAAGCAAAAAATCAATGCTTTATCATCATACCGCCGAACAAAAAGTGGAATAACGCGCGATCAAAAAGACCGATATAAAAAAACATGGTACCGCTGAAAACGTCATCTTGTCCCGCAAAAAACGAGCCATCATAAAGCATCATCAGTGAAAAAATAAAAAAGTTATAGCTCGCAGAATAAAGCGATGCAAAAATAATTATTTTTTATATAAAATTGTTTTTATTCTATAAAAGCGCCAAAACATGAAAAAATGATATAAATGAGGTATCGCCATAATCATACTGACCCGAAGAATAAAACTGCTTTATCAATTTTACCACACGCGGAACGGTATAAACGCCTCCCCCAAAAGAAATTCATGAATTGCTGATTTTTGTTCATTCTAACCTCCCAAAAATCGAAATAAAAAGCGATCAAAAAACGTCACATGCTCAAAAATTGTACCAATAAAAACGTCAACTCGTCCCGCAAAAAATAAGACCTCACATGACTCTGTGGGCCAAAATATGCAAAAATTATAGCTCTCAAAATGTGATGATGCAAAAACTATTTTTGCAATAAAAAGCGTCTTTTAGCGTGACAGCTGCCAATCATAAAAACCCGCTATAAATAGTAAATCAAACCCCCCTTTATCACCCCCTTAGTAAGGGAAAAATAATAAAATTAAAAAAAAGTATTTATTTCCATTTTCCCATTAGGGTTAGGGTTAGGGTTGCGGCTAAAGTTAGGGTTAGGGTTGGCGCTAAAGTTAGGATTAGGGTTAGGGTTGGGATTAGGGGTGTGTTAGGGTTAGGTTTGTGGTTAGGGTTGGGACTAGGGTTAGGGGTGTGTTGGGGTTAGGGTTGGAGTTAGAATTGGGGGGTTTCCGCTGTTTAGGCACATCAGGGGCTCTCCAAATGTGACATGGCGTCTGATCTCAATTCCAGCCAATTCTGCGTTGAAAAAGTCAAACGGTGCTCCTTCACTTCTCAGCTCTGCCATGCGTCCAAACAGTAGTTTATCCCCACATATGGGGTATCAGCGTACTCTGGACCCCAAGAGTTATTGTGCAATTTGTCCTATTTCTTCTGCTACCTTGGGAAAATAAAAAACTGGGGGCGAAAATATCATTTTTGTACAAAAAAAAATATTTTTTTTGTTTTTACGGCTGTACATTATAAACTTCTGTGAAGCACTTGGGGCTTCATAGCGCTCACCACACATCTAGATAAGTTCCTTGTGGGGTCTATTTTCCAAAATGGGGTCACTTGTTGGGGATTTACACTGTTTAGGCGCATCAGGGGCTCTCCAAATTCGACATGACGCCCCAGACCATTCCATCAAAGTCTGCAATCCAAACGTCACTACTTCCCTTCCGAGCCCCGACGTGTACCCATACAGTAGTTTTCTCCCACATATTGGATATCAGCGTACTCAGGACAAATTGGACAACAACTTTTGGGTCCAATTTCTCCTGTTACCCTTGTAAAAATAAAAATATTGGGGCAAAAAAATCATTTTTGCAAAAAAAAAAAGATTTTTTATTTTTACGGCTGTACGTTATAAACTTCTGTGAAGCAGTTCGGGGTTCAAAATGCTCACCACACATCTAGACAAGTTCCTTGTGGGGTCTATTTTCCAAAATGGGTCACTTGTGGGGGGTTTCACTGTTTAGGTGCATCAGGGGCTCTCCAAATGCGACATGACGCCCCCAGACCATTCCATCAAAGTCTGCAATCCAAAACGTCACTACTTCCCTTCCGAGCCCTGACGTGCGCCCATACAGTAGTTTTCTCCCACATATTGGTATCAGCGTACTCAGGACAAATTGGACAACAACTTTTGGGTCCAATTTCTTCTGTTACCCTGTGAAAATAAAATATTGGGGCGAAAAAATCATTTTTGTAAAAAAAAAAGATTTTTTATTTTTACGGCTGTACGTTATAAACTTCTGTGAAGCACTTCGGGGTTCAAAGTGCTCACCACACATCTAGATAAGTTCCTTGTGGGTCTATTTGCCAAAATGGGTCACTTGTGGGGGTTTCCACTGTATAGGTGCATCAGGGGCTCTCCAAATGTGACATGACGCCCCCAGACCATTCCATCAAAGTCTGCAATCCAAAACGTCACTACTTCCCTTCCGAGCCCTGACGTGCGCCCATACAGTAGTTTTCTCCCACATATTGGGTATCAGCGTACTCAGGACAAATTGGACAACAACTTTTGGGTTCCAATTTCTTCTGTTACCCTTGTGAAAATAAAATATTGGGGACGAAAAAATCATTTTTGTAAAAAAAAAAAAAGATTTTTTATTTTACGGCTGTATGTTATAAACTTTAGTGAAACACCTGGGGGTTAAAAGTTCTCACCACACATCTAGATAAGTTCCTTGAGGGGTCTAGTTTCCAAAATGGCATCATTTATGGGGGTTTCCACTGTTTAGGCAGATCAGGAGCTCTCCAAACACGACATGGCATCCAGCCAATTCTGTGTTGAAAAAGTCGAACGGCGCTCCTTCCCTTCCAAACTCTGCCATGCACCCAAAAAGTGGTTTACCCCCACATATGGGGTATCAGCGCACTCAGGACAAATTGCACAATAACTTTTGGAGTCTTGTTACCCTTGGAAAAATAAAAATTGGGGTGAAAAGATCATTTTTGTGGAAAAAATATGATTTTTAGATTTTACGGCTCTACGTTATAAACTTGTGTGAAGCACTTGGGGGTTCAAATTGCTCACCAAAGATCTAGAAAAGTTCCTTAGGGGGTCTAGTTTCCAAAATGGGGTCATTTGTGGGGGGTTTCCACTGTTTAGGCACATCAGGGGCTCTCCAAATGCAACATGGCATCCAATCTCAATTCCAGCCAATTTTGGTTGGAAAAAGTCAAATGGTGCTCCTTCCATTCCGAGCTCTGCCGTGCGCCCAAACAGTGGTTCCCACCCACATATGGGGTATCAGCGTACTCAGGACAAATTGGACAACAACTTATGTGGTCCAATTTCTCCTGTTACCCTTGAGAAAATAAAAAATTAGTGACTAAAATATAATTTTTGTGGGAAAAAAATAGGATTTTTTATTTTCATGCCCGGGCATTATAAACTTGTGTGAAGCACTTGGGGGTTCAAAGTGCTCACCAAAGATCTAGATAAGTTCCTTAGGGGGTATAGTTTACAAAATGGGGTCACTTGTGGGGGGTTTCCACTGTTTAGGCTCATCTGGGGCACTGCAAACGGAACATGACCCCCATCAACGTCTGCATTCCAAAACGTTACTACTTCCTTTCCAAGCCCTGCCGTGCACCCAAACAGTTCCCCCCCCCACATATGGGGTATCAGCGTACTCAGGACAAATTGGACAACAACTTTTGGGGTCCAATTTCCTTGGGAAAATTCAAAAATTTGGGACTAAAAAATCATTTTTGTGGAAAATTGTTTTTTTTTTTTTCACACCCAGGCATTATAAGCTTTTGTGAAACACTTGGGAGTTCAAAGTGCTCTCAACAGATCTAGATAAGTACCTTAGGGGGTCTAGTTTCCAAAATGGTGTCACTTGTGGGGGTTTCCACTGTTTAGGTGCATCAGGGGCTCTCCAAACACGACATGGCGTCCAATCTCAATTCCAGCCAATTTTAGTTTGAAAAAGTCAAACGGCGCTCCTTCCCTTACGAGCTCTGCCGTGTGCCCAAACAGTGGTTTTCCCCCACATATTGGGTATTGGCGTACTCAGGAGAAATTGCATAACAACCTTATCTGCCCATTTTCTCCTTTTACCCTTGTGAAAATAAAAAAAAAGTTTGTAAAAGATCATTTTTGTGGCTAAAAAGTTAAATATTCATTTTTTCCTTCCACGTTGCTTTAGTTCCTGTGAAGCACCTGAAGGGTTAATAATCTTCTTGAATGTGGTTTTGAGTACCTTGAGGGGTGCAGTTTTTAGAATGGTGTCACTTTTGGGTATTTTCTGCCATATAGACCCCTCAAAGTGACTTCAAATGAGAGGTGGTCCCTAAAAAAAATGGCTTTGTAAATTTTGTTGTAAAAATGAGAAATCGCTGGTCAACTTTTAACCCTTATAACTTCCTAACAAAAAAAAATTTTGGTTCCAAAATTGTGCTGATGTAAAGTAGACATGTGGGAAATGTTATTTATTAACTATTTTGTGCGACATATTTCTCTGTTTTAAGGGAATAAAAATTCAAAGTTTGAAAATTGCAAAATTTTAAAAATTTTCGCCATATTTGCGTTTTTTTCAAAAATAAACGCAAGTTATATCGAAGAAATTTTACTTCTAACGTGAAGTACAATATGTCACGAGAAAACAATCTCAGAATCGCGAAGATCTGTTGAAGCGTTCCAGAGTTATAACCTCATAAAGAGACAGTGGTCAGAATTGTAAAAATTGGCCCGGTCATTAACGTGCAAACCACCCTTGGGGGTGAAGGGGTTAAAACCATATATCAAAATACATGAAATGACATGGTTAACTGTGTGTAAACAATGTATCATTTCATGTCGGCTTCTGTGATTTCACAAAAGCCGGCAATTGAATTAGCGGCTATTACAGTATGTAGAAGTGTATGAACTATAAATATATAATATATGTATGTGTCACAATGACATGTATATATATATATATATATATATATATATATATATATGTATTCTATGTGTATATATCTAGTGTTTTGTGAGCTGTCAGTGTGATTTTACAGTAGCCGGGGATGAATTGCCGGCTTTTCAAAGGAGACTGGTGCGTATAAATCGGACAGCACTCGCATGGTGCGAGTGCTGTGCGATGATTTCTCGCACCCATTGACTTGCATTGGCGATTATCATGCCAAAATCGCATCAAATCGCAGCATTCTGCGATTTTTTTCTCACACCAATTTCGGCTGAGAAAAAAATCGCAAATGAGATGTCACCTATTGAATAACATTGGTCAGATTTGAATCCGATTTTTTTTTCCGCTGAATACCATCCGTTTTCGGCGCAAGTGAGTATGAGCCCTTACTCAGAAATTCAGATATTAGCCTAATAGAGGTATGTTCACATAGGTCAGGAACTCACCAGACTTGAGACACCTTGACGATGGTTGGTGGGCTTTTAATATTTGGCCAAATATTATACTAAGCGTCTCAAAAGAGTGCAACCTTTTTTCGTACAGGTGTGATAGTAATGATACAAGGCCATGATATTGTACATATAACTTGTATTTTCACCATCATCTCCTCAGTTTATTCAACACACACTGAATAAAGGATGTGGTTAATTACAAGGTATATCTAGAATCCCTGGACTTGCATCACAAATAGTTAAATGATGGTAAAAACACACCATACTCAATTAACTTTTTATGATACCTGGCAAGGTAACAATAGATATACCTTGCACTCAACACCATCCTCTATTCAGTCTGTGCAATATTAGCAGACTGAAGAGACTGGTGGGGAAAATACAAGTCATATATTTGTGTTTTTGACTACACATATTTCCAGGAATGTCACAAGAAACATGTGTCATTCCTGGAGTTAAGTTTTTTCAAAAACGCAAAGTGTACGGTGCAGTGTGTGTAGGCGGCGAAAGACACTTTAATCAAACAGTATTTTGTGAAAGCAGAATTGCACATTTATTTAAAGAAAATTTTTTTTATTGTGATGGACGTTTGGGGGAAGATTGGGATACTTTGGGGGTGTGGAGAGACGAGGAATGGCTGGAAAGCGAGGAAAGGGTTCTAGGGGAAGGGGCGACGAAAGTAGTGGGGAAGGGAGATCAGGGATGGAACTAGAGGCAGGGTGAGACACAGGAGGAGAGGGGGGATGGACAAACAAAGTCTTTTGTTTTTTTTGGCTTCTTTGGGGCAGGAGTCTCCTGCCTGGACCAACTTCCACCGTGTGAAAGCCTTACATTGCTCGACCGCCTTGAACTGGTGGACCGTGGCCTTGATGGGTAAAAGAGGGAATGTGGGTCACCCCTCTGATGCTTTGTGGTGCCGGTGGCGGTGCTCCTAGAAGGAGAAGATGTGCTGGTGGTGCTTCTAGGAGGAGAAGTGGTGGCGGTGCTCCTAGGAGGAGAAGTGGTGGTGGTGCTCCTAGGAGGAGAATTGGTGGCGGTGCTCCTAGGAGTTGAAGTGGTGATGGTGCTCCTAAAGTGATGAGGAGTGGTAGCGGTGCTCCTAAAATGATGAGTAGTAGTGGTGGTACTCCTAGAAAGATGAGGAGCGGTGGCGGTGCTCCTATAATGCTGATGAGTGGTGGTGATGCTCCTAGATGGAGATGTGGCGGTGTTCCGTACAGGAGAATAGGTGACTGTGGGCCAAGCAGGTGCTGCGGTGGTGGTGCTCCAAGAACTTGTACCGGTGTCTATGGTAGTGGTGCTCTAGACAGGAGCAGCGCTTGCCATGGTGGTTGCAATGGTGGAGTGTCCAGCAGCACTCGGACTTGTGGTGGTGTAGTGGTGTCCGGCTTGGCTCGGAATGCAGGTGGCTGTGCAGTGGTATGCAGCAGAAGTCGGTAATGAGGTGTGGCGAGTCAGTGGTGGCACAGTTGGAAATGGTACCACTGACTGCTGCACGTACCGATTCTGCTGCATAGCCTGCAAGTAAGCAGTGTTGCAGGCCTGCAACACACTCAGCTGTTGCTCAGGACTAAGGTGTTCCGCCATGCCCCGTTCAATTTTACTGAAAAAATGGTGCGCTGGTCTGTTGAGGTCGGCCTCCAGCCGGTCAAGGCGCTGGTCGACAGAGTGGAAGCGGTGTTCCATGTGGGTTAAACGGCATTCCATGAGTGAAAAACCGCTTTCCACTCTGTCTGACAGCGCCTTGAGACTGGCATGAAAGGCCTTGCTCAAGTGCATGAACTTGGGCATGACATTCCTGTCCGAGGCCCTCTGCTGCATAACCAGTGGCAGAGACCTGGGACAGGGGAACACCTGATTGACCAGCTTCCTGGCCACCAGCTGTCCGTGTTACTGACTTCAAGTTGCTTCCTGGCTGTCGGATGGCTGGGACGGGTCCGAGGTCGTCCGATGAAGGACCGCTTCAGGGACAGGTTGCATGGTGCTGCTCCAGGTGCTGTGGAAAGAAAAGAAAACATTACTATAATGCATTTACAAGAAGCATCAGCTGTGGAATGTAAAAGCACTGATTAAAAAAAAAAAAATAATAATACTTACGCTCTGCTGGCTAGGACCGGTCTCAGGAATGCCAACTCGCGATAATAACGATATTTTGTACTGGTCCTTGCCGCTGAACCACTGCGAACCTGTCACTCAGCACGAACATCAGTGTTGAAGCAGTCCTTCATCGAGCTCCAACGTGTGTGGACTTTGTTCACTGTTGGAAAAAAAAAAGTTATACAATGCACTCAGGGCAAAATCTGTATCATCACACACACCTGAGTAAACATGGCAAACAGTCAATGCGGCATCACAAAAGAATTAAATACACAATGCCGTCACTGTTGATCCAGATAACACTGTTGTGTTTCCTGCTAGAATATATCTAGCAGGAAACACAACAGTGCCATCAGTAACAAGAGTCAATGCGGCATAAAAAAGCAATACAATACATAGTGCAGTCACTGTTGATCCAGATGACACTGTTGTGTTTCCTGCTAGAATATATCTAGCAGGAAACACAGCAGTATCATCATGAATAATAGTCACTGCGGCATCACATAGCATGGAAATACTTACTAAACGCCTTTTTGGTAGTTGGAGAGGCGCTTGTTTCAGCCATCCATCAACGCTGTGGCCACCTCATTCCATAGCTGCCGTCTCACCACATTGTCCTTGTGCCGCAGATCACGGCTGTCCCACAACGGGACACGCTCCTGGACCGGGCAGATCAGGGCCTCGTTGTCCACATATAGGTCTTCGTCCCGTTGTTGAACCTAGAAAAAAAAATACGTTATAATCTTGGAAATATTTGTGAAGGAAAAAGATAGAAAAAGAGACAGAAAAGAAGCAAGATAGATGAAAAACAGGACAGAAAAAAAGGAAGAGAAAAATAAATAAAAAAAAAAAATTCAAAGACTATATACTTACATTAAGTCTCACCATCGGGACTTGTCTTGGCTGCTCCCGCTGTTTGGACTCAATTGCCGTGTTCGACGATGATGTCTGAAAAAGAAAAATAAATATTACACATTTGTAGATGCAGCAGCTACACTTACCCAAAGGCAGGAAGATACTCACATAACGCTCAGCTTGGGCCAGTTCTTGCCGGGATGGTGAATATTGTGATCCAGAACAAGATATGCTGCAATAAAAAAAATACAAAGCATTAGTACATATTACATTTGAAAGGACAGGCAGTCATTTGGTTAAGAATACTCACATTCTTGGTGATGCACCTTGGATCCAAAACTTCTAGTGTCTTCCAGGCAGTCTGAAGAGTAGTGGACTGCAGACACCTTCTTTTATCTACACTCCTCACAAACAATGTTGCTTGTGTAGGGAGTGGTTTAACCCTTAACGACCAAGCCATTTTGTAGGTTAAAGACCAGGCCAATTTTTACAATTCTGACCACTGTCTCTTTATGAGGTTATAACTCTGGAACGCTTCAACGGATCTTGGCGATTCTGAGATTGTTTTCTTGAGACATATTGTACTTCATGATAGTGGTAAAATTTCTTCAATATAACTTGCATTTATTTATGAAAAAAATGGAAATATGGCAAAAATTTTGAAAATTTTGCAATTTTCAAACTTTTAATTTTTATGCCATTAAATCAGAGAGATATGTCACAAAAATTAGTTAATAAATAACATTTCCCACATGTCTACTTTACATCAGCACAATTTTGGAACCAAAATTTTTTTTTGTTAGGAAGTTATAAGTGTTAAAAGTTGACAAGCAATTTCTCATTTTTCCAACAAAATTTACAAAATCATTTTTTTTAGGGGCCACCTCACATTTGAAGTGAATTTGAGGGGTCAATATGACAGAAAATACCCAAAAGTGACACCATTCTAAAAACTGCACCCCTCAACGTGTTCAAAGCCACATTCAAGAAGTTTATTAACCCTTTAGGTACTTCACAAGAATTGAAGCAATGTGGAAGGAAAACATTAACATTTAACTTTTTTTCTCAAAATTTTTCTTTCGACACAATTTTTTAAAATTTTGTAAAGGGTATCAGTAGAAAATGAACCACAATATTTGTTGTACAATTTCTCCTGAGTACAGCGATACCCCATGTGTGGGGGTAAACCACTATTTGGGCGCATGGCAGAGCTCGGAAGGGAAGCAGCGCCATTTGACTTTTTTGGCTGGAATTGAGATTGGACGCCATGTCGCATTTGGAGAGCCCCTGTGTGCCTAAACAGTGGAAACCCCCCACAAGTAACCCCATTTTGGAAACTAGACCCCCCAAGGAACTTATCTAGATGTGTAGTGAGAGCTTTGAACCCCCAAGGGCTTCACAAAAGGTTATAACGTAGAGCCGTAAAATTAAAAAATCATATTTTTTCCACAAAAATGATCTTTTCATCCCAATTTTTATCTTCCAAAGGATAAAAGGACCCCAAAAGTTATTGTGCAATTAGTCCTGAGTACGCTGATACCCCATATGTGGGGGTAAACCACTATTTGGGTGCATGGCAGAGCTCGAAGGGAAGCAGCGGCATTTGACTTTTTTGGCTGGAATTGAGATTGGACGCCATGTCGTATTTGGAGAGCCCCTGTGTGCCTAAACAGTGGAAACCCCCCACAAGTAACCCCATTTTGGAAACTAGACCCCCCAAGCAACTTATCTAGATGTGTGGTGAAAGCTTTGAACCCCCAAGGGCTTCACAGAAGGTTATAACGTAGAGCTGTAAAATTAAAAAATCATATCTTTTCCACTAAAATGATCTTTCCACCCCCAATTTTTATTTTCCAAAGGGTAAAAGGACCCCAAAATTATTGTGCAATATGTCCTGAGTACGCTTATACCGCATATGTGGGGGTAAACCACTATTTGGGCGCATGGCAGAGCTTGGAAGGGAAGCAGCGCCATTTGACTTTTTTGGCTGGAATTGAGATTGGACGCCATGTCGCATTTGGAGAGTCCCTGTGTGCCTAAACAGTGGAAACCCCCCACAATTGACCCCATTTTGGAAACTAGACCCCCCAAGGAACTTATCTAGATGTGTGGTGAAAGCTTTGAACCCCCAAGGGCTTCACAGAAGGTTATAAAGTAGAGCAGTAAAATTAAAAAATCATATCTTTTCCACAAAAATGATCTTTCCACCCCCAATTGTTATTTTCCAAAGGGTAACAGGACCCCAAAAGTTATTGTGCAATTTGTCCTGAGTACGCTGATACCCCATATGTGGGGGTAAACCACTATTTTGACGCATGGCAGAGCTGGAAAGGGAAGGAGCGCCTTTTTCAAATACAGATTTTGATGGAATGGTCTGCGGGTGTCATGTCACGTTTGGAAAGCCCCTGATGTGCCTAACAGTAGAAACCCCCCACAAGTGACTCCATTTTGGAAACTAGACCCCCAAAGGAACTTATCTAGATGTGTGGTGAGCACTTTGAACCCCCAAGTGCTTCACAGAAGTTTATAACGTAGAGCCGTGAAAATAAAAATATCATATTTTTTTCCACAAAAATAATCTTTTTGCCCCCAAATTTTTATTTTTATAAGGGTAACAGGAGAAATAGGACCCCAAAAACTATTTTGCAATTTGTCCTGAGTACGCTGATATCCCATATGTGGGGGGGAACCACTATTTTGACGCATGGCAGAGCTCGGAAGGGAAGGAGCACCGTTTTTAAATACAGATTTTGATGGAATGGTCTGCGGGTGTCATGTCTCGTTTGGAAAGCCCCTGATGTGCCTAAACAGTAGAAACCCCCCACAAGTGACTCCATTTTGGAAACTAGACCCCCCAAGGAACTTATCTAGATGTGTGGTGAGCACTTTGAACCCCCAAGTGCTTCACAGAAGTTTATAATGTAGAGCCGTGAAAATAAAAATATCATATTTTTTTCCACAAAAATAATCTTTTTGCCCCCAAATTTTTATTTTTCTAAGGGTAACAGGAGAAATAGGACCCCAAAAGCTATTGTGCAATTTGTCCTGAGTACGCTGATATCCCATATTGGGGGGAACCACTATTTTGACGCATGGCAGAGCTCGGAAGGGAAGGAGCACCGTTTTTAAATGCAGATTTTGATGGAATGGTCTGCGGGTGTCATGTCAGGTTTGGAAAGCCCCTGATGTGCCTAAACAGTAGAAACCCCCCACAAGTGACTCCATTTTGGAAACTAGACCCCCCAAGGAACTTATCTAGATGTGTGGTGAGCACTTTGAACCCCCAAGTGCTTCACAGAAGTTTATAACGTAGAGCCGTGAAAATAAAAATATCATATTTTTTTCCATAAAAATAATCTTTTTGCCCCAAATTTTTATTTTTCTAAGGGTAACAGGAGAAATAGGACCCCAAAAGCTATTGTGCATTTTGTCCTGAGTACGCTGATACCCCATATGTGGGGGGGAACCACTGTGATCGCCTTACTGCGATCTTTGGGAGGCACAATGAACAAATCCACAAAAGGTGAAGAATTGGTTTTCTTTTTTGCGCCGTTCCTCGTGCGGTATTAGTGATTAGGCGACTTTATTCCTCGGATCGGTGCGATTACAGCGATACCAGACTTATACTCTTTTTTCATGTTTAGCTTCTGTCACACACTAAAAGATGCTTTTTTTTGGAATAATTTTTTGTAAGAAATTTTTGCATCGCCGTATTTTGAGAGCTATAATTTTTCCATATTTCGGCCGACAGAGTTATCTATGGGCTTATTTTTTGCGGGACGAGCTGACATTTTTATTGGTACCATATTCAGGCACATAACGTTTTTTGATCGTTTCCTATTCCGATTTTTGTGGAATCAGAATGAACAAAAACCAGCAATTCAGGAATTTTTTTTTTTTTTTTTTCCTCCGTTCCGTGTGTGGTAAAATTGATAAAGCAGCTTTATTCTTCGGGTCACTATGGTTACGGCGATTCCTCATTTATATATTTTTTTATGTTTTGGCGTTTTTTACACAATAAAAAATTTTATAGAAAAAATAATTATTTTTGCATCAGTTTATTCCGCGAGCTATAACTTTTTTTTTTTTTGCTGATGATGCTGTATAGCAGCTTGTTTTTTGCGAGACAAGATGACATTTTCAGCGGTACCATGATTATTTATATCTGACTTTTTGATCGCATGTTATTGCACTTTTTCCAAGCGGTATAATGATACCGCTTGGAAAAAGTATAATTTACTACTTTTTTGTGTTTTTTTTTACGGCTTTCACTGAAGGGGTTAACTAGGGTTACGCTTTTATATATGGGATTTTTACGGACGTGGCGATACCTAACATGTGTATGTTTTTTGTTTTTATTTTTTTTATTGCATAAAAATGTGTATTTTTTAGGGGATTTTTTTTAAATTATTTTTTAATATTTTTTCACAATTTTTTTTAAAAAATGATTTTTTTTAACTTGTCCCTTTATGGGACTTTCACTTTTTTTACTTTTTATTGCAGTTACAATGCATTGCAATGCTCTGGCATTGCAATGCATTGTACCTATGGGGAAAGCTGCTGTGACATGATCACAGCAGCTTCCCGTAGCTAGATGACACGGAGGTTGTCATGACAACCCCCGGGTCATCAAGGCAGAGATCAGGCCCTGCAAATACATTGCGGTGGCGCTGATCTGAGGCAGAGGGAGCTCCCGACCCTCTGCCTCCCCCCCTGAGTTCTGCGATCGCGCTCGATCGCAGCAGTCAGGGGGTTAACAGCCAGGGGCGGTGGGGGCTCCGCTCCTGGCTGTCAGTGCAGGAAGTCTGGCCACTGCAGCGCCGGCTCCTGCACTGATCGCGCTGGGGAAGCTGAAATTTCAGCTTCTCCTGCACGATCGCTGCTGTGTTTGGTCAGTCAGATTGACTGACCAATCACAGCGCTGTGGGTGCGGGGACTGATGGCAAAGGTCCCCGTACCGCTTGCCGTGCCTGTCAGCTGTCTATGACAGCTGTCGGCACTGATCTACCACTGCGTGTTTACACGCAGTGGTAGATCAAAGGCATGACATGCAGAGTCCGTCCTGGTGCCGGAACTGGCACCTTGCCATGACGGACTCTGCACGTCAGTGGACATTAAGGGGTTAAACAAGTGTCTAGACATTGTTTACTCAAAAATCGCATGCATGCAAAAGCGCTGACGTGAACACAGCCATGCGCACGGCAGCGCCCCATAGACTGTAATGTTATTTTTTTATGCATACCGTGCACACACGTGCGCATGCGCTTTTTTAACGGGGTTGGGCGGAACAAAAAATGCAACATGTAGCGTCTAGTGCGTCTAGGCGCACACCTGGAAAATGCGCAGCGCACGAAAACGCTGTTGAATGTGTGCAAGCGCTAGACTCTGCACCCGCCATGTTAAAGATAGGGGACCATTGCGCATGCGACCGATAGCGCACAATGCGCTGTGAGATAAAACGCTAGTGTGAAACCAGCCTAAGATTTTTGTATGGTTGGCCCAGCCCTATTCTGCTTGTGGACATCTCCCCTTTGAAGGTTTGTTCCCTGCCTGTTCTTTTACTCTGTATTTTTCCATTCTTCGTGTTTTTAATTATATGTTAATAAATTATGAATTTTATACTGCTGCTGGAATCATTTTTTATCTTTAGGAGGTAGAATACCACTATTTTGGAAAGTGTGGGTTCGATTTTTTTCAATTTTATTTTGAATGGGGAAAAATGGGGGTGATTTGAACTATTATATTTTGTTATATTTTTAATCCCTTTACCCCCAAGGGTGGTTTGCATGTTAATGACAAGGCCAATTTTTACAATTCTGACCACTGTCCTTTTATGAGGTAATAACTCTGGAACGCTTCCATGGATCCCGGTGATTCTGATACTGTTTCCTCCTGACATATTGTACTTCATGATAGTGGTAAAATTTCTTTGATATGACTTAACCGTATATACTCATGTATAAGCCAACCCGTGTATAAGCCGGCCCCCCTAATTTTGCCACAAAAAACTGGGAAAACTTATTGACTCGCGTATAAGCCTAGGGTGAAAAATGATTATGCCCCCATATGATGATCCATAGATTATGCCCCCATATACTCCAGATTATGCCCCCATATGTTCTACAGCTTATGCCCCCATATGCTCCAGTTTATGCCCCCATATGTTCCACAGATTATGCCCCCATATGCTCCAGATTATGAACCACATGCTCCAGATTATGCCCCATATGTTCCACAGATTATGCCCTCATATGTTCCACAGCTTATGCCCCCATATGCGCCAGATTATGCCCCCATATGCTCCATATTATGCCCCCATATGCTCCATATTATGCCCCATATGTTCCACAGCTTATGCCCCCATATGCTCCATATTATGCCCCATATGTTCCACAGCTTATGCCCCCATATGCTCCATATTATGCCCCCATATGTTCCACAGCTTATCCCCCATATGCTCCATATTATGCCCCATATGTTCCACAGCTTATGCCTCCATATGCTCCATATTATGCCCCATATGTTCCACAGCTTATGCCCCCATATGCTCCATATTATGCCCCCATATGTTCCACAGCTTATGCCACAGATTATGCCCCATATGTTCCAGATTATGCCCCATATGCTGCTGCTGCAAAAAAAATGACATACTCACCTCTCGTCGCTGGGGGCCAGGTGCCGGTGTCCTGAGCAGGCGGTGTCACCGCTCGCTCAGGACCCCGGCACCTGAGATATTTACCTGTCCTCTCTGCACCGCAGCGCTGCTCCCTCTTCCGGGTCCTCGGCAGTGAATGATCTGGCAGGGGCGCAGCGCTCACTAACGACGTCATCGCGCCCTCTGCTGATCATTCACACACAGAGGAGTCAGACCGAGGGAGCAGTGCGCTGCGGTGGACCGAGGGACAGGTAAATATAGCTATACTCACCTCTCCGCCGCGTGTCCCTGCTGCCTCTCCTCTTCTCCCAACGCTCTCTGCAGCGCTTCCTTCCTACAGCGGTCACATGGTACCGCTCATTAAAGTCATGAATATGTGCATATTCATGACTTTAATGAGCGGTGCCATGTGACCGCTGCAGGAAGGAGCTGGAGATCGTTTGAGAAGCAGGGGGGCAGCAGAGACCGCGTCGGCGGAGGGGTAAGTATAATCCGACACCCCCGCTCCCCCTCCCCCGCCGACCCCCATATATGACCCGCGTATAAGCCGAGAGGGGACTTTCAGCCCTAAAAAACGAGTATATACGGTACATTTATTTGTGTAAAAAATGGAAATTTGGCAAAAATTTAGAAAATTTTGCAATTTTCCAACTTTGAATTTTCATGGCCCTAAATCACAGAGATATGTCACACAAAATACATAATAAGAAACATTCCCACATGTTTACTTTAAATCAGCACAATTTTAAAATAATTTTTTTTTGTTAGGAAGTTATAAGGGTTAAAATTCAAACATTGATTTCTCATTTTTACAACACCATTTTTTTTAGGGACCACATCACATTTGAAATCCCTTTGAGGGGTCTATATGATAGAAAATATCCAAAAATTGACACCATTATAATAACTGCACCCCTCAAGGTGCTCAAAACCACATTCAAGAAGTTTATTAACCATTCTGGTGCTTCACAGGAATGTTTTGAATGTTTAAAAAAAATGAACTTTTAATTTTTTTTCACAGAAAATATACGTTAGATCCATTTTTTTTTATTTTCCCAAGGGTAACAGGGAAAATTGGACCCCAAAAGTTATTGTGCAATTTGTCCTTAGTACACAGATACCCCATAGGTGGGGGGAACCACTGGGTGCATGGCAAAGCTCGAAAGGGAAGGAGCGCCGTTTGACTTTTCAATGCAAAATTGGCTGGAATTGAGATCAGACACCATGTCTTGTTTGGAGAGCCACTGATGTGCCTAAACTGTGGAAACCCCCCACAAGTGACACCATTTTGGAAAATAGACCCCCAAGGAACTAATCTAGATGTGTGGTGAGCACTTTGAACCCTCAAGGGCTTCACAGAAGTTTATAACTTAGAGCCATAAAATTAAAATTTATATTTTTTCCACAAAAATGATCTTTTTGCCCCCAATATTTTATTTTCCCAAGTGTAACAAAAGTTATTGTGCAATTTATCCTGAGTACACTGATACCACATATGTGGGGGTAAACCACTGTTTGGGCGCATGGCAGAGCTCGAAAGGAAGGAGAGGCGTTTGACTTTTTCAACGCAAAATTGGCTGGAATTGAGATCGTATGCCATGTCTTGTTTGGAGAGGCCCTGATGTGCCTAAACAGAGGAAACACCCCACAAGTGACCCCATTTTGGAAACTAGACCCCCCAAAGAACTTATCTAGGTGTGTGGTGAGAACTTTGAACCCCCAGGTGTTTCACTAAAGTTTATAACGCCCGACCTTTAAAATAAAAAATCATTTTTTCCCCACAAAAATAAAATTTAGCCCCAATTTTTAAATTTTTCCAAGGGTAACAGGAGAAATTGGACCCCAAAAGTTGTTATCCAATTTGTCCTGAGCACTCTGATACCCCATATGTGGGAGAAAACTACTGTTTGGGCACACGTCGGGGCTCGGAAGAGAAGTAGTGATGTTTTGGAATATAGTCTTTGATGGAATGGTCTGCGGGCGTCATGTCGCATTTGGAGAGCCCCTGATGTGCCAAAACAGTTTTAAAGACCCCACAAGTGATGCCATTTTGGAAACTAGACCCCCAAAGGAACTTATCTAGATGTGCCTTAACAGTGGCAATGCCCAACAAGTGCCCCTTTTTGGGTATGTGAATTTTATAAGTGACCCTGGATCTCACTGCAGCTCAGCCGGGCTGGGAGCAGAGCCCAGTGACCAGATGAAAGTGCAGTGACTTCGGTGAGATCCCCGCCAGCACCGTGAGCACTCATGATGCCAGCGGGAATCTCACCGCAGCTCAGCCCGGCTGGGAATGGAGCCCAGTGACTGGAGGTAACCTCTATGAAGTCACCCCTGGTTACTGACGCTGCATTCCCAGCAGCTCAATCACCAATGGTTCTCA
This sequence comes from Oophaga sylvatica, assembly GCA_033576555.1. Taxonomy (NCBI): domain Eukaryota; kingdom Metazoa; phylum Chordata; class Amphibia; order Anura; family Dendrobatidae; genus Oophaga; species Oophaga sylvatica. The sequence continues at coordinate 86,816,472 of JARQOD010000004.1, read as the reverse complement.
GCTTGGACAGTCCCATCTTGGCACCGTCCAGGTTGAAAACTTATGTTTTTATGCTTGGCTGCTGTCATACGCTAAAATACACTTTTTATTGCAAAAATTAGTTTTTGAATCACCACATTTTGAGAGCTATAATTTTTCCATATTTAAGCACACAGAGTCATGCGAGGTCTTGTTTTTTGCAGGACAAACTGACGTTTTTATTGGCACTATTTTCAGACACATGATATTTTTTGATCGCTTTCTATTCCGATCTTTGGGAGACAGAATGAGCAAAAATCTGTAATTCATGAATTTCTTTTTTGGGGGGGTTTATACCATTCCATGTGTGGTAAAATTGATAAGGCAGTTTTATTCTTCTGGAAGCATGATGACAGCGATACCTCATTTATATAGTTTTTTATGTTTTGGCGCTTTTATGTAATAAAAACTATTTTATAGAAAAAATAATTGTTTTTGCATCACTTTATTGAGCGCACTATAACTTTTTTATTTTTCCAATGATGGAGCTGCATGGTGGCTTGTTTCTTGTCGGACAAGATGATGTTTTCAGCGATACCATGTTTATTTATATCCGTCTTTTTGATTGCGTGTTATTCCACTTTTTGCTTGGCGGTATGATGGTAAAGCATTGTTTTTTTGCCTTTTTTTGGTGTTCACTGAAGGGGTTAACTAGTGGGACAGTTTTATAGGTCTGGTCGTTGCGGACGTGGTGATACCAAATATGTATACTTTTATTGTTTATATTTTTTTCATTCAGATATTTATTTATGATAGAATATATATTGATTTTTTATTATTATTTTATTTTTTTTTATATTTTTACAATTATTTTAATTTGTTTTTTACTTTTTCCTAACTTTTTTACTTTGTCCCACTATGGGACAATCATTTTTTTCAAACTGAACGCTTCTATAACATGCAGATGAATCAGCATCTGCATGCCATAGAAGCTGTCAGTGCTGCACTGACAGGGAGACTTGCTGATCATGCACTGCGCATGATCAGAAAGTTTACTTAGATCTGGTGAGCTGCATGTCATCATGACAACATCCGGCTCACTATGGCAGTGATCGGGACTCAGCATCACGCCGCGAGGTCACCGATCCAAAGGCAGAGGGGCTGTCAGCCCCTGTGCCGGCTCCCGGAATGCAGCGATCTTTTTAGATCACAGTATTTCGGGAGTACAATGCTGGGAGTGGTCTGTGACCACTCCTAGCACCTAGTATCGGGTGTCTCCTGTCAGAATCAGCTGACAATAGGCTGCGATCGGCCGCGTTCCCCCCGTGAGAGCTGCCAATCGTTTAGACGTAATATTCTGTCCATGGTCAAATTAGCCCAGGGCACATGGACGGAATATTATGTCTAATGTCAGAAAGGGGTTAAAAGCTTTTTTTTTTACTTTTTGCATGCTTCAATAGTCTCCGTGAGAGACGAGAAGCTGCAGTTGTCCGATCGCCTCTGCTACACACAGGTGATGATCAGATTTCCTGTGTGTAGCAGAAATGCTCATTTGCTATGAGTGTTCACCAATGGGCAGTGCTCATAGCAATCCAGCTATGACAAACATAGAGATCTGTTGGAAACCTCTGGTTGTCATGCCAACCCATCTGTGAACCGTGATTACATGACGGGGTCACCAATGGGAGGGATTTCTGGCACGCTTCCGGTAAGTGCAATTTGAATGCCACTTTCAGAGATTGAAATCAGCATTTAACAGGTTAACAGCCGTGGGTGGATCTCAATTCCATCCGCAGCTGTTATAGACACATGTCAGCTGTTCAAAACAGCTGACATGTGCCAGGAAAGATATGGGCTCAGCGCCGGAGCCCACATCAAAGGGGGTGACAAACATGCACAATATATGTATGGAGCATGTCATGAAGTGGTTAATTTTACAACAAATGCCATTGTCCATAAACCACTCACCAAACAGCAAAAAGATCTAACTGTTGAAAGTTATCAGTGAAGAAAAAGGTACAAAAAAATTCCAAAGTGTTTGATTTTCAATGGAATATTATAAAGATGGTCATTAAGAAGTGACTTAAATTTTCCATAACAAAAAATTGATGACAAGACTACAACATTGGAAGAAGCTTACAGCAACAATATAGGAGCTGCAGTTACTTCTGACAAGTACTGGTTGTGTTCTACGTGTGACATCAGTCTCCCGTATTCATTATACAGGTCCTTCTCAAAAAATTAGCATATAGTGCTAAATTTCATTATTTTCCATAATGTAATGATTACAATTAAACTTTCATATATTTTAGATTCATTACACACCAACTGAAATTTGTCAGGTATTTTATTGTTTTAATACTGATGATTTTGGCATACAACTCCTGATAACCCAAAAAACCTGTCTCAAAAAATTAACATATTTCAACCATCCAATAAAATAAAAGTGTTTTTTAAAAACAAACAAAAAAACCATCAAATAATAAAGTTCAGTTATGCACTCAATACTTGGTCGGGAATCCTTTTGCAGAAATTACTGCTTCAATGCGGCGTGGCATGGAGGCAATCAGCCTGTGACACTGCTGAGGTGTTATGGAGGCCCAGGATGCTTCGATAGCGGCCTTAAGCTCATCCACAGTGTTGGGTCTTGCGTCTCTCAACTTTCTCTTCACAATATGCCACAGATTCTCTATGGGGTTCAGGTCAGGAGAGTTGGCAGGCCAATTGAGCACAGTAATACCATGGTCAGTAAACCATTTACCAGTGGTTTTGGCACTGTGAGCAGGTGCCAGGTCGTGCTGAAAAATGAAATCTTCATCTCCATAAAGCATTTCAGCCGATGGAAGCATGAAGTGCTCCAAAATCTCCTGATAGCTAGCTGCATTGACCCTGCCCTTGATGAAACACAGTGGACCAACACCAGCAGCTGACATGGCACCCCACACCATCACTGACTGTGGGTACTTGACACTGGACTTCAGGCATTTTGGCATTTCCTTCTCCCCAGTCTTCCTCCAGACTCTGGCACCTTGATTTCCGAATGACATGCAAAATTTGCTTTCATCAGAAAAAAGTACTTGGGACCACTTAGCAACAGTCCAGTGCTGCTTCTCTGTAGCCCAGGTCAGGCGCTTCTGCCGCTGTTTATGGTTCAAAAGTGGCTTTACCTGGGGAATGCGGCACCTGTAGCCCATTTCCTGCACACGCCTGTGCACGGTGGCTCTGGATGTTTCTACACCAGACTCAGTCCACTGCTTCCTCAGGTCCCCCAAGGTCTGGAATCGGTCCTTCTCCACAATCTTCCTCAGGTCCGGTCACCTATTCTCGTTGTACAGCGTTTTCTGCCACATTGTTTCCTTCCAACAGACTTCCATTGAGGTGCCTTGATACAGCACTCTGGGAACAGCCTATTTGTTGAGAAATTTCTTTCTGGGTCTTACCCTCTTGCTTGAGGGTGTCAATGATGGCCTTCTTGACATCAGTCAGGTCGCTAGTCTTACACATGATGGGGGTTTTGAGTAATGAACCAGGCAGGGAGTTTTTAAAAGCCTCCGGAATCTTTTGCATGTGTTTAGAGTTAATTAGTTGATTCAGAAGATTAGGGTAATAGGTCGTTTAGAGAACCTTTTCTTGATATGCTAATTTTTTGAGTCAGGTTTTTTGGGTTATCAGGAGTTGTATGCCAAAATCATCAGTATTAAAACAATAAAAGACCTGACAAATTTCAGTTGGTGTGTAATGAATCTAAAATATATGAAAGTTTAATTGTAATCATTACATTATGGAAAATAATGAAATTTAGCACTATATGCTAATTTTTTGAGAAGGACCTGTATGTCTTTGCTGTGGGGTAGATTTGCAAGATTCCAAAGAAAAAGATTGAAGCTTGGCTTTGATTTGCCACAACCTACATCAAGTCTGATAAACACATGTGGTAAACGTGATATAGTTTCTTGAGCCCAAGGTTGATCTTTTTGGCAATAATGACAAAAGGCAACTATGTTTGGTGCAAAGTCAACATTGCATATCACTAAAAGAAAGCAAACTTTTTCATTGACATTTAATTTGTGTGAACAAAAATCTGTCACCTGTTAAGCCAAACTGAATAATATCAGGCTAGGTTCACATTAGCGTTTTGCTGCTAATGCAGCATTTTTTAGCCGCATCAGCTTACACATGACGCAAAAAACCTGCGTGTGCATGCGTTTGCATTGTTTATGCGCATGTGTTCGATATTTCCAGGTGCTTGTCCTTGCGTACCAATGCGTTTCCATAGACAGTAATGCGTTTTTTTGACGCAGTCATCTACATGAGCATGACTGCGCATATTTGACAAATTTTTGACGCTTCAAAAAATGCAACATGTTGTGTTCGCTGGACACTGCAGCACACCACAAAACGACGCATGCGTACAGCTGATTATCGGGAGCGTATCCGGGTTCCCAATGCAGCTACTGATTGCCGAATAAGAGGGAGCCGACAATGTTCGCTCATCTCTAATTCTTCTAACATCAAGTAGAATATAATTTTTTTTATGTCACTAAACTTTGTCAGCATGCACAAGAAACAAATGTAGCATGACAAAAATGCAGCAAAAAATGCACAAAAAAATTACAGAAAAAACAAACAAAACCAGTTTTTTTCTTCAGATTCTTTACTGCTAAGAGAGAATATTTTGATGCAGAAAAAAATGCAGCAGAAAAAAATGCAGCAAAAATGCCACTTGTGAACAAAGCTTGGGCTCATATGCAAAGCTGAATGAAGAAGCAGAACATGATTAAATATTCCTCTCAGTCATTTTTCACCCAGGATAAAAAATAATTAAATTCAGGCAATGAGAGAAAAATACTATCAAGTGTCTAAAAAGACCATGCAGCTTTTGTGAAGAACAAACAAAGAAAATGGCCATTGACCTAAAAGCACAGCATACAGTAAGTAAAAATGTCTCAGTTATAAAAGCATCCTTTGCAGTGCATTTAACCCATTCCTGACGAGACAGTTTTCTGCTTTTTCCTCCCTTATATCCAAGAGCTATAACTTTTTTATTGTTCTGTCTACACACCTGTTTGGCAGGATTAGTTATAATTTTGAATGACACCATTGGTTTTATCATGTGATGTATAGTGTTGAGCGATACTGCTCGATATCTAAAAATATCGGATCGGAATGGTATCACCGATATCACTAAATATCGTCGATATCCGATTCCGATACCGGAAGTCCAATGTAAGTCTATGGGAACCAAATATCGACATTAAAAAAAAACATTCTTGCCTTGTTGGTTAATTGTACATGAATGAAAACAACAAAGACTAATGTAGAATGTATTGGGGGAGGTTGAGGAGACAATAAAGGCATACATGTTTAACCCAATGCATTGGAATAGCATTAATATTTTTTTTTTTGGAAATACGTTTGGATTGACTAACAAATTGACAATGTTGTTAACCTTTTTTCTATTTTGGCAAATATGTATGTTTCACAACTTCCATGCTCTTCACCTTTTTAACTTTTGCCAGTGCCACACTTTCTCCTTCATAATCTTCAGCAGCATCATCTTTCTCATCAAATTATTCTTCATCTTCACCTTCTTAATCTTCTTCTTAAACTTCTTGCTATTCATGTTTTTGTTTACATTACTCATATTGTTATTATTAAACTAATTAATCTTCTTCATATTCAAATTCTTCATCTTCTTCCTCTTCATCTTCTTCATCATATTCTTATTTGTGACAGAGATTCCTGTACTTGTAATCTGTAAAAGTATGAATTGTTCATCCTTCCGTTCTTGCTGTCACAAAAGATTTAAATTACAACAGTATTTGTCCGTGTTCAGTTTAGCCTGCAGCAGCAGGCATTTCCCAGGGGCACCACGAGGAGGAACGGACTCACCCCCATACACTGCTTAGTCTTCTTCTGCTTAGAATTTAGAGCATATATTTTGCTCTTCATTTTGGTCTTATACTTCATGTTCTTCTGCTATTTGATCTTCTGCTTATTGTTCTGCTGTCTCTTGTTCTGTATCTTGTAGTTTGTCTTAACCTTCTTTGTTCTGTTGGTGATCTTCTTCTGGGTAATCTTTTATTTTTTCTTTGTGATGGTGTTCAGGCTGGTTGGCTTCATGCTCGTCGTCCTTGTTGTCGTCATCTTCTTCTGGGTGGTCTTTAAGGTCGTCTAATTTCCGAGAAACAGCTGACGTTACTGGAACCCTGACGGGTATCAGATGGAGCAAGAGACAATGGAAGTAACGAGGACCAGCTGACTGTGCTGGAACCCGGAGGGGCAGCAGAAGGAAAAGAGGCAATGTCACAACCGAGTACCAGCTGACGTTACTGTGACACGGTTACTAAGCAGGAGGTACCTGTGCTCCAAAGCACTACCAAGGACCAGCAGACGTTGGTGGAACTCGGATACGGAGATGGAGGCACCTAGGCCAAAGGCACTGGGGAGAACCAGTTGACGGTACTGGACCCCGGACGGGTAGCAGAAGGAAAAGAGGCAATGTCACAACCGAGTACCAGCTGACGTTACTGTGACACGGTTACTAAGCAGGAGGTACCTGTGCTCCAAAGCACTACCAAGGACCAGCAGACGTTGGTGAAACTCGGATACGGAGATGGAGGCACCTAGGCCAAAGGCACTGGGGAGAACCAGTTGACGGTACTGGACCCCGGACGGGTAGCAGAAGGAAAAGAGGCAATGTCACAACCGAGTACCAGCTGACGTTACTGTGACACGGTTACTAAGCAGGAGGTACCTGTGCTCCAAAGCACTACCAAGGACCAGCAGACGTTGGTGGAACTCGGATACGGAGATGGAGGCACCTAGGCCAAAGGCACTGGGGAGAACCAGTTGACGGTACTGACCCCGGACGGGTAGCAGAAGGAAAAGAGGCAATGTCACAACCGAGTACCAGCTGACGTTACTGTGACACGGTTACTAAGCAGGAGGTACCTGTGCTCCAAAGCACTACCAAGGACCAGCAGACGTTGGTGGAACTCGGATACGGAGATGGAGGCACCTAGGCCAAAGGCACTGGGGAGAACCAGTTGACGGTACTGGACCCCGGACGGGTAGCAGAAGGAAAAGAGGCAATGTCACAACCGAGTACCAGCTGACGTTACTGTGACACGGTTACTAAGCAGGAGGTACCTGTGCTCCAAAGCACTACCAAGGACCAGCAGACGTTGGTGGAACTCGGATACGGAGATGGAGGCACCTAGGCCAAAGGCACTGGGGAGAACCAGTTGACGGTACTGGACCCCGGACGGGTAGCAGAAGGAAAAGAGGCAATGTCACAACCGAGTACCAGCTGACGTTACTGTGACACGGTTACTAAGCAGGAGGTACCTGTGCTCCAAAGCACTACCAAGGACCAGCAGACGTTGGTGGAACTCGGATACGGAGATGGAGGCACCTAGGCCAAAGGCACTGGGGAGAACCAGTTGACGGTACTGGACCCCGGACGGGTAGCAGAAGGAAAAGAGGCAATGTCACAACCGAGTACCAGCTGACGTTACTGTGACACGGTTACTAAGCAGGAGGTACCTGTGCTCCAAAGCACTACCAAGGACCAGCAACGTTGGTGGAACTCGGATACGGAGATGGAGGCACCTAGGCCAAAGGCACTGGGGAGAACCAATTGACGGTACTGGACCCCGGACGGGTAGCAGAAGGAAAAGAGGCAATGTCACAACCGAGTACCAGCTGACGTTACTGTGACACGGTTACTAAGCAGGAGGTACCTGTGCTCCAAAGCACTACCAAGGACCAGCAGACGTTGGTGGAACTCGGATACGGAGATGGAGGCACCTAGGCCAAAGGCACTGGGGAGAACCAGTTGACGGTACTGGACCCAGGACGGGTAGCAGAACGCACCCATGAAAATGTAAGTTGACAGGACGCAAGCCGTCTGCAGTTACCGAATCACACAGTCCTACAGTGGGTGCTTGTCCTATTGTCACAATGGAAACCGCCTTTATTTACATATCCCACAGCACACATAGGAATCACCTAAACTGCAGGCACCATAGAGTCGGCTAACCCGAATGCAACACGACAGCACAACTTATTGGAGGATAATTGACGTTCACACTGCCAGGAAACAGCTGTCGTGCTGTAACCAGGCTGGCCAGGAGTCAGTACCCCTGCCAATTACTTACAAGCAACAAATGGCGGTGTTGTAGCCCAGGGAGTAGAGTTCAGGTGGTAGAAAGATGAACATAACAGGAGACATGGAAAACGTTGCCAAACAGTTATTTAATCTGAAAACGGACAGGCAAATTCAGGTGAGATCCATGCCTTGTTCATTTTCAGAAAAGTAAGCCGGTGTAATGTATGTAGTACAGTTCATATAGCGTCTTGTGCTTGGGTGCGATGAAAATACATGAGACACAGGTTTGATATAGAAAGTCTTGTATTACTTCATACAAGTTGGCAAAAATAGTCACACAGTTTGCAGACACAGAAGCAGGAGACACAGCAGGCCAGAGTAATCTAAGCTCAGCAATCACTCTCCACAACAGGTTCAGGATCTTCTTCTCTGTTACTGTAAGTCCATGCAAACGTGGGTCTTTCAAAGAGCAGGGTTCAGAGTCCACAAGTGCTTCAGAGTTCCTCAGTAGGAATAGCTGGAGTACAAGGTCCAAGGCTTTAGGAGTCAGGTCACAGGTTCACTGCAGGCTAGATTCTGAAGCACTGATTGCTCAGCTGTGGCTGCTTAAGAAGCAAAAGGAGAGAATCAGGGCGGGAACATGCAAGCTGGAAACTCCATTTTGACTGAGGGCAAGATAGCTGCAGCAAGACAGAAAGTAAAATGGCTGACGAACAAACTGAGTTTCAGGAACATGTACACAGAACCTTACATTACTCCCCCCTTAGGGACAACCTCCGGATGACCTCAGGCCAGGCTTGTGTGGGTACCTCTGATGAAACTGACGGAGCAAGCGAGGAGCATTAACGTTATTGACTGGTTCCCATGAGTTGTCCTCCACTGGGTAGCCCTGCCATTTAATCAGATATTGTAACTGATTTCTATACAACCTGGAATCTAAAATCCTTTCCACCACAAATTCTTCCTGACCATCGACTAGCACTGGGTCAGGGCAAGGAGAAGAACGTCCAGGAAACGTATTGGGTGTCGCAGCCTTTAGTAGGGATACATGAAAGACAGGGTGAATTCTCATAGTTCTGGGCATTGAAGACGACAAGCAACGGCACTTATAATTTTACTGATTTTATAGGGTCCAATGTACTTATGTCCCAACTTAGACGATGGAATCCTTAACTTAAGATTTCTGGTTGACAGCCAGACCAAGTCTCCTACCTTGAAAGCTGGTGCAGGTTTACGAAATTTATCTGCTGCTTTCTTGTACCTTTCCTGAGCCGATTCCAGATTCTCCTTTAGAAGATCCATATTCTTCTGTAAAGACGTGATTCTTTCAGCCACTGCTGGTAAAGGCGTTTCTATGGGAAATCGTGTAGAATGTTAGGATGATAACCTAGATTAGAGTAAAAAGGAGACTGCTTAGTGGAGGCACTCTGAGAGTTGTTATACGAGAACTCAGCTAATGGAAGTAGATCCACCCAATCATCCTGTAGGTGGCAGATAAAGCAGCGGATATACTGCTCCAGGGTTTGATTGGTTCGTTCGGTCTGTCCATTAGTCTGGGGATGAAAAGCAGAAGAAAGGTTTACTTTAATGTCCAATGCTGCACAGAAATTTTGCCAAAACCTAGAAGTGAATTGCACCCCTCGATCCGAAATAACCTCATCCGGTACTCCATGTAAGCGAAACACATCTTTAATCATCAAATCTGATGTCTGTTTTGCAGTGGGTAAGCCGACACAAGGGATAAAATGAGCTGCCTTTGTTAGACGGTCAACCACCACTAGAATGGTGTTCTTCCCTTGAGAGGTTGGTAACTCCACAATGAAGTCCACAGAAATGGATCCCCACGGGCGGGACGGGGTGGGAAGAGGCTGTAACAGACCAGTTGGTGAGGAGCGAGGTGTTTTGCATCTTGCACAGACTTCACATGAAGTGACATAGTTTAAAACATCCTTCCTGCAAGTGGGCCACCAAAAGAAACGAGAGAGAAATTCCTGTGTCTTTAGAATTCCTCTATGCCCAGCTATCTTGGAATCGTGAATGAGTTGCAATACTCTCAATCTGACTGTTTCAGGAATATACAGGCGTTGTCCCTGAATCCACACACCATTCTTAAAGACAAGACTTACGTCCCTTGGGGGTTGTGCCAAAAAGGAATCCGCATGGTATGCTTCCTTGATGTCCTTAAGTAGGTCTTGATTATGAATTACTCCTAGGAATCTAGAGTCAGGAAGAATAGTCTTAGGAGGAGTAATTGGACGTGTCTTGCTGAGTAAATCCTAGAGAGTGCATCAGCCTTTCCATTGCGCGATCCTGGTCTATAAGAAATGATAAAATTAAATTGGTTTAAGAAAAGATTCCAGCGAGCCTGGCGAGGAGTCAGGCACTTAGCCGACCTGATAAACTCAAGGTTACGATGATCTGTCAGGACGACTATTTGCTGTGCAGCTCCCTGAAGAAGGTGTCTCCATTCTTTGAAGGCGGCAATAATGGCCAACAACTCTCTATTGCCCACATCGTAGTTCCTCTCAGCCGAAGACAACTGCTGGGAAAAGAAGGCACAGGGATGCAAGACATTCTTCTCACCTGTTCTCTGAGAGAGTATAGCTCCAACGGCACAGTCTGAAGCATCCACCTCTATTATGAAGGCAAGCTCGGGGTTGGGATGTACTAGGATAGGTGCAGTGGTAAATTTATCTTTTAGACGGGAAAATGCTTCCTGGGCTTGGGGAGTCCAGGAGAACCTAGACTCTTTCCGGTAAGTTGGGTAATAGGTGACACTACCTCAGAGAAATTTCTAATGAAACGTCTATAGAAGTTGGCAAACCCGATGAAGCGCTGTACCTCCTTCACATTTCTAGGACTTGGCCAATCCTTCATGGCTTGGGTTTTGCTTCCATCCATACTAATTCCTTGTGTAGACAGTACATACCCCAGAAATTGAATTTCGGTCCTATGGAATTCACACTTTTCAAGTTTGATGTAAAGATGATTTTGTCTTAGACGTTCCAAGACCATTCTCACATGTCCATGATGCTCCTCTGTGGAGTTAGAAAAAATTAGAATATCATCCAAATAAATTACCACAAATGTATCTAGGAGATCCCTGAAGATGTCATTCACCAAGTGTTGGAAAGTGGCTGGGGCGGTACTCAGACCAAAAGGCATAACTAGATATTCAAAGTGTCCATAGCGTGACCTGAATGCAGTCTTCCATTCATCCCCAGGTCTAATACGGACTAAGTTATAGGCCCCACGAAGATCTAGTTTAGAGAAAATTTTGGCATGTCGCACTCTCTCCAATAACTCAGGGATTAAAGGCAATGGATAACGGTTTCTAATAGTAACCTTATTGAGTTCCCTATAGTCTACGCATGGTCTCAGAGATCCATCTTTCTTCTTTACAAAGAAGATGGGTGCACCTGCAGGAGATGAAGAGGGGCGTATGAAGCCCTTGGCTAGATTTTCGTCTATGTAATCCTTTAAAGCCTTTAGCTCGGGCCCGCCAGGGGGTAGATCTTACCAAAAGGTATCTCTGCTCCAGGCAATAATTCAATTGGACAATCATATGGACGGTGAGGAGGAAGCTGGTCAGCGTTCTTCTTGTCACATAAATCCACATAGTCCTGGTATACAGCTGGTAGTTCAGGGACTGACATGGTTCCTTTAGGAACAGAGCAAGCTGAAACTTTTGGACTCATCTGTTTCTCTGGAAAGTGTAATTCCTTGGTCTCCCAGTTAATGGTAGGATTCTGAGCCTGCAGCCATGGTAGCCCTAGAATAATGGGAAAGTGGGGAGAAGAGATAAGCATAAAGGACAGTTTCTCTTGATGATCTTTACCCATAAGAACCCTCAAAGGCTCTGTTTCCTGATCCACTGGTCCAGAGGTCAGCAGGGAGCCATCCACAGTTTCCATCTGTACTGGAGTAGCCTTCTTCACTGAACGTATCCCCTGTTTCAGAGCAAAGGAGACATCCATAAAATTTCCACTTGCCCCTGAGTCGATCATAGCAGAGCTAGACACCCAAGCTGAGTCAACCCAGAGTTTGATGGAAAGAAAGCAATGAGAATTGTTTTTCTTACAACTCAGCTGGGACACCGCTGAGGAAACTTGAAAAATGGCAGCGTTTACACAATCAACGTCCTCAGAGGTAACGGAGTTTAAGTCCGAGAAATCAAGATCTGTTGCTGCAGATCTCTCTGGAGCCTGAGGCTCGGACCTGACAGATCCCCTCTCGCAACACTCACAATGAATGAGTGCTGCAGTAGTCTTACGAGAATGGCTGGGGCAGTTTATAATGAAGTGCCCTGACTTACCACAATAGAAACATAGATTTTCCTTAAAACGATGTTCCTTGCGTGCATCACTAACCCGTCGTTGTAAAGAGTCTACCTGCATGGGTTCAGGTTCAGGTTCCCGTGTACTCCTACTCAAAGGTTCCTTAGCTGGAGAGGAAGGTAGGAAAAGGTTAGTGCGATTGCTTTCGAACCATCTCTCTTGCCTGCGTTCAGTCAGACGAGTATCAATAAAGATGCAGTAGTTAATAAAGTCACCTAACGCAGTGGGAGGGTCGGCACGAGCAAGTTCATCCTTAATCAGTGGAGATAACCCCTTTCGAAAAATAGATTTTTTGGCGGAACTGTCCCAGGTGGTATCAAGGCCCATCTCCTGAAATCCAAGGCATATTCAGCTACCGAGTGCTTACCTTGGCGCAAAGCTAACATGGCTGCTTCAGCTGTTGCACCTCGATTGGGGTCATCAAACACCTGCCCCATGGCTGAAATAAAAGCATCAAGGTGATTCAAACAATCATCCTCAGTCTCAATCAGAGGGTTTGCCCACATCAAAGCCTTGTTGGTAAGCAACATAATTATAGTAAGCACCTTAGATTGTTCAGTGGGAAATTGTGAAGCATGTGCAGAAAAAAAAAGATTGCATTGATTAATAAATCCCCTGAATTTCTCACGTTCACCGCCAAAACGAAAAGGGGGCAACTTGGGAATCCCAGAACTCGGGGCTACGGCAGGAGCCTGGACTCGCTCTTCTAGAACCTCAATCCTGGCTCGCAAATCCTGGGCAGTCTGTCCAAACACTTGCAAATTGTGATTAGTGAGGTCCTGTAGGCTTGAAAAACGGGTCTTTATATTCTGCAAATCTGCAAGGATATTATCAGTCACTCCGCAAAGTTCCTTTATGCGGGCCTCCATTTTCCAGATCTTTTAAGACAGGAGTACTGGAAGAAGAGGAGAGGAGAAAAAAAAAACAATAGTGTTTACCTGTGGTAACACTGCAGAGAGAAAAAAAATTAAGGGAACTGCTCACCTGGAATGGTTGTGAGAAGTCACAACCACTATCATCACAGAAAGTTCACCCGGACATCTGATATCCACAGTTACAGCAGACAAAAAAGAGAAAAGAGAAAAAAAAAAAAAACAATAGTGTTTACCTGTGGTAACACTGCAGAAAAAAAAACACTTAAGGGAATTGCTCACCTGGAATGGTTGTGAGAAGTCACAACCACTGTCATCACAGAAAGTACAACCGGACATCCGATATCCACAGTTACAGAAGACACAGCCTTTCCAGACCCAGCAGACACTAACGTTTTGGCTTCAGAATCTTGTAATGTATGTAGTACAGTTCATATAGCGTCTTGTGCTTGGGTGCGATGAAAATACATGAGACACAGGTTTGATATAGAAAGTCTTGTATTACTTCATACAAGTTGGCAAAAATAGTCACACAGTTTGCAGACACAGAAGCAGGAGACACAGCAGGCCAGAGTAATCTAAGCTCAGCAATCACTCTCCACAACAGGTTCAGGATCTTCTTCTCTGTTACCGTAAGTCCATGCAAACGTGGGTCTTTCAAAGAGCAGGGTTCAGAGTCCACAAGTGCTTCAGAGTTCCTCAGTAGGAATAGCTGGAGTACAAGGTCCAAGGCTTTAGGAGTCAGGTCACAGGTTCACTGCAGGCTAGATTCTGAAGCACTGATTGCTCAGCTGTGGCTGCTTAAGAAGCAAAAGGAGAGAATCAGGGCGGGAACATGCAAGCTGGAAACTCCATTTTGACTGAGGGCAAGATAGCTGCAGCAAGACAGAAAGTAAAATGGCTGACGAACAAACTGAGTTTCAGGAACATGTACACAGAACCTTACAGCCGGTCTACATTCTCTGAGGATAGTCGCATGCGACGGTCTGTTACTACACCACCTGCAGCACTAAAGACACGCTCAGATAATACACTGGCAGCAGGGCAAGCCAGCACCTCCAATGCATACTGGCTAAGCTCTGGCCATGTATCCAACTTAGAGACCCAAAATTTGAAAGGGGAAGAGGCATCTGGGAGTACACTTAGAGGGAAAGCCAAGTAGTCTGTCACCATCTTACGGAAACGTTTCTTCCTGGTGACTGGAGCCGTCTCGGATGGTGTAGACCTTGCTGGCGCTGTCACAAAACTTTGCCACATTTGTAACATACAGCTCTTGCCCTGTGCAGAGGCGCTGCTTCTGCTCCCTCTTGTTGTAGAGGTGTCTACACTGCCTCGACGCACAGAACTGCTTTGTAAAGCAGTAGCAGCAGCAGCAGCTCTCTCGGCTGGAATGTACAACAGTATGGATTGCACCAGTGTGTCTTGGTACTCCTGCATTTTACGGTTCCGGTTCACCGGTGTGATGAGGGTTTGTAAGTTGTCCCGGTAGCGATGGTCTAGGAGGGTGTACACCCAATAATCTGACGTGGTGAGAATGTGGGCGATGCGGTGGTCGTTTCTCAGGCACTGAAGCATGAAATCAACCATGTGCTGCAGACTCCCAACTGGCCAACAAAGGCTGTCCTCTGGAAGAGGCGTCATCTCTGCCTCCTCTGCATCACCCCACCCTCGCTCTACATACTGACTAGAGCGTTGTGTACCTCCCTCTGTAGGGATTTCTTCCTCCTCCATTGACTCCTCCTCCTCCTCATCCTCCTCACAAAGTGAGCCCTGCCCAGCCCTTTGTGAGGAACCACGTTGCGCTGACTGTCCTGAAGGTAATTGAATTTGTGACTCCTCATCCTCCACCTCTTCCAAAACCTCTTCCTTTAGTGCTTTCAGTGATTTCTGAAGCAGGCAGATAAGGGGGACAGTCATGCTGACTAGTGCATCATCTGCACTCGCCATCCGCGTTGAGACATCAAACGCACGCAAAACGTCGCAGATGTCCTTCATAGAGGCCCACTCAGTAGTGGTGAAGTGTGAACGGCGCAAATTGCGAGTTGATTGCGCCTGTTGCAGCTGATACTCCATTACTGCTGGCTGCTGCTCACACAACCGCTCCAACATATGCAACGTGGAATTCCACCTGGTGGGTACGTCACATATGATGCGATGTTCAGAAAGGCGAAATCTGACTTGCAGAGCTGCAATGCGCGATCTGGCCATGGTGGAACGTCGCAAGTGAGCGCACTCTAGGCGGACCTTGTGCAGCAGTGCATCAAGATCCGGATAGTCCCTCAAAAAACTCTGCACGACCAAGTTGAGCACATGTGCCAGACATGGTATGTGAGTGAGGTTGCCAAGGCCCAGAGCTGCCACCAGATTTCGGCCATTGTCACACACTACAAAGCCTGGCTGGAGATTAGCTGACAAAAACCACACGTCGCTCTCCTGCTTGATAGCATCCCAGAGCTCCTGCGCTGTGTGGCTTCGATTCCCCATGGAAATTAATTTCAGGACGGCCTGTTGACGTTTGGCCACGGCTGTGCTCATATCGGTCGCAACAGGTAAGCGTTCACGGGTCCATGTGGAGGTATACCGTGACGGCTCGTGCAGCGATGATTCTGAGGAACTGGAGTAGGAGGAGGAATCAATGTGTACAGACTGGATTCCTGCAATCCTTGGAGTTGGCAGAACACGTACAGCGCCACTGGCAAGATCTGTACCCGGCTCCACAACATTGACCCAATGGGCAGTGAGGGAAAGGTATCGTCCCTGGCCTTGGGTACTGGTCCACGCATCGGTGGTCAGGTGGACCCTGCTACTGACGGCGTTTAGTAGCGCATGTTTAATGTTTCCCTCGACATGTTTTTGCAGAGCAGGGACAGCTTGCCTGCTGAAATAAAATCGGCTTGGCACATTATATTGTGGGACTGCCAATGCCATAAAGTTCCTGAAACTGTCAGTCTCCACCAGCCTGAATGACAGCATTTCAAGGGACAGGAGTTTTGCAATGCCAGCATTCAGAGCCTGTGCTCATGGATGGTTTGCCGAGTATGGCCGTCTTTTATCCCATGCCTGTGGTACCGATGGCTGTTTTGTGGTCTGGGAGTGTGACGATGACTGTGAACTTGCTGCTGTGGGTGGAATAACAGTTTGTCTATGGACAACAGTGACCGAGGTTCTTCCATGGAGATCCTGTGAGGAAGCCGAACCAGGTGTGTGTGAGCTGAAGGTAGAGGCTCCAACACGACCTGAAGATGTAGGTGCTGCTGTAGGTTGGCCTACATCTCCAGTGTGTCTTTGTAACTCAGCTACGTGCTTTGTCCGTACATGTTTCCACATATTTGTGGTATTCAGGTTACTGATATTTTTACCTCTTTTAACTTTTTGCTTACACAGCTTGCATTGAACATAGCAAATATCATCTACAAGTCTGTCAAAAAAGGACCACGCAGTGCAAGTCATGGGAGCGCCAATTTTGACATTTCTAAGAGAACTGCTCCCAACAGGTGCCAAACTGGAGGCTACAGGCAAGCGAGTCTGCAGCCTACCTCTCCCTCCTCTTTGTACCGTTGGGACAATCTCTTCCTCAGAGCTGCTCCCACCACCTTCCTGTTGCTCACGCCATGTTGGGTCTCGGACTTCATCATCTCCACTACCCTCTTCCAACACCTGCTGCTGTTGGATGGTCTGGGCAGCACCATGCTCCACAAAACCTGGCACCTGAGTCTCATCATCATCATAAGATGCGTTCTGCGGTGTGCTGTCCATCGGCACTGGCTCACCCGCCTCTTCAGATTGAGAGAGACACAGCTGTTGCGCATCACTGCATACTCCCTCTTCTTCAAATTGCAGAATGCTGCTTGCCTGTGCCCGTGTTTGCGAGCCAACAGATTCTGAGAACAGAAGCAGAGACTCAGCTGGCTCCTGTACAGAACTCTCTGACTGCCTGGGCAATTTGACAGGCGGTGAACAGACAGATGGTTGCTCAACAGTGTTGTGTTCCTGAGAGGAGGTGGAAGGAATTGAAGTCGATGCATTGGCTGCCATCCAACCAACAACGGCTTCAATTTGTTCTTCCCGCAGCAGGGGGGCACGCCGAGCTCCTACCAAAGTGCGCATAAAGGAACGCTCATGGGTAAAACTGGTGGATGCTGTGTCACTGAGGGCGGCAGCAGCCACAGAATCCCCACGTCCTCTCCCTGCTGAAACTCCACGGCCACGACCACGTGCCTTACTCACTGACTTCTTCATCTTGGTAGATTGATAAAGAAAGTCAGAAAAGTTATAAGGCCTAAGTGTGGTTATTACGCAGAGACTGAAGTGAACACTGAAACACAACTGTTCACAATCTGTGAAAGGCTACTCCTTTGTCTACTTCTATAGTGTTTGCAACCAATGTATTGGATACGGATGGAAGCGCGTCACACTAATAGATTATATTTTAAATGGAATGGAGCAGAACCAATTGGAGATAAATGAAAAGGATGAGGCACTGAGACACGCTCAGCAGAGTACAAGCAGCAGTGCTTGAACAAGTAACTGGAGCGTGATGTGCACTCAAAAAATAAAAAACACAGACTGAAGTGAACACTGAAACACAACTGTTCACAATCTGTGAAAGGCTACTCCTTTGTCCACTTCTATAGTGTTTTCAACCAATGTATTGGATACGGATGGAAGCGCGTCACACTAATAGATTATATTTTAAATGGAATGGAGCAGAACCAATTGGAGATAAATGAAAAGGATGAGGCACTGAGACACGCTCAGCAGAGTACAAGCAGCAGTGCTTGAACAAGTAACTGGAGCGTGATGTGCACTCAAAAAATAAAAAACACAGACTGAAGTGAACACTGAAACACAACTGTTCACAATCTGTGAAAGGCTACTCCTTTGTCTACTTCTATAGTGTTTGCAACCAATGTATTGGATACGGATGGAAGCGCGTCACACTAATAGATTATATTTTAAATGGAATGGAGCAGAACCAATTGGAGATAAATGAAAAGGATGAGGCACTGAGACACGCTCAGCAGAGTACAAGCAGCAGTGCTTGAACAAGTAACTGGAGCGTGATGTGCACTCAAAAAATAAAAAACACAGACTGAAGTGAACACTGAAACACAACTGTTCACAATAAGTGAAAGGCTACTCCTTTGTCTACTTCTATAGTGTTTGCAACCAATGTATTGGATACGGATGGAAGCGCGTCACACTAATAGATTATATTTTAAATGGAATGGAGCAGAACCAATTGGAGATAAATGAAAAGGATGAGGCACTGAGACACGCTCAGCAGAGTACAAGCAGCAGTGCTTGAACAAGTAACTGGAGCGTGATGTGCACTCAAAAAATAAAAAACACAGACTGAAGTGAACACTGAAACACAACTGTTCACAATCTGTGAAAGGCTACTCCTTTGTCTACTTCTATAGTGTTTGCAACCAATGTATTGGATACGGATGGAAGCGCGTCACACTAATAGTTAAATTGCATGGAGCTGCAAGAATTACACTGAAGAAAAAAAAAAAGAGTCTGTGAGTGACACGTGCAGATGCCTACAGACAGCGTTGCATGCAGAGCAAACTGCAGCGTCACTTACACTCACACACACACCTTGCAGAGCTGTTAAAACAACACTGCAGGCAAAAGGAAGCTTTACACAGCGGTTGGTGCTAGCCTGCCTACAGCACAGTACACTAAATCGCAATCTCTAACTGTCCCTCAGAGTCAGCACAGCAGCGTTCTGTCCCTTACTGAATTCACAGCACAGTGACGCTAAAATGGCGGCGGCGCCTTTTATAGTGCATTCTGACATCATTTCAGCATCCAATCACAGCCATGCCATTAGTTAACATGACCGCAGCAGTACAGGATGTGCCCACACTTCTTAGGATTCCTCATTGGCTGACTAAAATCACATTGCCTCTCAAAGAATTATGGGAACTTCCGATTCCGGTATACGATATATGGAAAATATCGGAACGAAGTATCGAAAGGCCGAAACAGCTAATATCGGCCGATACCCGATACTTGCGGTATCGTATCGCTCAACACTAGTGATGTACTATAAAGCAGGAAAAAAAATCCAAGTGCAGTGAAATATCAAAAAAAAGTGCAATTCTGCAATTGTTTTTTGGATTTTTTATTTCCCAAGTTCAGTATACAGTAAAACTGACCTGGCTTCATGACTCCAAAGGTCAGTATGATTATGCAGATACAAAACAAGCATTGTTCTTTTTTTATTAAATGATGAAAAAAATTTTTACTTGTGTCGCTATTTTCCAAGACCCATAATTTTTATTTAATTTTTGGTCTATAGGGCATTGTGAGAGCTTATTTTTTATGCCCTGAGCTGAAGTTTCCACAGCTGTTAGAGGCAGTTGCCAATTTTAAAAGAAGTTTTGCCCACACAGTTTCTACCAGTCAATCTACTGTGTGAATCATTTGCAAAGTCCATATGTCCTAATACAGCAGAAGGACAAGGAATAACTTCATTTAACAATTCCTGTCTATTTTTCTCAATTTGGACAAAACTTTAATATTTTGTTGTTCTGTAGAATATATCAAACTTTCTCGTACGTTCAGCATATAACCCTTTTGATTTGGCATGTATTAATGCTATTGTATCATAGCAATTAAAATTTTGATAAGAAATGAGCCTGTCAGAAAAATACATCAGTGAATTTTCAGCTAACAATCATTTTTGCAGTTTGGTTTAATATTTGAGCGATTAGCTTTCTATAGACTGTTTTTCACGTTAACTGAGAATTCATCATTGGTTTGGTTTTTTTGATCATGACTCAACTCAGAAGAAGGATGACAACACTTATAAAATCTCTCCTCATAAACTAAAAAAATGCCCTTGACTGTGTTCATTTCCTTTAAAGCCACATTCAAAAAATAGTCAGTGCAACACACAACTGTCAATTAAATTTTCTTATACATTGACATATTAACGGGAAACTAATGTAAAAACTATTATCATGCAGCTATCGAGTTAATCTACGGGTCTAAAGCTGCCAAGAACCTGTACTGAGAGCCCCGCTTCCTATAGAAAATTAAATTTATTCGTTACAGCAGCCTCGGATTTTCAGTCATAAGGGTGGGCCAGGGTGGCTAAAATCACAGCTCAGTGCATAGTGAGTGGCGGCTGTAACCATGCTCCACCAATGACAGCCAGCTCAATATTTGAACTGGCTGTCAGTCAGTGCAGCGCTAGCCCACCTCTATGGCTGAAAGCTTGAGGCTGCCAGGATGCCAGGAGGAATACAGTTAATTTACTCCCAGCAGCCAGGCTCTCTGTGCTTCAGAATGCTATTATCCAGCAGATTAACCTTATATATGCAGGGTAATAGAGTTTTTTTAAATAACGGGTTCCTTTTAAAATAATGGCTGCATGCTTCTTTTTCTGAAAGAGCGATAATATGAGACAGTGATTATAACATACATGGAACACAAGAAAAGTCTAAGGACCTGATTTATCATTTACATTTTTTAAGTAAATTTTCTGCTTTGCGTACTTGGATTGAACAATTTTGCCCAAAGCTAAAGATGCTCTTTTTGTTCTTTTTTTTCTTTTTTGTGCAAAAAGAAAGAGAGTGAAGTTAGGTGGTTCTTTAAAATGTCTCGCAATGGCTTGTCTTGTGCTAGTCTTCAATGGCACAAAAACAACATTAGACAGATTTTGTTTTCCAGTAGGATACTGGAGTACAATTGGTCAAAAAATATGAATTAGGGCCCCGTCTCACATAGCGAGATCGCTGCTAAACAGCGATCTCAGCAGCGATCTCGCTATGTCTGACACGTACCAGCGATCAGCCCCACTGCTGTGAATCGCTGGTCGTGTCAGAAATGCCAGCACTTTTTTTTGATCGCTGGTCTCCCGCTGGCCAGCACGTATCGCTGCGTGTAACAGGCAGGAGACCAGCGATCTCCTGGTAACCAAGGTACACATCGGGTTTCCAAGCGCGGGGCTGTGCCTGGAAACCCGACGTGTACATTGGATACCAGCGTGCTGCTGCAGGGGAGATGGTAACCAAGGTACATGTCGGGTTTCCAGGCACCGCGCAGCGCCTGGAAACCCGACGTGTACCTTGGTTACCAGCTCCCTGCATCAGTGCGCTGATATCCAACGTACACTGCGGGTAACTAGGCGACATTACCCGCAGTGTCACTGTCCTGATTGCTGCCTGAGCTGCCTGTTTGGCAGCTCAGCAGCGATCATGTAGCGACACACCAGCGATCCTCATCTTTGTTGGGATTGCTGGTGTATCGCTATGTGAGACGGGGCTCTTAAGTTAAAATATCTGGATTAGTAAAACTCCATCCACATTGTTATGCAAAAAATAAACAAAAAACTGAAAAACAAAACCAAGTGAAGTTAATTTTAAAATTGTGAAAGCTAAACAAATATCGAGCTGTAATGACACAGCATTTTATCTTATTTAACCAGATGTCTAATTTCAAAAAGCCAGAATGAATAGACTGTTATCTATATGTTGATTTTTGAATTTATGTGTTTCTTTCTGGTTGTTCAAGAAAACAGACTTTTGTTCGTGTAAGCCAGTAATATTGACTTGTAAGTTGAAAATTTGTTTTAACAGATTGTGTTCTTATACTGGATGTCTAGTGATAAAGGATCATGGAACAATGATGTTTGTTGATTTGTTGATTACACATCATCAAGGCCAGCCAGTTTGTTGACTTGCAAAATAGAGAAAAAACTGTGCAAATAAATTATGTAATCAAACAATGCTAGATGGTCTTATCACCATTCTTTCCCTTTACCTGTGATTCTTGGATGAAGAACAGTTTCTAACTGTAAAAAGAGGTTATTTGCATCAGTAACATGAGACAGAGATTTAGTCAAGACATTCAGACATCTAAACATCCAAACGAACCAGAGACTCTCTACAGGACAGCAGCCAAGACATCATGGCTCCATCACGAGGGACACAGATTTGTCATTCTACAGGATGCCAGCTTAGGGGACCACGGCCCTGGCTGGAAGAATACAGATCTGCTCCATTGACCATAATGAAACCATCTATCTATTTGGGGTAGTCAGTATTTGGATACAACTGGTTGCCTGAGCCCTATGGATATATTTGAGGGGACCAGGAATGGGACCCACCAGTCACCTGGCTCCATGGAGATGTTCCAAAAAGCCAGGTTGTGACCCTCTGGTCAACTGGCTTTGTACCTCAATGGACTGTCGTCTTCCTAAGCTTGTCATTACCTTCTCTCTATGTGCGTGCCACAGGTGGGTAGTCGGCCCTGGAATCTCTGAAGTCACAGCTGCTCTTATTACAGCGAGTCAGCGGAAAGGTGAGACTCTAATGGGCACAATCTTGGATATTTTGCTTCGACTGCACAATGTGTTATTTGGTTATTTGCCTGTTTTGTGGTTCAATAAAGTATTGCCACACTGTTTTACCCTCTGAGCAGTATTAAGCCCACAGTGAAAGGAGAGCGGGTGTTCAGTGGGATTATCTCTGGTCCATGCGATTTCAACTAGCCACTGATGCCCATAATCTCTACAGGACCATATGCTGCTTTAGGACCTGGAAGACTTGCTGTGCTAAATGGAACCATGATTTCTGCCATCTACCAAAAAATCCTGATGGAGAATATTTGGTCATCTGTCCGTGACCTCAAGCTGAAGCTCACTTGGACTATGCAGCAAGATGATGATCCAAAATACACAAGCAAGTCCACCTCTGAATGGCTTAAGAAATAAAAAATTAAGACTTTGAAGTGGCCTAGTCAAAGTACTGACTTTGAGATGCTGTGGTATTACCTTGAAAAGGCAGTTCATGCTCGGAAACCCTCCAATGTGGCTGAATTACAACAATTCTGCAAAGATGAGTGGGCCAAAATTCCTTTACAGCGTTGTGAAAGGTTCATTGCCAGTTATTGCAAATGCTTGATTGCAGTTATTGCTGCTAAGAGTGGTCAAACCAGGTATTAGGTTTAGGGAACAATCATTTTTTCACACAGGGCCCTGTAGGTTTCGATTTCTTTTTCCCTTAATAATAAATATCTTCATTGAAAAACTGCACTTTGTTTTTACTTGTGTTATCTTTGTCTAATGTTTAATTTTGTTTGGTAATCTGAAACATTTAAATGTGACAAATATGCAAAAGAATAGGAAGTCAGAAAGGGACAGACACTTTTTCACACAACTATATATAACGATTTTGGCATCAACATAGGTCATGCGGCCAAAGATTAAAATGTGCCACTGCTACAATGCAGTGCAATTCAACCTATGAGGTTGCATTGCAATCCAAAGATATCTCGTCAAGAATATCAGAAAAAATTGGACCTGATTGTATTTTTTGCGACTTGCTTGTGACATCCGCCATATCTATATAGCGATTTTTGGCAGCGCAACTGGGGCTGCCGCCAAAGTTGACTTGTAGCCCCAGACATAATGCACCTTCCTATAACTAAAATGTCATAGACAGAAATACAAGTGAGTATTTCTCGGCATATGAGATGTAGCTAATACTATAACTGCAAAGAACACCCTGCGCTAACCGGGTAGAAATTACAGCATCTAAGCACTTACATTTTTTTTGCCCAAGAAAATAAAGGAGTGTCATGTAACCATTTTTTATAATTAAATTTGTTATAAAAAGAAAGTTTTGGATATTATGTTTTCTAAAAATCCTGCTGGGAACTCCTCAAAAAATTAACACATTGTGTTGCTAGCGTGAAAAAAAAGAAATGAATTATAAAAGAACATGGGAAACAAAACTATTGGTGGGCTTTTGAACCAATTTAAGCTGCAGTGTAAACTCGATTTTCATTTTTGCTATCACACTATAAAGTCACTGGGCTCCCATGTCTTACTGGATTGCTGTATAAATAACATGTACTGATCCAGGCTAAACCTATTCTTGTGCCAAACAACAGATTATGCTATGTTTTAGACTGTCCTTGTATACTCTCATTTTTGTTTATGTAGGATCAGATAGAGGTTTCCTTAGCAACCAGAAAATCGTTAGCTCAAGCTGTCAACCACAATGCTTTGCTTATATACTTATCTATAACTGATATAAATCATGGGGAACGTGTTCAGACCAGAAAACAATCATTTAGCTACCTTTTTCATGCATGTGGTACTTAAAGCAGTGTTCTTAAGCGAATGACACTTTGTCATTTATTTGTGACATGAGAATTATATTTCGTTTGAGAGAATTATACATTATGCTCAGTATATTAAAATACAGATTTTTTAAACAGAAAATTTTATTTGCCTCTCATAGCTTTGAAGTGGGTATAAATCTACTGAAAGCCTTTTAACCACTTAACAACATATGGCCAACAATGTACGTCACTTGCCATCTCCCTGTCTCTGATGCGGGCTCAGCTTACGAGCCCGCGTCTTTGCTGGCAGATGCCCGCATCATGACAAGACCCCACGCTTGTCCTGATGGTTCCCCTTGAAAGTCAGCCTGTAACTGACATTTATAAGAGACCATGATTTTTGCTATATACAGCGATGCTCTGGCATCACTGTATATAGCACAAGTGATCCTACAATCATAGGTTCAAGTCACCTAAGGAGACTAACAAATAGTGAAAAGAAAATATGTTTTAAAAAATAAAAGCATATATAAAAGTTCCACTCACGTCCCCTTTCCCCATTAATAATTAAAAAATGAAAAATACACGTTTGATATAATAAAAGTCTAATCTATCAAAACATAAAATAAATGAATCCTACTTGTAGATTGTGTAATGAGAAAAAAAATCAAAATGCCAGAATGTAATAGATCAAAATTACATTCTGGCTCTCCGAAAGTGGTTTCACAAGTAGAGTTGAGCAAATTTGCTTGAGTCCACGGTTATTCGGTAAGCTATAGCGCTTCCCGAATAAGCTATAGTGCGAACCTGGATACATGGAGTGCGCTGGCTGATCAGCTGATCGGCGCCGCAGCTGAATATGTCGCGGCTGTGTCGCAGACAAAGCACTTGCATAGAGAGCCCAACAAACAGGTTCTCCATACATGTGCTGTGACTGTCACACAGCTGCGACACATGCAGCTACGACATCGATCAGCTGGCGCGCTCCATGTATCCGGGTTCCCTCTGTAGCTTATTTGGTAAGCGCTATAGCTTGCCGAATAAGCGGGGACCCGAACAAATTCGCTCAACTCCAGTCACAAGCAAATTTTTTCTTTTTTTATATATATTTAGAATTTATTTTCATCACTTAAATAAAACAAAAATTATGTGTTTAGTATTTGCATAATCGTACTGACATAGAGAAAAATATTGCCTGGTTATTTTTACCTAAAATGAATACTGTAAAGAAAAACAAAAAAAAATGCATAATTGATATTCTTTTGCTATTTAGCCAAAACTGAATTTTTTTCCACTTTCCAGTACATTGCATGATAAAATGGATCATGTCATTCAAAATTACAACTCTTGAGGGGTACAAGACTTTTCACGTGCTGTGCCAATTCTTTGGAATGCACTACCCTGGTTAATATGATTAATCCCAATCCCCACAGTTTTAAGCTGCCCTAAAAATGCATTTGTTCAGACTGGCCTACCGCCACAACGCATTAACCTAAATATCCCTGTGTGGCTCATTCAAAATTTTTTACCATAACCAGGTTCCTCGCATCATCCTCGCATCATACAATGTCTGTCTCCCCTTTTTCCTTATAGATTGAGAGCAGGGCCCTCATTCCTCTTGGTATCTGTTTTGATCTATGTGTTTATTGCTATGCTGTAATGTCTATTGTCTGTAGAAGTCCCCTCTATAATGTAAAGTGCTGTGGAATATGTTGGCACTATAGAAATAAAATTATTATTATTTATTATTTTTGAGGGGGAATTCTGCTCTGCTAGACCTTAGGGGCTCTGTATATGGAGTCCGACAAACTATTCTAGGAAAATCTGCTCTTCAGGAGGCAAATAGCGCTCCGTTCCTCCTGAGTCTCAGTATGGCTAAGTAGGACTGTACAGCCAAATATGGGCATTGCCACATTCAGTAGAAATCGTGGAACAAATTTTGGTGCCAATTTAATCCATTTCACTGTGTGAAAATGTAAAATCTGGGGCTACAACAACATTTTGGTGGTAAAAATGTAATTATTTTTTATTCACTAACCAATGGTATAAAATTCTGTGACATACCTGTGGTGTCAATACGATCACTGCACCCTTAGATTAATTCATTGAGAGGTTTAGTTTGTAAAATTGGGTCACTTATGGGGGATTCTGCTGTTCTGGCAACTCAGGGACTTTCCCAGTGGGTCATGGCATCCTCAAGCCATAACAGTAAAATTTGCACAATAATACGACGCTCCTTCCCTTTTGATCTTTGCATTGTGCCTCAACATTAGTTCCCTTTTACATGTAGGGTACTGGCGCACTCATGAGAAATTGCAAAACAAACTGAGAGGTTCATTTTTCCTGTTAGTTTTTTCCTGTTAGTCCTTATAAAAATTAACCTCAGGGGCTCTGCTAATGTGACATGGCACCCTCAACCCATTCCAGAAAAATCCGAATTCCAATATAACACTTCCTCCCTTCTGAGTTACACTGTGCCTCAAAAGTAGTTTACGCACCTAAAGGGTTAATAATCTGTTTGAATGTGGTTTTTAGTACTTTGATGGTGCAGTTTTTAGAATGGTGTCACTTTTGGGTATTTTCTATCATAAAGGCCCCTCAAAGTCACTTCAACTGAGATGTGGGCCTTAAAAAAATTTTGCTGGAAAAATAAGAAATCACTGGTGAATTTTTAACCTTAAAACTTCTTAACAAAAAATATGTTTCAAAAATTGTGCTGATGTAAAGTTGACATGTGGGAAATGTTTTTTATGAAATATTTTGTGTGAAATAACTCTCTGATTTAACCCTTTAACCCCCAAGTGTGGTTTGCACGTTAATGACCAGGTCAATTTTTACAATTCTGACCACTGTCCCTTGATTTTTTTAGTCCCCAATTTTTGATTTTTCCCAAGGGAATTGGACCCCAAAAGTTGCTGTACAATTTGTCCTGAGTATGCTAATACCCCATATGTGGGGGAGAAATACTGTTTGGGAGCACGGCAGGGATCGGAAAGTAAGTAATGAGGTTTTGGAATGCAGACTTTGATGGGTGCCATGTTCAGTTTGCAGAGTCCCTGATGTGCCTAAACAGTGGAAATCCCTCACAAGTGACCCCATTTCAGAAACTGGACCCCCTAAGGAAGTTATCTAGATCTGTGGTGAGCAATTTGAACCCCCAAGTGCTTCATACAAGTTTATAACATAGAGGAGGAAAATTAAAAAATCATATTTTTTCCACAAAAATGATCTTTTCACCCCAATTTTTATTTTCCCAAGGGTAACAAGACTCCAAAAGTTATTGTGCTATTTGTCCTGAGTATGCTGATACCCCATATGTGGGGGGAACCACTATTTGGCGCACGGCAGAGCTGGAAATGGAAGGAGCACCATTTTACTTTTTCCAACCAAAATTGGCTGGAATTGAGATTGAACGCCATGTTGCATTTGGAGAGCCCCTGATGTGCCTAAACAGTGGAAACCACCTACAAGTTACACCATTTTGGAAAGTAGACCCCTAAGGAACTTATCTAGATGTGTAGTGAGCACTTTGAACCCCCAAGTGCTTCACAGAAGTTTATAACAGAGAGACGTAAAAATAAAAAATCATAATTTTTCCTCAAAAATAATCTTCTTGCAACCAATTTTTTATTTTCCCAAGGGAAACCGGAGAAATTGGACCCCAAAAGTTGTTGTTCAATTTGTCCTGATTATGCTGATACCCTATATGTGGGGGTAAACTACTATTTGGGTGCATGGCAAAGCTCGGAAGGGAAGGAGCGCCATTTAACTTTATCAACACAGAATTGGCTGGAAGCCATGTTGCGTTTGGAGAGCCCCTGATGTGCCTAAACAGTTAAACCCCCCCACAAATGACACCATTTTGGAAACTTTGGAAACTAGACCACTCAAGGAACTTATCTAGATGTGTGGTGAGCACTTTGAACCCCCAAGTGCTTCACAGAAGTTTATAACGTAGAGTCATAAATTCAAAAATCATATTTTTTCCACAAAAATGATCTTTTCACCCCTAATTTTCATTTTCCCAAGGGTAACAAGACCACAGAAGTTATTATGCAATTTGTCCTGAGTATGCTGATACCTCATATGTGGGGGTAAACCACTGTTTGGGTACATGGCAGAGCACGGAGGGGAAGGAGCGACATTTGACTTTTTCAACGCAAAATTGGTTGGAATTGAGATCGGATGCCATATGGCGTTTGGAGAGCCCCTGAGGTGTCTGAACATTGGAAACCCCCCAAAAGTGACCCCATTTTGGAAACGAGACCCCCAAGGAAACTTATCTAGAAGTGTGGTGAGAACTTTGAACCCTCAGGTGTTTCACTAAAGTTTATAATGCCCAAGCGTTAAAATAAAAAAATCATATTTTTTCCACAAACATGATCTTTTAGTCCCCAATTTTTAATTTTCCCAAGAGTAGCAGGAGAAATTAGACCCCAAAAGTTGTTGTCTAATTTTTCCTGAGTACATTGACTCCCCATATGTGGGAGAAAACTGCTGTATGGGCACACATCGGGGCTTGGAAGGGAAGTAGTGACATTTTGGAATGCAGACTTTGATGGAATGGTCCGTCGGCATCATGTCATGTTTGGAGAGCCCCTGATGTGCCTAAACAATGGAAACTCCCCACAAGTCACCCCATTTTGGAAACCAGACCCCCAAGGAACTTATCTAGATGTGTGGGGAGAACTTTGAACCCCCAAGTGCTTCACAGAAGTTTATAACGTAGAGCCATAAAAATAAAAAATCATATTTTTTTCAACAGAAATGATATTTTTGCCCCCAAAATTTTTATTTTTCCAAGGGTAACAGAAGAAATTGGACCCCAAGAGTTATTGTGCAATTTGTCCTGACTGTGCTGATACCCCATAAATGGGGGTAAACCACTGTTTGGGTGCATGGCAGAGCTTGGAAGGGAAGGAGCACCGTTTGACTTTTTCAACGCAGATTGGCTGGAATTGAGATCAGACGCCATGTCAGGTTTGGAGAGCACCTGATGTGCCTAAACAGTGGAAACTCCCCAATTCTTACTCCAACCCTAACCCCAAACAACCCTAACCCTAATACCAACCCTAACCATAACCCAAATCACAAACCTAACCCTAACACACCCCTAACCCTAATCCCAATCCTAATCCTAACCCTAATCCTAACCCTCACCCCAGCCCAAACGAGCAAATGGTAATAAATCCATTTTTTTAATTGTATTATTTTTCCCTAACTAAAGGGTTGATAAATAGGGCTTGATTTACTATTTAAAGTGGGTTTTTATATTGGGTTTTTATGATTGGCAGCTGTCACATGCTAAAAGACGCTTTTTATTGCAAAAAATAGTTTTTGCATCACCACATTTTGAGACCTATAATTTTTCTGTATTTTGGCCCACAGAGTCATGTGAGGTCTTATTTTTTTCAGGATGAGTTGACGTTTTTATTGGTGCCATTTTTGGGCGCATGACATTTTTTGATCGCTTTTTATTACAATTTTTGGGAGACAGAATAAACAAAAACGAGCAATTCATGAATTTCTTTTGGGGGGGCGTTTATACCGTTCCGGGTGTGGTAAAATTAATACGGTAGTTTTATTCTTCAGGTTAGTACGATTACAGCAATGCCTCAGTTGCCTATTTTTTATGTTTTGGCGCCTTTATACAATAAAAACTATTTTATATAAAAAATTAATTATTTTTGCATAGCTTTATTCAGAGAG
Source organism: Oophaga sylvatica (assembly GCA_033576555.1). Taxonomy (NCBI): domain Eukaryota; kingdom Metazoa; phylum Chordata; class Amphibia; order Anura; family Dendrobatidae; genus Oophaga; species Oophaga sylvatica. The sequence continues at coordinate 86,786,398 of JARQOD010000004.1, read as the reverse complement.
TTATAACTTTTTAATTTTTTCGCTGATGATCCTGCATGGCGCTTTTTTGCGGGACAAGATGATGTTTTCAGCGGTACCATGTTTATTTATATCCCTCTTTTGGATAGCATGTTATTCCACTTTTTGTTTGGCAGCATCATGATAAAACATTATTTTTTTGCCATGTTTTTTTAAGGGATTCACTAAAGGGGTTAATTAGTGGGACAGTTTTATAAGGTGGGTCATTATGGATGTGGCGATACTAAATATGTGTACTTTTATTGTTTTTTATTTATTTAATAATAATGTGTTTATTGGGGAAATATTTTTTTTTCTTATTTATTTAGGGATTTAAAAAAATATTTTTACACATGTTTACATATTTACGCGTTGTTCTGAGGGTCTCAGGGAAGCACACAGGGAGCACTTTCCTTGCGCGATGCTTCCCTATGCCACCGGAATGCGGCGATCATGTTTGGTCGCAGTGTGCCGGGGGTTAAAGTGCCAGTAGCGGTCCATGACTGCTCCTAGCAGTTAGTGCCTGGTGTCAGCTGTGAGAATCAGCTGACACCGGCCGCGATCAGCCTTACTCCCCTCGTGAGCACGTCTGATCACGTATGACGTAAAATTCCATCCTTGGGAATTAAGTCCCAGGTCACATGGACGGAATAGTACGTCAGATGGAAGAAAGGGGTTAAAGGCATAAAAATAAAAAAAATTAAATTTGTGACATTTTCAACATCTTTGCCAAATTTATTTTTTTATCAATTAAATGCAAGTTATATCAAAGAAATTTTACCCATTATATTGACATACAATATGTCATGAAAAGCAATCTCAGAATCAGTGGGATCCATTGAAGCCTTCTAGAGCTATTAACTCATAATGTGACAGTGGTCAGATTTAAAAAATTAGGACTGGTCATTAACATACAAAGTGACTCGTTTCTTAGGGGGTTAACCTGTCCAGCACCTGCACTTACCTGAATGCAGCTGGAAGAAAATTTACTTTATTCCTCACATTAATCTTTGGGTTTCAATCACGGAAGTCGATCTGATGCTGGGTCAGTTACAACTGTGAGAATACAGATCAGTGGTTGTAACCGCGCTGCCGAGTCTGACTTATAGCTGGCCCCAATGCAGAGCCAGTGTCAGTCAGGCCCGAGAGCGCGCTTACAGCCGCCTGGGTGATGACTGTACCAGCACCGGAGCAATCCTCATGGCTGAAACCAGAATGCCGCCGGAGGGAATAAAGTTAATTTTCTCCTGGCAGCACTCAGCTAAAAGCGGGCTCTGGGCAGTTTAATAATGCTATTAACTTGAAAATTAACCCCATATTTGCAGGTAATGAAATTTTTTATGATAACAGCTTCCCTTTGAGCTGTGCAACCCAGCCCCAACCACTGATTGGCAGCTTTTTGCATATGCACAGTGTACACTGGAAGCTACCAATCAGTGGTGTGGGTGGGGTTATGCACAACTGACCACTACTCCATCTACAGCAGAGAAAACAGGAATTCCATCAAAACTGCACCAAGCAGTTCAGTAAGTGATACATTGCTGGAATCAGGGTCTCTGCCTCATATGTCATGCAGCTCAGATTCCATAGGAAAATCCTGCTGACACATTCCCTTTAATTTCTAATCTGCATTGTACCCTCCAAAATATGTTTATTTCTATGCTTATAATGTATACATCATAATATTTGCCCTGATCATGAGAAAACATGGAAAAACACAGAGTACTGTCATCATTATGTTACCAAAATAAACTATCTTTCTACAAGCTAGAGTTAATGCCGAAAAGTATAAGAATCTATTTTTTTTTTTGCATTTCATATGTTGTGTGTAGCTGAGATATAATACTACAATTTAAGGGAATTCAAAATTCTAAATGTACAAATAAAATATTTCTAAACTGTTATGCCAGCATATAACAAAACAACGTCTAAAGTCTACCATTTATTTAATTGCCTGCAATGTAGCACATATTGTCGTTTTAGATGTGCTCAGCAACACCAACTTTTTATTTTCTCCTGTAATGTGTGCTGTACATGCCCTCTTTGAAAGAGATTGCCTGTCGCTGAAAATGATTTGTGTCATCATCTTGGCTGTCACACATTCTTATGATATCCAGATACCGAGAGAACACTAAGCTATCAAGCAGATTCTTTGGATGAAAGGTGTCTCTCACAAAAAAAGTGTAATATGGCCTGTCAGTATCTTATATAAACTTTCTACATCAGTGCAACAAATGGAAAATCTTAACAGATTCACCTCTTCTGCTGTAAAAACATATTATACTATAATGCTGGAAGTTTCACAGTAATACTTAATGAGATAGTAAATCACATTTTTAGAAAGTACATCACACTGCAGATCTGTTTCTGTACTTTTCACTGTCAGGATATTCCTCCATAGTTGGCTAATAGAATAGTGCATGACGCAGTTCATTGTGGTGTTACCCAAAGGACCACATTTTAAGACAATGAGGTGTGTTGGGCACCATTGGTGTCCATGTTATTACAAATCCAGCTCTATGTTGTTTTCATTGCTGTAAGACAGAGCGCAAGTATGAAAAGCTTGACAAAAGTGTAAATGGGTCCTGGGGAAAGTACAGAGGAAAAGTTACAATATCAAGATTGATGGCTTAAAAATGGGGAGGAAGGTGGGCACCACAAGATATCAAACAATTTGATTGATGGCTTATTTTCGAATGAATTATTAATTAATTATGCATATTTTTGTAAAGTGCTCCACTGAGGTAGAGGATGGTGTGATAATATTCAGTTGTTGTGGGTAAATATCCAATAATGGTAAACTACTATTCATAGTTTGCCATAAACTCCTAACATGACTGAACAAGTCGAAATTAAAATGGGGGTCATTTTTATTATGGGATATTTTAATTATCCTTACATTCAATGGGTTATATCAACTGCTGGTCATTATAAACATTTTAATCCACATATCAAGTATGAGTCTTAGACCCAATTTTTTAAAACCTTTTATTAACCCTCTGACAGGCCCAGCTCAATTAGTTTTGTTTCTCTCTCCTCTTCAAATTATCAGAAAATCTCCCCCTTCCCAGGTATTTCCTGTTTTCACATGATCTTTGAAATCTCACAGTGTTACAGCAGACCTTCTGGAGAGCAGATCTGACCTTTGTGGCTTCCCAGGCTCACTGCGCCTGAACTTGTCTCACATTCGAAGGTTAATATGCAAATTGCCTCTTCGAACAAAGAGGACTTGTACTCTATAGCGCCACCTATTGGAAGTTGCGATCCTACAAGTCACAATCAACCCTTTAACGAGTCTTGTAATATGACTTAGGATAAAAGCCAAATCAGAATCTCCATTTGCAGACACGGTGTTTCGGACTGTTGGTCCTCGTCAGTGCAAAGTAGGAGAGATCTGATTTGGCTAGATGAGAGGCTCTGGACTGGAGTCTGGGGGTAAGGTTTCTCCTTCTGGAGAGTGACATACCAGCTCTGGCGTGTCGAGGTAAGGAGGCTTATTCGCCGTGCAATGCTCCTCTGGGAAATTTTAATATGCAAATTGCCTCTTCAAACAAAGAGGACTTGTACTCTATAGCGCCACCTATTGGAAGTAGCGATCCTACAAGTCACAATCAACCCTTATTTTCTCTTTTCATTCATCACAATTGTTTTTTAGCTTGTTGTATGAATGAATAATGCAAAGTTAGTGGAAATAAGCAGGGTTTTCTAAGAAAAAAATGGGATGGTCTCGAAGGCACATTGCAACCTAACACATAATCTCTATCTCTTGCTTCAGCTTCAGGTTCTCTGCTGAAATGGTCAGTAAAATGTATAATTTATCTAACCCCCTGCATGTTGAAGAAATGAAGAATCTGCTGTTAAATGATGAGGGAGACTCCACACTGAGTGAAGATTTAGGAGAATAGAGTGACATTTCATCTCAAGATAAGGTGGAACAATGTAAAAGTGATTCAGGATCAGAGCAGGATGGTGAGGAGACTGATACAGATGAACAAAATACAAATAACACCTATTATTTGGGCAAAGATAAAAAGACCAAGTGGAGCAAGAAGCAACTTACAGCATTAGCCGAAACACCAAGCGCTGGCCAATGGTCATCTTCTTCGTGATGTTAAATTTGAGTGGTATCAATTCACAAGTGATTTACCTCGGCAATCAACTGGAACCACTGTGTAGAAGAATTTACCTGAAAACATTGGCTAATGAACTGGTGAGTGGAGAGCTACTCCGAACAATTCTGAAGACGAGTGGAATCCCCTCTTGCCTGCAAGTCTGGCTGAAAAGCTTTCATCCCAAAGATGATCAAGAAAAATCACCACCTCTCCCACTTCCTAACAGATGGAGAAAAATCACCACCTCTCCCACCTCCTAACACCACCTGCACCGCTAAAGCTGGTGACAGAAGGATGTCAAATTATGAATGAAAAAATGTCACATTGCGATCTGCCTGTCCCATCCAAATATGATCTGCCAATTTTGCCTTTCTAAATGTAACTGTGTTTCTTCTGCTGAACATGCAACCTCTAAATCTGAGTGAATATGATCAAGCAGCATCTAAGCACATTACCATTAAGTTATTTTTTCTAACTTTAATGGTTAGTAATAGATATGTCATGAAAACTAGAGGCACTAGTTGAGAAATGTGGTACTTTTTGTTTTAATATATTTCTGATTATAAATGTTTTTTCATTTTGTGTACTCTCTTTTAATACATCCCTACGAAGAGCACTGATTACTTTTGGAGCCTTGAAATTGAGATAATTAGTCGCATTGTACCTGAACTCGGGAGAGCCAGAAATGCACTGGATGGTGGGTTAGGGGGAACCTGTCAGTAGGATCATCCCTCCTAAGGCCTCTTTCACACTTCAGTCGTACGACGTCAGTCAAAATCCACCTTTTTTTGAATTTGGCGGATCCGCCATTCTTTTGGGCGGATCCGCTGTTTTCCCATAGACTTGTATTAGTGATGGATTGCGACGGATGGTCGTCCGTTGCATCCGTTCTTTGATGGATCCGCCAATATTTTGGAGTCCGCTGTCTCGATTGGATGGCCATTGTAAAGTTTTTGTCTGCGTCAAAATGGCGGATGCTGGCGGACATAGGCGCCCATTGTAAAAGTTTGGCGGACGCGGCGGATCCGTCAAGATCCGCCAGCATCCGCCATTTTTGTCGGATTTCCCCGACGGATTCGTCGTTTTGGACTGAGCCTGCTCCAAATGTTGGATACTTTTCCAGACTGCCCCAAAACTATATAAACAAGCCTGGTGTGCCTCATTTCTCATTATGCCACACATGAAGACCCTGCCAGCAAGCATCAAGACTGCCAGCAAGTCTGAAGACCCTGCCAGCAAGCATCAAGCATCAAGACCCTGCCTGCCAGCTAGCCAGCCAGAGAGATTGGTTGCCAGCCCAGCTAACTCCTGCCAGCCAGTGTGAGTAAAATGCCATCATGTGTGATTGCAGCATGTTTGAGTGTGTGTCCTGCATTCTTATTTTCTTTCATACTGTAGTTATATTTCCAAAATGTTTAGTTTTCATAATGTACTAGTATTTTTGTGGGTGTGTGTGTGCGTGCATGTGCGTGCATGTGGTGTGTGTGGTTTGTGTCAAGGCATGTGTATTTTGTTTCATTTAATGTAACGTAACTCTATTTTAAATAAAGAGCAGTGTAGTTCCTACAGGTTTTTTGTGTTATTATTGGTATACCACACAGGGTATACATAGGTGTTTTGTTTTCAAAATGTGGATATAAAATTTATAAGGTGTATACGAAGGTGTATACAAAGGTTATGGGGTGTATACAAAGGTGTATACAAAGGTTATAGGGTGTATGCAAAGGTGTATACAAAGGTTATGGGGTGTATACAAAGGTGTATACAAAGGTTATGGGGTGTATACAAAGGTGTATACAAAGGTTATAGGGTGTATGCAAAGGTGTATGCAAAGGTTATGGGGTGTATGCAAAGGTGTATACAAAGGTTATGGGGTGTATACAAAGGTTTATGCAAAGGTTATGGGGTGTATACAAAGGTGTATACAAAGGTTATGGGGTGTATACAAAGGTTATACAAAGGTTATGGGTGTATACAAAGGTTATGGGGGTAGGTATCTAAAGTTGGAAGGAGAGTTGGTGTTTAGGAATGTTTTTTATTTTTTTGGGTGGAGGTGAAACAGGAGGTGGAGGGTTCTGTAGCTTGTACATTGCGTATCAAGAGGATGTAAAAGACGGCGTTGGAAAACCACGTAAGTAATCTTTTTATTATTTTTGGGTATCATAGGTTTAAGTGTCTTTATACTTGCAGATTATTTAGAGGACCCAGTCAGGCCCCAAGAGGACCCAGTCAGGCCCAAGAGGACCCAGTCAGGCCCAAGTTTAGAGTTATGTAAGTATATTGGCAAGAAAGCTGTTACATCCTTTGTATAGTAGCTTATCAAGTGTATTTTTACTTGCAGATTACTTTGAGGACCCAGTCAGGCCCCAAGAGGACCCAGTCAGGCCCAAGAGGACCCAGTCAGACCAAGTTTAGAGTTGTTATGTAAGTATATTGGCCAGAAAGCTGTTACATCCTTTGTATAGTAGCTTATCAAGTGTCTTTATACTTGCAGATTACTTTGAGGTCCCAGTCAGGCCCAAGAGGACACAGTCAGGCCCAAGTTTAGAGTTGTTATGTAAGTATATTGGCCAGAAAGCTGTTACATCCTTTGTATAGTAGCTTATCAAGTGTCTTTATACTTGCAGATTACTTTGAGTACCCAGTCAGGCCCCAAGAGGACCCAGTCAGGTCCAAGAGGACCCAGTCAGGCCCAAGAAGACCCAGTCAGGCCCAAGGTTAGAGTTGTTATGTAAGTATATTGGCAAGAAAGCTGTTACATCCTTTGTATAGTAGCTTATCAAGTGTATTTTTACTTGCAGATTACTTTGAGGACCCAGTCAGGCCCCAAGAGGACCCAGTCAGGCCCAAGAGGACCTAGTCAGACCCAAGTTTAGAGTTGTTATGTAAGTATATTGGCCAGAAAGCTGTTACATCCTTTGCATAGTAGCTTATCAAGTGTCTTTATACTTGCAGATTACTTTGAGGACCCAGTCAGGCCCAAGAGGACACAGTCAGGCCCAAGTTTAGAGTTGTTATGTAAGTATATTGGCCAGAAAGCTGTTACATCCTTTGTATAGTAGCTTATCAAGTGTCTTTATACTTGCAGATTACTTTGAGGACCCAGTCAGGCCCCAAGAGGACCCAGTCAGGTCCAAGAGGACCCAGTCAGGCCCAAGAGGACCCAGTCAGGCCCAAGGTTAGAGTTGTTATGTAAGTATATTGACCAGAAAGCTGTTACATCCTTTGTATAGTAGCTTATCAAGTGTCTTTATACTTGCAGATTACTTTGAGGATCAGTCAGGATTCAAGCCAGTAATGTCTTCTTCTGGGAGCCCCCCGCCACAGCATAGGCGAAGTGAGGTAATTTATTTTTTTGTTTTTTACATTTTTTTTTTATTTTTTGCTGATGGTAACAATAATAGTAAACCTATATGCATGTATTCTGTTAGCACAGGAAGCTGAAGCAGAGGGGCTTCCAGAAGAAGGGCAGGGTGAAGAAATGCTAGGAGTGGGCACGCAGAGTGTAAGTTTTGCACAGACAAATCCTGACCTACATCACATTATTACCCAGCACAAACATTGATCACAGCACACACAAAACATATACCTCCATTCCATGCACATAATTTTTTTTTTCTGTTTTATAGTCATCACAATCCAGGTCTCGTCATAGAGTTCCTCCAAGGACCTCCCATGGTAGTCGGCATGATCGTCGCGGCGGTCAGCAAGTAAGTACATTTTTTTAGTTTTGTGCTCGATAAATTCTTTTTACTTCATGTTGCTGAAAATTTCTTATTTTTTTTTCTCCACAGGCTTCACAGCGTTCTCCCGATACAGATGTCGAGGATTGGGGTATTGACGTGGACACCCTCATCAAAGAGGTCCAAGATCGGGAGGCGCTGTGGAATGCTGACCAAGTCATCACCCAATGGCTATGGGAGGAAGTATGCAGCGTGCTTATTGAGAACTGGGAGGAACTCGACGCTCGGGACCAGGATCATGCGCGTAAGTATTCACAGTTCAGTAATGAATGTTGCAGAATGTAATGTGTTGTATACTAAAACCAATTTTTTTCTTTTACTTTCCAGGTGACAGGGTTATCACACGGTGGCAGTCACTCAGGGATCGCTTCAAGAGGGAACTCAAAAAGGAGATGCAGGCCCCGAGTGGATCAGCAGGACGCAGGAGCAGGTATAAATACGACAGAGCCCTGTCGTTCCTGCCGTCAACGATGGTCAGCAGAAGGTAAATATTTCACACCCCATTTATGTATCAAAAATGTTTTATGTGTCTAAACTTATTTTATTATTTCAGCAAGGGCAATGTAATATCAATATATTAAAAACAAAAATTTTGTTTGTCTTTCTTTGACAGCACTGCCTGCAGCACTCAGGTGCCTGCTTCTGAGTTGGTCCACTCTGGAGCGGTCCCTCAGGAGTATGCCACCGGGGACACGTCGAAAGACCCGACCCCTCTGCACCTTTCGTTCTGTGTGATCCCTCCGCAACATCCACCAGCACTGGAGTAGCAGGGCAGACTTCGTCACATGAAGCTGCAGGTGACGTGTTGGAGTTCCCTTTACCCTACCCTGCTGACACTGCCGCCACATCTAGACCACCTTTTTGGTCTGGACGGCAGCACCACAGAGGTCAGGAAAGGAGCTATGCGTCTGATTTTTTGCATCTGAATGCATCCTTTCAAAACACGGTCAAGATTTTAAATGATCAAGTTACTGCTTGGTTCAGTCTGTGAGCAAACACATACTTGAACTCTTCAGTAAAATTGATAGGATGCAGTCAGATGCAAACTTATCGCTGAGACACTGCTTTTTTTCAGTCAATACTCAGGCACATGGAAAATCTAACTCCTGACTTGCAGATGCATGTGATGCAAGGCTGCCACACTGCTCTAGTGCAGGCAATGTCCCAATCCCATCCACCTACCCACCAAATTCCAACACCTTCCCCACCTCAACCTGCCGGCCATCCAGCTGCTGGCCATCCAGCTGCCGGCCATCCTGCTGCCGCCCATCCTCCTACCACTCCTTCCCCATTCCATTATTCCCATTATTTTAGTTCACCCATCCAGTTTTCACCCTTAGGCGGGAGTCACACACAACAACAAAAAATCGGACCGTTTTAGTCGGTCGATTATCGCAGCAAAATGTCATGAACAGTCATCCGTCTGGCATCCGATTTTCCTGGAATGACGCGATTTAGTCGCATCTGACCGTAGTTGTAACATCCGATTTACATCCGACTTGCGAGATTTTCTCGCAGGCTTGCAAAACCGACATATAATGGATCCAAATGAATAGTATTTAAATCACAAAAGAAAGAATAGATATATACACATAGAACACATATATATATATATATAAATATATATATATACATGTCATTGTGACATATATATATACATATATTTATAGTTCATACACTTCTACATACTGTAATAGCCGCTAATTCAATTGCCGGCTTTTGTGAAACTACTGAACCTGACATAAAAATGACACGTTTTACATACAGTTAACCATGTCATTTCATGTAGTTTGATATATGGTTTTAACTTACAATTATATGAGTGTATGTGTGCAAAATTGAAGACATGTAGGGGTTAATTAAAGGTGTAAATTTGTTGAAAAAAAATGCGTGGGCTCCCGCTGTATTTTCTCCACCAGACCGACAAAGCAAGCGAGTAGGGGCAAATAATAATAGCCCAGGGAGGGTGCATTTATTTTGTGCCCCCCTGGCTACTAACATCTGCCCCCAGACACCCCAGAAAAGGCAAATCTATAATTAGATTAGCCCTTTCTGGCACTTTGCCCATCTATTCCCATTGCCGTATAGCGGTGGCGAGTTGGCTAATAAGGGGTTAAAGCCACCTTGCAATTGAAAGGTGACTTTAAGTCAGGTTAAAAATTGAGAGCTGTCAATTAGACAACTATCAATTATTAATCCTATTGTATGAAAGAAAAATCAAACACACACACTTTAATAAAAAATCATTTTAATGAAATAAGCAAACAGTTTTTGACCAGCTTTTATTTTCCTGCTAAAACCATTTCCTGTAATAAAAATAAAATAAAAAAGCAAATTGATTCTTACCTATCCGATGCACAGTCAGGTCCCACGCTGTAATCCATCAGAAAGGGTTAACAGGTTACAGCTAGCAGGCAGCTAATGCTGCCTGCTGAGTTGTAAGCTCCTGAATGAATGAGCTCCTCTCCCGGCGAAAGGTCACCCTGACCTGACCTGAAGTGAAAGTGGGAAGCAATCAATTAAGCTTCACACACTAATCACTTCCTCTCCTGTCGCCGGGAGAGGAACTGATTCATTCAGGGGATTACAGCTGAGCAATAAAATATGGTCCAAAACTGTGTCTTTATTTCATTAAAAGGATTAATAATTAATGTACGTGTGTTTTTTTTCCTTTCATACAATAGGATTAATAATTGAGAGTTGTCAAATTGACAACTCTCAATTATTAACCTGGCTTAAAGTCACCTTTCAATTGCAAGGTGGCTTTAACCCATTATTAACCCATTCGCCACCGCTACAGGGCAATGTGAATAGACGGGCAAAGTGCCAGAAAGGGCGAATCTAATTATAGATTTGCCTTTTCTGGGGTGTCTAGGGGCAGATGTTAGTAGCCAGGGGGGTCACAACAAAAATGCACCCCCCCTGGGCTATTATTATTTGCCCAACTCGCTTGCTTTGTCTGTCTGGTGGAGAAAATACAGCGGGAGTCCACGTATTTTTGTTCAACGAATTTACACCTTAAATTAACCCCTACATGTGTGAAATTTCACACACATACACTCATGTAATTGTTAGTGAAAACCATATATCAAAATACATGAAATGACATGGTTAACTGTATGTAAACCATGTGTCATTTCATGTCGGGTTCTGTAGTTTCACAAAAGCCGGCAAGTGAATTAGCGGCTATTACAGTATGTAGAAGTGTATGAACTATAAATATATGTGTATATATATATATGTCAAAATGACATAGATATATATGTATTCTATGTGTGTATATGTATTGATTCTATTCTTTATTAAAGCTGTCAGTGTGATTTTACATTATAGCCGGGGATGAATTGCCGGCTTTTCTAAAGGACACAGGTGCGATTTAATCGCAAGTCACACGTGCGGTCTGTTTGTAATCCAATTTTTCATCGCACCCATAGACTTTTATTGGCGATAGTGACCCACAATCGGTGGCAATTGCAGCATGCTGCGATTGCACTCAGATGTTTAAAATGGACCACAAAAAATCGGATACTGGGAGCTCCATAGATTAACATAGGTCCGACTGCAATGCGATATTTCATCGCATTGCAGTCGTCCGATTTTGTCGCCAGTGTGTCTCCGGCCTTACCTTCACCGTACCCCATCCCACCAACACCTTCACCATTCCTCCCACAAACTACCTCTGCCCTCAACTCCCTGCCCAACCTCATGTTTTTACCACCACTTCTGATCCTACCCAACCTGCTGTTCCATCCCCCACTATCGACGTGGTCCGCCCTGTCAGCCCCTCCGCTACTATCTCCACCCAACATTACACAAATCTGTAAATATATGTATATACTGCTGTTAATTTCTGCATATATTGTATATAGTTCTGTTTATGTATATATTGCAAATAGTGCTGTGAATTTATGTATATATTGTATATAGTTTTGTGAATTTATGTATACATTGTATATAGTGCTGTGAATTTATGTGTATATTGTATATAGTGCTGTGAATTTATGTATATATTGTATATAGTGCTGTGAATTTATGTTTATATTGTATATAGTGCTGTGAATTTATGCATATATAAATTTTTCAAAACATCTATGATCCAATAAAAAGGATACAAGATTTTTGTATAATAACATTTATTTTGGTTGAAAACATTTATTGTCTTTGTATTTTTTTTAAGTGATAAAGTGTAAAAACGTTAAAGGGTAACACACACAACTTGGTGTAAAGGTACCAAGATTAGGGTACAGATAATACAGAAATAGTGGTAAAGGTACAAAAGGTAATAATTGTGGTTCAATACCGAACATTACAGATTTGTGGTAAAAACCAAAAAAGCATGGTATAGTAGAAAAAATAAAAAAAATGAAACCATGTCATCTGCCAGTCAACTCTTCCTTCAGGTGACAAAAAGTAGTCTGCAAACTTGTCCCGCATTCTGGAAACTGAGCCTGTACTCCTAAAACTGATATTGTTGTAATCCTGCAAGGTGGTCTCAGACATATTTTCATCCATGAAAACATGTTCTTTGGATATTACAAAATTGGGGAGGACCACACAAGCTTTTACAACATCGTCAACAGTCTCAGTTTGTAGTTTTATTGCGGTAAGCAGCACTCTCCATTTAGCAGTTAAAATACCGAACGCACATTCGACGACTCTTCGGCCCTTGTCAAAAGATAGTTGAAGATTTGTTTCTTTTGTGTCAAGCCATGACTTCCATAGGGTTTTGGCAAATGCGGTGAGAGCTGAAAGGCCTCATCTCCCACACACACAAATGGCAATGCAGGGCCAGAGGTTCTAGGGAGTGGTCTTGGAGGTGGAAAGTTAAAAGTATCTCCATATAACTGACGTCCCATCGGCGACATTTTGATGACCTGGGAGTCATTTGAACGCCCATAGGCACCGATATCAACTGCGATAAATTTACATTTGGCATCAGCAATGCCCATGAGTACAATTGAGAAAATTTCTTATAATTAAAGAATTCAGATCTGGATCCAGCTGGTTTCACAATTCGAATTGCTTGCCATTCACGGCACCAACACAGTTTGGGAACTAGCATATTTCCATGAAATTTGCAGCAATCTCCAGCCATCTCTCCTGTGTTGGCTGTGGGATGTATTCCTCCTGCAAAGAATCCCACAATGCCCGGCAGGTCTCTTTCACAATCACAGAGATTGTGGAAATCCTAAGATGGTATTGGTAATGCAGAGAGGAAAAGAATTCCCCAGTTGCAAGAAATCTGCAAAAAAGTAAAAGACAAAAATTAATTAAAAATACCAGCAACAACATACAGTTATAAGTTTGCAAAATGAGGAAAATTTAAAAAAAAAAATTCTTACCGAATTGTGACCATCAGACGCTCTGCTGGTGATATTGCAAAACGTAAAATAAGTGTTTGTCTCTTTATTCGGTCTTCATCCGTTCCACCAAACACTTAAAATTGGCAGCTCTCATTCTCACGTAGTTAAATAAATTTTTTCGGGTTCTGCCTCAATTCCATGTATAATGTGGAATACACCCCACGGGTCATACGCTAGCATTTTATTGGATGTATCCACATACGTCTCTGCCGCCGACGCAGGATACACTGTCTGGCTTCCTCCTTCTCCCGAACAATTCTTGCCAACTGATCAGCCTCCCAAAGAAAAATCCGCACATATCTTCGCCATATTCTCCAAAATCCCCTCCATCTCTGCACTTGCTCTACAACCTTTCAAATAATATGGTGTAAAAAAAACCCTATTTATAGTTTCCCATAGTTCCCAGTAGCCAATCACGGTACAGCATAGTTTCCAGAAGCCAATCATGTTGGAGATCCTCCATGTGAAAAAATGGATCCGTCAAAAAACGGATGAAACGGATGAAAAAAACGGATATGACAGAGTGAACAGATCCGTTCACTCCGTTATTCATATTTTTGGCGGATCCGCCAATCCCACCACGATGTCGGATTCTGACTGTCGCCAAACGACTGAAGTGTGAAAAGGCCTAAGCTGTCTTTGTAGGTCACAGAAAGCTGTATAAAGTGATACCTTGATATTTACGATCCAATGTCTTATTCCAGAGAAATCCTCGTTCTTCTAACTATGTAAATAGAGCTGTTAAGATCTATGGTCAGGACACTGATCTGCATGAAAATCTGGCTAGAAGCTTATTTTAACACAGTCACAACTTTTGATGTAAACTTATGTCATATGTCGTATCCCGCACATCTTTCCCCACACATGTCAGCTGACTCAATCAGTCATCATGTGCCTCTAAAGCTGGAGTGAATCTCCACTTGTGGCTGTTAACCTGTTAAATCCTGCTGTCATTCTCTGACCGTGTCATTTTACAGGCACCAGTGATGTGATTCGGGGCGCCAAGGGGTAGTCATGACAGCCGTGGGTCTGCTGAAGGCCCCTGTGCCTGTCATTATTATACCCCTGTGAAAGCCATCCTATGACTGGTGTTCATAGGAGATTGTTATCTTAGCTCTACATAGCAATGTGATTAACTGCTATATATAGAACAAGCGATCGGATTATCGCAGCTTCAGTCCCCTAAGAATAATCTAGTAAAAAGAAAAAAAGTTTTAAAATTCTAAAAAAATTTATAAATAGCATAAACTTTAAAATCGCCCCCTTTTTCTCCATTAAAAAAAAATGCAAAGAAATACACATATTTGTATTGCTGCATTTGTAAAAGTCCGATCTAATATCTGATTAATAAACAGTGTACAAAAAATACTTTTGGTCTCAGCAACATGTAATAAATGCAATAAGAGGTTATAAAAAACTTTGTATCTACTCCAAAATGGCATCAGTTAAATCATCAGCTCAGGTTCAAAAATAAGTCCTCAAACAGCCCCATACTCCAAAAAATGAAAATGTGTTATAAAAATGACAACAAAAGCAACATTTTTTTTTCATACAATTTCCAAAAATTTTTTCATAATTTAAAAAAAAACACATGCATGGTATATGTGTACTCCTACTGACCTGGGAATCATATTGCCAGGTCAGTTTTACTATATAGTCAATATGGTAAATATGACCCCCCACATTAGAAAATTGCACTTTTTTGCTATTTCAATGCATGTGAATTTTTTTCCCTATTTTCTAGTACACTATGTGGTAGAATGAATGGTGTCATTTAACAGTACAAATTCTCCAGCAAAAATAAGCCCTCGTGGCTTTATTGATGGAAAAATAAGAACTTAAAAAGTGAGAAAAAAGCGAGTATGAAAAGTTGCAAGTGTGAGACATGTAATGACTGACAGTCTGCTCACCTGATCTCCCTGCAGAACTATGTGTGATTTCTACTAACATAATACAGTTAGTGTATGCTGTTTTTCCATTTGCCATGGCTTTCTGAATTTACACTGCATCCCACAGGGGAAATATACCCTTTAAAGTTCTATATCTTGCACTTTTAGTTTTGTCATATATTTTATTATCTGTTCCTGTCACAAACTATATGTGGGTAGAACCATCCAGCCCCTTCATAAAATACATAACTCCCATCTATCTCATATTCTGAAGGGTTTCTTTAAACATGGAATGTCACGCCATTGCACTACTTAACACAATAAGGAATACAAACCGAGTTACCTGAGACCCCGGAGAACATGATCAGAGCCATTTTTTGTGGTCTCCTGTCACATGATCGCCGTTATTTGCGATCACAAAATAGGCAGATTTACAATTCTTTTCTGATTCCTTTGATATGATCTAACATATCAGAGAAGAGAGAAATGGGGTAACCCAAGACCCCCCTGGTACCTCCCCATCCCCAGTCCCTCCTGATCTATCTCCTGGATCTCCGCATCATCTTAATGAAAAAGAATGGAGGGAGCATGCGCAGCACGCCCATTGAAATCTGCCGCCGGTAACCGGCAACAATAGGGAATTTTTCTTATTGGTTCCTTTTGATCACTGTGATAGACCCCAATCATAGTACTCAAAATAAAAAAAAGTAAATCAAATCTGCCTTTGTCATCACTCCTTTAGATATAAATTCTATAAAAAAATAAAAAATGTTTTCCATTGTTTGCAGTTAGGGTTGAGGTTGGGGTTACGGTTGGCATTGGGGTTAGGGTTGGGGTTGCGGTTATGTTAGGTTTAGGGTTGGGGTTAGGGTTAAGGTTGTGTTAGGGTTGAAGTTAGAATTGTTTTTTTTCAAAAGTAAAAAATTGATCACCATATGATGGCTAGTGTTGAGCGCAAGTGCACACTACTGAAGTTGTTCGCTGGTATGCACGGAGTATCGTGAATCCCTGCATGTGTTTCTTGGGGTGTCTAACATCCGAAAAACATGCAGGGCAGGGACTTGAGCATGTCACTCGAGCACCGCGATATTCGGTGCATACGCATTGCACCCAATGCAACTCATACACAATTTACCTGGAGTAAGGCGCACTTGTGCCCAACACTAATGGGGAATATTCAAAATGTTCACCTAATGTTATCAAATCCAGTGTCATACCTGTGGGTTCAAATGCTCACTACAACTCTGAATAAAATCCTTGAATGGTGTAGTTTCCAAAATAGGGTCACTGTCTGGGGTTTTTCCAATGTTTAGGCACATCAGGGGCTCTCCAAGCCCTGTCACGCACCCAAACAGTGGGGTCCAGTTGGGGTCCAATTTCTTTTATACACTTGAGAAAATAAAAAAAAGTTTGGGTCTAAAATAATTTTTTTGTGAAAAAAAGTAAAAGGTTTATTTTTTCTTTCTACATTGCTTGTGAAGCAACTGAAGGGTTAATACATTTCTTGAAGGTGGTTTTGAACACCTTAAGAGGTGCAATTTTTAGAATGGTGGCACTTTTGGGTGCTTTCTTTCATAAAGGCCTCTGAAAGTGACTTCAATTGTGAGGTGGTCAAAAAAAATAGTTTGGTAAATTTTGTTGGAAAAATGAGAAATCGCTGGTCAAATTTTAACCCTTATAACTTCCGTACAAAAAATATTATAATTCAAAAATTGTGGTGATGTAAAGTAGACATGTGGGAAATGTTATTTATGAACTAATTTGTGTGACATAACTCTCCGATTTAATGGCACAAAAATAAAAATGTAGAAAATTGCAAAATTTTCAACATTTTTGTCAAATTTCCATTTTTATGATAATAATCGCAAGTCATATTGAAAAATGTTACCACTATCATGAAGTACAATATGTCACGAAAAAAAGTCTCAGAATAAGTGGGAATCCATTGAAACATTCCAGAGTTATTACTACATAAAATGAAACTGGTCAGAATTGTAAAATTTGGTCATTAAGGTCAAAATTGGCTCGATCATAAGGGATTAAGCTTCACAAGGTTGTCTTTGCAACTCCGTCTCTCAGGGTGCAATTTATATTTACAAATACTGTTATAAGATGAAAAAAAAGCAGAACAAAACAAACTATGATCATACATATTATAGAAATTTTGAATATAATCATAACATGAGATAGATATCAGAATCTTCATTTCTTTTTAACAACTGATATTCAATGATGTACACAAATCAATAATATTAAAATGTATTTAATCATTTCATTGGCAACTTATCTTTGATGCTCAGCTTTTTGGTTATGCTTTAATTTTATTGCAATCTGTATTTTCTATTTTGTTTTCCACATAAAGTTTTGAAGATTTTTTAAACAATTATAAGTAAAGGGCAGCAAGACTCACCAGAATATAGAAAATTCTTTTGTATAGGCATTTATTTCTACATTGTATTGCTTTCAAAGCTTGAACTAAACACTAGGATATCACTCCCACACAGAGATCTCAGTCGCGGGAAAGGAAAAGCAAGTGCAAATGCACTTTCAAATAACAGGATGTAGACACTTAATAGCAATTACTGGACAAGTATGGGTCTCTTGAATGGAAAATGAAACCCACTTAAATTGCATTCAAAACCCCACAGAGTAAATTTTAGGATTCTAAAGGTGATAAGCACATTATTTAGCAATCCTGCCCACCTTTTAAAATCAATCCAGTCATACGATCTATACAATGTACCCCACAATCTTAGCATTTAATTTGGCATATACTTTTTGCCAATGGACATGGCAATAAAGTACAAAATTCTCTGTCTTGTAATATATGAATATAATATAAATGAAATGTCCCTCAAAAGATTTCATTATTTAAATATTAAAGTGAACTTTTATAACTTTATAATGTTGATGCCAATTCTAGCAGGTTTTTAGTTTTAAGGATGAAAAAGGTTAAGTTAGTGCTCAAACTCCTAATCTCAATATGCATTATACACAGTAAAGTCCATTTGGGACACCTTCAAGTCACGATAAGCATATAGAACCTTTCTGTGTTACACATGAAGACTCCTTACTTCCCAGTTAGTAATGGGAAGATCTCAGTTGAGTAGAAATAAATTGTAGCTATATGAGGTACTTAATACGTAATATTAGCTTAAGTATATCAGCCACAAAAGAAGTTATTATATGAACTAACATATCTATGACTCATGCCTGGAATAGGTAATCAATATCAGCAATATCAGATCATTCCAACATTGGGCTACCCATCTGATCAGCTGTTATTTTTTTCCACCGCTGGCTGAATGTAAAAAATGTACCAAGCCTGGTCAATGTGGCTGCATACACTGATTATTGTCTGCTCCTGGGTACTGCACTATATATCCCATTTACTTAAATAGAAGATGAGGTGCAGTATCCTGGAGCAGATACTAAACAAAGTAGAGATCTGCACTGTCCTGGCTCCATTCATTGCTTACATCCAGCCTCCACTGGAGCAGAACATTTCTGTTTGGTGTAAGCACAAAGTTTTAGATATCCACTGATCAGATATTAACCTTTGCTACAGACAACCCCTTTATTAGGGAACAAGTAAAGGAGATCAGCCAAATGTTAAATAAAAGGTAGCACACTCTACCACTATAGCTTGCGGACATAAAAATATGAAATTTTTTTCATATTTTTCATATTTTTGTGTCTGAAAGCTATAGCGCTACAGTGTGCTACCTTTTTATTCTTGAATATATATGAGTTGGTGACTCTAGGCTTTAGCACCTGTTCACATTAGGTCTATGTTTGGATGTGCCGGTCAGTTTTTGAAATGTATTAATTTACCTTCTACCTGAGCACTCCACCTGGTGGTCACAGGCATTTTAATTATAACAGGTTCATTACCCCTCCACAGAGATGTAGCTTTTAGTCTGGAGAGAGGATTCATATGTTCCCATGCAGACAGACTTTTCTAAGTGAGGATTGGCATAGTTAGGACCTGGTATACGAGAAGAGCCTTAACGTGGCTATCAGGTACACATAAATTGGCCTTTTTATGCGCTAAGACTTATCAATTTTTCATATTTCTAAGGCAGTGATGCAATTCATTTTCATATTTTTGTGTCCGCAAGCTAAAGCGCTACAGTGTGCTACCTTTTATTCTTGAATGTATAGGAGTTGGTGACTCTAGGTTTTAGCACCTATTCACATTAGATCAATGTTTGGATGTGCCGGTCAGTTTTTGAAATGTACTTAAATGTTGAATGACAGTTGGGAAGTATATATGTTACGAGTAACAATCTACTGTAGTAATAAATTGGAATTAATGTATAAGTGCAAGTTCCATGGTTGTAAAACAGATGAAAACTTCACAGAAGATATATTCAAAAGCTAAACATATGAATTTTGAAATGCATTAACCCCTTCACCCCCAAGAGTGGTTTGCACGTTAATGACAGGGCCAATTTTTACAATTCTGACCACTGTCTCTTTATGAGGTAATAACTCTGGAACGCTTCCATGGATCCCGGTGATTCTGATACTGTTTCCTCATGACATATTGTACTTCATGATAGTGGAAAATTTGTTTTCTCGTGACATATTGTACTTCACGTTAGTGGTAAAATTTCTTCGATATAATTTGCGTTTATTTTTGAAAAAAATGCAAATATGGCAACAATTTTGAAAATGTAGCAATTTTCAAACTTTGAACTTTTATTCCCTTAAAACAGAGAAATATGTCACACAAAATAGTTAAGAAATAACATTTCCCACATGTCTACTTTACATCAGCACAATTTTAGAACAAAATTTTTTTTTGGTAGGAAATTATAAGGGTTAAAAGTTGACCAGCGATTTCTCATTTTTACAACAAAATTTACAAAGTCATTTTTTTTAGGGACTACCTCACATTTAAAGTCACTTTGAGTGGTCTATATGGCAGAAAATACCCAAAATTGACACCATTCTAAAAACTGCACCCCTCAAGCTACTCAAAACCACATTCAAGAAGTTTATTAACCCTTCAGGTGCTTCACAGGAGCTGAAGCAGCGTGGAAGGAAAAATTAATATTTAACTTTTTAGTCACAAAAATGATCTTTTACAAACTTTTTTTATTTTCACAAGGGTAAAAGGAGAAAATGGACAGATAAAGTAGTTGTACAATTTCTCCTGAGTAAGCCAATACCCCATATGTGGGGGAAAACCACTGTTTGGGCACACAGCAGAGCTCATAAGGGAAGGAGCGCCGCTTGATTTTTTCAAACTAAAATTGGCTGGAATTGAGATTGGATGCCATGTCGCGTTTGGAGAGCCTCTGATGCTCCTAAACAGTGGAAACCCCCCACAAGTGACACTATTTTGGAAACTAGACCCCCTATGGACCTTAGCTAGATCTGTTGTGAGCACTTTGAATTCCCAAGTGTTTCACAAAAGTTTATAATGCCTGGGTGTGAAAAAAAACAATTTTCCACAAAAATGATTTTTTATTCCCAAATTTTTGATTTTCCCAAGGAAATTGGACCCCAAAAGTTGTTGTCCAATTTGTCCTGAGTACGGTGATACCCCATATGTGGGGGGAAACTGTTTGGGCGCACGGCAGGGCTTGGAAAGGAAGTAATAACGTTTTGGAATGCAGACGTTGATGGGGTCATGTTCCGTTTGCAGTGCCCCAGATGAGCCTAAACAGTGGAAACACCCAACACATGACCCCATTTTGGAAACTAGACCCCCTAAGGAACTTATCTAGATCTGTGGTGAGCACTTTGAACCCCCAAGTGCTTCACACAAGTTTATAAAGCCTGTGCATGAAAATAAAAAATCCTATTTTTTTCCCACAAAAATTATCTATTAGTCACCAATTTTTTATTTTCACAAGGGTAACAGGAGAAATTGGACCCCAAAGGTTGTTGTCCAATTTGTCCTGAGTACGCTACGCTGATACCAATATGTGGGGGGAACCACTGTTTGGGCGCATGGCAGAGCTCAAAATGGAAGGAGCACCATTTTACTTTTTCCAACCAAAATTGGCTGGAATTGAGATTGGACGCCATGTTGCATTTGGAGAGCCCTGATGTGCCTAAATAGTGGAAATCCCCCACAAGTGACCGCATTTTGGAAACTAGACCCCCTAAGGAACTTATCTAGATCTGTGGTGAGCAATTTGAACCCCCAAGTGCTTCACACAAGTTTATAACGTAGAGCCGTAAAATTAAAAAATCATATTTTTTCCACAAAAATTATCTTTTCTCCTCAATTTTTATTTTCCCAAGGGTAACAAGACTCCAAAAAGTTATTGTGCAATTTGTCCTGAGTACGCTGATACCCCATATGTGGGGGTAAACCACTGTTTGGGTCCATGGCAGAGCTTGGAAGGAAAGGAGCGCCGTTTGACTTTTTCAACGCAGAATTGGTTGGATGCCATGTCGTGTTTGGAGAGCTCCTGATCTGCCTAAACAGTGTAAATCCCCAACAAATGACAACCTTTTGGAAACTAAACCCCTCAAGGAACTTATCTAGATGTGTGGTGAGAACTTTGAACCTCCCAGGTGTTTCACTAAAGTTTATAACGCCCGAGCATGAAAATAAAAAAATCATATTTTTTCCACAAACATGATCTTTTAGTCCCCAACTTTTTATTTTCTCAAGGGTAACAGGAGAAAATGGACCCCAAAAATTGTTGTCCAATTTGTCCTGAGTACGCTGATATCCAATATGTGGGAGAAAACTACTGTATTGGCACACGTCGGTGCTTGGAAGGGAAGAAGTGACGTTTTGGATGGCAGACTTTGATGGAATGGTCTGCGGGCGTCATGTCGCATTTGGAGAGCCTCTGATGTGCCTAAACAGTGGAAACCCCCTCACAAGTGACCCCATTTTGGAAAATAGACCCCACAAGGAACTTATCTAGATGTGTGGTGAGCGCTATGAAGCCCCAAGTGCTTCACAGAAGTTTATAAGGTACAGCCGTAAAAATAAAAATTCTTTTTTTTTTTAAAATTATTTTATTGCCCCCCAATATTTTATTTTCACAAGGGTAACAGGAGAAATTGGACCCCAAAAGTTTTTGTCCAATTTGTCCTGAGTACGCTGATACCCAATATGTGGGAGAAAACTACTGTATGGGCACACGTCGGGGCTTGGAAGGGAAGTAGTGACGTTTTGTATTGCAGACTTTGATGGAATGGTCTGCGGGCACCATGTCGCATTTCGAGAGCCTCTGATGTGCATAAACAGTGGAAAACCCCCACAAGTGACCCCATTTTGGAAAATAGACCCCACAATGAACTTATCTAAATGTGTGGTGAGCGCTATGAAGCCCCAAGTGCTTCACAGAAGTTTATAACGTACAGCCATAAAAACAAAAAAAATCATTTTTTTTTTTACAAAAATGAGATTTTTGCCCCAATTTTTTATTTTCCCAAGGGTAACAGGACAAATTGCACAATAACTCTTGGGGTCCAGAGTACGCTGATACACCATACGTGGGGGTAAACTACTGTTTGGGCGCATGGCAGAGCTCAAAAGTGAAAGAGCACCATTTGACTTTTTCAACGCAGAATTGGCTGGAATTTAGATCAGATGCCATGTCACATTTGGAGAGCCCCTGATGTGCCTAAACAGCGGAAACCCCCCAATTCTATCTCCAACCCTAACCCAAACACACCCCTAACCCTAGTCCCAACCCTAACGATAACCATAACCACAAACCTAACCCTAACACACCCCTAACCCTAATCCCAACCCTAACTCTAACCCTAACTTTAGCTGCAACCTTAACCCTAACCCTAATTGGAAAATGGAAATAAATACATTTTTTTAATTTTATTATTTTTTCCTAACTAAGCGGGTGATAAAGGGGGTGATAAAGGGGGGTTTGATTTACTATTTATAGCGAGCTTTTATGATTGGCAGCTGTCACGCTAAAAGACGCTTTTTATTGCAAAAAATAGTTTTTTGCATCACCACATTTTGAGAGCTATAATTTTTGCATATTTTGGCCCACAGAGTAATGTGAGGTCTTTTTTTTTGCGATACGAGTTGACGTTTTTTTGGTGCCATTTTTGAGCACATTTTTTGATCTCTTTTTATTTCGATTTTTGGGAGGTTAGAATGAACAAAAATCAGCAGTTCACGTATTTCTTTTGGAGGGACGTTTATACTGTTCCGCGTGTGGTAAAATTGATAAAGAAGTTTTATTCTTCGGGTCAGTACGATTACGGCGATACCTCATTTATATCATTTTTTTATGTTTTGGCGCTTTTATACAATAAAAACAATTTTATATAAAAATAATTATTTTTGCATCGCTTTATTCTGTGAGCTATAACTTTTTTATTTTTTCGCTGATGATGCTGTATGGTGGCTCGTTTTTTGGCAAGATGACGTTTTCAGCGGTACCATGTTTATTTATATCGGTCTTTTTGATCGCGTGTTATTCCACTTTTTGTTCGGCGGAATGATGATAAAGCATTGATTTGTTGCTTTGGTTTTTTTTCGGGCTTCACTAAAAGGGTTATCTAGTGTGACAGTTTTATAGGAGGGGTTGTTACGGACGTGGCGATACCAAATATGTGTGCTTTTATTGTTGTTTTTTTTAATTACAGGAAAAAATTAATTTATTGGGGAATATTATTTTTTTTCCTTTATTTTGGAAATTTTTTTTTACACTTTTGATTTTCATTTTTTTAAACTTTTTTACTTTGTCCCAAGGTTGGACATCACTGTATAATACCAGATCGCTGGTCTCACAGTGTGCACAGCACTCTGTGAGACCATCGATTTCACAGGCAGTGCAGGACGCTACCTCAGCGCCTGCTCTCAACAGGCACTGAGGAAGCCGCCTCCCTGCAGGACCCGGCAGCCACCTTGGATCCGGGTCCTGCAGGGAAGAGGCCTTCAGAACAGCGCGGTCACATCACGCTGTTCCGAGGGCCTTAGGGGAGCATGCAGGGAGCCCTCTACCTGCGCGATGCTCCCCTGTGCCCGGTACACCGCGATCATGTCTGATCGCGGTGTGCCAGGGGTTAATGTGCCGGGAGCAGTCCGTGACCGCTCCAGACACATAGTGCCGGGTGTCAGCTGTGATAATCAGCTGACACCGAGCGGCGATCAGCTGCGCTCCCCACCAGGAGCAGAGTCTGGCACGAGGGTTTTATGGACGGGATAGTACATCCAATGGCAGAGAGGGGTTAATACTATATAAATAATAGTTATCTATATAAAATGTAACATATATTTTAAAAATAAGTAAATTATGTAGTTAGGAGATCTGCAGTTTTCTACAATATATTTCATTATTTATGTTAATCATCTATATTCTATTTCAGAATGAGTTGTTTGCTGCATTTTGTCTGATTTGGTTATGAGCTTACATCCCAACTAAATCCTTTATTCTTGTATTGTTTATTGTCATGCCCAACACAGTTCTGGTAGCCTGATCCAGTCTCATTTTTTTCCGTTCATTTCAGATTCTGAATCGGATTCTGTAAACTAAGTTGCATGTGATTAAAGACATTCGTGTGATCAATTGTTGCAAATATATGATTCTTTTGTAATATACACTGCTGAAAAAAATAAAGGTAACACTCAAATTACACATCCAAGATTTGAATGAATGATATATTCTCATTGAATAATTTGTTCTGTACAAAGTTGAATGTGCAGACAACAAAATCACACAAAAATCATCAATGGAAATCAAATTTATTAACCAATGGAGGCCTGGATTTGGAGTCACCTACAAAATTAAAGTGGAATAAATATCCTTAAAGCAAGTCAAAATGATGCTCAGTAGTGTGTGTGGCCTCAAAGTGACTGTATGACCTCCCTGTGCCTCTATGACCTCCCTACAACGCCTGGACATGCTCCTGATGAGGCAGCAGATGGTCTCCTGAAGGATCTCCTCCCACTCCTGGACTAAAGAATCCGCCAACTCCTGGACAGTCTGTGGTGCAATGTGACATTGATGGATGGAGCGATACATGATGTCCCAGATGTGCTCAATCGGATTCAGTCTGGGGAACGGGCAGGCCAGTCCATAGCTTCAATGCCTTTATCTTGCAGGAACTGCTGACACACTCCAGCGACAAGAGGTCTGGCATTGTCATGTATTAGGAGGAACCCCGGGCCAACTGCGCCAGCATATGGTCTCACAAGGGGTATGAAGATCTCATCTCAGTACCTAATGGCAGTCAGGCTACCTCTGGCGAGCACATGGAGGGCTGTGCGGCCCTCCAATGAAATGCCTCCCCACACCATTACTGACCCACTGCCAAACCAGTCATGCTGAAGGATGTTGCAGGCAGCAAATTGCTCTCCATGGCATCTACAGACTCTGTCGAGTTTGTCACATGTGCTCAGTGTGAACATGCTTTCATCAGTGAAGAGCACAGGGCGTCAGTGGCGAATTTGTCAATCCCGGTGTTCTGTGGCAAATGCCAAGCATCCTGCAAGGTGTTGGGCTGTGAGCACAACCCCCAACTGTGGACGTCGGGCCCTCAGACCATCCTCATGGAGTTGGTTTCCAACCCTTTGTGCAGACACATGCACATTTATGGCCTGCTGGAGGTCATTTTGCAGGGCTCTGGCAGTGCTCCTACTGTTCCTCCTTGCACAAAGGCAGAGGTAGTGGTCCTGCTGCTGAGTTGTTGCCCTCCTATGGCCCCCTCCACGTCTCCTGGTGTACTGGCCTTTCTCCTAGTAGCGCCTCTGAACACTACGCTGACAGACACATCAAACCTTCTTGCCACAGCTCACATTGATGTGCCATCCTGGATGAGCTGCATTACCTGAGCCACCTGTGTGGGTTGTAGAGTCCGTCTCATGCTACCACAAGTGTAAAAGCACAACCAACTTTCAAAAGTGACTAAAACATCAGCCAGAAAGCATTGGTACTGAGATGTGGTCTGTGATCCCCACATGCAGAACCATTCTTTTGAGTGTGTCTTGATAATTGCCAATAATTTTCATCTGTTGTCTATTCCATTTGCACAACAGCATGTGAAATTGTCAATCAGTGTTGCTTCCTAAGTGGACAGTTTGATTTCACAGAAGTTTGATTTACTTGGAGTTATGTTCTGTTGTTTGTGTTCCCTTTATTTTTTACTTCCTTCTCTCCCAAACACCATCACACTGCAGTGCTATTGCAATGTCCAATTTATGCTTCTTTAGAAGCTGCCTTTTACTGCTGCTCAGAAAGAAGAGAAGAGAATTGATGCTAGGTTTGTCGGAAAAGCCCATAAATCAGTCTGTGATAGATATAATCAACTACAATGTGTAAAATGATGACTGCCATTTTTGGCTATTCGCAAATTGTTAGTATGCAGTGGGACCTGCAGAAGATTCAACTCGAATTCGACTTACGTCAGTCGATTACATTATTTCTATTGCCTAAGCTTAGAGATTTATTCATAAACACATATATCCATACTTCATAGAGTGTAGCTCAAATGCATATGAGAACTATACAACAGCAAAATACATTACTTCATCTCTATTCACTTTAAGAATATGTGTGTCATGGTATAGGACATGGTTAATGTCCTGTCCACTCAGGGTTAACTTTTGCTGGCCTCCCTTTGGATCTGGGAGGGTATTTATACCCAGTCCAGAGGGAGATTCTCTGTCAGCTATACTTTCGTTTTGACTGTGTATTTGACCCCCTGGTTTGCGTGTATACTGCTCTGCTTGTTTGACTCCTGTGTATGACCCGGTCTGTTTGCTCACTCTGCTCTCTGTCTCACATTTTGCTTATATTGTCTTCTCCGGTTCTGACCTCCTGGCTTGGCTATCGATACTCTGTTACCGTTTTGTCCCTATTGTACTGTCTATTGCCCGCTCTGGTTTACTGATCTATTGCTACGTCCTGACTATCCGTTCTGTCTAACCCTTTGGTACTGTCGTGCTTATCTTGTGCTCTGATCTCGGCCTGTCCTGGTTTTCGTCTCTGTCTTTGCCCCTTGGTAACTTTATCTCGTCGTTACCCTGCTAGGAGTTTTCCTGCAGTTCCTAGATCTCTGGAGCTTAGGCCACGCCCCCAGAAGTCATGTGCTGCAGGTCCTATTAGTCTGCAGTACACATAATTCATTACTGCTGCCTCTGAGAGACATGTGGCCAGCTCTGCCCCTTGGCTGTCACATGCTGCGGAAGGTCCTGTTACACAGAAACACACGTCTTCTCTGCTGTGGCTCTACTTACAGGTATCTTGGGGCACAGTTGGTTCTCTCAGGACACGTGCACTGGCTCAGTGAGCATGTGCAGTGAGGTGTCCTTGACATTATAGCTGACCATTACAGTCTTTCCCTGGTGGTGGGGTGTTAGCACATTATGGATCCGGTACGGGCTCTCACTGAGCAGGTTAATGAGCTCTCCCAGCTTATGCAGAAGCTGTCTATGGAACAGCAAAATCTGGTTCAGTCGCATCAGCAGGTACAGAGAGATGTGGCAGATGCTCTAATGGGTCTGTTCTGTCGGGGTTACAGGAGGGAGGCCCCACTGATGTATCTTTTGCGGACCCCCTGTAAAATTACCCGACAATTTTTCTGGAGATAAAAAATTGTTTAGGGTTTTTAAGGAGGGATGCAAGTTGTTCTTTGAATTGCGTCCCCGGACCTCTGGAAATGAAAGGCAGAGGGTGGGGATCGTAATGTCCTTATTAAGGGGGGCTCCGCAAGCATGGGCTTTCTCTCTCTCTTCCTCTGCTCCTGAACGTATGTCTGTGAACCTGTTCTTTGAGGCTCTGGGGCATATTTATGACGAACCTGATAGAGTGCGTCTGGCTGAGGATATGGTGATGAGTGTGACACAGGGGAGGAACTCTGCTGAATGGTTCTGCTCAGAGTTCAGACGTTGGACCGCGGAAGTATCCTGGAATGATGCCGCCCTGAGGGGGTTGTTCCGCAGGGGCCTATCTGACCGTCTGCAGGATGCTCTGGCATTACATCCTCCTCCCGATACTCTGGAGGACGCCATGATGCAGGCGGTCCGTATGGACCGGAGACTCCGTGCTAGGGGAATGATGCAACAAGAGACTCCTTTGTACTCCAAATTGTGTTACACCGCACCCGCATCTGAGCCCATGGAGATGGAGGCTGTCTCAGGAAAGGAACGAGAGAGAAGACACCGTAAAGACAACCGTCTATGCTTTTACTGTGCAGCCTCTGGACATTGGAAAAGGGACTGTCCTTCCTGCCCTTCTTCTGTGAAATCATCAGGAAAACTACTGAGTCTGGGCAACAATCGTGGAGGTTGCCCAGACTCCCAGGTACATTTTTTTTCGCTTGCTAAAATGGTGCTCCAGATGAATTGGAACTTGCTGGCGGTTCTGTTATGACCACCGCCTTTGTTGACTGTGGTTCCTCCATTAATCTGATTGATGCCCAATTTGTGACTCTTAATAAGATAGGGACAGTCAGGTTGAAAGATCCTGTTAAAATTGTGGCTGTGGATTCATCCCCTCTTGCCTGGGATGGAATTTGTTTTATGTCTGAAGTTTTTTCTATGAAAGTGGGTTCCACGCACGTGGAAAAATTAAGTTGCTTTATTCTGAATAATCTGCCTGCAGGACTGGTATTGGGATGCCCTGGCTGCAACGCCACAATCCTCTCATTGATTGGGCAAAAGGGGAGATCACCCGATGGGGATGTAATAATAATGTTCTTTGTTGTAACTCCGTTTCTCTTGTCAAACCGATAAAATCTGTATCTGTGTCGTCTGTCAGTCTGGAGGGTATTCCGGAGTACCTGAAAGACTTTGAAGACGTATTTTCCGAAAGTGAGGCTGAGGCGCTCCCACCACATAGACCCTATGATTGCGCCATTGATTTGTTACCTGGAGCCAAATTACCCAAGCCTCGTTTGTTTAATTTGTCCAGGCCTGAGCGCCAATCCATGAAAGAGTACATCAAAGAAAGCCTTCGCAAAGGGCATATTCGGCCCTCGGTGTCACCCGTGGCAGCGGGGTTTTTCTTTGTAAAGAAAAAAGATGGTGGGTTGCGACCGTGTCTCGACTTTCAGGAACTGAACAAAATTACCGTTAAGAACACGTACCCTCTCCCGTTGATTCCCGATCTATGCAATCAACTCACGGGGGCCAAATGGTTTTCTAAGCTCGATCTACGAGGAGCTTATAACCTTATAAGGATCCGGGAGGGGGACGAATGGAAAACAGCATTCCTGACAACTGAGGGGCTATTTGAAAACCTGGTTATGCCCTTCGGTCTCACTAATGCCCCTGCTGTTTTCAGAACTTCATCAATGTTGTTTTTTCTGATTTAATTGGACGTTATGTAGTCATTTACCTGGATGACATTCTGATATACTCAGAAGACAGTCAGTCACACTTGCATCATTTACGTGCGGTTCTTATGAGACTCCGGGAGAACCATTTGTATGCTAAGCTGGAGAAGTGTTTATTTTTTATGCAAGAACTGTCTTTTCTGGGTGTAATTGTATCCGGGGAGGGATTCCGCATGGATCCAGGGAAGGTTCAGGCCATTACAGATTGGGTGCAGCCTCATGATCTGAAGGGGTTGCAA
This sequence comes from Oophaga sylvatica, assembly GCA_033576555.1. Taxonomy (NCBI): domain Eukaryota; kingdom Metazoa; phylum Chordata; class Amphibia; order Anura; family Dendrobatidae; genus Oophaga; species Oophaga sylvatica. Next base: position 86,756,769 of record JARQOD010000004.1, on the reverse strand, counting down.
CGATTTTTGGGCTTCGCTAACTATTGTAGGAAGTTCATTAAAGGGTTTTCACAGGTAGTGAAACCTTTGACGGACCTCACTCTTAAGGGGGCAGAGGTAAAAAATTGGTCCGTGGCCGCAAAAAATTCCTTCCTTACATTGAAGAAATGCTTTACTTCAGCCCCTGTGTTGGTACAACCCGATTCGTCAAGACCTTTTATCGTGGAGGTCGACGCTTCAGAAGTGGGGGTGGGGGCAGTGTTATCCCAGGGCCCCTCTACCCTCACTAATCTTAAACCCTGTGCCTTTTTCTCTAAAAAGTTCTCTTCGGCAGAGAGAAACTATGATGTCGGCAACAGGGAATTGTTAGCGGTCAAACTGGCCTTTGAAGAATGGAGGCATTTTTTTGAGGGGGCCGCTCATCCCATTACGGTCATCACTGATCATAAGAACCTGGACTATATCGAGTCTGCTAAGAGATTGACCCCCAGACAGGCTCGGTGGGCACTTTTTTTTTCTCGCTTTCATTTTACCATCACATTCCGACCAGGGTCTAAAAATGTAAAGGCAGATGCCTTATCCCGAAGTTTTGATTCTGTGTCCCCTCCAGAACCTCCTTCCTCCATTCTTCAACCGGGAGTGGTTGTAGTCGAAGTCTCCTCTGAGTTACAGAGAGAGATTCTGGAAGCACAAGCACAAGCTCCCAGGAATAAACCCCCAGGTAAATTGTTCGTACCCGAACAGCTCCGTCTCACACTCCTGCAAGAATTTCATGATTCTGTGTTAAGTGCACACCCTGGTATTGCAGCTACCCGGGGGGCAGTGGCTAGAGGTTTTTGGTGGCCCTCTATGGGTACTGATATAAAAAATTTTTGTTAATACTTGTGGGGTGTGCGCTCGCTCTAAAAGCTCTCAGGTCCAGCAGGCCGGGGAATTGGTGCCTTTGCCAATTCCGGATAAACCATGGACACACCTGTCCATGGACTTTATCACTAATCTTCGCTCATCCAAGGGAATTCAGTGGTATGGGTAGTGGTTGATAGATTTTCTAAGCAAGCCCACTTTGTGCCGCTACCCGCGTTGCCGTCTGCTGAAACCTTGGCCCGCTTGTTTATACAGCACATAGTTCGGTTGCATGGAGTGCCTGTGAATGTGGTGTCGGACAGGGGTGTGCAGTTTGTGGCCAGGTTTTGGAGAGCGTTCTGTAAGAAGTTGGGGGTCACATTATCATTCTCCTCTGCCTATCACCCGGAATCCAACGGACAGACTTAATGCACCAATCAGTCGTTGGAGCAGATTCTGAGATGCCTGACAGAAGATTGGTGTGAGGTTTTACCCATGGCAGAATTTGCGTTCAACTATCGTATCAATCAGTCTACCGGAAAGTCTCCTTTTCAGGTCAATTATGGGTTTGTTCCGCAGTTTGGGGAATTTTCCAGTATGTATTCTGGTTGTCCTGGTGCCGAGGGGATGTTCAACAGTTAAAAAACCTTTGGAGGAGGTGCAGGGGAACATCTCCAAAGCCCAGAAGAAGTACAAACATTTTGCGGACAGGAGGAGGGGGTTGGGTCCTGCATTGACAGTGGGGGAAAAGGTCTGGTTGTCCACCCGTAATATCAAACTTAAGATACCCTCTATGAAGCTGGGCCCCAAATTTATTGGCCCATACAAGATTTTAGAGGTGATCAATCCAGTGGCATACAGGCTTCAGTTGCCCACCTCCTTCAAAATATCTAACGTCTTCCACAGGTCCCTATTAAAACCTGTGGGGATGGTTAGAGAAGATCCCTCATCCGTGGTTCCACCAGTATTAGTAGAGAGTCAACTGGAGTACGAGGTAGGCGCATCATCGCCGGAGACTTCAGTACCTTATTCATTGGAAGGGATACTCCATTGAAGATCGGTCATGGGTTCCGGCCAGTTCGGTACATGCCGATCGACTGGTACAGGCTTTTCATGCCAGATATCCTGAGAGGCCTGGGGGTCCAGTGGCCCCCCATTAAGGGGGGGGTACTGTCATGGTATAGGACATGTTTAATGTCCTGTCCACTCAGGGTTAACTTTTGCTGGCCTCCCTTTGGATCTGGGAGGGTATTTATACCCAGTCCAGAGGGAGATTCTCTGTCAGCTATACTTTCGTTTTGACTGTGTATTTGACCCCCCTGGTTTGCGTGTATACTGCTCTGCTTGTTTGACTCCTGTGTATGATCCGGTCTGTTTGCTCACTCTGCTCTCTGTCTCACGTTTTGCTTATATTGTCTTCTCCGGTTCTGACCTCCTGGCTTGGCTATCGATACTCTGTTACCGTTTTGTCCCTATTGTACTGTCTATTGCCCGCTTTGGTTTACTGATCTATTGCTACGTCCTGACTATCCGTTCTATCTAACCCTTTGGTACTGTCGTGCTATCTTGTGCTCTGATCTCGGCCTGTCCTGGTTTTCGTCTCTGTCTTTGCCCCTTGGTAACTTTATCTCGTCGTTACCCTGCTAGGAGTTTTCCTGCAGTTCCTAGATCTCTGGAGCTTAGGCCACGCCCCCAGAAGTCATGTGCTGCAGGTCCTGTTAGTCTGTAGTACACATCATTCATTACTGCTGCCTCTGAGAGACGTGTGGCCAGCTCCGCCCCTTGGCTGTCACATGCTGCGGAAGGTCCTGTTACACAGAAACACACGTCTTCTCTGCTGCGGCTCTGCTTACAGGTATCTTGGGGAACAGTTGGTTCTCTCAGGACACGTGCACTGGCTCAGTGAGCATGTGCAGTGCGGTGTCCTTGACATTGTGGACACAGAACTGATTTACTGTTTAATCACTACTGTATTAGGCTGTGTGCCCACAATGAATTATCAGTCAGTTTTTGATGGTGCATATGTTTGGTGAATCAAAATTGTAGTGTACTTCAGTAACATGTCATTTTCTCTTGTGGATATGCAAAGTTTTATGTGCAGATTTTCCCATAGACTTACAATAGAAACTCAAATTATAAATTGACACGCTGTGGATTTTATATCTACACAACTAGTCAGTTTCCATGACGTGATTGGATAAGAATTTGCAACATGTCAATCAGGATTGCCAACCTCCTAAAATCAATTTTCTGGACAATTGGACTCAAATTCACAGACGGCCTAAAATATTATACAGATATTTGACCCACACACTAAAGACCATGCCCCAAAATTACCAGAAAAGGAGCCAGAAGAGATATTTAGAATTACATTACAGGACAGGAGAAGGGGTACTGTGCAGTGATATATATATATATCTTTATATCTATGTATACGTACAGTACAGACCAAAAGTTTGGACACACCTTCTCATTCAACGATTTTTCTGTATTTTCATGACTATGAAAATTGTAGAATCACACTGAAGGCAACAAAACTATGAATTAACACATGTGGAATTATACATTACACTTTACAAAAAAGTGTGAAACAACTGAAAATATATCTTATATTCCAAGTTCTTCAAAGTAGCCACCTTTTGCTTTGATTACTGCTTTGCACGCAGAAAAGGTGAACGGATGGACTCTACATGCCTGGTTCCCACCGTGAAGCATGGAGGAGGAGGTGTGATGGTGTGGGGGTGCTTTGATGGTGACACTGTTGGGGATTTATTCAAAATTGAAGGCATACTGAACCAGCATGGCTACCACAGCAACATGCAGAAGCATGCTATTCCATTCGGTTTGCGTTTAGTTGGACCATCATTTATTTTTCAACAGGACAATGACCCCAAACACACCTCCAGGCTGTGTAAGGGCTATTTGACCAAGAAGGAGAGTGTTGGGGTGCTACGCCAGATGACCTGGACTCCACAGTAACCAGACCTGAACCCAATCGAGATGGTTTGGGGTGAGCTGGACTGCTCACCGCTTTAATTTTGAATAAATCCCCAACAGTGTCACCAGCAAAGCACCCCCACACCATCACACCACCTCCTCCATGCTTCACGGTGGGAACCAGGCATGTAGAGTCCATCCGTTCACCTTTTCTGCGTGCAAAGCAGTAATCAAAGCAAAAGGTGGCTACTTTGAAGAACCTAGAAAATAAGACATATTTTCAGTTGTTTCACACTTTTTTGTAATGTATAATTCCACATGTGTTTAATTCATAGTTTTGATGCCTTCAGTGTGATTCTACAATTTTCATAGTCATGAAAATACAGGAAAATCTTTGAATGAGGTGTGTCCAAACTTTTGGTCTGTACTGTACATAAACACATATATATATATATATATATATATATATATATATATACACGTGCACATAAATATATTTATATATACACCCACACTGTCAAACACACACACATATATATATATATATATATATTTATTTTGTGACAAAGTCACTGGTAATGTTACAGAGGGGAGATATGTTTCACTACACCTAATGGCATCGGTGATATAAAATCAAGAGTTGTATTACCTCCAGCACAGTAAGTTTTGTGAGAGTTAAGTTAACGTATATTATGGGCTTGTTTTTAGGGGGACATTCATAGAGTGGGTGGGAGAGTGTCCACCCATATCTCCATCTACCAGAGCCGGCATCACTGTGTGCTGAAAGGACCTTTGTGATGTCACAGTTATGTGATCAGTCACGTGGCTGAGGAGTCACATAATATGGGCTTAAAAGGCTGAAAGAAAGAGCTTTCAGTGTTCAGTATGTGTGCCTGGAAAAGGAGCACTCCAGGAAAGTGCTGCATGGACTTGTGAAGCTGAACAGTGTGTGTTCTGCCAGCCGTGAGCAGAAAGAACTCCGCTCACAGAAGGACTGTGTTTGTTCTGCCACCATTTTGTTTTGTTTTCCTATTTTGCCCAAAGGGCTGCATTTTCTTTACCACACCTTGGTTTATGCTGCCTACAATAAACCAAAGGAAGGTCTTAAAGCCGCAGAGTACCTGTGTCTACCTCCGTGTGCAGCCGAGTGAGCCTATCTACCACTCTATATATATATATATATATATATATAGTATATATACATATAAATACAGACATACTGTATTTGTAGTTCATGTTAAGCCTATCCTTTCTTCACATCCCATGATCCCATAATGCCCATCAGTACCAGCTTGTGCTTACCCACGTCCCAGCCCCCATGGATTAATGCCACCAACTACTCTATTAACCCCTTAATGACCAAGCCATTTTGTAGGTTAAAGACCAGGCCAATTTTTACAATTCTGACCACTGTCTCTTTATGAGGTTATAACTCTGGAACGCTTCAACGGATCTTGGCGATTCTGAGAATGTTTTCTCGTGACATATTATACTTCATGATAGTGGTAAAATTTCTTTAATATAACTTGCGTTTATTTATGAAAAAAACGGAAATATGGCAAAAATTTAGAAAATTTTGCAATTTTCAAATTTTAATTTTTATGCCATTAAATCAGAGAGATATGTCACAAAAATTAGTTAATAAATAACATTTCCCACATGTCTACTTTACATCAGCACAATTTTGGAACCAAAATTTTTTTTTGTTAGGAAGTTATAAGTGTTAAAAGTTGACCAGCAATTTCTCATTTTTCCAACAAAATTTACAAAACCATTTTTTTTAGGGGCCACCTCACATTTGAAGTGAATTTGAGGGGTCAATATGAAGAAAATACCCAAAAGTGACACCATTCTAAAAACTGCACCCCTCAACGTGTTCAAAGCCACATTCAAGAAGTTTATTAACCCTTCACAGAAGGGCTTCACAGAAGGGAGCTCCCGACCCTCTGCCTCCCCCCGAGCGCTGCGATCGCGCTCGATCGCAGCAGTCAGGGGGTTAACAGCCAGGGGTGGTGGGGGCGCCGCTCCTGGCTGTCAGTGCAGGAAGCTCGGCCACTGCAGCGCCGGCTCCTGCACTGATCGCGCTGGAGAAGCTGAAATTTCAGCTTCTCCTGTGCGATCGCTGCTGTGTTTAGTCAGTCAGATTGACTGACCAAGCACAGCGCTGTAGGTGCGGGGACCGATGGCAAAGGTCCCCGCACCGCTTGCCGTGCCTGTCAGCTGTCTGTGACAGCTGTTGGCACTGATCTACCACTGCGTGTTTACACGCACTGGTAGATCAAAGGGATGACGTGCACAGTCCGTCCTGGTGCCGGAACTGACATCCGGCCATGACGGACTGTGCACGTCATTGGACATTAAGGGGTTAAATTCCTTACAACACTCACATTGCCTACTTCACCTTCCTGTCTGGGTGCCCCCTACACTTCTTCCCATGCACTATAAGGTATGAGGGTCACGATGGGCCATGCTAGACTTATGTATGGTGATAATGTTTGCTGCCAATATAAACAGCTGCCCAAACCCCACCTGTGCCCCTATTGTGCTTTAATTCTGTACATCAAAAATGGATTTGACTCTGCCATCACTTACCTGTGCACTATATTAACCGCTCCATACTGACAGCTCATGAATCCCACCTGTTTCTGCTCTGCACCAACTTCTACACCTGTCTCTGGCTAGCACATCCATGCTCTGCCCCCGACCTGCATGCACAGCAATACAGGCGGGCCTCCATCCCGGCCCGCACACTGGGCAGCTGTGCCTACTTCGCCACCATGCAGGGTGTCAGTACCTGTCATTCTGGGCCCCTCTTGGCACCCTGCTAACAGCTGCAGCCCCCCAGCAGGTATAGGGCACATGGACAGCCACTGGATTCGCTTTCAAAGCAGAAGAGCAGGTTGTGTAGCAGCAAGAAGCTTTGACTCTGCCAGAAGCTGATGTCTGAACTGAGCTTAGGGTCCCCCTTCTCATCCTCTCCTTCCTGGCCAGCTGCCACAGGTACACAGCATGAGCCACCTTCAACCAGAGCAGCTGCATCTTGTGGCCCCGGCCCACGTTCTCCCCTGCACTCGGTTTCCACCTCCTCCTCAGGTTTTGTTTGCACTGCACATGTCCGCTTTTTTAGTGCATGCGCAGTACAAACTTCAGGGATGGGAAATTTACTGACGATGCTTTTTTCTGCTGGACCCTGGACGTCAGAGGAAAGCACTTGGTTTTTACGGAGTGTTCATAAATTTAAGGACTGCTGACAACCATGATGTCAACAACAATGGAGGTAGTGTAATACTTCCCACTTCATGTCAATGAGACATGTTAGAAGATGTTGCAAAATTTGTGCCCTGTGAAATTGTTATCTTTACTGATTATTAGATTAAGGTCATAGTAATCAATTCAATTGTTTACAAATATTTTTCTGCCAATATTTTTTGCATTATTAAGTATTGCACTGATTAACATTTCCAAAAATTAGTTAATGGTTTATGTTAATGCAGTTATGGTCATTCATTCAATATCTATAGCATTGCTTTCAAATATAATGAACTAGCTGAAGAGTCCGGCGTTGCCCGGGCATAGTAACTAACTGTGGTTAGTTGTGAGCCCCCGTCACCATGCAGTATGAAACTCCCTGTGTATTGTGAGCACTCCCTGTGCAGCGTGAGCCCAGCTTGAGCACTGGCCATGACAGGGCTGTGACAGGCTGAGGGCAGCGGAGTCATATGGGGACACGGGGGAGTGTGCTGGGTGAGAGGAGGAGGACACGTTGTCAGACCCCCCTGTGTATTGTGAAATACTGACCAAATGCTGAACGTGTGAATGTGGCCTTATACACAGCGTTCACCTGCAGCGCCTCGCTCTTCTATATACACAGCCTCATACTGAAGCAGCACCTCACTTCTCTCATTTTCCCTCTCACATGTCTCATTGTCCTCATAGCCTTATACACAGCCTCCACCTGCTGCCCCTCAATCTTCTCTATACACAGCCTCATACTGCAGCAGCACCTCACTCCTCTCATTTTCCCCCTCACATCTCTCATTGTCCCCATAGTAACTAACTGTGGTTAGTTGTGAGCCCCCGTCACCATGCAGTATGAAACTCCCTGTGTATTGTGAGCCCTCCCTGTGCAGCGTGAGCCCAGCTTGAGCGCTGGCCATGACAGGGCTGTGACAGGCTGAGGACAGCGGAGTCATATGGGGACACGGGGGAGTGTGCTGGGTGAGAGGGGGAGGACAAGTTGGGAGATCCCCCTGTGTATTGTGAAATACTGACCAAATGCTGAACGTGTGAATGTGGCCTTATACACAGCGTTCACCTGCAGCGCCTCACTCTTCTATATACACAGCCTCATACTGCAGCAGCATCTCACTTCTCTCATTTTCCTCTAACATCTCTCATTGTCCCCATCGACTTATACACAGCTTCCACCTGCAGCGCCTCACTCTTCTCTATAGACAGCCTCATACTGCAGAAGCACCTTACTTCTCTCATTTTCCCTCTCACATCTCTCATTGTCCCTGTCGCCTTATACACAGCCTCCACCTGCAGCGCCTCACTCTTCTCTATACACAGCTTCATACTGTGTATGCACTGCAGCACCTCACTTCTCATTTTCCCATCATGCCTCTAGGTGAAGAGTGAACTGTGTTGTCACAGTTTGTGAAGCTCTAATCAGTTATAGTTGGAAATAAAGATGTGGTTACACAAATAGTCCACTTGATGTCAGCAGAGAGCTAGAGATGGCTTGACACATACGGCTCTGGTTAAATGTAAGATACTCCGTAATTCGTTGGTGGCTCTGGTTAAATGTAAGATACTCCGTGATTGGTTGGTGATACACACATACACACATTCAACTTTATATATATATATATATATATATATATATGTATATATATATATATATATATATATATATATAGATGTATTGTTGATGGTACATTACTTCATACTTTTGCAATTGCTTGCTTATTCTTTAGACCACCTTGGAGGAAATTTTAAGGACTATTTTTAAAATAAGTATAAGATCTTGCAGTCAGATCACACCCATTTTACATTGCAACCATTTGTGAACAAGTGTAAGTATACAGTAATTGGATCCAGCATAGCTATGTTAGCATAAATAAAATAGCTTTGCATCCCAACTAGAGGCCCATTTTAGATAGGGAAACTGTGGGATTCTATAATGGTATGCTATAATGTAGCAAACAGTACAATTTCAGACAAAATAAAAAGTTAATCTGGTCAATCCTGCAGAATTAAAGGGAATCAGTCCTGCCGTTTATGCTACCCCGTCGGAGAGCAGCATAAAGTAGGGATAAAAGTCCTTTTTTCCAGCGGTTTGTCACTTTCTGTGCTTTCACAATGTTGTTTTGATGATATCTGTTTTATTTCCTGCAGATCTGATATTATTCCTATTGATGAGCTTTAGCTAACATTGTATCTTCCATTGATTAACAGCCTTCTGTCTCAATATTAATTAATAAAGGGGAAGGATAAAAGGAGCTTATAAATGCTGAGAGTTACATAGAAGGAATTAGTTATTGAAAGGATTAGCAGAGCTGCAGCAGATGAAACAGTGATTTTATCAAAACTATTGCAAGTATCTGAATAAACAATCCTTAATTTATGCTACACTTAGAGAGGGCAGCAAAAACCCGGTGACAGATTATGATTTCATACAATACAAGAAATTACTGAATGGCATAATAAATAAAGTTAGGTTTTCAATGTAATGCTAAAACCATCAGTTCAATAATGTACTGTCTGTTTAAATGATGCCTAATAGCTGACAGAATCACCACTTTTACAATTAAAAACCAATAGGTATGTTTCTTGTTCTATAGTTAAAAGCATCTGACCTTGTTGTTTTATGTGTTATGCTATTAAAAGAGCATTTTAGGATGATGTAAATGTCATCTATGAAAGGATACAGCAGTTAAGTAATTAATATTTTGCAATCTGTATTGCTCCTGCTGGCCACATTATTTATCCTTTGCTATCTGCTGTGTCATCTTGATGTTGTTAATGTCATCATAGTGTGGACATATTTGTTCGCTGATAAGATATTTTAGCGCTGTGCATAAATAAAGCAGTAAGTGACGACCTTGCTATTGGCAGGTCAGCAGTGACAAAGTATTTCATACTGTGAACAACATAGATGGTTAGTGGGATATGTTGATAAAGACCAACATGCAAAAAAAATGGCATTAACAGTAAAGAAAACTGTGCTGCAGGAAATAATCTGATTTCCCATTATATATTTTACATTATAAAAAAAATGCATCTGCACAATTTGGTATTTGTCACAGCAGGAGGTACCATGTATGACCTCACTATAACCATCACCTACCTTGCTTACATTTGTAGTTCATTCAATAAAGTTTTGTCAATGTACATTTTAATGTAGTTTCAGAATTATATAATTTATATTAGTGGAATTGTTTCAGTGTTATCATGATGCCAAGGATATCAACGAATAGTAAATATTAAATGTCTGTTAGGTGATGACCTTCAATCTTCGTGTGGCTGTTTGTCATAGAGAAACATTAAAATCCATACAGACATCTATATATATATATAATAATCTATCTATATACAGTACAGACCAAAAGTTTGGACACACCTTCTCATTTAAAGATTTTTCTGTATTTTCATGACTATGAAAATTGTAGAATCACACTGAAGGCATCAAAACTATGAATTAACCCCTCTCTGCCATCAGACGTACTATTCCGTCCATGTGACCCTGGACCTAATTCCCATGGACGGAATAGTACGTCATGGGCGATCAGCTGCGCTCCCGGGGGGAGCGCAGCTGATCACCGCCGGGTGTCAGCTGATTATCACAGCTGACACCCGTGACTGTGTGTCAGGAGCGGTCACGGACCTCTCCCGGCACATTAACCCTTGGCACACCGCGATCAAACATGATCGCGGTGTACCCGGGGCACAGGGGAGGATCGCGCAGGCAGGGGGCTCCCTGCGCGCTCCCCTGAGACCCTCAGAGCAGCGCGATGTGTCGCGCTGTTCCGAGGGTCCGTCCTCCCTCCAGGTCCCCGGATCCAAGATCGCCGGGGTCCTGCAGGGAGGCGGCTTCCTCAGTGCCTGCTGAGAGCAGGCGCTGGGGAAGCCTGCAGCGATGCCAGAGCGATCGCTGGTGTGACAGAGTGCTGTGCACACTGTCACACCAGCGATCTGATAAAATACTGTGATGTCCCACCCTGGGACAAAGTAAAAAAGTAAAAAAAGTAAAAATAAAGTGTAAAAAAAATCATAAAAAAAAAAAAAAATATTCCCCAATAAATTCATTTTTTCCTGTAAATAAAAAAACAAAACAATAAAGTACACATATTTGGTATCGCCGCGTCCGTAACGACCCCCCCTATAAAACTGTCCCACTAGTTAACCCCTTTAGTGAACCCCTTAAAAAAAAAAAAAAAAACGAAGCAAAAAATCAATGCTTTATCATCATACCGCCGAACAAAAAGTGAAATAACACGCGATAAAAAAGACCGATATAAATAAGCATGGTACCACTGAAAACGTCATCTTGTCCCGCAAAAAACGAGCCATCACTCAGCATCATGAGCGAAAAAATAAAAAAGTTATAGCTCGCAGAATAAAGCGATGCAAAAATAATTATTTTTTATATAAAATTGTTTTCATTCTATAAAAGCGCCAAAACCTAAAAAAATGATATAAATGAGGTATCGCCATAATCTTACTGACCCGAAGAATAAAACTGCTTTATCAATTTTACCATACGCGGAACGGTATAAACGCCTCCCCCAAAAGAAATTCATGAATTGCTGATTTTTGTTCATTCTAACCACCCAAAAATCTAAATAAAAAGCGATCAAAAAATGTCACGTGCTCAAAAATGGTACAAATAAAAACGTCAACTCGTCCCGCAAAAAATAAGACCTCACATGACTCTGTGGGCCAAAATATGCAAAAATTATAGCTCTCAAAATGTGGTGATGCAAAAAACTATTTTTTGCAATAAAAAGCGTCTTTTAGCGTGACAGCTGCCAATCACAAAAACCCGCTATAAATAGTAAATCAAACCCCCCTTTATCACCCCCTTAGTTAGGGAAAAATAATAAAATTAAAAAAATGTATTTATTTCCATTTTCCCGTTAGGGTTAGGGTTAGGGTTGCGGCTAAAGTTAGGGTTAGGGTTGGCGCTAAAGTTAGGATTAGGGTTAGGGTTGGCGCTAACGTTAGGATTAGGGTTGGGATTAAGGTTATGGGTGTGTTAGGGTTAGGTTTGTGGTTAGGGTTGGGACTAGGGTTATTGGTGTTTGGGGTTAGGGTTGGAGTTAGAATTGGGGGGTTTCTGCTGTTTAGGCACATCAGGGGCTCTCGAAATGTTACATGGCTTCTGATCTCAATTCCAGCCAATTCTGCGTTGAAAAAGTCAAATGGTGCTCCTTCACTTCTGAGCTCTGCCATGCACCCAAACAGTAGTTTACCCCACATATGGGGTATCAGCATACTCTGGACCCCAAGAGTTATTGTGCAATTTGGCCTATTTCTCCTGTTACCCTTGGGAAAATAAAAAACTGGGGGCGACAAAATCATTTTTGTAAAAAAAAAAATGATTTTTTTGTTTTTAACGGCTGTATGTTATAAAACTTCTGTGAAGTACTTGGGGCTTCATAGCGCTCACCACACTTCTAGATAAGTTCCTTGTGGGGTCTATTTTCCAAAATGGGGTCACTTGTGGGGGTTTCCACTGTTTAGGCGCATCAGGGGCTCTCCAAATGCGACATGACGCCCCCAGACCATTCCATCAAAGTCTGCAATCCAAAACGTCACTACTTCCCTTCCGAGCCCCGACGTGTGCCCATACAGTAGTTTTCTCCCACATATTGGGTATCAGCGTACTCAGGACAATTTGGACAACAACTTTTGGGGTCCAATTTCTCCTGTTACCCTTGTGAAAATAAAATATTGGGGGTGAAAAAATCATTTTTGTAAAAAAAAAAAGGATTTTTTATTTTTACGGCTGTACGTTATAAACTTCTGTGAAGCACTTCGGGGTTCAAAGTGCTCACCACACATCTAGATAAGTTCCTTGTGGGGTCTATTTTCCAAAATGGGGTCACTTGTGGGGGGTTTCCACTGTTTAGGCGCATCAGGGGTTCTCCAAATGCGACATGACGCCCCCAGACCATTCCATCAAAGTCTGCAATCCAAAACGTCACTACTTCCCTTCCGAGCCCCGACGTGCGCCCATACAGTAGTTTACTCCCACATATTGGGTATCAGCATACTCAGGACAAATTGGACAACAACTTTTGGGGTCCAATTTCTCCTGCTACCCTGTGAAAATAAAATATTGGGGGCTAAAAAAATCATTTTTGTAAAAAAAAAAAATATTTTTTTTATTTTACGGCTGTACGTTATAAACTTCTGTGAAGCACTTTGGGGTTCAAAGTGCTCACCAAAGATCTAGATAAGTTCCTTAGGGGGTCTAGCTTCCAAAGTGGGGTCACTTGTGGGGGGTTTCCACTATTTAGGCTCATCTGGGGCACTGCAAACGGAACATGACCCCCATCAATGTTTGCATTCCAAAACGTTACTGCTTCTTTTCCAAGCCCTGCCGTGCGCCCAAACAGTTTCCCCCCCCCACATATGGGGTATCAGCGTACTCAGGACAAATTGGACAACAAGTTTTGGGGTCCAATTTCCTTGGGAAAAATCAAAAATTTGGGACTAAAAAATCATTTTTGTGGAAAATTGTTTTTTTTTTTTTTCACACCCAGGCATTATAAACTTTTGTGAAACACTTTGGGGTTCAAAGTGCTCACAACAGATCTAGATAAGTTCCTTAGGGGGTCTAGTTTCCAAAATGGTGTCACTTGTGGGGGGTTTCCACTGTTTAGGCGTATCAGGGGCTCTCCCAACACGACATGGCGTCCAATCTCAATTCCAGCCAATTTTAGTTTGAAAAAGTCAAACGGCGCTCCTTCCCTTACGAGCTCTGCCGTGTGCCCAAACAGTGGTTTTCCCCCCACATATGGGGTATTGGCGTACTCAGGAGAAATTGCACAACAACTTTATCTGTCCATTTTCTCCTTTTACCCTTGTGAAAATAAAAAAAAGTTTGTAAAAGATCATTTTTGTGGCTAAAAAGTTAAATATTAATTTTTTCCATCCACGTTGCTTCAGCTCCTGTGAAGCACCTGAAGGGTTAATAAACTTCTTGAATGTAGTTTTGAGTACCTTGAGGGGTGCAGTTTTTATAATGGTGTCACTTTTGGGTATTTTCTGCCATATAGACCCGTCAAAGTGACTTCAAATGTGAGGTGGTCCCTAAAAAAATGGCTTTGTAAATTTTGTTGTAAAAATGAGAAATCACTGGTCAACTTTTAACCCTTCTAATTTCCTAACAAAGAAAAATTTTGGTTCCAAAATTGTGCTGATGTAAAGTAGACATGTGGGAAATGTTATTTCTTAACTATTTTGTGTGACATATTTCTCTGTTTTAAGGGAAAAAAAATTCAAAGTTTGAAAATTGCAAAATTTTTAAAATTTTCGCCATATTTGCATTTTTTTTAAAAATAAACGCAAGTTATATCAAAGAAATTTTACAACTAACATGAAGTACAATATGTCACGAGAAAACAGTCTCAGAATCGCGAAGATCCGTTGAAGCGTTCCAGAGTTATAACCTCATAAAGAGACAGTGGTCAGAATTGTAAAAATTGGCCCGGTCATTAACGTGCAAACCACCCTTGGGGGTGAAGGGGTTAACACATGTGGAATTATACATTACACTTTACAAAAAAGTGTCAAACAACTGAAAATATGTCTTATTTTCTAGGTTCTTCAAAGTAGCCACCTTTTGCTTTGATTACTGCTTTGCACGCAGAAAAGATTAACGGGTGGACTCTACATGCCTGGTTCCCACCGTGAAGCATGGAGGAGTTGGTGTGATGGTGTGGGGGTGCTTTGCTGGTGACACTGTTAGGGATGTATTCAAAATTGAAGCTGTGAGTGGTCCAGCTCACCCCAAACCATCTCGATTGGGTTCAGGTCTGGTGACTGTGGAGGCCAGGTCATCTGGCGTAGCACCCCAACACTCTCCTTGGTCAAATAGCCCTTACACAGCCTGGAAGTCTGTTTGGGGTCATTGTCCTGTTGAAAAATAAATGATGGTCCAACTAAACACAAACCGGATGGAATAGCATGCCGCTGCAAGATGCTGTGGTAGCCATTCTGGTTCAGTATGCCTTCAATTTTGAATAAATCCCCAACAGAGTCACCAGCAAAGCACCCCCACACCATCACACCTCCTCCTCCATGATTCACGGTGGGAACTAGGCATGTAGAGTCCATCCGTTCACCTTTTCTGCGTGCAAAGCAGTAATCAAAGCAAAAGGTGGCTACTTTGAAGAACCTAGAATATAAGACATATTTTCAGTTGTTTCACACTTTTTTGTAAAGTGTAATGTATAATTTCACATGTGTTCATTCATAGTTTTGATGCCTTCAGTGTGATTCTACAATTTTCATAGTCATGAAAATACAGAAAAATCTTTGATTGAGAAGGTGTGTTCAAACTTTTGGTCTGTACTGTATATAAAATTGAATGTGTGTGTGTATCACCAACCAATCACGAAGCATCTTTCATTTCACCAGAGTTGTTTAAAAGAAGCTGAGCTGTGATTGGTTGCTATGAGCAACAGTTCTCTCACTCCATGACAACACCTCAGCAGACAGTGACTGGGTGGGAGAAATCTAGCATCCCCGGGAACATAAGCTCCCAGCCATTGTCTGCCCCCCAGAAATGAGCAGAGCACACATGACAGAAATGAATCCTCCCTCCATGCCTTCCCTCTTAAAGGGATATCCGGTATGGAAGTTAGGGCAAATCCATCCTGTGCTTTGGTTTGACCCCAGGCCTCTCTTAAAGGGATCCCCAGTATGGAAGTTAGGACCGTTCCACTCACCGCTGTGGTTCTGACCCCAGGGTCTCTTAAAGGGATCATTAATATGGAAGTTAGGACAATTCCACTAAGCACTCTGGTTCTGACCCCAGGCCCCTCTTAAAGGGATCCCCATGCGGAAGTGAGGGCAATTGCCTTCAAATGCTCTGGTATTGACCCCAGGCCTCTATTAAAGGGATTCCAGGTATGGAAGTCAAGGCAATTGCCTTCAAATGCTCTTGTACTGACCTCAGGCCTCTATTAAAGGGATCATTGGTATGGAAGTCAGGGCAAAATCTATCCAGCGCTTTGGTTTTGACACCAGGCCTTTTTAAAAAAGGGATCCACAGTATGCAAGTTAGGACCGTTCCACCCTCACTATATACAGCTGTACGCTTCTGATACAGTACCATATAACTGCTGGTATTTGGGTACATTATCACAAATATGAGGAAGTATGTGGAAGAGGCTGCGGACGTGGCCATGGGGGACCACCTGGTACTGATGGTGGTGGTGGTGCATCTGCTGGTAGTGCCAAAAGCACAAAAGCACCTAAGGCAGGAGGTGTGGAGCCTGCCTCATCATCTGGCTCCAGAAGGCCTGTCAGGCTCCTTTTTTGGGACTACGTAAAACCGCTTTTAAAAGCCAGAGCATCAGGAACAGGTTTTGGCTTACATTGCCGAAACAGCCTCCAGCTCTATCGCCTCCTCTTCTGAAGGTCCAAAAACTCCAAGCACTGTGTCGTCAGTGCAGGCTCCTTTTCAGGAACAACACCTTTCCTTGTGTCCTTCACCCCCACCAAAAGTGAAGGATGCAGCAGGCCACACTTCAGATTACTCCATGGAGCTCTTTTCACATACCATGCCTGGGTTATCAAGTCAAATCCTGGATTCCCCAATCCAACATGAATCTGACATGGAGTGCACTGATGCACAGCCGCTGCTATATGATTGTGCTGGTACATTCAACCAGAGCACTACATTGCCCTTGCAGTCTACTGAGCCACAATGTGACCCTGATGAAACCCTTCCTGCATACTATACCACCTTACACAGTGACAGAGAGGAAGGTGCAGATGAAATTGAAGAGGAGGTGATGGATGACCCAGTTGTTGACCCTGATTGGCATCCAGTGGGGGAAGAGGGTGCCGCTGGCAATAGCTCAGAAGAGGAGGAGGATCCGCAGCAGGTATCGACATCGCAGCTGTGGTTATCTGGCACGCCCGTAGCAGTCCAAAAAGGTATTAAAAAAACAAAAAGAGTTGCAGGACTGCTTGACCAGACGGTCAAATTAGCACAGCATGCAAGCCCTGAAAATTTATACCATAGTAGGAAGAGTCCAGTGTTGCACTTTTTTGACCAAAATCCTATTGATGAGGCAAAGGTTATCTGTAAGAAGTGCGGAAGGACCTTTAGCCGAGGGAAAAATCTCCGAAATTTGAATACCAGTTGCATGCTTAGACATTTAATGAACATGCACTTGCAAGCGTGGACGGACTACAAAACCTCAGGTAGCACATGTTCCCCACTGTAAGCCCACCAGTTGGTACACCACCAGCAAGAAATGTTGAGGTGTCGTCGCAAGGCCAAAGCAGTCAGAGAATCACAATTTTTGCAGCGAAAGACTGCATCTAGGCCATCACCACCACCACCATCACCAACCCCCTCTCAGTCCGTCATGTCCACCGATAGTTCCACCATATGCAGCTCTCAAGTCCAGCTCACCCTACAAGACACTCTGAGTAGGACAAGAAAGTACTCATCCTCTCATCCGCATACACTGGGTTTGAACGCCTACATTGCAAAACTGATCTCATTAGAGATGATGCCCTTCCGTTTGGTTGAAAGCACAGCTTTCAGAGAGCTCATGGCCTACGCTGTCCCACGCTATGACCTACCCAGTCGCCACTTCTAAACTAGAAAAGCCATCCCTGCCCTCCACCTGCATGTGAAAGACCACATTGTCCATGCACTCAAACAATCAATGAGTGGAAAGGTGCACCTCACAACAGATACATGGGCCAGTAGACATGGCCAGGGCCGTTACGTGTCCATCACTGCACATTGGGTTAATGTGGTGGATGCAGGGTCCACAGGGGACAGTGGCGGTGGGACAGTGCTGCCTAGCCCACGGTACAGGCAACAGTTGGCTGTAGGCATTCGACCCTCCTCATCCTCCTGAAGCGAAAGCTCGTCAACAGAGCGTAGTCGCACGAGCACTCCATCCGCAACTGCCAGTGTTGCACATGAGGTGTCCCACTATCAAACAGCTAGTGGTAAGTGTCAGCAGGCTGTTTTAAAAATGATGTATTTGGGAGACAACATACACATCGCGGAGGTACTGGCCGACTACTTGCAGCGAGAAACTGAATCATGGCTGGGCAATATACATCTTGAGCCAGGCAAGGTAGTCAGTGATAACGGCCGTAATTTTGTGGTGGCTATAGCCCTGGCAAAACTCAGACACATACCTTGCCTGGCTTACAGCTTGAACCTGGTGGTGCAGTGCTTCTTAAATAATTAACCGGAGTTAACAGCCCTGCTCCATAAAGTGCGAAGACTGTGCTTGCACATCCGTCGGTCGCCCGTAGACTCCAGTCGCATGTAGAGGCTGTAGCGATTGCTCCACCTACCCCAAGCACCACCTAATCATTGACGTTGCAACAAGGTGGAACTCCACCGTGCACATGGTTAAGAGGCTGTGCGAACAGAGGCAGGTTGTAATGCATTTATGGGAGGATACAAGGGCAGGCAGTTTGAGGGCAGACATGTAGTTGTTGGGTGTGCAGTGGTCAAAGCTGAAAGACCTCTGTAAAGTCATTCAGTGTTTTGAGGAGAGCACACGGCTGGTAAGCGCAGATGACACCATCATAAGCATGAGCATCCCACTTATGCGTCTGCTCATGCAAACTTTGACGCACATTAAAGATAAGGCGTCTGCAGCAGAGGAGGAAGAGGGAAGCCTTGATGACATTCAGCCACTGTCTGCTCTGGGAACTGTCCTGGACGAGGTGGAGGAAGAAGAGGAAGAGGAGGAGGAGGATGAGGGGGATGATTATTTTGGGGAGGAGGATGCTTCTCATGGGGCAAGAGAAAATGTAGGCTTGCCAAGTTCAAGTCCAGGGTTTGTGCGTGACTGGAGGGATGTGGCTTTGGCAGAAAGTACTCCTCCACCCACCACTGGCAGTGCATCCCTGACACCTGGAACATTGGCCCACATGTGTGATTATGCCTTTCAGATCCTAAAAAGGTACCCCCGCATTGCCAAAATTATGAAGGATGACGACTACTGGTTGGACAGCATCCTCGATCCACGCTATAAGGCCGGCGTCACACTGGCGAGTGTGATGCGAGTAAGTCTCACGACTTTCTCGCATCAACACCCGGCATGGCCGCCCGCTCTCGCACCCCAGTGTGCGGCTGCATTTATTTCTATGAAGCCGCACACTCGAGTCCGAGAGCGGGCGGCCGTGCCGGGTGTTGATGCGGGAAAGTCGTGCGACTTACTTGCATCACACTCGCCAGTGTGATGCCGGCCGAAAGGCAAATTACAGAACATCATGCCACAGGAGAACCTAGAGCTAATATTGGCGAACAAACAAGCAACTCTGGTAAACCGTTTGTTAGAGGCATTCCCAGCAAACAGCAGCGGTGCAGGTTCTACCACGAGCCGTACTGGGCAAAATGGAAGAGGTGTTCGTGGTGCACACAGGCGAAGTGGCTTTGGAGACAGTGGTTTCATGACCATGTTGTGGACTGATTTCTCCAGGACAGCTCACACGCCTGGTAATAGTGAATCTATAGCAACAGACAGGAGACAGCAATTGTCAACGCTTCACGGCTTCTTCTAGTGTGGCGGTTAGTTGCAGTCTCCAAGGTCTGGTTTGTTCTCTCGGCTTGTCCATTGGTCTGAGGGTGAAATGCAACAAACAGAAAAAAAAATTTCTGACAACTCCCTTTTTTCTTTTTCCTTTTTACTATTTTTCCCTTCTGTGCGTACCATATAATTTTCAGTTAGGCCGGTAATACTGTTATGTTTCGGTAGCTGAGGAGAAATTGCAAAAATAGCCAAAGTAGTAATACACCAGAGAGGCTGGAAACTATTGGATTGCAGTACCCTAAACTAACCGCCACACTAGAAATTGCCGTGGAGCGTACCTACGGTGATCCTAGACGCCTCGTCACAGCCGGAGAGATAACTACACCTAAAGGCAGAAAGATGAAAGCTATCTGCCCTGTAGCAGAACCCCCAAAGAAATAGGAAGCCCCCAAATATTAATGGCGGTTAGACAAGAAGAAAATACGGACACAGACAGAAAATAGAATGAGCAAACGCTGGGGCCCAATCTGTCTAGATAGAAAAGTATAGGAAAGAATTCTGACTGCAACCCAAAAAAAACCCTGACAAAAATAACAACTCTTCTGATTAACAAAAAAAAAATCTGAGATCACATGATCTCTACCACCTAAATCAGATCTCTGGTGTAACACACAGCAATTCAGCAAATAAAAAGTGACAAAGGAATAGAGCAAAAATGCAAATACAAAATGAGCACAATTGCAGCGCCAGACCCCAAAAGGAGACCTGACTGAAGTCCACTGCAAGCAGCATACCAGCTAGGAAAATCCAACCAGAGGAAAAAAAACAGCAAATCACTTATCTGAATGAGAGCAGGAATGCAAGCTGAGCTCCAAGCAACACCAGGAAGAACAATTGATTACCGGCAAGGCTGAAGTGAGTTCAGGTCACTTATATCAGACCATTCAGAGCCAGCTGAAGGCCATTCAGCAATTAGTTCATTACCCTCCTCAACCACCAGAGGGAGCTCCAGCTCAGAAGTCGCCTCCAGAGTATTCACAACAGTGATCCATACTGAGCCTATGAGAGTCTGTCTGCTACTCCGGAAATATATACGGAGATATACAATGACACCTAGACTGTATTCAGCTGTACGCCTGGGATACAGTACCCTTTTTGCCAGAAAGTCCTCCTCCACCCACCACTCTAAGCGCATCATTGACACCTGGAACATTGGCCCACGTGTGTGATTATTTCTTGCGAATCTGCTTTTTATATTCTTGTATAATCCATACTGAGCCTGTGAGCGTCTTTGTCTGCCTCCTGAAATATATAAGGAGATTTACAATTATCCCTAGACTGTATACAGCTGTACGCTTCTGATACAGTAATATATATCTACAGGTATTTTGGGTACATTTTCACAATGTGAGAAAGTATGGTGGAAGAGGCCGCGGACGTGGGCATGGGGGGGCCAGCTGGTACTGATGGTGGTGGTGATGCATCTGCTGGAAGTGCCATAAGCAAAATAGCACCTAAGGTAGGAGGTGTTGAGCCGGCGTCGTCATCTGGCTCAAGAAGGCCTGGAAGGCTCCCTTTACTCGGAGTAGGTAAACTGATTTTAAAGCCAGAGCATCCGGAACAGGTTTTGGCTTACATTGTAGAAACAGCCTCCAGCTCTAACACCTCCTCTTCTGAAGTTTCAAAAAATACAAGCACTGAGTCATCAGTGCAGGCTCCTGGTCAGGAACAACACCTTTCCTTGTGTGCTTCACCACCACCAAAAGTGAAGGATGTGGCAGATTACTCCATGGAGATCATTTCACATACCATGCCTGGGTTATCAAGTTAAATCCAGAATTCCCCAGTCCACCATGAATCAGAGATGGAGTACACTTATGCACAGCCACTGCTAGATGATTCTGCTGGTACATTCACCCAGAGCACTACATTGCCCTCGCAGTCTACTGAGCCAGAATGTGACCCTGATGAAACTCAGGTGCCCGTTCCCACATAATATAACACCTTACTCGGTGACACAGAGGAAGGTGCAAATGAAATTGAAGAGGAGGTGATGGATGACCCAGTTATTTATCCGGATTGGCATCCATTGGGGAAGAGGGTGCCGCTGGCAATAGCTCAGAAGAGGAGAAGGATCCGTAGCAGCCATTGACATCGCAGCAGCGTTTATCTGGCTGGCCCGGAGCAGTACAAAAACGTGTTAAAAAAAAAAAGAGTTGCAGGACAGTTGGCCAGACGGTCAAATTAGCAAAGAGTACGTTCCCTGAAAATTTATACCATAGTAGGAATACTATGGTATAAATTTTCAGGGAACGTACTCTTTGCTAATTTGACCGTCTGGCCAACTGTCCTGCAACTCTTTTTTTTTTTAACACGTTTTTGTACTGCTCCGGGCCAGCCAGATAAACGCTGCTGCGATGTCAATGGCTGCTACGGATCCTTCTCCTCTTCCAGTCCAGTGACCAGAGTTCAGTGTGGCACTTTTTTGACCAAAATCCTATTGATGAGGCAAAGGTTATCTGTAAGAAGTGCGGAAGGACCTTTAGCCGAGGGAAAAATGCTTAGACATTTAATGAACATGCACTTGCTAGAATGGATGGACTACAAAACCTACAAATCCCCCCACTGGGCCGGAGTCAGCACCTGGCGCACTTGGGCAAGGGCCGATTCCCTGAGGGGGCCGACTCGTGGGCGACGGCACTGGCACAGGGCCCCTCATAGTACAAAAAAGTGTCTCTGACGTGGGAGGGCCCACTCGCCATCAGACACACGAGCGTACTATAAGGGGCCCTGTGCCAGTGCTGTCGCCCACGAGTTGGCCCCCCCTACTTGCTCAGGGCCCAGCACTTGCAATGCTTACCTCTCCATGCTCCACCGCTGTGACGTCTTCCGTGTTTCCTGAGAGTGATATTCAGGTTGAAGAGCGTGATGACGTCACGTCTGTACACCCTCTGCCTAAACAGTCCAAGTGCAGAGAGCTGTAAGATGGTGACGCTGAGGAGTTCAGAGTAGAGCAGTGCACAGCGAGGAGAAGTATTTAATTTCTTTAAATGTTTGGAGCAATATATGGTCAGCATTATACACTGAAGAATTATATATGGGGCCCAGCATACACTTAAGCATCATAGATAGGGCCCATCATACACTGAAGCTATCTAAATGGGGGACATCAGACACTGGAGCAGCATTTACGGGGCCCATTATACACTGGATTATTAATAATGAAGCCCATTACATATGGAGCATGATTTTGGCCCATAAGACACTGGAGCATCATCCATGGGGCCCATCATATACTGGAGCATTCTAAATGGGGCAGATCAGACACTGGAGCATCATCCATGGGGCCCATCATATACTGTAGCATTCTAAATGGGGCAGATCAGACACTAGAGCAGCATCTACGGTGCCTATTATACACTGGAGCATTATAAATAGGGCCCATTATATATGAAGCATTATTTTGGCCCATAAGACACTGGAACATCATCCATGGGGCCCATCATGTAATTTAAACATTTAAATGGGGCGATCAGACAGTGGAGCAGCATATACGGGGCCCATTATACACTGGATCATTAATAAGGGGGCCCATTATATATGGAGCATGATTTTGGTCCATAACACGCTGGAGCGTAATGCATGGGGCTCATCATATACTGGAGCATTCTAAATGGGGCAGATCAGACACTGGAGCATCATCCATGGGGCCCATCATATACTGGAGCATTCTAAATGGTGCAGATCAGACACTGGAGCAGCATCTATGGGGCCCATTATACACTGGAGCATTATAAATGGGGCCCATTATATATGGAGCATTATTTTGGCCCATCATACACTGGAGCATCATCTATGGGGCCCATCATATACTGGAGCATTCTAAAGGGGGAAAACAGACACTGGAGCAGGATATACAGGGCCCTTTACACACTGGAGCATTATAAATGGGGTCCATTATATATGGAGCATAATTTTGGGTCATCATACACTGGAGCATCATCCATGGGGCCCATCATATACTGGAGCATTATTTTGGCCCATAAGACACTGGAGCATCATCCATGGGGCCCAACATATAATTTGAACATTCTAAATGGGGCGATCAGACAGTGGAGCAGCATATACAGGGCCCATTATACACTGGATCATTAATAATGGGGCCCATTATATATGAAGCATGATTTTGGTCCATAACACGCTGGAGCGTCATGCATGGGGCTCATCATATACTGGAGCATTCTAAATGGGGCAGATCAGACACTGGAGCATCATCCATGGGGCCCATCATATACTGGAGCATTCTAAATGGTGCAGATCAGACACTGGAGCAGCATCTATGGGGCCCATTATACACTGGAGCATTATATATGTGGCCCACTATATATGGAGCATTATTTTGGCCCATCATACACTGGAGCATTATCCATGGGGCCTATCATATACTGGAGCATTCTAAATGAGGCAGATCAGACACTGGAGCATCATCCATGGGGCCCATCATATACTGGAGCATTCTAAATGGGGCAGATCACACACTGGAGCAGCATCCATGGGGCCCATCATATACTGGAGCATTCTAAATGGGGCAGATCAGACACTGGAGCAGCATCTACAGGGCCCATTATACACTGGAGCATGATAAATGGGCTCCATTATATATTGAGCATTATTTTGGCCCATAAGACACTGGAGCATTATCCATGGGGCCCATCATATACAGGAGCATTCTAAAATGGGGAAAACAGACACTTGAGCAGCATATACAGGGCCCTTTACACACTGGAGCATTATAAATGGGGTCCATTATGAAAGGAGCATGATTTTGGGTCATCATACACTGGAGCATCATCCATGGGGCCCATCATATACTGGAGCATTCTAAATGGGGCAGATCAGACACTGGAGCAGCATCCATGGGGCCCATTATACACTGGAGCATTATAAATGGGGCCCATTATATATGGAGCATTATATTGGCCCATCATACACTGGAGCACAATCCATGGGGCCCATCATATACTGAAGCATTATAAATGGGTTACATCAGACACTGGAACAGCATTTACGGGGACCATTATACAATGTAGCATTATAAATGGGGCCCATTATATTTGGAGCATTATATTGGCCCATAAGACACTGGAGCATCATCCATGGGTCTCATCATATACTGGCGCATTCTAAATGGGGCAGGTCATACACTGGAGCAGCATCCATGGGGTCCATCATATACTGGAGCATTCTAAATGGGGTAGATCAGACACAGGAGCAGCATCTACAGGGCCCATTATACACTTGAGCATTATAAATGGGGCCCATTATATATGGAGCATTATATTGGCCTATCATACACTGGAGCATGATCCATGGGGCCAATCAAATACTGAAGCATTCTAAATAGGGGACATCAGACCCAGGAGCAGCATTTACGGGGACCATTATACAATGGAGTATTATAAATGGGGCCCGTTATATATGGAGCATTATTTTCGCCCATAAGACACTGGAGCATCATCCATGGGGCCCGTCATATACTGGAGCATTCTAAATGGGGCAGAGCAGACACTGAAGCAGCATCTACGGGGCCCATTATACACTGGAGCATGATAAATGGGGACCATTATATATAAAGCATTATTTTGGCCCATAAGACCCTGGAGCATCATCCATGGGGCCCATCATATACTTTGAGCAATCTAAATGTGGTAGAGCAGACACTGGAGCTGCATATACGGGGCTCATTATACACTGGAGCAATATAAAAGAGGCCCTTATATATGGAGCATTATTTGGCCCATAAGACACTGGAGCATTATCCATGGGGCCCATCATATAGTGGAGCATTCTAAAAGGGGGAAAACAGACACTGAAGCAGCATATACCAGGCCCATTACACACTGGAGCATTATAAATGGGACCCATTACATATAGAGCATTATTTTGGGCAATAAGACACTGGAGCATCATCCATGGGGCCCATCATATACTGGAGCATTCTAAATGGGCAGAACAGACACTGGAGCAGCATCCATGGGGCCCTTCATATACTTTGAGCATTCTAAATGGGGCAGATCAGACACTGGAGCAGCATATACAGGGCCCATTATACACTGGAGCATTATAAATGGGGCCCATTATATATGGAGCATTATTTTTGCCCATAAGACACTGGAGCATTATCCATGGGGCCCATCATATAGTGGAGCATTCTAAAAGGGGGAAAACAGACACTGAAGCAGCATATACCAGGCCCATTACACACTTGAGCATTAAAAATGTGGCCCATTACATATGGAGCATTATTTTGGCCCATAAGACACTGGAGCATCATCCATGGGGCCCATCATATACTGGAGCATTCTAAATTAGGTAGATCAGACACTGGAGCAGCATCTACTGGGCCCATTATACACTTGAGCATTGTGAATGGGGCCCATTATTTTGGAGCATTATGTTGGCCTATCATACACTGGAGCATCATCCATGGGGCCAATCATATACTGAAGCATTCTAAATAGGGAACATTAGACCCTGGAGCAGCATTTACGGGACCATTATACAATGGAGTATTATAAATGGGGCCCGTTATATATGGAGCATTATTTTGGTCCATAAGACACTGGAGCATCATCCATGTGGCCCATCATATACTTTGAGCAATCTAAATGTGGCAGATCAGACACTGGAGAAGCATATACGGGGCTCATTATACACTGGAGCAATATAAAAGAGGCCCATTATATATGGAGCATTATTTTTGCCCATAAGACACTGGAGCATTATCCATGGGGCCCATCATATACTGGAGCATTCTAAAAGGGGGAAAACAGACACTAAAGCAGCATATGCCGGGCCCATTACACACTGGAGCATTATAAATGGGGCCCATTACATATGGAGTATTATTTTGGGCCATAAGACACTGGAGCATCATCCATGGGGCCCATCATATACTGGAGCATTCTAAATGGGGCAGATCAGACATTCACCTTTCTGCATAAAAAGAAAAAATTTTAAAAGAGAAAGGGGGCTACTTTGAAAAACCAAAAATTTAAGGGGAAAATTTTTTCATTGTTTACATTTTTTTGAAATTTGAAATTTAAAAAATTTTTCCACATGTTTTTCCCCTATTTTTACCCCTTCAGTGTGATTCTACAATTTTCTAGTCAAAAATCAGAAAATCTTTAATTTAAAGGGTGTTTTCCCAAAATTTTTTGGGTCGTATTATTTCCTTTAATTAAAAACAGAAAAGTGTCTGAATTTTTCAAAAGGGAAAATTATATAAGATTTTTTTGGGACCCTAAATCTTTTTTGGGGTTATGCTAATACCCCAAACAAAAGGGGGTTTCTGAAAAAAAATTGGCGGGTTTAATAAATTGCCTTTTTTTTCAATAGAAATTTTCTGCAGTGCCAAAAAGCGTTAATTAGCAAAAAGAGGCCATCTGTATTTTATGCATTTGCGAGCTAAAGTTTGAACCAAAAGAGCCTGTATTTCCAAATTGGGTTCACCGTCCTTTGTTGAACCCAAAAAAACCCCCCGCCCCCACAGCGATCTTTTTAGGGGGGACTTTTGGCGGGGACTGTTTTGGGGCAAAACCCCAAAATTCCCCCCAGCGATATCGTTGTGGGACATTCGGAAAAGGGTTCACCCCCCTGCTGGGTATTCACTGATCGTCGCTGGAATGTCCTGGACATTTTTTTGATCGTGGTTTTCCCGCTGGCCGGGCACGCATCGCTCCGTTGGACGGGCGGGAAAGGAACCAGCGATCCGCTGGTAACCAAGGTACACAGGGGGTTTTCCAAGGCGGGGCTGTGCCTGGAAACCCGCGGGGTGTACCTTGGTACCGGGCGCCCTGAGGCGGGGAGCTGGTAACCAAGGTAAAACAGGTGGGTTTCCGGCACGGCGCAGCCGGGAAACCCGAAGTGTACCTTGGTTACGCCCCTCAGGGGGCTGGTTTTCCAACGTACACTGCGGGTAAACCTAAGCGATGTTCCTCCCAGTGTCGCTGTTCTGATCGCTGCCTGAGCTACCTGTTTGGCGCTCAGCAGCGTCATGTAGCGACACACCAGCGATCCTGATTGTTGTCGGGATCGCTGGTGTATCGCTCTGGAGACCCGGGCTTTAGTCTTTTTTATGGGTTTTCACAACACGATGGGGGCAGGTAAAAATTTATGTGCATGTAATATAAGCCGCCGTTATATGCTACAACTTTGTTTGCATGATTTTTTGTGTGTCACTGTTGTTTTGGCCTTGGGTAAGCGGCAATACCCCACAAGGTGTAATTACTTGTCCCATAGTAATTTCTAGGGAACATTTAAAACCAGTGTGATATATGGCGGTAAAAAATTTACTCAGGCATTTGTATTGAGTTTTCTCTCCTGAATACCCTTTGAGATTCATACAGGTTTACGTGGCCAATTTTGGTTTGATCCGCTTCTTTCTGGTCATTTTTTTTTTAGCACCTTGCACTTTAAAATTTGAAAATTTTTTATTTGATTTTCTTTAAAAAAAGTTATGTTCTTATCCTATTGTTGAAAAATAAATAAGAGGGGATACCAAAACTATTTCTTTTTATTAGGGTTGGGATTAGGGTTGGAGTTAAAATTTGGGGGGTTTCCACTGTTTAGGCACACAGGGGGCTCTCCCAAATGTTAAATGGCGTCTGATCTCAATTCCACCAAATTCGGCGTTTGAAAATGTCAAAGGGTTTTGCTCCTTCCCTTCTAAAGCTTGCCATAGGGACCAAATAGTAGTTTACCACCACATATGGGGTATCAGCGTACTCAGGAAAATTGCACAAACTCTTGGGGTCCAAAATTTTTTCTGTTTTCCCTAGGGAAAATAAAGAATGGGGGCGAAAATATCATTTTTGGGGGAAAAAAAAAAAATATGATTTTTTTTTATTTTTATGGCTCTACGTTAGAAATTTTTGTTGAGCACTTGGGGTTTCAAAGTTCTCACCACACATCTAGATAAGTCCTTTGGGGGCCCCTAGTTCCCAAAAAGGGGTCACTTGTGGGGGTTGCTACTGTTTAGGCACATCAGGGCTCTCCAACGCCGGGCTTACAACCACAGACCATTCTGTTGTGAATGTGTTAGAAATGAATTCTGAGCAGGAGGACAATTCTTGGGTGTTTGCTTTGGAATCCATGCTAGGAACTGATCCGTGCGTATCACAGAGTCATCCTGACCAACCTGGTTGCCCAAAAGAGGGTTCCCGGGGACCCCTCCTCAAGGGGGGGGTGGGTTTTTTCTGTTTTTGGGGAAAGTGTAGAAATGAATTCTGAGCAGAAGCTCCCTCTGGTGGTTACAAACAGTACTGAACCATTCAATGAAGATTGTGAAGATTGGCAATCAGGTGTTACAGATGGGCTTATATAAGGGGGTTTTTCCCCCCCTTCGGGTTCCGGTGATAAAAAGTTCTTGTCTAAATTTTGGGGTTTTCCGGGGGGTTTTTGGGGGGGAAAAGGGGTTCCCCTTTTTTTTTTTCCCCCGGGGGTCCTTTTTCCCAAAAATGAAAGGGGGGTTTTTTCCCCCCTTTTTTTTTTTTTTTTTTTGGGTTTTCCCCTTTTTTTTGCCCTTTTTTTTGGCCCCCCCTTTGTGGGGGTCCCCCCCGGTTTTCCCCCCCGGGGGGGGGGGGGCCCTTGGGGCTCCTCCCCCCCTTTTAAACTTTTTTTTGGTTTTTAATTTTTGAAGGTTTTTTTTCCCCCCCCCATCCCTTTTCCTTTCTTGGGGGAAATTTTTGGCCCCCCCCGGTTTTGGGGGCTTTTCTATTTTTGGGCCCGGGGGTCCCCATTTTTTCTTTTTTTTAAACCCCCCCCCATTATTTTTTTTGGGGGGGGGGGGTTTCCCCTTTTTCTTTTTTGGGGGGGGTTTGGCCCCCCGGGGGGGGGGATATTTCTTTTTTTATCTTTAAAGGGGAAAAAAGCTTCTGACGTCGAGGCGTCAAGGCCAACGTGGTAGGCTCCCCGGCTGCCTTTATTGGGTGGGTTTTCAGGGTACGGAAACCCCTAGATTCCAACCTCTCTGGTGTATTCCTTTTTTCCTTTCTTTTCGTCCAAATAAAAAAGTTCCCCGGCCAAACTGAAATTATATGGTCTCACAAAGGGGGAAAGGGTATTTTTAAAAAAAAAAAAAAAAAATTTTCAGAGTTTTTGGTTTTTTTTTTTTCTATCCCCCTTTTTTTGGGGGGCTGAGGTTTTTTTTTTTTTCCAAAGGAGTTTGCACAGTTGTTGGCCGTGTGGTCGTTGCCCCTGAAGTTGGAAAAATTTGGGTCCCCATCTTGCGGGTTGGGTTGGGGAACCAGGACCCCCCTGCCGATTTGTTTTTTGGGGGTGGTTTTAAAATTTCTGAATTTCAAAAATAACTGTAAGTTGTTTTTTGCCTTTAAAACCTAAGTCCTCAGGGAACGCAGCACAGCAGGTTCAAATTGTCATCTCTCTCCTGCGCGGCGATCCTCAGGATTGGACTTTTTCCCTGACACCTGGGGATCTGTTTTGAGTAATGTTGATGCATTTTTTCTGGCTCTGGGGTTATTGTACGATGAACCTAAATGTCACTGATTCAAGCTGAAAAAGCCTTGTTGACATTAAATCAGGGGCTTGAGGACGCTGAGTTGTACTGTCAGAGATTGCGAAGGTGGGCAGTCCTGATCAAATGGAATGATGATGCTTTGGCAGCCCTTTTTCGGAAGGGTCTGTCAGAGATGTAAAGATGTTATGGTGGGTTTCCCTGCTCCCTCTGATCTCAATGATTCTATGTCATTGTATCATCTATGTCATTGGCGATTCAAATTGACAGACGTTTGCGTGAGCGTAGAGGTATGCGTGGAATAGTGTTGCCTTGTGAACCAGCTTCTGAACTCATGCAGTGTGATAGAGTGGCTTCTGGGGCACAGCGTCATGAGTTTCGAAAACGCAATGGGTTATGTTTTACTGTGGTGACACCTCTCATGCTATTTCAGTCTGCCCTAAGCGGGGAAGACGTTTTGCACGCTCAGTTGTCTTGGGTAGTGTTCAGACTAAATTTCTGTTGACTGTTACCCTGATTTGCTCCCTGTCCACATTTTCTGCTCAGGATTTTGTTGATTCGGGAGCAGCTATTAAACTGATGGATTTTGATTTTGCTAAACGTTGTGAGTTTCCCTTGATACCCCTACGGAAGTCTATTCCCCTATTGGGGATTGATTCTCCCCCTTTGGCTGAGAATAAACCCCAGTTCTCTACTCAGGTGATAATGAGGGTTGAACCTGATCATCAGGAGAGTTGCAAATTTTTGGTGCTGTATAATCTGCATGACATTATTGTACTAGGTTTCCCTTGGTTATAGTCTCATAATCCTGTTTTGGATTGGAAAATCTGTGTCTGTAACCAGTTGGGGCTGCCAATGTGTTAATGCCAACACTCCCGTCTTTTCTGCCTCTCCCCAGGCTCAGGATGTTCCTAACTTTTTGACTGATTTTTCTGATGTGTTTAGCGAAAGTAAATCTGCATCCTTGCCCCCCCATAGGAGCTATGACTGCGCTATTGAATTAGTGCCTGGTAGTAAATTCCTAAAGGTCGCCTTTTTAACTTGTCTGTACCTGAACATGACGCTATGCGGTCTTATATAAGGAGTCATTGGAGAAGGGTCATATCAGACCATCCTCTTCACCCCTGGGTGCCGTTTTTTTTTGTGGCCAAAAAGGATGGTTCATTAAGGCCGTGTATTGATTATCGTCTCTTGAACAATATCACTGTGAAATATCAATATCCGTTACCCTTGATTTCTGACCTGTTTTCCAGGGTGAAAAGTGCTACTTGGTTTACCAAGCTTGACCTCAGGGGGGCGTATAACCTTTTCGCATTAAGCACGGGGATGAATGGAAGACGGTATTTAATACCCCAGAGGGGCATTTTGAGTACCTAGTGATGCCCTTTGGGCTCACTAATGCTCCTTCCGTCTTCCAGTGCTTCATGAATGACATTTTCAGGGATTTTGTGGATAAATTTCTGATTGTTTATTTGGATGATATCTTGATTTTTTACAATGACTCGGACTCTCATGTGAAACATGTTCGGACTGTGTTCCAGATTTTGAGAGAGAATGCTCTGTATGTGAAGTGATCAAAGTGTCTTTTTGGCGTACAGAGGATCTCATTTCTGGGATTCATTTGTCCCCATCTGTTATTGAAATGGACCGGTCAAGGTTCAGGCCATCTGTGATTGGGGTCCAACCTACTTCATTTAAAGGCTCTTCAGAGATTCTTGGGTTTTGCCAATTTTTATCGTAAATTTATTGGTAATTTCTCTGTTATTGTTAAACCATTGACTGATTTGACCAAGAAGGGTTCTGATGTAGTGAATTGGCCTCCTGAGGCAGTCTCTGCGTTTCAGGAACTTAAGCAGAGATTCACTTCTGCTCCTGTTCTACGGCAGCTTGATGTTTCTCTGCCATTTCAGGTGGAGGTTGATGCCTCTGAAATTGGGGCAGGTGCCGTTTTGTCCCAAAGAGATCCAGAGACCTCTAAAAGTAACCCTTGTGCCTTTTTCTCTCGAAAATTTTCTCCAACTGAACGTAATTATGACGTGGGTAATCGGAAGTTATTGGCCATGAAGTGGGCTTTTGAAGAGTGGAGACATTGGCTGGAGGGAGCCAAACATCAGGTGGTGGTCCTCACGGACCATAAGAATCTGGTTTATCTGGAATCAGCCAAGCGACTTAATCCTAGACAGGCCAGGTGGGCCTTGTTTTTCACACGTTTTAATTTTGTGGTTTCCTTTCTTCCTGGCACTAAGAATGTTAAAGCGGATGCCCTCTCGAGGAGTTTCCTTGCGGACTCTCCTGAGTTATATGATCCTGCTGTTATTTTGAAAGAGGGTGTAGTTCTTTCAGCCATCTCGTCCAATTTGAGACTGGCTCTGGAAGGGTGTCAGGAGGATAGGCCCGAGCGCTGCCCTATTGGGAAATTGTTTGTCCCAGACCGGTGGAAAAAGAGTGTGATGTCTGAGATTCATTGTTCCGCGTTGGCCGGTCATCTCGGAATTTTTGGTACCAGAGACTTGGTTAGTCGGTCCTTTTGGTGGCCTACTTTGTCTCGTGACGTCAGGGAATTTGTGCAGTCCTGTGGGACTTGCTCTCGCCCCAAGCCTTGCTCTCGCTCTAGTGGTTTGTTGATGCCATTGCCTGTGCCCAAGAGACCATGGACCCATATCTCTATGGATTTCATTTCCGACCTCCCTGTTTCTCAGAGAATGACCATTATCTGGGTGATTTGTGATAGGTTTTCCAAAATGATACATCTTGTGCCATTACCTAAGTTGCCTTCCTCCTCTGAATTGGTGCCTTTGTTCCTTCAGCACGTGGTTCGGTTACACGGCATTCCTGAGAACATTGTGTCTGACAGAGGAGTCCAGTTTGTTTCCAGATTTTGGAGGACTTTTTGTTCTAAACTTGGTGTTCAATTGTCTTTCTCCTCGCTTTTCATCCTCAGACCAATGGACAAACTGAGAGAAGAAACCAGACATTGGAGACTTATCTGAGATGCTTTCTGTCTGCTGATCAGGATGACTGGGTCTCTTTTTTGCCTTTGGCTGATTTTGCTCCTAATAATAGGGCTAGCTCTGCCACTTTGATGTCTCCATTTTTCTGCAATTTTGGGTTTCACCCTCAATTTTCTTCGGGACAGACGGAGGCTTCTGTCTGTCCAGGTGTTGACTCTGTTGTGGAGCGTATGCAGCAGATTTGGGACCAGGTAGTGGAGAGGTTGTCCCTCTCTCAGGAGAGGGCCCAGCGGTTTGCCAACCGGCATAGGACTGATGCTCCTCGGTTTGAAGTGGGGGACTTGGTCTGGTTGTCCTCAAAAAATATCCCTATGAGAGTTGCATCTCCTAAGTTTAAGCCTAGGTTCATTGGACCTTATAAGATCATGGAGATTCTTAATCCTGTTTCCTTTCGTTTACTTCTTCCAGGGACATTTAAGATCCATAACGTGTTCCACAAGTCCTTATTGAAGAGGTTTGTCGAGCCAGTGGTTCCTATGGCTGCGCCTCCTGACCCTGTTTTGTTTGAGGGCAATCTGGAGTATGTGGTTGAGAAAATACTGGATTCTCGTTTTTCTAGATGGAAACTCCAGTATTTGGTTAAGTGGAGAGGTTATGGTCAGGAGGACAATTCTTGGGTGTTTGCTTCGGACATCCATGCTAGGAGACTGATCCGTGCGTATCACAGAGCTCATCTTGACCGACCTGGTTGCCCAAATGTTTGGGGGCTTCCTATGTTCTTTGGGGATCTGCTCCAGGGCAGATAGTTTTCCTCTTTCTATCTTTAGGTGTAGTTAGCTTCTCAGGCTGTGACGAGGCGTCTAGGACCAACGTAGGTACGCTCCATGGCTGCCTTTAGTTGTGTTGGTTAGTCAGGGTACTGCAATCCAGTAGATTCCAACCTCTCTGGTGTATTGCCTTTTTTGCCTGCTCTCCTCAGCTACCAAATCATAACACCATTCCATCAAAGTCTGAAATGCAAAATGTCACTACTTCCCTTCCGAGCCCCGATGTGTGCCCATACAGTAGTTTTCTCCCACATATAAGGTATCAGCGTACTCAGGACAAATTGAACAACTTTTGATTTCCAATTTCTCCTGTTACCGTTGGGAAAATAAAAAACTGGTGACTAAATGATCTTGTTTGTGGAAAAAATATGATTTTTTTTATTTTCACGCCCGGGAGTTATAAACTTGTGTGAAGTACTTGTGGGTTCAAAGTGCTCACCACAGATCTAGATAAGTTCCTTAGAGGGTCTAGTTTCCAAAATGGGCTCACTTGTGGAGCGTTTCCACTGTTTAGGCACATCAGGGGCTCTTCAAACTGAACATGACAACTATCAAAGTCTGCATTCCAAAATGTCATTACTTCCTTTCCGAGCCCTGCTGTGCTACCAAACAGTATTTCCTCCAACATATGGGGTATCAGCGTAGTGAGGACAAATTGGACAACAACTTTTGGGGTCCAATTTCCTTGGGAAAAATCAAAAATTGGGGACTAAAAAATTATTTTTATGGAATTTTTTTTTTTCACTCTCAGGCATTATAAACTTTAGTGAAACACTTGGGGGTTGAACGTGCTCACAACAGATCTAGATAAGTTCCTTAGGGGTCTAGTTTCTAAAATGGTGTCACTTGTGGGGGGTTTCCACTGTTTCGGCACATCAGGGGCTCTCCAAACGCGACATGGCGTCCAATCTCAATTCCAGCCAATTTTTTTTTGAAAAAGTCAAACGGCGCTCCTTCCCCTCCAATCCCTGCCGTGCGCCCAGACAGTGGATTTCCCCCACATATTGGGTATTGGCGTACTCAGGAGAAATTGCACAACAACTTTTTCTGCCCATTTTCTCCTTTTACCCTTGTTAAAATAAAAATTTTTTTGTAAATGATCATTTTTGTGACTAAAAAGTTAAATGTTCATTTTTTCCTTCCAAATTGCTTCAGCTCCTGTGAAGCATCTGTAGCAGGGCCGGCTCCAGGTTTTTATGGGCCCCGGGCGAAAGAGCCTCAGTGGGCCCCTTTAACACAGACCACGATTCATGATGCACAGATACAGCAGAGAAATATGGGTACAGTACAATGCCAAATACTTCACTTCTTCCATTACATGAGTGATATCTATTGTAAATTGTACAATAGCTCAAAAACCGCCAAATCCTCACAGCGCACAGAACAGACTGGACAGTACAGTCCTCCATACAATATTATGGGCACCACAGTCTCCCCCTCATCATCCATATAATACCCGATGCAGGATGTCACCCCCCATATAATGCTCCATACAGAATACTGGACCCAAAATAATGCTCCATACAGAATACTGGACCCAATATAATGCTCCATACAGGATACTGGTCCCCATATAATGCTCCATACAGGATACTGGTCCCCATATAATGCTCCATACAAAATATGGAGCTATCCTCTGCACTGTACTGCGTTCTGCACTGTTACGGCTCAGGAAAGGGCGCTGTGGAAAGACTCCCCATTATCATCATGATTCTCTCCCCATCATCATGATTGCCTCCTTATCATCATCATTGCCTCCCCATCATCATCATGGCCTCCCCATTGTCATCAATGCCTGCCCATCATCATTATCTCCTCCCCATCATCATCAATGCCTGCCCATCATCATCATCTTCTTCTCCCCATCATCAATGCCTGCCCATTATCATCATCTTCTCCCCATCATATCAATGCCTCCCCATTATCAGCAATGCCTGCCCATCATCATCATCGCCTCCCATCATCATTATCGCCTACCCATCATCATCAATGCCTCCCCATTATCATCAATGCCTGCCCATCATCATCATCGCCTCCCCATCATCATTATCACCTCCCCATCATCATCAATGCCTGCCCATCATTATCTTCTCCCCATCATCAATGCCTCCCCATTATCAGCAATGCCTGCCCATTATCATCATCTCCTCCCCATTATCAGCAATGCCTGCCCATCATCACACACATACAGCACCACAGCACACAAGCACTCTCGACAGCACCACAGCACACAAGCACTCTCGACAGCACCACAGCACACAAGCACTCTCTCACATACATACACACACACACATACACACACAACACACACACAAAGCACCGCACTACATACACACAGACACACACAGAGACACACACACACGTCTCACCTGTCCAGCGTCCGTGCTCTCTGCCACAACCGGCCGCTGAATAATGACGTCATTCAGCGGCGCTGCTGTGAGAGGTAGCGCCGGTGCCCCCTGGAGCCCGGAGCTGCGGTAGCGGAGGCACGGGAGAGGTGAGTATTGTGCCAGCTGCTGCCAGGGCCCTGAGCAAGCGGGGGAGGGGCCCAGTGGCGGCGCTGACACCACTCTCCTCCGCTAACGGGTGCGGGGGTGCCAGACGGCGAGTGGGCCCCCCCGCCTGCTCAGGGCCCCGGCACTTGCCCGGGTGTGCCGGGTGCTGACGCCGGCCCTGACCTGAAGGGTTAATAAACTTCTTGAATGTGGTTTTGAGTACCTTGAGGGGTGCAGTTTTTAGAATGGTGTCACTTTGGGGTATTTTCTGCCATATAGACCCCTCAAAGTGACTTCAAATATGAGGTGGTCCCTAATAAAATGGTTTTGTATAATTTGTTGTAAAAATGAGAAATCGCTGGTCAACTTTTAACCCTTTTAACTTCGTAACAAAAAAAATTTTGGTTCCAAAATTGTGCTGATGTGAAGTAGACATGTGGGAAATGTTATTTAGTAACTATCTTGTGTGACATATTTCTCTGTTTTAAGGGGATAAAAATTCAAAGTTTAAAAATTGCACAATTTTCCAAATTTTTGCTATATTTCCATTTTTTTCATAAATAACCGCATGATATAGCGAAGAAATTTTACCACTGTCATGAAGTACAATAAGTCACGAGAAAACATTCTCAGAATTGCTAAGATCCGTTGAAGCGTTCCAGAGTTATAGCCTCATAAAGAGACAGTGGTTAGAATTGTAAAAATTGGCCGTCATTAACATGCAAACCACCCTTGGGGGTTAAGGTGTTAAGGACTTGTAAAAATTGAGGGCCTACTGCAGATTTAACACTGGTGCCTATGAGCTTTATTGTAACTAGTTCAAGAAGTGGCAATTTACCGCTGTTCCTGTCCAGTCATAGTTTATTTTTTTCCTACACACAGTTTATATAGATGTATTTTTTTCTGATTTTGATATTCAAGTGATTTTTGCTGAATTTTTGTCATACATGGGTCTTAACTTTTATGTCATTTGTATACTGATTGTTGGGTGCTTCCTCCTTACACCCAGTGATCATATGACTGTTAGGTCATGAGTAGGATGTGCCATCTCCATTTTATAATTATGTATACAGAGAATTTTTTGCCACAATAACAAGCCATGTGTGAGCCCAGAGAAAATTGGTGTTATTGTAGCATATAACTATTCTGTCACAGTTTAGGTGCAAATTTTTCAAAACACAACATTTGTGTCAAAGCCACAAATGTGAATAAATCAATAAAAAAAGTATTAGGGTTGCATATTTTTTTGCTGATCCGCAGCGTATTTGGACGCGTGGAATTGCACCAAATCCGCAATGGAGTGCACAACCAATGTTAATCTATGGTAATCCTGAAGTGGTGTGCACATGCTGCGGAAAAATCCGTGCGGATTCGCAGAGTTTTATTTTACACAGCATGTCAATTCTTTTTGCGGATCCGCAGCGTTTCTGCAACCCATTGACTTCCATTGAGTCAGTGAATTCCGCAACAAAACCGCATGTGTAAAAAGATTTGTAGATTTGCTGCGGATGTGCTTGCAAAAAATGCTGCAAAAAGGCTGAAGGAAGAGTGTGTGGGCGGAGAAGATGAGTGTGGGCAGAGACTATGTGTGGGCAGAGACTATGTCTGTGCAGAGTAGATGAGCATGTCTGTCTGAGGGCGTTTGTGTGTATTTGTGTGTGTGTCTGCGGGGGTCTGTGGGTGTGTGCACGGCTGTGTGTGTGTGTGTGTGCGGGTGTCTGTTTGCAGGCAGGCATTGTCCGATGGAACCATTATGTCGGCTGCTGTCACATAGAACAGTGACAGCATTAGCCGATGATGGGATAGATGCAAAAAAAAAAAAATAATAAACCAACACAAATACTCCCTGTTCCGATGTAATCCATTTAATAGAGTGTCCCACGATGATCTCCCATGTAGAGCTGTCACATTGGGAGATGTGACCGCTCTACAGGGGCCTCCGGTGATAAAGTGACAAGAGGTATCCTCCCGCATGGAACACTCCGCCGCCTAGAGTTCACCGGAGTTCGTCCTGTCACTTGCGGCACTGCTCCTTGGGAAATTCTCATGCAGCGGTAGTGCCATAAAGTGAGAGCATGAACTCTGATGAACTACACTGTGGGAGTATTATCTTCGGTCAGTGTGTCACCGGAGGCTGGTAGAGCAGTCACATCTCTTGATGTGACAACTTTACATGGGAGATTGTCATGGGACACTCGATATTAAATGGATTACATCGGAACAGGAAGTATTTGTGTTGGTTTATTATTTTTTTTTGCAGGAGATCGAGGTCGTCGCAGGAATTAGGCATATAATGAATATGGCAAACTGTGTTGTGTTTTATTTCATTAAAAGACTTTATTCTGGCTGTTTTTTTATTTAACATAAAACAACTATAGGATTAGTAATGGATCGGTGTCACCTTACAATAAAAGGTGACATCAACCCCACAACTATTACTCCACTTGCCTCCACTACAGGGCAAGTGGGAAGAGAAAGGCTAAGTGCCGGAATTGGCGCACCTTAGAGATACGCCATTTCTGGGGCGGCTGAGAGCTGGTGTTTTTAGCCAGAAAGGGGCCATTATCCATGGTCCCTTCCTAGGCTATTAATATCAGCCCGCAGCAGTCTGCATAGCCTTTTCTGGCTATTTATTATAGGGGGACCTCACGTCATTTTTTGTGGGGGAACCACTATTTTAATAGCCAGTAAAGGCTAAATATAAAGCTGTGAGCTGATATTAACCCCTTCCCGACCTGTGACACAGCGTATGTGTCATGAAAGGATCGCGTTCCTGCGGGTCGGGTGACCGGGGTCACTGAAAGGTCACCCGACCCACAGGCACAAGACCCTTTGTGCTTCACCACAGGGGGGTTGGCTTAACCCCCACGTGGCTACAATCGCTCTGATTGGCTGTTAAAAGTGAAACAGTGCTCCCTTTATTCCGAGCCCTGACGTGTGCCCAAACAGTGGTTTACCCCACATATGGGGTATCAGCGTACTCAGGAAAAATTGCACAACAATTTTGGGGGTCTAATTTCTCATGTTACCCTTGGGAAAAAAAATTGGGGACTAAAAATATTATTTTTGTGGCAAAAAAATGATTTTTTATTTTCACAGCTCTGCGTTATAAACTACTGTGAAGA
This sequence comes from Oophaga sylvatica, assembly GCA_033576555.1. Classification (NCBI taxonomy): domain Eukaryota; kingdom Metazoa; phylum Chordata; class Amphibia; order Anura; family Dendrobatidae; genus Oophaga; species Oophaga sylvatica. The sequence continues at coordinate 86,717,320 of JARQOD010000004.1, read as the reverse complement.
ACTTGGAGACTCAAAGTGCTCACCACACATCTAGAGGAGTTCCTTGGGGGATCTAGATTCCAAAATGGGGTCACTTGGGGGGGTTTCTACTGTTTAGGCACATCATTGGCTCTGCAAACGTAACATGACGACCGCAGACCACTCCATCAAGTCGGCATTTCAAAACTTCCCTTCCGAGCCCCGATGTGTGCCCATACAGTAGTTTTCTCCCACATATGGGATATCAGCATACTCAGGACAAATTGGACAACAAATTTTGGGGTCTAATTTCTCCTGTTATCCTTGGGAAAATAAAAAAATTGGGACTAAAAGATCATGTTTGTGGAAAAAATATGATTTTTTTTTTCATGCCCGGGCGTTATAAACTTCTGTGTAGCGCTTGGGGGTTCAAAGTGCTCACCGCACATCTAGATAAGTTCCGTGTGGTGTCTAGTTTCCAAAATGGGGTCACTTGTTGGGAGTTTCTACTGTTTAGGCACATCAGGGGCTCTGCAAACGTAACATGATGCCCGCAGACCATTCCGTCAAAGTTAGCATTTCAAAACGTGACTACTTCCCTTCCGAGCCCCAACGTGTGCCCGAACAGTGGTTTCCCCCCACATATGGGGTACCAGTGTACTCAGGACAAACTGCACAACAACTTTTGGGGTCCAATTTCTCTTGTTACCCTTGTGAAAATAAAAAATTGCGGGTTAAAAAAATCAGTTTTTGAGGAAAAAAAATATATTTTTTATTTTTACGGCTCTGCATTATAAACTCTTGTGAAGCACTTGGGTGTTCAGGCTCACCACACATCTGGATAAGTTCCTTGGGGGTCTGATTTACAAAATTGGGTCACTTGTGGGGAGTTTCTACTGTTTAGGCACATCAGGGGCTTTGCAAACATAACAAGATGCCCGCAGACCATTCCATCAAGTCGGCATTTCAAAGCGTCACTACATCCCTTCCGAGCCCTGCCATGCGCCCAAACAGTGGTTTATGACCACATATGAGGTATTTGTGTACTCAGGAGAAATTGCCCAACACATTTTAGGATCCATTTTATCCTGTTGCCCATGCAAAAATGAAAAATTGATGCTAAAATAAAATTTTTGTTTGAAAAATTAAAAATGTCCATTTTTTCCTTCCACGTTGCTTTAGTTCCTGTGAAGCACCTGAAGGGTTAAAAATCTTCTTGAATGTAGTTTTGAGTATCTTGAGGGGTGCAGTTTTAATAATGGTGTCACTTTGGGGTATTTTCTACCATATAGACCCCTCAAAGTGACTTCAAATATGAGGTGGTCCCTAAAAAAAATGGTTTTGTAAATTTTGCTGTAAAAATGAGAAATCGCTGGTCAGCTTTTAACCCTTATAACTTCCTAACAAAAAAAAATTTTGTTTCCAAAAATGTGCTGATGTAAAGTAGACATGTGGGAAATGTTATTTATTAACTATTTTGTGTCACATAACTCTCTGGTTTAACAGAATAAAAATTCAAATTTGAAAATTGCGAAATTTTCAAAATTTTTGCCAAATTTCCATTTTTTCACAAATAAACGCAAAAATTATCGACTTAAATTTACCACTATCATGAAGCCCAATATGTCACGAAAAAACAATCTCAGAATCGCGAGGATCCGTTGAAGCGTTCCTGAGTTATTACCTCATAAAGGGACACTGGTCAGAATTGCAAAAAATGGCAAGGTCATTAAGGGGTTGATCCTTGGGAAGATCCATCTGTATTACCCCCTTTCCAGGCTATAAACATCTGCCCCCAGTCACTGGCTTTCCCTGTCCTGGTTTTGAAAATTGTTTGGGAGCCCATGCCATGTTTTTTTCCATTTCTTTTTAAATTAAACAGATATTGCGTTTAATTGCGAGAAACTCGTACGAGTCTCGCACCTCAATACCCGGCACTATTTCTATACATGCCGGGTATTGAGGTACGAGACTCATGCGAGTTTCTCGCAAGTGTGATCCCGGCCTAACACAGATTTTGTGTGTGTGTATGTGTGTCTTTATTTAACTCTTTATGTACCATTTTATTATGTTCATTACTAAACATCGGGCTTGGTATTATCTATCTATCTATAGATATATCTATCTATAAATATATCTTTCCATCTACAGATATATCTATAGATAGATATATCTATTGATAGATCTAGCTATAGATATACAGTTATATGAAAAAGTTTGGGCAGAAATTGGTGTTTTTGCAACAGCTATTTCAGTTTGATATATCTAATAACTGTTGGACGCAGTAATGTTTCTGCCTTGAAATGAGGTTTATTGTACTAACAGAAAATGTGCAATCTGCATCCAAACAAAATTTGACAGGTGCATAAGTATGGGCACCTCACCCGAAAAGTGACATTAATATTTAGTTGATCCTCCTTTGGCAAAAATAACAGCCTCTAGTCGCTTCCTGTAGCTTTTAATGAGTTCCTGGATCCTGGATGAAGGTATTTTTGACCATTCCTCTTTACAAAACAATTCCAGTTCAGTTAAGTTTGATGGTCGCCGAGCATGGACAGCCCTCTTCAAATGATCCCACAGGTGTTCTATATTCAGGTCTGGGGACTGGGATGGCCATTCCAGAACATTGTAATTGTTCCTCTGCATGAATGCCTGAGTAGATTTGGAGCGGTGTTTTGGATCATTGTCTTGCTGAAAGATCCATCCCCTGCGTAACTTCAACTTTGTCACTGATTCTTGAACATTATTGTCAAGAATCTGCTGATACTGAGTGGAATCCATGCATTCTTCAACTTTAACAAGATTCCCGGTGCCGGCATTGGCCACACAGCCCCAAAGCATAATGAAACCTCCACCAAATTTTACTGTGGGTAGCAAGTGTTTTTCTTGGAATGCTGTGTTTTTTTGATGCCATGCATAATGCCTTTTTGTATGACCAAACAACTTAATCTTGGTTTCATCAGCCCACAGGACCTTCTTCCAAAAAGAAATTGGCTTCTCCAAATGTGCTTTTGCATACCTCAGCCGACTCTGTCTGTAGCGTGCTTGCAGAAAAGGCTTCTTTCGCATCACTCTCCCATACAGCTTCTCCTTGTGCAAAGTGCGTTGTATAGTTGACCGATGCACAGTGACACCATCTGCAACAAGTTGATGCTGCAGCTCTCTGGAGGTGGTCTGAGGATTGTCCTAGACTGATCTCACCATTCTTCTTCTCTGCCTTTCTGATGTTTTTCTTGGCCTGCCACTTCTGGCCTTAACAAGAACTGTCCCTGTGTTCTTCCATTTCCTTACTATGTTCCTCACAGTGGAAACTGACAGGTTAAATCTCTGAGACAGCTTTTTGTATCCTTCCCCTGAACAACTATGTTGAATAATCTTTGCTTTCAGATCATTTGACAGTTGTTTTGAGGAACCCATGATGCCACTCTTCAGAGGAGATTCAAACAGGAGAACAACTTGCAAGTGGCCACTTTAAGTAGCTTTTCTCATGATTGCATACACCTGGCTATGAAGTTCAAAGCTCAATGAGGTTAAAAAACCAAAAAAAGTGCTTTAGTAAGTCAGTAAAAAGTAGGTAGGAGTATTTAAAACAAGAAAATGATCAAGGTGCCCATACTTATACACCTGTCAAATTTTGTTTGAATGCAGATTGCACATGTTCTGCTAGTACAATAAACCTCATTTCAAGGCAGAAACATTACTGTGTCCAATAGTTATTAGATATATCAAACTGAAATAGCTGTTGCAAAAACACCAATTTTTATCAAACATTAAGCTTAAGATTAATAGGTGTTATGGGTCTGCGGAACACACCAAATATATAATGTAGAAAGGTGCGTTCGCAGCCCGGGGTCCACCGTGCAAGCGGAGCCTGCTGCTAGTAAAAATGGCGCGAGAAGCAAACTCTGTTATCCCGCAGAGTCGCCAACATAAACGCCGTAATGCGCTGTGGCAATGAGTGCGAACTCTGTTACTCCACAGAGCCTCTAGAAGGAGAGCCGCAGCGCTATATGGCGATTTGTGCGCACTCACTAGACACAACTGAGTGGCAAAGAAAACACGCTAGGGCGCTGACTAGCGTTGAAAGCGAACCCTGTTACGTCACAGGGCCGCTGAGAAAAAGCACTGTGTCCTGTAAGTTTCTCAGGTACACAGTTAAGTGCTAAGCGTACATAAAGCGTGATCATGTCCTCGCGGGAGTCACCCGCAATCTATGGCGTCTGAACACCAGACCCTGAATACGGCAATCAAAACTCCTCACCGGTTATGCCGGTAATCTAGGGCATCTAGGACACCTACCCTGACCAGCTACCATACCAAACTCCTCACCGATTAAGTCGGTATTCTAGAGGCTTATTTCAGCCGGGTCCCTATCCACACATACACATGACCACACTGGCGCATAGCATACAATGGTTGATATTAGCGCATGGCGGCCCAGCCATGCTACCCTTTTATAGCAACAGCTACAGGACCTTCCAGGAACAAGGACCAATGAGAAACTGTTACAAACACATGTAGCTACATGACCTTCCTGGCGGACCAATAGGAGCCGCTGCAGCACCTGAACATGTGACCCCTGATCTCCAATGAGAGATCTCACTCAGGGCATACTCAGAAGGGAAAACGCAGGACTTTGTCCCAAAGACGTCTGCTCCAGCACTGGCTATAATAGCAGATCCAGGAAAGGCAGCAGCAAGTCACTGCACAGTAGTGGAGTGGGCAAGACGCTTTGGAACGACATCTCTGCTGAGCAGGCTCCACTGCGGCCGGAGATGAATGGGAGACCGCAGCGGGACGGGTTCGAGACTCCCCTTGTGCAGCAGCGGGAAATCGAACCCTAACAATAGGGGTGCCCAAAATTTTTCATATAACTATATATAAATATTCGATTATATTTGTTTTGTGTGTGTAAACATTATATTTGAACATGGTATGTGATGATATTATGGTCTTCATGTAAAAGAAGAGGTTGGACAAGGAAATGACCTCACAATTCTTTTTTTTTTGTTAAATAATATATCTTTATTTAGCTTACAAAAACGCATACAAATTTGCATGAAAAAATGCATGAAAATCAGCATAAAAAATTCATCAAATCCGTGCAGATTTTTAACTGCATTTTCTGCCAAGAGAGGAAGAATCTGCGCAGAAAATTCCACAGGCAAATCCGCAACGTGTGCACATACCCTTAACAAGCAAATGCAACCAAATCTATTCTTATATACTTGATGCCTATAGCAGCACTACCTGTAAAAGTTGATCTAACAGCCTTACCTCAAATACTAGAGCAGACAATTTGTTAATTTTGTTAATAGCAGGAAAAAGTAATTATTTTGCTTACAAAGGCTGAATTTGTCATTTAACTGTTGCTTTGGTGCATTATAATAGCTAAATGAATTTATATAAATATGTAATTCCCCTGCAGCTCTTTAATACATTTTATCAGAAGACATTATGTCACATTCAAATTTGTTTTTGGCTTCTTTTGAAATAATATTAAAACAACAAATTTCGAAAAGTTTCACTAAGCAAATATATATTCCGTTACTTGTGTACCTAAAAGTGACACAGCTTTGTAGATGAAAATTGTACATCCTTAACAGTTTATTTTTTTTATATTGTAATTGTGCAGCATACTTACTAACATTCTAATTTTGTGAGTAGCTCAGTGACTGCAGGCGTAGATATATGGGAGTAGTGCTCACATCGGCAGACGCCTCTGTGACTGCTGGTCACAGCTGCTGGCTCACGCTGTCATCTGACATTGTGGGAACCGCAGCTCTCTGACCGGTGGTAATAATTTGACTGTCGATCAGAGCAGCTGGTGTTTCTCGCACTGTCATGCAAGATGACGGCTTGGGAAACACCCAATGTTCGGAGTATTGAACCTGAACAGTAACACAGTCTTCCTGGGGAAGTCCATGTTCGTGGTACATGCCTGAACATTAGGTGTTTGGTAAGAACCCTGAACTTCACTGTTTGGGTTCGTCCATCACTATTCATCTTTAACTTTGACCCTTTTAGAAATCATTTCATATTCAATAATTTTCACCAGGGGTACCCAAACTTTTACATGCCACTGTAGGTCCTCAATGGTTTTGCAAAAGTGTTACAAAATTTCTGCTCCACTTTCTTTCCTCAGTGTTACAGATAGAAGCAAAACAGGTGAGTGTTTTTTTTAAAGAGAATCTTCATGCAGGTTTTTGCTTTGTAATCTGAAGATAGGGGTTAAAACACTGAACTTAAGGTACTGTCACACATAAGCGAGATCGCTAGCGAGATCGCTTAAGCGTCAGCGATTTTATGACGCAGCAGCGACCTCATTAGCGACTTAGCTGTGTGTGACATGTAGCGGCGATGTGGCCCCTGCTGCAATGTCGCTGATTGATCATGAACATTCTGAGCGTTTTTTTGTCATTTGTGTCCCGCTGGTGAGCCTGAATCGCTGAGTGTGACACCCTTTATGAACGACTTTACCAGCGGCGCAGGTGGGACTAGGTTTGCCTTTAATGATGCGTTACATGTCCACCTTTGTGGTGTTGTTTACTTAGACTGAAGGTTTAACCCCTTAATGACTGCTGATACTCATGCAAATGGGGGCAGCTAAGGAGTCTTATTTCCTTATCACTGCAGTGCATCCGCCGAGATCTGCTGATTGGCACCTGGCAACAGCAGGGAATTTTTCCTGTTGGTGTCTTTAGATCACTGTGATAGAACTTATCACAGTGCTCAAAAACCATTAATTAGTAAATCAGATTTCAGATTTCTATTTTCATTACTTTATAATTTTTATTCCTTTCATTCGTTGCAGTTAGGCTTAGGCTTATGGTTGGGCTTGGCTTAGGGTTGGATTTAGGATTAAAGGTAGGCTCAGGGATAGGGGCGGGTTTAGGCATAGAATTCAGCTTAGGGTTAGGGTTGAACTTAGGGTGGGGTTTAGGATTGGGGTTAGGCTAAGGGTTGTGCTTAGAGTTAGATTTTTTCAAAAGTTAAAAAAATGAAGACCATGTGACGACTAGTGTTTAGCGCAACTCTTTGCTACTTGAGTTTGCATTGAGTTCTTATGCTTGCAGTGCCGTCAGAAAGATCCTGGGAGTTCACAGCCAATGAACTCACTTCACCTCTCTGACATCAGCGCTCAGCCATTAGAAATTTTCCCACGGCGCTCGGATTGGTTAGGTGAAGTGAGTTTATTGGCTGTGAACTCTCAGGACCTTTTATGATGGCACCACGCGAGAGAGAACTTTCTCACGCTCACGGTGACATCAGACAGGTTATAGGAGTTTAACGCAAGATACCAAGCAGCGGTACCAGACGCTGCTCAGTGTCTCTGCTTGATGTCAGGCTGTATCGTTACATCATGCAACTATGCAGCCTGCCATCTAGATGCAGCAAAGTTTGAAACGTTGTGGGACAACTGGATTGTCATCTTCTTAGTGGACAGGTGAGAAATATTGTTTGTTATTTAAACTCTCTTGCAGGGGACAATGGCATCACTGGAATGGGAGATGCTGTAAGTATGGTTTAATTAAGATTTATTAAATGAGTCTGTGTCATTCTTTCATTCAAAGGACTTCATTCTGGGTGTGTGTTTTTATACAATATGACTGGGGTTAGTAATGGGGGCATGTTATAGACAACTCTTTTATTACTAACCTTTGGGTTTGATGTCACTTGACAATACAAACAATCAACTATTACCCCACTTACAACCACTACAGGGCAAGTGGGAAGAACAAGGCTAAGTGACAGAATTGGCACATTTTATAGATGCGCCTTTTCTGGGGCGGCTGAGAGCTGATGTTTTTAGCCTTTGGGAGGGCCAGTATCCATGACCCCTTACTAGGCTATCAAAACCTGCATGCAGCTATCTGCATAGTCTTTGCTGGTTATTAATTATTTGGTGACCATACATCATTTTTTTGGCCAGTAAAGGCTAAGTATACTGCTGTGAGCAGACATTAACAGCCTGCGAAGCTCCATAGATATTACCCCCTTTCTGATGCTATAAACATCTGCTCAGCCATTGGATTTCCCTCTGCTGGTTAACAAAATTACGCCATTTTTTCAGTAAAATAACCTTTAAATAATTAACTACATGTACAGTAAGCTGCACACACACTGTACTGTTATACATGTTAATGACATCTGTATAACTGTCTTTTCTATTTGTATTTACTGTATGTAATCCATCAATTCTGTCCTGTCTGGTCCTGCTGTGATTTTACTGTATGTGGCTGATGAATTATATGTCTTTATCTATCTATCTATCTATCTATCTATCTATCTATCTATCTATCTACAGTGGGTACGAAAAGTATTCAGACCCCCTTTAAATTTCTCACTCTTTGTTTCATTGCGGCCATTTGGTAAATTCAAAAAAGTTCATTTTTTTCTCATTAATGTACACTCTGCACCCCATCTTGACTAAAAAAACAGAAATGTCATAAGTATTCAGACCCTTTGCTCAGACACTCATATTTAAGTCACATGCTGTCCATTTCCTTGAGATGGTTCTACTCCTTTATTGGAGTCCAGCTGTGTTTAATTAAACTGATATGACTTGATTTGTAAAGGCACGCACCTGTCCATATAAGAAATCACAGCTCACAGTGCATGTCAGACCAAATGAGAATCATGAGGTCAAAGAAACTGGCCAAGGAGCTCAAAGACAGAATTGTGGCAAGGCACACAACTGGCCAAGGTTACAAAAGAATTTCTGCAGTACTCAAGGTTCCTAAGTGCACAGTGGCCTCCATAATCATTAAATGGAAGAAAATTGAGACCACCAGAAGTCTTCCTATACCTGGCAGTCCAGCCGAACTGATCAATTGCGGGAGAAGAGCCTTGGAGAGAGAGGTAGAGAAAAACCCCAAGATCACTGTGCAGTAGGGAGATGGGAGAAAGCTTTGCTAAGTCATCTATCACTGCAGCCCTCAACCAGGTGGGCCTTTATGGCAGAGAGGCCCGATGGAAGCCTGTCCTCAGTGCAAGGCATATGAAAGCCTACATAGAGTTTGCTAAAAAAAAAAAACATATGAAGGACTCCCAGACTATGAGAAATAAGATTCTCTGGTCTGATGAGATTGACCCATTAACGACCAACCCATTTTGCAGGTTAAGGACCAGGCCTACTTTTACAATTCTGACCACTGTCAATTTATGTTCTTATAACTCTGGAACGCTTCAACGGATATTGGGCGATTTTCTGACATATTTTACTTCATGGTAGTGGTAAAATTTCTTCGATATAACTTGTGGTTATTTATGAAAAAAATGGAAATATGGCGAAAATTTTGAAAATTTTGCAATTTTCAAATTTTTAATTTTTATGTCCTTAAATCAGAGAGATATGTCACAAAAAATAGTTAATAAATAACATTTCCCTCATGTCTACTTTACATCAGCACAATTTTGGAAACAACATTTTTATTTGTTAGGAAGTTATAATTGTTAAAAGTTGACCAGCAATTTCTCATTTTTCCAACAAAATGTACAAAACCATTTTTTTTAGTGACCACCTCACATTTGAAGTCACTTTGAGGGGTCAATATGACTAAAAACTGCATCCCTCAAGGTATTCAAAACCACATTCAAGAAGTTTATTAACCCTTTAGGTACTTCACAAGAATTGAAGCAATGTGGAAGGAAAAAATGAACATTTTACTTTTTTTCCCCAAAATGTTTTTTTCGACACAATTTTTTTTATTTTGTCAAGGGTATCAGGAGAAAATGAACCACAATATTTGTTATACAATTTCTCCTGAGTACACAGATACCCCATGTGTGGAGAAAGACAAATCTTTAGGCGCACAGCAGTGTTCAGAAGGGAAGGAGCATCCTTTGAGATTTTGAATGTCAAATTGGCTGGAATCGAGAGCAGATGCCTTGTCGCGTTTGGAGAGCCCCTGATGTACCTAAACAGTGGAAACCCCCTATAAGTGACCACATTTTGGAAGCTAGACCCCTCAAGGAACTTATCTAGATGTGTGGTGAGCACTTTGAACACCCAAGGGCTTCACAGAAGGTTATAACGTAGAGCTGTAAAATTAAAAAATCATATTTTTTCCACAAAAATGGTCTTTTCACCCCCAATTCTTATTTTCCAAAGGGTAACAGGACCCCATAAGTTATTGTGCAATTTGTCCTGAGTACGCTGATACCCCATATGTGGGGGTAAACCACTATTTGGGTGCATGGCAGAGCTCGGAAGAGAAGCAGCGCCATTTGACTTTTTTGGCTGCAATTGAGATTGGATGCCATGTCGCATTTGGAGAGCCCCTGGTGTGCCTAAACAGTGGAAACCCCCCACAAGTGACCCCATTTTGGAAACTAGACCCCCAAGGAACTTATCTAGATGTGTGGTGAGCACTTTGAACCCCAAGGGCTTCACAGAAGGTTATAACGTAGAGCCGTAAAATTAAAAAATCATATTTTTACCACAAAACTTGTGTTTTACTCCTAAATATTGTATTTTTAGAAGGCTAAAAATGGGAAAATGCACCATAAAATTTGTTGTGCAATCTCTCCTGAATAAGCTGTGGTAGAAAATTACTATTTAGGTGCATGGCAACGTAAAATTGGTTGAATTTAGTAGTGGACGCCATGTTGCATTTGAAGAGCCCCTGATGTGCCTAAACAGTGGAAGCCCCCACAAGTGACCCCATTTTGAAAACTAGACACCTCAAGGAATTTAACTAGATATGTGGTGAGCACCTTGAATCTCCAGGTGCTTCACAGTTTATGACGTTGAGCCGAGAAAAATAAAAAATCATATTTTTACCACAAAACTTGTGCTTTGCTCCCAAATATTGCATCTTTAGAAGGATAAAAGGGGAAAATGCACCATAAAATTTGTTGTGCAATCTCTCCTGAATAAGCTGTGGTAGAAAATTACTATTTAGGTGCATGGCAGGTCTTGGAAGGGAAGGAGTAACATTTGAATTTTGGAGCTCAAATTTGTCTGGAAGAGTTCTTGACATGCCGAAACAGCACAAACTCCAAAATTGACCCCATTTTCTAAATTGCACACGCTAAAGAATTAATTTATGGATGAAATGAGTCTTTTGAGCTGATGTGTGAAAAAATAAAATCATTTTTTTTCTCACAAAAGCGTAATTTTTAGGGACAAATTTTTAATACATAGTAGCGAGAGTTGAGGAAATGGACCCCAAAATGTATAGATCTATTCCTGCTGTGCTCAGATGTAACCCCCATTAGTAGGCTGACTGAATGGTTGGGCCCAAAAGGGATGGAGCACCGTGTGTATTTTTTTTGTATTCCAATTTATTAATGGATGATGAAGAAATAAAAAGTCAATTGGCATAAAGTGCCAAGGGTAAAAACAAAAAATCCAGTTTTTCTAGGGATGTGTGGTAGCGACGAAAACATTCCCTAATGCAGAGGCCTGGCTTATCAGGACATGTGTCACACTGGTAAATGGTTTCCCTTCTAACTCCATCTTTATAACACACCCTGCAGCTCTTTTGGGGTCGGCCTTTTTTGGAAGTCAGTGGAACTTGTGAGGGAAAATGCTGACTGGGGATTATTCTGCTGGCCTCACTAGATAATTCTCCCCCCACCCTCCCTTGGTCTCCAAATATCAAATTTTTTATTACTTTTTCCTGAAACTCAAGGTAAGATCCTTGGTTCCCAGTTTTTCGATACAGTACAAATGAATTGTATAGGGCCACTTGGATTAGGTTTATAGCTAGTTTTTTATACCATACGCTAGACTTGCGAACAGTGCTGTAGGGCTGCAGCATCTGGTCCACAAGGTCCACGCCACCCATAAAATTATTGTAGAGACAGGCTTCTGGACAGATGAACTTGTGCTGCGCACAGGGACTTGGCTGTTTCTGTCAGCATGGATTGATGACAACATGAGGACATCTTTTTGCCTCAAAATTTGACAAGCAGCATGTCCTCATTACAGAGCTACTTAATTTCGCCTGTCTTTAATTTTTGGGTGACAAAAGTCTTGGGCAGCTCTCTTTTGTTCCGGCGTATGGTTCCACAGACCAAGGTTTTTTTTGGCAGACAGGCACCTGAACAGGGGTACACTTGTATAATAGTTATCTATATACAAGTTGTATCCCTTATGTAAAAGGGGATGGACCAGGTCCCACACAATTTTCCCAGCTATATTTAGAGAGCGGGGGCATTCGGAAGGAACAATCTGGGAGTCTTTCCCGTCATACACACGGAATTTGTGTGTGTGTAGCCAGAGTTGCTTTCACACAACTTATATATTTTCAGTCCGAATCGGGATCTTTTATTTGGCAAGTACTGCTTGAAATGCAGCCTGCCCTTGAAAAGGACCAGGGACTCGTCCACACAAATATTTTTTCGGGGGTATATGTCTGGGAAAATTTATTGTTAAAATAATTTATTAGGGGCCGGATTTTGTAAAGTCGGTCATAGCTGGGGTCATTGGGAGGGGGGCAATTTGCGTTGTCTGCAAAATGTAGAAATCGCTGAATGCTCTCAAATCGTCGCCGGGCCATTACCTCTCTGAACATTGGGGTGTCATACAGGACATCAGTTGACCAATATGATCTGAGAGTGGGTTTCTTTATCAGACCCATATTGAAAAGAAGGCCAAAAAATTTTAAAATATCCTCCAAATCAACAGGGCTCCAGTTACTACCTTTGGAGCAGCTGCATGTGGGGTGGGGCGGCAATGAATTGAGCAGCATACAAATTGGTCTGCTCAATCATTAGATTTAATAATTCTTCAGAGAAGAAAATTTTAAAAAAATCTACCTCCCTAAATCCAGCAGTGTCCACATGGACGCCCGTGGCAGAAATAAATTCTGGCACGCACGGAGTGTAGGATTCCGTGGGCACCCAATCATTTACAGTGGCAGTAGCGCTGGCATGTTCTCGCCCACTGCGCTGTTGTTAATTTTCATCATCACTAGAACTAGCAGACGAGGACAACATCTGAAAAAACTACTCGTCCGTTTCACTGGCGCTGTCTGTATCCGAACAGATCATGGCGTAAGCCTCATCTGCTGTATACATACGTGCCGCCATTTCAATCTCTCTCTCTCTCTCTCTCTATATGTATATATATATGTGTACAGATGGAAATTTATATATATATATATATATATATATGTATATATATCAGAGGAGATGGGAGGACGGATGGTCAGGGAGACTGGGGTGACTCTGTAAGTGGGATAAAAATTGATTTTGGATTCCACATAAGTTTCTAACAGCAGCACAGCTCTTATCTCTAACAATGTCACAGACAGAGAGATAAGATGTAGCTGAGCTACTGTTTCCCCGCATTTGACACACTGCTATGATTGGATAGTTACATTTAGTATCCAATTACAGCAGTCAGAGATGCAGAGACTCTGTCATTGGTCCCTGCATCTCTTCACTGTCCTCCAAATGAAGTGATCGCTCATGATCACGGCATCAGCAGGGTTAGTCAGCCCGGGGGCATTGCTCAGCTCTCCCTGGCTGTTCCAGCACCTTCTCCGGCTCTCACAGCAGCAGGTCAGCAGCTTCCACTGCCAGCTTCTCCTCTGATCGGGTAAGAAGCGTTGCATCTCCTGTGCGATCATGCTGAGTGCTCTGGACCTCAGATTTGGCCAAAGGATCACCTTCCAACAAGACAATGACCCTAAGCACACAGCTAAAATAACAAAGGAATAGCTTCAGAACAACTCTGTGACCATTTTTGACTGGCCCAGCCAGAGCCCTGACCTAAACTCAATTAAGCATCTCTGGAGAGACCTGAAAGGGTTGTCCACCAACGTTCACCATCCAACCTGACAGAACTGGAGAGGATCTGCAATGGCAGAGGATCCCCAAATCCAGGTGTGAAAAACTTGTTGCATCATTCCCAAGAAGACTCATGGCTGTACAAGCTCAAAATGGTGGTTCTACTCAATACTGAGCAAAGGATCTGAATACTTACAGTACAGACCAAAAGTTTGGACACATCTTCTCATTTAAAGATTTTTCTATATTTTCATGACTATGAAAAATGTACATTCACACTTAAGACATCAAAACTATGAATTAACACATGTGGAATTTTATACTTAACAAAAAAGTGTCAAACAACTGGAATTATGTCTTATATTCTAGGTTCTTCAAAGTAGCAACCTTTTGCTTTGATGACTGCTTTGCATGCAGAAAAGGTGAACAGATGGATTCTACATGCCTGGTATTCTCTTGAGCTTCAAGAGGTAATCATCGGAAATGGTTTTCACTTCACAGGTGTGCCCTGTCAGGTTTAATAAGTGGGATTTCTGGCCTTATAAATAGGGATGGGACCATCAGTTGTGTTGTGCAGAAGTATGGTGGATACACAGCTGAAAGTACTACTGAATCGACTGTTAGAATATGTATTATGGCAAGAAAAAAGCAGCTAAGTAAAGAAAAACGAGTAGCCATCATAACTTTAAGAAATGAAGGTCAGTCAGTCCAAAAAATTGGGAAAACTTTGAAAGTGTCCCCAAGTGCAGTTGCAAAAACCATCAAGCGCTACAGTGAATCTGGCTCACGTGAGGACCGCCCTAGGAAAGGAAGACCAAGAGTCACCTCTGCTTCTGAGGATAAGTTTATCCGAGTCACCAGCCTCAGAAATCGCAGGTTAACAGCAGCTCAGATTAGAGACCATGTCAATGCCACACAGAGTTATAGCAGCAGACACATCTCTACAACAACTGTTAAAAGGAGAATTTGTGCAGCAGGCCTTCATGGTAAAATAGCTGCTAGGAAATCACTGCAAAGGACAGGCAACAAGCAGAAGAGACTTGTTTGGGCTAAAGAATAGAGATGAGCGACTTTGCCGTTTTACGGGTCGAGTTGGGTTTCATGAAAACCGACTTTCTCAAAAGTCGAGTTGAAAGAAATCGGTCGACTATCGGGATAAGTCGGAGGTCCGACTGAAATACGAAACCCAATGCAAGTCAATGGGGAAGCAAAGTCGGCAGGGAGTGGAGGACAGTAAACACACCTACAGTGTCCATTTCATTGCCAACTACATCAATTCTTATTACTTAAGCTTGTCAACCTAAATTTACTTTATAATAAAAGTTACGCATTGAAAACTGGGGAAATTTGGCTAAAGTTGAGGGGGGGTAGGGCTGGCTCCAGGTTTTCGTGTGCCCCAGGTGAAAGAGTGTCAGTGGGCCCCTTTAACACATACCAAAATTCATGATGCTCCGATACGGCACAGAAATATAGGTATAGTATAATGACAAAAACTTCACTTCTTACATTACATGGCTGATATCTATTTTAAATTCTACAATAGCTCAAAAACCGGACAGTATATTCGTCCATACAATATTATGGGCACCACATAGTGCGCCATACAGAATAATGAGCCCCATATATTGCTCCATACATAATTGGTCCCATATAATGCTCCATAGAGTATATGATGAGCTCCACATAATGATACAGTATATGATGGTCCCCATATTATGTGCCACACACTATAGGACGGTCCCCATAGAGTAGAATGAGCCCCGCATATTGCTCCATACAGTATAATGAGTCGCATACAAAGCTCCATACAGTAAATGATGGGCCCCATATATTGCTCCATCCAAAATTGGCTCTAAATAATGCTCCATACAGAATAAGCCCCATATGTGCTCCATATAATGCTCCATACTCTATGAGATGCCCCATAAATAACGAACCCCATATAATGCTCCAGTATATGATGGGCCCCAAGGATGATGCTCCAGTGTATGATGGGCCTATATAATGCTTCATTTATAATGGGCCCCATATATAATGCTCCAGTGTATAATGGGCCCCGTATATGCTGCTCCAGTGTCTTATGGGCCCCATTTATAATGCTCTAGTGTATGATGGGCCCCAAGGATGATGCTCCAGTGTATGATGGGCCTTTATAATGCTCCATATATAATGGGCCCCATATGATGCTCCAGTATATGATGGGCCCCATGGATGATGCTCCAGTGTATGATGGGCCTATATAATGCTCTGTTATGATTTGGTAGCTGAGGAGAGCAGGCAAAAACGGCAATACACTAGAGAGGTTGGTATCTACTGGATTGCAGTACCCTGACTAACCACCACAACTAAAAGCAGCAGTGGAGCATACCTACGTTGGTCCTAGACGCCTCGTCACAGCCTGAGAGGCTAACTACACCTAAAGATAGAAAGAGGAAAGCTATCTGCCCCGGAGCAGATCCCCAAAGAACACAGGAAGCCCCCAAACATGTAACGACGGTTAGACAAGAGGAAATACAGACACAGACAGAAAATAGTATGAGCAAACGCTGGGGCCCAATCTTCCTAGAAAGAAAAGGATAGGAAGGACACTTACTGCAATCCAAAAAACCCTAAAAAAATACCAACTCTACTAATTGCAAAAACAACTGAGATCACACGACCTCTACCACCTAAATTAGTTCTCTGGTGTAACAAAACTAAGCCGCAGCCACTGAAAAAACTGGAAAAGGCAAATGAACAAATAACAGTGGCTCAGATAAACTGAGAGGAGCACAAGCCCCCGGAGGGGACCTGGCTGACCTCCACAGAAGTGCAGGAAAAAATGCAAAAAGCAAGCACAAAAATAAAAGCAGAAAATATCTTATCTGTTAGCAGAAGATGCAGGCAAGACACAGCAAGCTTCCAAGTGAACCAGGAACCAAAGTTGAGACAAGAACAACTGATCACCGACAACCCTGATGGGAGGGAACCTCCCTTATATAAGACCAGTCTATAACTCCTGATTGCCAATCTTCACAATCTTCATTGAATGGTTCAGTAATATTTGTAACCACCAGAGGGAGCTTCTGCTCAGAATTCATTTCTAACACATTCACAACAGTACCCCCCCCTGAGGAGGGGTCTCCAAACCCACATTTGGGCAACCAGGTCAGTCAGGATGAGCTCTGTGATACGCACGGATCAGTCTCCTAGCATGGATGTCCGAAGCAAACACCCAAGAATTGTCCTCCTGACCATAACCTCTCCACTTAACCAAATACTGGAGTTTCCATCTAGAAAAACGAGAATCCAATATTTTCTCAACCACATACTCCAGATTGCCCTCAGCCAAAACAGGGTCAGGAGGCGCAGCCATAGGAACCACTGGCTCGACAAACCTCTTCAATAAGCACTTGTGGAATACGTTATGGATCTTAAATGTCCCTGGAAGAAGTAAATATTAGGAAACAGGATTAAGAATCTCCATGATCTTATAAGGTCCAATGAACCTAGGCTTAAACTTAGGAAATGCAACTCTCATAGGGATATTTCTTGAGGACAACCAGACCAAGTTCCCCACTTCAAACCGAGGACCATCAGTCCTATGCCGGTTGGCAAACCGCTGGGCCCTCTCCTGAGAGAGGGACAACCTCTCCACTACCTGGTCCCAAATCTGCTGCATACGCTCCACAACAGAGTCAACACCTGGACAGACAGAAGCCTCCGTCTGTCCCGAAGAAAATCGAGGGTGAAACCCAAAATTGCAGAAAAATTGAGACATCAAAGTGGCAGAGCTAGCCCTATTATTAAGAGCAAACTCAGCCAAAGGCAAAAAAGAGACCCAGTCATCTTGATCAGCAGACACAAAGCATCTCAGATAAGTCTCCATTGTCTGGTTTGTTCTCTCAGTTTGTCCATTGGTCTGAGGATGAAAAGCCGAGGAGAAAGACAATTGAACACCAAGTTTAGAACAAAAAGTCCTCCAAAATCTGGAAACAAACTGGACTCCTCTGTCAGACACAATGTTCTCAGGAATGCCGTGTAACCGAACCACGTGCTGAAGGAACAAAGGCACCAATTCGGAGGAGGAAGGCAACTTAGGTAATGGCACAAGATGTATCATTTTGGAAAACCTATCACAAATCACCCAGATAACCGTCATTCTCTGAGAAACAGGGAGGTCGGAAATGAAATCGATAGAGATATGGGTCCATGGTCTCTTGGGCACAGGCAATGGCATCAACAAACCACTAGAGCGAGAGCAAGGCTTGGAGCGAGAGCAAGTCCCACAGAACTGCACAAATTCCCTGACGTCACGAGACAAAGTAGGCCACCAAAAGGACCGACTAACCAAGTCTCTGGTACCAAAAATTCCGGGATGACCGGCCAACGCGGAACAATGAATCCCAGACATCACACTCTTTTTCCACTGGTCTGGGACAAACAATTTCCCAATAGGGCAGCGCTCGGGTTTATCCTCCTGACGCCCTTCCAGAGCCAGTCTCAAATTGGGCGAGATGGCGGAAAGAACTATACCCTCTTTCAAAATAACAGCAGGATCAGATAACTCAGGAGAGTCCGCAAGGAAACTCCTCGAGAGGGCATCCGCCTTAACACTCTTAGTGCCAGGAAGAAAGGAAACCACAAAATTAAAACGTGTGAAAAACAAGGCCCACCTGGCCTGTCTAGGATTAAGTTGCTTGGCTGATTCCAGATAAACCAGATTCTTATGGTCCGTGAGGACCACCACCTGATGTTTGGCTCCCTCCAGCCAATGTCTCCACTCTTCAAAAGCCCACTTCATGGCCAACATCTCCCGATTACCCACGTCATAATTACGTTCAGTTGGAGAAAATTTTCGAGAGAAAAAGGCACAAGGTTTACTTTTATAGGTCTCTGGATCTCTTTGGGACAAAATGGCACCTGCCCCAATTTCAGAGGCATCAACCTCCACCTGAAATGGCAGAGAAACATCAGGCTGCCGTAGAACAGGAGCAGAAGTGAATCTCTGCTTAAGTTCCTGAAACGCAGAGACTGCCTCAGGAGGCCAATTCACCACATCAGAACCCTTTTTGGTCAAATCAGTCAATAGTTTAACAATAACAGAGAAATTACCAATAAATTTACGATAAAAATTGGCAAAACCCAAGAATCTCTGAAGAGCCTTTAATGAAGTAGGTTGGACCCAATCACAGATGGCCTGAACCTTGACCGGGTCCATTTCAATAACAGATGGGGACAAAATTAATCCCAGAAATGAGATCCTCTGTACGCCAAAAGACACTTTGATCCCTTCACATACAGAGCATTCTCTCTCAAAATCTGGAACACAGTCCGAACATGTTTCACATGAGAGTCCCAGTCATTGGAAAAAATCAAGATATCATCCAAATAAACAATCAGAAATTTATCCACAAAATCCCTGAAAATGTCATTCATGAAGGACTGGAAGACGGAAGGAGCATTAGTGAGCGCAAAGGGCATCACTAGGTACTCAAAATGCCCCTCTGGGGTATTAAATGCCGTCTTCCATTCATCCCCGTGCTTAATGCGAATAAGGTTATACTCCCCCTGAGGTCAAGCTTGGTAAACCAAGTAGCACTTTTCACCCTGGAAAACAGGTCAGAAATCAAGGGTAACGAATATTGATATTTCACAGTGATATTGTTCAAGAGACGATAATCAATACACGGCCTTAATGAACCATCCTTTTTGGCCACAAAGAAAAAACCGGCACCAAGGGTGAAGAGGATGGTCTGATATGACCCTTCTCCAATGACTCCTTGATATAAGACCGCATAGCGTCATGTTCAGGTACAGACAAGTAAAAAAGGCGACCTTTAGGGAATTTACTACCAGGCACTAATTCAATAGCGCAGTCATAGCTCCTATGGGGGGGCAGGGATGCAGATTTACTTTCGCTAAACACATCAGAAAAATCAGTCAAAAAGTCAGGAACATCCTGAGCCTGGGGAGAGGCAGAAAAAACAGGAGTGTTGGCATTAACACATTGGCAGCCCCAACTGGTTACAGACACAGATTTCCAATCCAAAACAGGATTATGAGACTGTAACCAAGGGAAATCTAGTACAATAATGTCATGCAGATTATACAGCACCAAAAATTTGCAACTCTCCTGATGATCAGGTTCAACCCTCATTATCACCTGAGTAGAGAACTGGGGTTTATTCTCAGCCAAAGGGGTAGAATCAATCCCCAGTAGGGGAATAGACTTCCGTAGGGGTATCAAGGGAAACCCACAACGTTTAGCAAAATCAAAATCCATCAGGTTAATAGCTGCTCCCGAATCAACAAAATCCTGAGCAGAAAATGTGGACAGGGAGCAAATCAGGGTAACAGTCAACAGAAATTTAGTCTGAACACTACCCAAGACAACTGAGCGTGCAAAACGTCTTCCCCGCTTAGGGCAGACTGAAATAGCATTAGAGGCGTCACCACAGTAGAAACATAACCCATTGCGTTTTCGAAACTCATGAAGCTGTGCCCCAGAAGCCACTCTATCACACTGCATGGGTTCAGAAGCTGGTTCACAAGGCAACACTATTCCACGCATACCTCTACGCTCACACAAACGTCTGTCAATTTGAATCGCTAATGACATAGAATCATTGAGATCAGAGGGAGCAGGGAAACCCACCATAACATCTTTTACATTCTCTTACAGACCCTTCCGAAAAAGGGCTGCCAAAGCATCATCATTCCATTTGGTCAGGACTGCCCACTTTCGGAATTTTTGACAGTATAACTCAGCGTCCTCAAGCCCCTGATTTAATGCCAACAAGGTTTTTTCAGCTTGATCAGTGACATTAGGTTCATCGTACAATAACCCCAGAGCCAGAAAAAATGCATCAACATTACTCAAAACAGGGTCCCCAGGTGTCAGGGAAAAAGCCCAATCCTGAGGATCGCCGCGCAGGAGAGAGATGACAATTTGAACCTGCTGTGCTGCGTTCCCTGAGAACTTAGGTTTTAAGGCAAAAAACAACTTACAGTTATTTTTGAAATTCAGAAATTTAGCTCGATCCCCTAAAAACAAATCTGTCATGGGGATCCTAGGTTCCACAACCGGCAACCCTGCAAGATAGGTAGCAATACTCCGAACTTCAGTGGCAAGCTGATCCACACGTCCAGACAACTGTGCAAACTCCATTGAGAGAAAAAAAAAATCCTCAGCACCCAGAGAAAAAGAGGGGAAAAAAAAATGCAAAAACAGAAAAAAAAAAAAATCTCTGACAACTCTAACAACTTTTTTTTTTTTTTTACACTATTTTTTCCTTCTTTGAGTACCATATAATTTTCAGTTTGGCCGGTGATACTGTTATGATTTGGTAGCTGAGGAGATCAGGCAAAAATGGCAATACACCAGAGAGGTTGGATTCTACTGGATTGCAGTACCCTGACTAACCACCACAACTAAAGGCAGCCGTGGAGCGTACCTACGTTGGTCCTAGACACCTCGTCACAGCCTGAGAGGCTAACTACACCTAAAGATAGAAAGAGGAAATCTATCTGCCCCGGAGCAGATCCCCAAAGAACACAGGAAGCCCCCAAACATGTAACGGCGGTTAGACAAGAGGAAATACAGACACAGACAGAAAATAGTATGAGCAAACGCTGGGGCCCAATCTTCCTAGAAAGAAAAGGATAGGAAGGACACTTACTGCAATCCAAAAAACCCTAAAAAAATACCAAATCTACTAATTGCAAAAACAACTGAGATCACACGACCTCTACCACCTAAATTATTTCTCTAGTGTAACAAAACTAAGCCGCAGCCACTGAAAAAACTGGAAAGGGCAAATGAACAAATAACAGTGGCTCAGATAAACTGAGAGGAGCACAAGCCCCCGGAGGGGACCTGGCTGACCTCCACAGAAGTGCAGGAGAAAATGCAAAAAGCAAGCACAAAAATAAAAGCAGAAAATATCTTATCTGTTAGCAGAAGATGCAGGCAAGACACAGCAAGCTTCCAAGTGAACCAGGAACCAAAGTTGAGACAAGAACAATTGATCACCGGCAACCCTGATGGGAGGGAACCTCCTTATATAAGAGCAGTCTGTAACTCCTGATTGCCAATCTTCACAATCCTCATTGAATGGTTCAGTACTGTTTGTAACCACCAGAGGGAGCTTCTGCTCAGAATTCATTTCTAACACATTCACAACAATGCTCCATATTTAATTGGCCCCATGTATAATGCTCCAGTGTATAATGGGAACCGTATATGCTGCTCCAGTGTCTGATAGGCTCCATTTATAAAGCTACAGCATATGATGGGCCCCATGGATGATGCTCCAGTGTATGATGTGCCCATAAAATGCTCCATATATAATGGGCCCACTTTATAAAGCTCCAGTATATGATGGGCCCCATGGATGATGCTCCAGTGAATGATGGGCCTATATAATGCTTCATATAAAATGGGCCCCATTTATAATGCTCCAATGTATAATGGGCCCCATATATGCTGCTGCAGTGTCTGATGGGCCCCATTCATAATGCTCCAGTGTATGATGGGCCCCATGTATGATGCTCAAGTGTATGATGGGCCAAAATAATGCTACATATATAATGGGCCCCATATGATGCTCCAGTATATGATGGGCCCCATGGATGACGCTCCAGTGTATGATGGGCCTATATAATGCTACATATATAATGGGCCCCAATTATAATGCTCCAGTGTATAATGGGCCCCGCATATGCTGCTCCAGTGTATGATGTGCCACATTTATAATGCTCCAGTGTATGATGGGCCCCATGGATGATGCTCCAGTGTTTGATGGGCCAATAAAATGTTTCATATTTAATTGGCCCCATTTGATGCTCCAGTATATGATGGGCCCCATGGATGATGCTCCAGTGTATGATGGGCCAATATAATACTCCATATATAACAGGCCCCATTAATAATGCTCCAGTGTATAATGGGCCCCATATATGCTGCTTCAGTGTCTAATGGGGTCCATTTATAAAGCTCCAGTTTCTGATGGGCCCCATGGATGATACTCCAGTGTATGATGGGCCTAGATAATGCTCTATTTATAATGGACCCCATTTATAATGCCCATTGAAAAGGGGCCCCAGGGATGCTGCTCCAGTGTATGATTGGCCTATATAATCTCCATATTAAGGGCCCTATTTATAATGGTCCAGTGATGATGTCCCCAAGGACTGCTCCGGGTTTTTTAGGGGGCCCTATATAAGCTTCAATTAATGGGCCCCTTTATAATGCCCAGTGTATAAGGGGCCCTGTAAATTCTGCTCCAGTGTCTGAGGGGCCCCATTTATAATGCCCGTGTATGAGGGGCCCCCATGGAGATGCTCCATGTATGAGGGGCCCAAAAATAATACCCTTAATAAACGGCCCCTTAAAATGCCCCGTGTATAATGGGCCCCATATATGCTGCTTCAGTGTCTAATGGGGTCCTTTTAAAAAGCTCCAGTTTCTGATGGGCCCCAGGAGAACTCCAGTGTTGGGGGGCCCAAAAATGCTCCAATAATGGGCCCCTTTTTATAATGCCCATTGTCGAGGGCCCCCCATGGATGCTGCTCCAGTGTATGAGGCCTATATAAGCCCCTAATAAGGGGCCCTATTTTAAGGGCCATGATATGTGCCCAATGGATCGCTCCATGATATGGGCCTTTTAATACTTCATAAAAAGGGGGCCCCTTTTAAATGCTCCAGTGTTTTTTTTTTTTTTTTTTTTTTTTTTTTTTTTTTTTTTTTTTTTTTTTTTTTTTTTTTTTTTTTTTTTTTTTTTTTTTTTTTTTTTTTTTTTTTTTTTTTTTTTTTTTTTTTTTTTTTTTTTTTTTTTTTTTTTTTTTTTTTTTTTTTTTTTTTTTTTTTTTTTTTTTTTTTTTTTTTTTTTTTTTTTTTTTTTTTTTTTTTTTTTTTTTTTTTTTTTTTTTTTTTTTTTTTTTTTTTTTTTTTTTTTTTTTTTTTTTTTTTTTTTTTTTTTTTTTTTTTTTTTTTTTTTTTTTTTTTTTTTTTTTTTTTTTTTTTTTTTTTTTTTTTTTTTTTTTTTTTTTTTTTTTTTTTTTTTTTTTTTTTTTTTTTTTTTTTTTTTTTTTTTTTTTTTTTTTTTTTTTTTTTTTTTTTTTTTTTTTTTTTTTTTTTTTTAAAAAAAAAAAAAAAAAAAAAAAAAAAAAAAAAAAAAAAAAAAAAAAAAAAAAAAAAAAAAAAAAAAAAAAAAAAAAAAAAAAAAAAAAAAAAAAAAAAAAAAAAAAAAAAAAAAAAAAAAAAAAAAAAAAAAAAAAAAAAAAAAAAAAAAAAAAAAAAAAAAAAAAAAAAAAAAAAAAAAAAAAAAAAAAAAAAAAAAAAAAAAAAAAAAAAAAAAAAAAAAAAAAAAAAAAAAAAAAAAAAAAAAAAAAAAAAAAAAAAAAAAAAAAAAAAAAAAAAAAAAAAAAAAAAAAAAAAAAAAAAAAAAAAAAAAAAAAAAAAAAAAAAAAAAAAAAAAAAAAAAAAAAAAAAAAAAAAAAAAAAAAAAAAATGGGCCCCATTAATAATGCTCCAGTTTTAATGGGCCCCATTATTGTTTTCATTTAATGGGGCCTTTTAAAAAGCCCGTTTTTGAGGGGCCCCTATAACCCCATGCATATCCGGGAAAATCCCTTTAATGGGGCCCTTTTTAAAAAGCCCATTTTCAATGGGGCCGGTTTGGCCCCAGTGTTGAGGGCCTAAAAATGTCCTTTTAAAATTTGGCCCTTTTTAAAAAAAGGGTCCAGTTATGAGGCCCTGGATGGCCCCCCGTTTTAAGAGGGGCCCCAATATAAGGGGCCCCATTTATAAGTCTAGTGTATAAATGGCCCTGATATTCTGCCCAGGTCTGTGGCCCCCCCATTTAAAATGTCCATGATGATGGGGGTGGCCATCTCCTTATAGGGGAAAATATAATCCCCAAATTATAAGGGCCCCTTTAAAAATGCTCCAGTGTTAATGGGCCAAAAAGCTCTTCAGGCTAAGGGGGTGGGGGGGCCTTTTAAAAACCCATTTTATGGGCCCCATAATATCCCCTGTAAAGGGGGCCTTTAATTGCTCATTATAAATTGGCCCCTTTTTTAAAATGCTCCATTTAAGGGCCCATAATTGCCCCAAGTGTTGATTGGCCATTAAGGGGGCCCCATTTATAATGCCCCAGTATGAGGCCCCAGGGAGATGCCCCAGTTTGTGGGCCAATATCTCCTAATAAGGGCCCTTTTATAATGCTCCAGTTATAATGGGCCCCATAATTTTTATGTTATGGGTTTAAAAAAATTTTTCCCCCATAAAAGTTTTTTTTGGGGCCCTTATTTTGTTAATTATAATCCCCATTTATAATTTTATTTTGGGGGATATTTTTTTTTTTAATATAATTTTTTTTTTTTGGGGTTTTAATTCCATTTTTTTGGGTTTTTTATTTATTTTGAAATTTTTCTTTATATTTTATTTTTAAAGGATTTTTTAATGTATTATAATTTTATTTTTTTTTGTTATTTTTTTTATTTTTTTTTTGGGAGGTTTTTTTTTTAATTTTATTATTTTTATAAAAATTTTTTATAATGTTTTGTAAATGTTTGGGCTCCGTTATGTTGGTTTAAAAAGGGGAAATGGGGGGGCCCATTTATAATGCCCAGTGTATGATGGCCCCATGGATGTGCCCCAGTTTATATGGGCCTATATAATGTTTAATAATGGCCCCTTTTTAATGCCCCAGTGTATAGGGGCCCTTAGTTTTTTTGTTTCAGTTTTATGGGCCCCATTTATAATGCCCAGTGTATGATCCCCCATGGATGATGCTTCCATGTATGATGGGCCTATATAAGCTCCATATATAATGGGCCACATTTATAATGCTCCAGTGTAAAATGGGGCCCCGTATATGCGCCCAGTGTCAAATGGGCCCATTTATAATGCTCCTGTTCAATAGGCATCGGGGAGATGGAGGGGGGGCCTTTTTATGATGGGCCCCCCCAATTTAATGGCCTTAATAATAAATTTAATGGGCCCCCATTTATAATGCTCCAGGGGACAAGGGGGCCCCGTATGTGCTTCTCCAGTGTTTGATGGCACCAGTTATAATGCTCGTGTAATTGGGCCCCATTTTAAAGCTCCATGTAGAGGGCCCCAATTTTAAATGCCCCAATATAATGGGCCCATATGATCCCCAGTATATGTAGGCCCCAGGGATGATGCCCAGTGTATGAGGGGCCTATATAATCTTCATAATAAGGGGCCCCCATTTATAATTCCAAGTATAAGGGCCCCATATATCTGCTCCAGTGTTGTTGGGCCCCATTTATAATGCCCCATGTATGAGGGCCCCATGGATGATGCTCAAGTGTATGGGGGGCCCAAAAATTAAGCTACATATATAATGGGCCCCATATGATGCCCCCAGTATATGATGGGCCCCATGGATTACGCTCCAGTGAAGAGGGGGCCTATATAAGCTACAAAAATAAGGGGCCCCAATTATTAATGCCCAGTGTATAATGGGCCCCGAAAAGTGCTCCCGGTATAGGGCCACATTTAAATCCCCGGTGTAGAGGCCCCCATGGATGATGCCCAGTGTAGAGGGGCCAATTAATGTTTTCTATTAATTGGCCCCAAAAAGATGCTTTTTC
>JARQOD010000004.1:86596767-86690913 GCA_033576555.1 Oophaga sylvatica | reverse complement strand
CCTGAAAGGGTTGTCCCCCAACGTTCACCACCAACCTAAAAGGAGGGATCTGCAAGGCAGAGGACCCCAAATCCAGGTGTGAAAAACTTGTTGCTCACCCCCAGAAGACTCTGGCGTACAAGCTCAAAATGGGGTTCTACTCAATACGAGAAAGGATCTGAAACTTACAGTACAGACCAAAATTTGGCACTTTTTCTCATTTAAAATTTTTCTATATTTCATGACATAAAAATGTACTTCACTTTTAAGACAAAAAACTATGAATTAACACAGGGGGAATTTATATTTTAAAAAAAAAGTGCAAAAAACGGAATTATTTTTATATTCGGGGTTTTTAAAAAGTACAACCTTTTGCTTTGAGACTGCTTTGCATGAAAAAAAGGGAAACAGATGGATTCTCACCCGGATTCTCTTGGCTTCAAAGGAATCATCGGAAAGGTTTTTTTCACTTCACGGGGTGGCCCTTCATTTAAAATAATGGGTTTCGGCCCCTTATAAAAAGGGAGGGCCATCATTGTGTTGTGCAGAAGTAGGTGGATACACACAAAAGTACTACTGAATCGACTTTTAAAAAAATTTTTTTTGGCAAGAAAAAACACTAAGAAAAAAAAAGGGGTACCACATAATTTTAAGAAATAAGGGGTAGTAGTCCAAAAAAAGGAAAATTTAAAAATGTCCCAAGTGCAGTTGCAAAAACCTAAACCCACAGTGAATCGCTCACTGGGGCCGCCCTAAAAGGGGAAGACCAGAGTCACCTCGCTTCGGGATATTTATCCGAGAAACCAGCCCAGAAACCCGGGGGTTAACAGCAGTCAATTAGACCCCATTCAATGCACACAGAGTTATACAGCAGACACATTCTACAACAACTTTTTAAAAGGAGAATTTGTGCAGCAGGCTTCATGGAAAATAGCTGCTAGGAAACACGGCAAAAGGACAGGAAAACAAGCAGAAGAGACTTGTTTTGGGTAAAGAATAAGATAGGCTTTGCCGTTTTAGGGTCGAGTTGGGTTTCATGAAAACGACTTTCTCAAAAGTCGATTGAAAGAAATCGGGGACTATCGGGATAATCAGGCCACTGAAATACGAAACCCAATCAATCAATGGGGAACAAATCGGCAGGGAGTGGAGGACAGTAACACACCTACAGTGTCCATTTCATTCCCAAAACTACATCAATTCTTATTACTAAGCTTGTAAACCTAAATTTACTTTAATAAAAAAGTTACGCATTAAAAAACTGGGGAAAATTTGGCTAAAGTTGAGGGGGGGTAGGGCTGGCCCAGGTTTCGTGTGCCCCAGGTAAAGAGTGCAGGGGGCCCCTTTAACACATACCAAAATTCATGTGCTCCGATACGGCACAGAAAATGGGTTTATAGTATAATGACAAAAACTTCACTTCTTACATTACATGGCTGTACTATTTTAAATTCACAATAGCTCAAAAACCGGCAGTTTATTCGTCCATACAATATTATGGGCACCACATAGTGCGCCATACAGAAAAAATGAGCCCCATTTATTGCTCCATACATAATGGTCCCATATAATGCTCCATAAGATTATAGCCCACAAATGAACAGTATATAGGGTCCCCATATTATGTCCACACACATAGGACGGTCCCCATAGGTAAATGAGCCCCCCGCATATTGCTCCATACAGTATAAGGGTCGCATACAAAGCTCCATACAGTAAAGATGGGCCCCATTATTGCTCCATCCAAAATTGGCTCTAAAATAATGCTCCTACGATAACCCCAAATAGTGTCCATAAATGCTCCAACTTATGAACCCCCTAAATAACGAACCCCATAAATGCTCCATATATAAAGGGCCCAAGGTGATGCTCCAGTGTATGATGGGCCTTATAATGTTCTTTTAAATAATGGGCCCCATATATAAGCTCCTGTATAATGGGCCCCGTTATGCCTCCATGTCTTATGGGCCCCATTTATAATGCCTAGGTATGATGGGCCCCAAGGTGAGCTCCAGTGTATGATGGCCTTTTAATGCTCCAAATATAAGGGGCCCCCATTGATGCCCCATATATGTGGGCCCCATGGATGAGCTCCAGTGTAGAGGGGCCTATATAATGCTCTGTTATGATTTTGGTAGCTGAGGAGAGCAGGCAAAAACGGCAATACCTAGAAGGTTGGTATCCGGATTGCAGTACCCTGACTAACCACCACAACAAAAGCAGCAGTGGAGCATACCTATTGGTCCTAGACGCCTCGTCACAGCCTGAGAGGCTAACCACCTAAAGATAGAAAGAGGAAAGCTACTCCCCGGAGCGATCCCCAAAGAACACGGAAGCCCCCAAACATGTACCGACGGTTAGACAAGAGGAAATACAGACACGACAGAAAATGTATGAGCAAACGTGGGGCCCAATCTTCCTAGAAAGAAAAGGATAGAAGGACACTTCTGCAATCCAAAAAACCCTAAAAAAATACCAATCTACTAATTGCAAAAAACAACTGAGATACACGACCTCTACCACCTAAATTAGTTTCTGGTGTAACAAAACTAAGCCGCAGCCATGAAAAAAACTGGAAAAGGCAAATGAACAAAAACAGGGCTCAGATAAACTGAGAGGAGCACAAGCCCCGGGGGGGACCTGGCTGACCTCCACAGAAGGCAGGAAAAAATGCAAAAAGCAAGCCCCAAAAATAAAGCGAAAATATCTTATCTGTTAGCGAAATGCAGGCAAGACACAGCAAGCTTCCAAGTGAACCAGGAACCAAAGTTGAAAAGAACAACTGATCACCGACAACCCCGATGGGGGGGAACCCCCTTATATAAGACCAGTCTATAACTCCTGATTGCCAATCTTCAAAAACTTCATTTAATGGTTCAGTAATATTTGTAACCACCAGAGGGAGGGTTCTGCTCAAATTCATTTCTAACACATTCACAACAGTACCCCCCCTGAGGGGGTCTCCAAACCACTTTGGGCAACCGGTAGTCAGGTGAGCTCTGTGATACCACGGTCAGTTCCTACAGGATGTCCGAAGCAAACACCCAAGAATTGTCCTCCTGACCATAACCTCTCCATTAACCAAATACTGGAGTTTCCTTAGAAAAAACGAAATCCAATATTTTTCCCCACCACATACTCCAATTGCCCCTCAGCCAAAACGGGTCAGGAGGCGCAGCCCATGGGAAACCCAAAGGGGCTCGAAAACCTCTTCAATAAGCACTTGTGGAATACGTTAGGATCTTAAATGTCCCTGGAAGAAGTAAATATTAGGAAACAGGAAAGAATCTCCATGATCTTTTTAAGGCCCAAATAAAACCTAGGCTTAAACTTAGAAAGCAACTCTCAAGGGATATTTTTGAGGACAACCAACCAAGTTCCCCTTCAAACCGAGGACCATAGTCCTATGCCGGTTGGCAAACCGTTTGGGCCCCCTCCCTAAGAGGGACAACCTCCACTACTGGTCCCAAATCGCGCATACGCTCCACAACAGAGTCAACACCTGGACAGACAGAAGCCTCCGTCTGTCCCGAAAAAATCGAGGGTGAAAACCCAAAATTGCAGAAAATTGAGACATCAAAGTGGCAGAGCTAGCCCTATTATTAAGAGCAAACTCAGCCAAAGCAAAAAAGAGACCAGTCATCTTGATCAGCAGACACAAAGCATCTCAGATAATCTCCATTGTCTGGTTTGTTCTCTCAGTTTGTCCATTGGTCTGAGGATGAAAAGCCGAGGAGAAAGAACAATTGAACACCAAGTTTAGAACAAAAAGTCCTCCAAAATCTGGAAACAACTGGACTCCTCTGTCAGACACAATGTTCTCAGGAATGCCGTAACCGAACCCGTGCTGAAGGAACAAAGGCACCAATTCGGAGGAGGAAGGCAACTTAGGTAATGGCACAAGATGTATCATTTGGAAAAACCTATCACAAATCACCCAGATAACCGTCATTCTCTGAGAAACAGGGAGGTCGGAAATGAAATCGATAGAGATATGGGTCCATGGTCTCTTGGGCACAGCAATGGCATCAACAAACCACTAGAGCGAGAGCAAGGCTTGGAGCGAGAGCAAGTCCCCCGAACTGCACAAATTCCCTGACGTCACGAGACAAAGTAGGCCACCAAAAGGACCGACTAACCAAGTCTCTGGTACCAAAAATTCCGGGATGACCGGCCAACGCGGAACAATGAATCCCAGACATCACACTCTTTTTCCACTGGTCTGGGACAAACAATTTCCCAATAGGGCAGCGCTCGGGTTTATCCTCCTGACGCCCTTCCAGAGCCAGTCTCAAATTGGGCGAGATGGCGGAAAGAACATATACCCTCTTTCAAAATAACAGCAGGATCAGATAACTCAGGAGAGTCCGCAAGGAAACTCCTCGAGAGGGCATCCGCCTTAACACTCTTAGTGCCAGGAAGAAAGGAAACCACAAAATTAAAACGTGTGAAAAACAAGGCCCACCTGGCCTGTCTAGGATTAAGTTGCTTGGCTGATTCCAGATAAACCAGATTCTTATGGTCCGTGAGGACCACCACCTGATGTTTGGCTCCCTCCAGCCAATGTCTCCACTCTTCAAAAGCCCACTTCATGGCCAACACTCCCGATTACCCACGTCATAATTACGTTCAGTTGGAGAAAATTTTCGAAGAGAAAAAGGCACAAGGTTTACTTTTATAGGTCTCTGGATCTCTTTGGGACAAAATGGCACCTGCCCCAATTTCAGAGGCATCAACCTCCACCTGAATGGCAGAGAAACATCAGGCTGCCGTAGAACAGGAGCAGAAGTGAATCTCTGCTTAAGTTCCTGAAACGCAGAGACTGCCTCAGGAGGCCAATTCACCACATCAGAAACCCTTTTTGGTCAAATCAGTCAATAGTTTAACAATAACAGAGAAATTACCAATAAATTTACGATAAAAATTGGCAAAACCCAAGAATCTCTGAAGAGCCTTTAATGAAGTAGGTTGGACCCAATCACAGATGGCCTGAACCTTGACCGGGTCCATTTCAATAACAGATGGGGACAAAATTAATCCCAGAAATGAGATCCTCTGTATGCCAAAAAGACACTTTGATCCCTTCACATACAGAGCATTCTCCTCTCAAAATCTGGAACACCAGTCCGAACATGTTTCACATGAGAGTCCAGTCATTGGAAAAAATCAAGATATCATCCAAATAAACAATCAGAAATTTATCCACAAAATCCCTGAAAATGTCATTCATGAAGGACTGGAAGACGGAAGGAGCATTAGTGAGCGCAAAGGGCATCACTAGGTACTCAAAATGCCCCTCTGGGGTATTAAATGCCGTCTTCCATTCATCCCCGTGCTTAATGCGAATAAGGTTATACTCCCCCCTGAGGTCAAGCTTGGTAAACCAAGTAGCACTTTTCACCCTGGAAAACAGGTCAGAAATCAAGGGTAACGAATATTGATATTTCACAGTGATATTGTTCAGAGACGATAATCAATACACGGCCTTAATGAACCATCCTTTTTGGCCACAAAGAAAAAAACCGGCACCTAAGGGTGAAGAGGATGGTCTGATATGACCCTTCTCCAATGACTCCTTGATATAAGACCGCATAGCGTCATGTTCAGGTACAGACAAGTAAAAAAGGCGACCTTTAGGGAATTTACTACCAGGCACTAATTCAATAGCGCAGTCATAGCTCCTATGGGGGGGCAGGGATGCAGATTTACTTTCGCTAAACACATCAGAAAAATCAGTCAAAAAGTCAGGGAACATCCTGACCTGGGGAGAGGCAGAAAAACAGGAGTGTTGGCATTAACACATTGGCAGCCCCAACTGGTTACAGACACAGATTTCCAATCCAAAACAGGATTATGAGACTGTAACCAAGGGAAATCTAGTACAATAATGTCATGCAGATTATACAGCACCAAAAATTTGCAACTCTCCTGATGATCAGGTTCAACCCTCATTATCACCTGAGTAGAGAACTGGGGTTTATTCTCAGCCAAAGGGGTAGAATCAATCCCAGTAGGGGAATAGACTTCCGTAGGGGTATCAAGGGAAACCCACAACGTTTAGCAAAATCAAAATCCATCAGGTTAATAGCTGCTCCGAATCAACAAAATCCTGAGCAGAAAATGTGGACAGGGAGCAAATCAGGGTAACAGTCAACAGAAATTTAGTCTGAACACTACCCAAGACAACTGAGCGTGCAAAACGTCTTCCCCGCTTAGGGCAGACTGAAATAGCATTAGGGGCGTCACCACAGTAGAAACATAACCCATTGCGTTTTCGAAACTCATGAAGCTGTGCCCCAGAAGCCACTCTATCACACTGCATGGGTTCAGAAGCTGGTTCACAAGGCAACACTATTCACGCATACCTCTACGCTCACACAAACGTTCTGTCAATTTGAATCGCTAATGACATAGAATCATTGAGATCAGAGGGAGCAGGGAAACCCACCATAAACATTTTTTTACATTCTCTTACAGGACCCTTCCGAAAAAGGGCTGCCAAAGCATCATCATTCCATTTGGTCAGGACTGCCCACTTCGGAATTTTTGACAGTATAACTCAGCGTCCTCAAGCCCCTGATTTAATGCCAACAAGGTTTTTTCAGCTTGATCAGTGACATTAGGTTCATCGTACAATAACCCCAGAGCCAGAAAAAATGCATCAACATACTCAAAACAGGGTCCCCAGGTGTCAGGGAAAAAGCCCAATCCTGAGGATCGCCGCGCAGGAGAGAGATGACAATTTGAACCTGCTGTGCTGCGTTCCCTGAGAACTTAGGTTTTAAGGCAAAAAACAACTTACAGTTATTTTTGAAATTCAGAAATTTAGCTCGATCCCCTAAAAACAAAATCTGTCATGGGGATCCTAGGTTCCACAACCGCAACCCTGCAAGATAGGTAGCAATACTCCGAACTTCAGTGCAAGCTGATCCACACGTCCAGACAACTGTGCAAACTCCATTGAGAGAAAAAAAAAATCCTCAGCACCCAGAGAAAAAGGGAAAAAAAAAATGCAAAAACAGAAAAAAAAAAAATCTCTGACAACTCTAACAACTTTTTTTTTTTTTTTACACTATTTTTTCCTTCTGTGAGTACCATATAATTTTCAGTTTGGCCGGTGATACTGTTATGATTTGGTAGCTGAGGAGATCAGGCAAAAATGGCAATACACCAGAGAGGTTGGATTCTACTGGATTGCAGTACCCTGACTAACCACCACAACTAAAGGCAGCCGTGAGCGTACCTACGTTGGTCCTAGACGCCTCGTCACAGCCTGAGAGGCTAACTACACCTAAAGATAGAAAGAGGAAATCTATCTGCCCCGGAGCAGATCCCCAAAGAACACAGGAAGCCCCCAAACATGTAACGGCGGTTAGACAAGAGGAAATACAGACACAGACAGAAAATAGTATGAGCAAACGCTGGGGCCCAATCTTCCTAGAAAGAAAAGGATAGGAAGGACACTTACTGCAATCCAAAAAACCCTAAAAAATACCAAATCTACTAATTGCAAAAACAATGAGATCACACGACCTCTACCACCTAAATTATTTCTCTAGTGTAACAAAACTAAGCCGCAGCCACTGAAAAAACTGGAAAGGGCAAATGAACAAATAACAGTGGCACAGATAAACTGAGAGGAGCACAAGCCCCCGGAGGGGACCTGGCTGACCTCCACAGAAGTGCAGGAGAAAATGCAAAAAGCAAGCACAAAAATAAAAGCAGAAATATCTTATCTGTTAGCAGAAGATGCAGGCAAGACACAGCAAGCTTCCAAGTGAACCAGGAACCAAAGTTGAGACAAGAACAATTGATCACCGGCAACCCTGATGGGAGGGAACCTCCCTTATATAAGAGCAGTCTGTAACTCCTGATTGCCAATCTTCACAATCCTCATTGAATGGTTCAGTACTGTTTGTAACCACCAGAGGGAGCTTCTGCTCAGAATTCATTTCTAACACATTCACAACAATGCTCCATATTTAATTGGCCCCATGTATAATGCTCCAGTGTATAATGGGAACCGTATATGCTGCTCCAGTGTCTGATAGGCTCCATTTATAAAGCTACAGCATATGATGGGCCCCATGGATGATGCTCCAGTGTATTATGTGCCCATAAAATGCTCCATATATAATGGGCCCACTTTATAAAGCTCCAGTATATGATGGGCCCCATGGATGATGCTCCAGTGAATGATGGGCCTATATAATGCTTCATATAAAATGGGCCCCATTTATAATGCTCCAATGTATAATGGGCCCCATATATGCTGCTGCAGTGTCTGATGGGCCCCATTCATAATGCTCCAGTGTATGATGGGCCCCATGTATGATGCTCAAGTGTATGATGGGCCAAAATAATGCTACATATATAATGGGCCCCATATGATGCTCCAGTATATGATGGGCCCCATGGATGACGCTCCAGTGTATGATGGGCCTATATAATGCTACATATATAATGGGCCCCAATTATAATGCTCCAGTGATAATGGGCCCCGCATATGCTGCTCCAGTGTATGATGTGCCACATTTATAATGCTCCAGTGTATGATGGGCCCCATGGATGATGCTCCAGTGTTTGATGGGTCAATAAAATGCTTCATATTTAATTGGCCCCATATGATGCTCCAGTATTTGATGGGCCCCTTGGATGATGCTCCAGTGTATGATGGGCCAATATAATACTCCATATATAACAGGCCCCATTAATAATGCTCCAGTGTATAATGGGCCCCATATATGCTGCTTCAGTGTCTAATGGGGTCCATTTATAAAGCTCCAGTTTCTGATGGGCCCATGGATGATACTCCAGTGCATGATGGCCTAGATAATGCTCCATATATAATGGGCCCCATTTATAATGCCCCATTGTACAATGGGCCCCATGGATGCTGCTCCAGTGTATGATTGGCCTATATAATGCTCCATATATAATCGGCCCTATTTATAATGGTCCAGTGTATGATGTGCCCCATGGATGCTGTCCAGTGTTATGATGGGCCTATATAATGGGCCCCATTTATAATGCTCTAGTGTATATGGGCCCTGTATATTCTGCTCCAGTGTTGATGGGCCCCATTTATAATGCTCCAGTGTATGATGGGCCCCATGGACGATGCTCCAGTGTAATGATGGCCAATATAATACTCCATATATAACGGGCCCCATTAATAATGCTCCAGTGTATAATGGGAACCATATATGTGCTTCAGTGGCTAATGGTCCATTTATAAAGCTCCAGTTTGATGGCCACATCAATGATACTCCAGTGTATGATGGCCATATAAGCTAATTAATGGGCCCCATTATAATGCTCCATTGTACGATG
The DNA here is from genome assembly GCA_033576555.1 of Oophaga sylvatica. NCBI lineage: Eukaryota > Metazoa > Chordata > Amphibia > Anura > Dendrobatidae > Oophaga > Oophaga sylvatica. The sequence continues at coordinate 86,681,601 of JARQOD010000004.1, read as the reverse complement.
GGCCCTATGGATGCTGCTCCAGTGTATGATTGGCCTATATAATGCCCAATATAATGGCCCTATTTATAATGGTCCAGTGTATGATGTGCAAAATGGATGCTGCTCCAGTTATGATGGGCCTATATATGCTCCTATATAATGGGCCCCATTATAATGCTCCAGTGTATATGGGCCTCGTTATGATGCTCAGTGTATATGGGCCCCATTTATAATGCTCCAGTAGTGATGGGCCCCATGGATGATGCTCCAGTGTATGATGGGCCTATATAATGCTCCTATATAATGGGCCCATTTATAATGCTCCGTGTATAATGGGCCCGTATATGCGCTTCAATGTATGATGGACCACATTATAATGCTCCAGTGTATGATGGGCCCCATGGATGATGCCAAATTTATGATGGGCCTATATAATGTTCCTATATAATGGACCCCTTTTTAATGCTCCAGTGTATATGGTTCCGTATATGTTGCTTCATGTATTGGGCCCCATTTATAATGCTCCAGTGTATGATGAGCCCCATGGATGATGCTCCAGTGTATGATGGGCCTATTAATGCTCCATATATAATGGGCCACATTTATAATGCTCCAGTGTATAAGGCCCGTATATGCTCTCAGTTTAATGGCCCCATTTATAATGCTCCAGTGTGATAGGCATCATGGATGTCCATTATGATGGCCAATATAATGCCCATATATAATGGCCCATTATAATGCCCAGTCAATGGCCCGTATATGCTCCATTTAAGTATGGGCACCATGATATCTCTAGTGTAATTGGGCCCCATGATGATCCCATTATGATGCCATTAAATGCCCATATAATGGCCCATGATGTCCTATATAAGGCCCATGGATGATGCTCCAGTGTATGATGGGCCATTAATGCTTCATTATAATGGCCCCATATAATGCTCCATATATAAGGGCCCCATATATGCTCCAGTGTTATGGGCCCATTTATAATGCTCCAGTGTATGATGGTCCCCATTGATATGCTCAAGTGAATGTGGCCCAAATATGCTACTATATGCATATGCCCATTATTCCATTATATGGCCCCATGATAGCTCCAGTGTATGAGGGTATATATGCCATTATAAGGGCCATATAATGCTCATGTATAATGGCCCCGATATGATGTCCGTATAGATGGGCCCATTTATAAGCCCAGTGTATAATGGCCCATGGAATGTCCACTGTATGGCCAATCATAATGTCATGTTATGGCCCATATATGCTCCAGTGATATGGGCCCCGGATGATGTCTCCAGTGTATGATGGGCCACATTTATAATGCTCCATTATGATGGGCCCCATTGGAATAATGCTCCAGTGTATGATGGGCCCATATATATGCTTCATAGTTAATGGCCCCATTTATAATGCTCCAGTATTTGATGGGCCCCTGGATGATGCTCCAGTGTATGATGGGCCAATATAATACTCCATATTAACAGGCCCCATTAATAATGCTCCAGTGTATAATGGGCCCCATATATGCTGCTTCAGTGTCTAATGGAGGTCCATTTATAAAGCTCCAGTTTCTGATGGGCCCCATGGAATGATACTCCAGTGCTATGATGGCCTAATAATGCTCCATTTATAATGGGCCCCATTTATAATGCCCCATTGTACAATGGGCCCCATGGATGCTGCTCCAGTGTATGATTGGCCTATATAATGCTCCATATATAATGGGCCCTATTTATAATGGTCCAGTGTATGATGTGCCCCATGGATGCTGCTCCAGTGTTATGATGGGCCTATATAATGCTACATATATAATGGGCCCCATTTATAATGCTCCAGTGTATAATGGGCCCTGTATATTCTGCTCCAGTGTCTGATGGGCCCCATTTATAATGCTCCAGTGTATGATGGGCCCCATGGATGATGCTCCAGTGTATGATGGGCCAATATAATACTCCATATATAACGGGCCCCATTAATAATGCTCCAGTGTATAATGGGCCCCATATATGCTGCTTCAGTGTCTAATGGGGTCCATTTATAAAGCTCCAGTTTCTGATGGGCCCCATGGATGATACTCCAGTGTATGATGGGCCTAGATAATGCTCCATATATAATGGGCCCCATTTATAATGCTCCATTGTACGATGGGCCCCATGGATGCTGCTCCAGTGTATGATTGGCCTATATAATGCCCCATATATAATGGGCCCTATTTATAATGGTCCAGTGTATGATGTGCCCAATGGATGCTGCTCCAGTGTATGATGGGCCTATATAATACTTCATACATAATGGGCCCCATTTATAATGCTCCAGTGTATAATGGGCCCCGTATATGATGCTCCAGTGTATGATGGGCCCCATTTATAATGCTCCAGTATATGATGGGCCCCATGGATGATGCTCCAGAGTATGATGGGCCTATATAATGCTCCTATATAATGGGCCCCATTTATAATGCTCCAGTGTATAATGGGCCCCGTATATGCTGCTCCAATGTATGATGGACCACATTTATAATGCTCCAGTGTATGATGGGCCCCATGGATGATGCTCCAGTGTTGATGGGCCAATAAAATGCTTCATATTTAATTGGCCCCATATGATGCTCCCATATATGATGGGCCCCTTGGATGATGCTCCAGTGTATGATGGGCCTATATAATGCTCCACATATAATGGGCCTCATTTATAATGCTCTAGTGTATAATGGGCCCTGTATATCTGCTCCAGTGTCTGATGGGCCCCATTTATAATGCTCCAGTATATGATTGGTCCCATTGATGATGCTCCAGTGTATGATGGGCCATATAATACTCCATATATAACAGGCCCATTAAAAATGCTCCAGTGTATAATGGGCCCCATAATGCTGCTTCAGTGTCTAATGGGGTCCATTTATAAAGCTCCATTTCTGATGGGCCCCATGAATGATACTCCAGTGCATAATGGGCCTAGATAATGCTCCATATATAATGGGCCCCATTTATAATGCCCCATTGTACAATGGGCCCCATGGATGCTGCTCCAGTGTATGATTGGCCTATATAATGCTCCATATATAATCGGTCCCTATTTATAATGGTCCAGTGTAATGATGTGCCCAATGGATGCTGCTCCAGTGTTATGATGGGCCTATATAATGCTACATATATAATGGGCCCCATTTATAATGCTCTAGTGTATAATGGGCCCTGTATATTCTGCACCAGTGTCTGATGGGCCCCATTTATAATGCTCCAGTGTATGATGGGCCCCATGGATGATGCTCCAGTGTATGATGGGCTAATATAATACTCCATATATAACAGGCCCCATTAATAATGCTCCAGTGTATAATGGGCCCCATATATGCTGCTTCAGTGTCTAATGGGTCCATTTATAAAGCTCCAGTTTCTTCTGGGCCTCATGGATGATACTCCAGTGCATGATGGGCCTAGATAATGCTCCATATATAATGGGCCCCATTTATAATGCCCCATTGTACAAAGGGCCCCATGGATGCTGCTCCAGTGTATGATTGGCCTATATAATGCTCCATATATAATCGGCCCTATTTATAATGGTCCAGTGTATGATGTGCCCAATGGATGCTGCTCCAGTGTTATGATGGGCCTATATAATGCTACATATATAATGGGCCCCATATATAATGCTCTACTGTATAATGGGCCCTGTATATTCTGCTCCAGTGTCTGATGGGCCCCATTTATAATGCTCCAGTGTATGATGGGCCCCATGGACGATGCTCCAGTGTATGATGGGCCAATATAATACTCCATATATAACGGGCCCCATTAATAATGCTCCAGTGTATAATGGGTACCATATATGCTGCTTCAGTGTCTAATGGGGTCCATTTATAAAGCTCCAGTTTCTGATGGGCCCCATCAATGATACTCCAGTGTATGGTGGGCGTATATAATGCTCCATATATAATGGGCCCCATTTATAATGCTCCATTGTACGATGGGCCCTATGGATGCTGCTCCAGTGTATGATTGGCCTATATAATGCCCCATATATAATGGGCCCTATTTATAATGGTCCAGTGTATGATGTGCCCAATGGATGCTGCTCCAGTGTATGATGGGCCTATATAATGCTCCTATATAATGGGCCCCATTTATAATGCTCCAGTGTATAATGGGCCCCGTATATGATGCTCCAGTGTATGATGGGCCCCATTTATAATGCTCCAGTATGTGATGGGCCCCATGGATGATGCTCCAGTGTATGATGGGCCTATATAATGCTCCTATATAATGGGCCCCATTTATAATGCTCCAGTGTATAATGGGCCCCGTATATGCTGCTTCAATGTATGATGGACCACATTTATAATGCTCCAGTGTATGATGGGCCCCATGGATGATGCTCCAGTTTATGATGGGCCTATATAATGTTCCTATATAATGGACCCCCTTTTTAATGCTCCAGTGTATATTGGTTCCCGTATATGTTGCTTCAGTGTATGATGGGCCCCATTTATAATGCTCCAGTGTATGATGAGCCCCATGGATGATGCTCCAGTGTATGATGGGCCTATATAATGCTCCATATATAATGGGCCACATTTATAATGCTCCAGTGTATAATGGGCCCCGTATATGCTGCTCCAGTGTCTAATGGGCCCCATTTATAATGCTCCAGTGTTCGATAGGCATCATGGATGATGCTCCAGTTTATGATGGGCCAATATAATGCTCCATATATGATGGGCCCCATGGATGATGCTCCATTGTATGATGGGCCTATATAATGCTCCATATATAATGGGCCCCATTTATAATGCTCCAGGGACAATGGGCCCCGTATGTGCTTCTCCAGTGTTTGATGGGCACCAGTTATAATGCTCTAGTGTATATTGGGCCCCATGGATGATGCTCCAGTGTATGATGGGCCAATTAAATGCTCCATATATAATGGGCCCCATATGATGCTCCAGTATATGATAGGCCCCATGGATGATGCTCCAGTGTATGATGGGCCTATATAATGCTTCATATATAATGGGCCCCATTTATAATGCTCCAATGTATAATGGGCCCCATATATGCGCTCCAGTGTCTGATGGGCCCCATTTATAATGCTCCAGTGTATGATGGTCCCATGGATGATGCTCAAGTGTATGGTGGGCCAAAATTATGCTACATATATAATGGGCCCCATATGATGCTCCAGTATATGATGGGCCCATGGATGACGCTCCAGTGTATGATGGGCCTATATAATGCTACATATATAATGGGCCCCAATTATAATGCTCCAGTGTATAATGGGCCCCGTATATGCTGCTCCAGTGTATGATGGCCACATTTATAATGCTCCAGTGTATGATGGGCCCCATGGATGATGCTCCAGTGTATGATGGGCCAATATAATGCTTCATATTTAATTGGCCCCATATGATGCTCCAGTATATGATGGGCCCCATGGATGATGCTCCAGTGTATGATGGGCCAATATAATACTCCATATATAACAGGCCCCAATAATAATGCTCCAGTGTATAATGGGCCCCATATATGCTGCTTCAGTGTCTAATGAGGTCCATTCATAAAGCTCCAGTTTCTGATGGGCCCCATGGATGATACTCCAGTGTATGATGGGCCTAGATAATGCTCCATTTATAATGGGCCCCATTTATAATGCCCCATTGTACAATGGGCCCCATGGATGCTGCTCCAGTGTATGATTGGCCTATATAATGCTCCATATATAATGGGCCCTATTTATAATGGTCCAGTGTATGATGTGCCCAATGGATGCTGCTCCAGTGTTATGATGGGCCTATATAATGCTTCATATATAATGGGCCCCATTTATAATGCTCCAGTGTATAATGGACCCTGTATATTCTGCTCCAGTGTCTGATGGGCCCCATTTATAATGCTCCAGTGTATGATGGGCCCCATGGATGATGCTCCAGTGTATGATGGGCCAATATAATACTCCATATATAACGGGCCCCATTAATAATGCTCCAGTGTATAATGGGCCCCATATATGCTGCTTCAGTGTCTAATGGGGTCCATTTATAAAGCTCCAGTTTCTGATGGGCCCCATGGATGATACTCCAGTGTATGATGGGCCTATATAATGCTCCAAATATAATGGGCCCCATTTATAATGCTCCATTGTACGATGGGCCCCATGGATGCTGCTCCAGTGTATGATTGGCCTATATAATGCCCCATATATAATGGGCCCTATTTATAATGGTCCAGTGTATGATGTGCCCAATGGATGCTGCTCCAGTGTATGATGGGCCTATATAATACTTCATATATAATGGGCCCCATTTATAATGCTCCAGTGTATAATGGGCCCCGTATATGATGCTCCAGTGTATGATGGGCCCCATTTATAATGCTCCAGTATATGATGGGCCCCATGGATGATGCTCCAGTGTATGATGGGCCTATATAATGCTCCTATATAATGGGCCCCATTTATAATGCTCCAGTGTATAATGGGCCCCATATATGCTGCTCCAATGTATGATGAACCACATTTATAATGCTCCAGTGTATGATGGGCCCCATGGATGATGCTCCAGTTTATGATGGGCCTATATAATGTTCCTATATAATGGGCCCCCTTTTTAATGCTCCAGTGTATATTGGTTCCCGTATATGTTGCTTCAGTGTATGATGGGCCCCATTTATAATGCTCCAGTGTATGATGAGCCCCATGGATGATGCTCCAGTGTATGATGGGCCTATATAATGCTCCATATATAATGTGCCACATTTATAATGCTCCAGTGTATAATGGGCCCCGTATATGCTGCTCCAGTGTCTAATGGGCCCCATTTATAATGCTCCAGTGTTTGATAGGCATCATGGATGATGCTCCAGTTTATGATGGGCCAATATAATGCTCCAGTATATGATGGGCCCCATGGATGATGCTCCATTGTATGATGGGCCTATATAATGCTCCATATATAATGGGCCCCATTTATAATGCTCCAGGGGACAATGGGCCCCGTATGTGCTTCTCCAGTGTTTGATGGGCACCAGTTATAATGCTCTAGTGTATATTGGGCCCCATGGATGATGCTCCAGTGTATGATGGGCCAATTAAATGCTCCATATATAATGGGCCCCATATGATGCTCCAGTATATGATAGGCCCCATGGATGATGCTCCAGTGTATGATGGGCCTATATAATGCTTCATATATAATGGCCCCATTTATAATGCTCCAATGTATAATGGCCCCATATATGCTGCTCCAGTGTCTGATGGGCCCCATTTATAATGCTCCAGTGTATGATGGTCCCCATGGATGATGCTCAAGTGTATGGTGGGCCAAAATTATGCTACATATATAATGGGCCCCATATGATGCTCCAGTATATGATGGGTCCCATGGATGACGCTCCAGTGTATGATGGGCCTATATAATGCTACATATATAATGGGCCCCAATTATAATGCTCCAGTGTATAATGGGCCCCGTATATGCTGCTCCAGTGTATGATGGGCCACATTTATAATGCTCCAGTGTATGATGGGCCCCATGGATGATGCTCCAGTGTATGATGGGCCAATATAATGCTTCATATTTAATTGGCCCCATATGATGCTCCAGTATATGATGGGCCCCATGGATGATGCTCCAGTGTATGATGGGCCAATATAATACTCCATATATAACAGGCCCCAATAATAATGCTCCAGTGTATAATGGGCCCCATATATGCTGCTTCAGTGTCTAATGAGGTCCATTCATAAAGCTCCAGTTTCTGATGGGCCCCATGGATGATACTCCAGTGTATGATGGGCCTAGATAATGCTCCATTTATAATGGGCCCCATTTATAATGCCCCATTGTACAATGGGCCCCATGGATGCTGCTCCAGTGTATGATTGGCCTATATAATGCTCCATATATAATGGCCCTATTTATAATGGTCCAGTGTATGATGTGCCCAATGGATGCTGCTCCAGTGTTATGATGGGCCTATATAATGCTTCATATATAATGGGCCCCATTTATAATGCTCCAGTGTATAATGGACCCTGTATATTCTGCTCCAGTGTCTGATGGGCCCCATTTATAATGCTCCAGTGTATGATGGCCCCATGGATGATGCTCCAGTGTATGATGGGCCAATATAATACTCCATATATAACGGGCCCCATTAATAATGCTCCAGTGTATAATGGGCCCCATATATGCTGCTTCAGTGTCTAATGGGGTCCATTTATAAAGCTCCAGTTTCTGATGGGCCCCATGGATGATACTCCAGTGTATGATGGGCCTATATAATGCTCCAAATATAATGGGCCCCATTTATAATGCTCCATTGTACGATGGGCCCCATGGATGCTGCTCCAGTGTATGATTGGCCTATATAATGCCCCATATATAATGGGCCCTATTTATAATGGTCCAGTGTATGATGTGCCCAATGGATGCTGCTCCAGTGTATGATGGGCCTATATAATACTTCATATATAATGGGCCCCATTTATAATGCTCCAGTGTATAATGGGCCCCGTATATGATGCTCCAGTGTATGATGGGCCCCATTTATAATGCTCCAGTATATGATGGGCCCCATGGATGATGCTCCAGTGTATGATGGGCCTATATAATGCTCCTATTATAATGGGCCCCATTTATAATGCTCCAGTGTATAATGGGCCCCGTATATGCTGCTCCAATGTATGATGAACCACATTTATAATGCTCCAGTGTATGATGGGCCCCATGGATGATGCTCCAGTTTATGATGGGCCTATATAATGTTCCTATATAATGGGCCCCCTTTTTAATGCTCCAGTGTATATTGGTTCCCGTATATGTTGCTTCAGTGTATGATGGGCCCCATTTATAATGCTCCAGTGTATGATGAGCCCCATGGATGATGCTCCAGTGTATGATGGGCCTATATAATGCTCCATATATAATGTGCCACATTTAATGCTCCAGTGTATAATGGGCCCCGTATATGCTGCTCCAGTGTCTAATGGGCCCCATTTATAATGCTCCAGTGTTTGATAGGCATCATGGATGATGCTCCAGTTTATGATGGGCCAATATAATGCTCCATATATAATGGGCCCCATATGATGCTCCAGTATATGATGGGCCCCATGGATGATGCTCCATTGTATGATGGGCCTATATAATGCTCCATATATAATGGGCCCCATTTATAATGCTCCAGTGGACAATGGGCCCGTATGTGCTTCTCCAGTGTCTGATGGGCACCAGTTATAATGCTCTAGTGTATATTGGGCCCCATGGATGATGCTCCAGTGTATGATGGGCCAATTAAATGCTCCATATATAATGGGCCCCATATGATGCTCCAGTATATGATAGGCCCCATGGATGATGCTCCAGTGTATGATGGGCCTATATAATGCTTCATATATAATGGGCCCCATTTAAAATGCTCCAATGTATAATGGGCCCCATATATGCTGCTCCAGTGTCTGATGGGCCCCATTTATAATGCTCCAGTGTATGATGGTCCCCATGGATGATGCTCAAGTGTATGATGGGCCAAAATAATTCTACATATATAATGGGCCCCATATGATGCTCCATTATATGATGGGCCCCATGGATGACGCTCCAGTGTATGATGGGCCTATATAATGCTACATATATAATGGGCCCCAATTATAATGCTCCAGTGTATAATGGGCCCCGTATATGCTGCTCCAGTGTATGATGGGCCACATTTATAATGCTCCAGTGTATGATGGGCCCCATGGATGATGCTCCAGTGCATGATGGGCCAATATAATACTCCATATATAACGGGCCCCATTAATAATGCTCCTGTGTATAATGGGCCCCATATATGCTGCTTCAGTGTCTAATGGGGTCCATTTATAAAGCTCCAGTTTCTGATGGACCCCATGGATGATGCTCCAGTGTATGATGGGCCTATATAATGCTCCATATATAATGGGCCCCATTTATAATGCCCCATTGTACGATGGGCCCCATGGATGCTGCTCCAGTTTATGATTGGCCTATATAATGCTCCATATATAATGGGCCCTATTTATAATAGTCCAGTGTATGATGTGCCCAATGGATGCTGCTCTAGTGTATAATGGGCCTGTATAATGCTTCATATATAATGGGCCCCATTTATAATGCTCCAGTGTATAATGGGCCCCGTATATGATGCTCCAGTGTATGATGGGCCCCATTTATAATGCTCCAGTGTATGATGGGCCCCATGGATGATGCTCCAGTGTATGATGGGCCTATATAATGCTCCTATATAATGGGCCCCATTTATAATGCTCCAGTGTATAATGCGCCCCGTATATGCTGCTCCAGTATATGATGGACCACATTTATAATGCTCCAGTGTATGATGGGCCCCATGGATGATGCTCCAGTTTATTATGGGCCTATATTATGTTCCTATATAATGGGCCCCCTTTTTAATGCTCCAGTGTATATTGGTTCCCGTATATGCTGCTCCAGTGTATGATGGGCCACATTTATATTGCTCCAGTGTATGATGGCCCCATGGATGATGCTCCAGTGTATGATGGGCCTATATAATGCTCTATATATAATTGGCTCCATATGATGCTCCAGTATATGGTGGGCCCCATGGATGATGCTTCAGTGTATGATCCTCCAGTGTATGATGATCCCCATGCATGATGCTCCAGTGTATGATGGGCCTATTTAATGCTCCATACTGTATATAATGTGCCCCATTTATATGGCTCCAGTGTATAATGGGTCCCATCTATTATGCTCAAGTGTTTGATGGGCCCCATATATAATTCTTCAGTGTATAATGCTCCCCATATATTGCTACAAACATAAAAATAATGAAATACCTCTCCTCGCTGGCCACTGCTCTACTCTGGACTCCTCAGCATCGCCATCTTCCAGGTCTCTGCACTTGGACTGTTCAGGCAGAGAGCGTACAGACGTGACATCATCGCGCTCTCTGACCTGATTGTCACTGTCAGGAAACGCGGAAGACGTCACAGCGGTGGAGCATGGAGAGGTAAGTATTGCAAGTGCTGGGGCCCTGAACTAGCAGGGGGGGCCCACTCATGGGTGAGTGCACTGGCACAGGGCCCCTCATAGTATGCCGGTGTGTTTGATGGCGAGTAGGTCCCCCCACCATCAGAGACACTTTTGCGTACTATGAGGGGCCCTTTGCCAGTGCTGTCGCCCACAAGTGGGCCCCCCCACCTGCTCAGGGCACCTGCACTTGCCCGGGTGCGCAAGGTGCTGAAGCCGGCCCTGGGGGGGTACAGCCCATTTAGGGAGGTGGAAAAACTGGCATATGTTGAAGTATAGGCTGGACGTTCAGCAGCTGCAAATGGAGGAATTGGAGAAGGCGGAGGAAGAGGAGGACAAAGCGAGCCATTTTGCTGGCAACCTATGAGTCATCAGGGGAAGGTGGTACAAAATCCTTTGAAACCCAGGCATGGTTCATTTTTATGAAGGTGAGATCACCAACATTTTGGTTCGACAGCCGGGTCCTTCTTTCTGTCAGGATTGATCCAGCTGCACTGAAGACTCTTTCTGATAGCACAAGACCAGCAGGGCAAGCAAGCTCCTGTAAAGCATATTGTGCCAATTCAGGCCAGGTTTCCAGTTTACAGGCCCAGTAGTCATAGGGGAATGAACTGTGAGGGAGAACATCGATAGTGGAGGAGAGGTAATTTTGATCCATTGTTGACAACTAGTGTTGAGCATTCCGATACCGCAAGTATCGGGTATCGGCCGATATTCGCTGTATCGGAATTCCGATACTTAGTTCCGATATTTTTCCTATATCGTATACCGGAATCGGAAGTTCCCATAATTCTTTGAGAGGCACTGTGATTTTAGTCAGCCAATGAGGAATCCTACGAAGTGTGGGCACATCCTGCACTGCTGCGGTCATCTTAACTAATGGCATGGCTGTGATTGGCTGCTGAAATGATGTCAGAATGCACTATAAAAGGCACCGCCGCCATTTTAGCGTCACTGTGCTGTGAACTCAGTTAGGGACAGAACGCTGCTCTGCTGACTCTGAGGGACAGTTAGAGATTGCGATTTTGTGTACTGTGCTTTAGGCAGGCTATTTTACCAACCGCTGTGTAAAGCTTCCTTTTGCCTTGCAGTGTTGTTTTAACAGCTCTGTGCAAGGTGTGTGTGTGAGAGTGCAGGTGACGCTGCAGTTTGCTCTGCATCCACCGCTGTTTGTAGGCATCTGCACGTGTCACTCACTTACTCTTTTTTTTATTTTATTTTGTGGAATTGGTGGAGCTCCATTCAATAGAAATTAACAGTGATCTATTAGTGTGACGCGCTTCCATCCGTATACAATACATTGGTTGCAAACACTAGAAGTACAGAAAGGAGCCTTTCACAGATAGTGAACAGTTGTGTGCAGTGTTCACTGTAGTCTGTGAGCTTTTCATTTTTTGAGTGCAGATTACGCTCCAGTTAGTTCTTCAACCACTGCTGGTTGTAGTCTGCTGAGCGTGTGTCACTGCCTCATCCTTCACATTTTTCTCAAATTGGTGCTGCTCCATTATATTTGAAAAAAATCTAATCTATTAGTGTGACGCGCTTCCATCCGTATACAATACATTGGTTGCAAACACTATAGAAGTACAGAAAGGGGCCTTTCACAGATAGTGAACAGTTGTGTGCAGTGTTCACTGTAGTCTGTGAGCTTTTCATTTTTTGAGTGCCGATTACGCTCCAGTTAGTTCTTCAACCACTGCTGGTTGTAGTCTGCTGAGCGTGTGTCACTGCCTCATCCTTCACATTTTTCTCAAATTGGTGCTGCTCCATTATATTTGAAAAAAATCTAATCTATTAGTGTGACGCGTTTCCATCTGTATACAATACATTGGTTGCAAACACTATAGAAGTACAGAAAGGAGCCTTTCACATATAGTGAACAGTTGTGTGCAGTGTTCACTGTAGTCTGTGAGCTTTTCATTTTTTGAGTGCCGATTACGCTCCAGTTAGTTCTTCAACCACTGCTGGTTGTAGTCTGCTGAGCGTGTGTCACTGCCTCATCCTTCACATTTTTCTCAAATTGGTGCTGCTCCATTATATTTGAAAAAAATCTAATCTATTAGTGTGACGCGCTTCCATCCGTATACAATACATTGGCTGCAAACACTATAGAAGTACAGAAAGGAGCCTTTCACAGATAGTGAACAGTTGCGTGCAGTGTTCACTGTAGTCTGTGAGCTTTTCATTTTTTGAGTGCAGATTACGCTCCAGTTAGTTCTTCAACCACTGCTGGTTGTAGTCTGCTGAGCGTGTGTCACTGCCTCATCCTTCACATTTTTCTCAAATTGGTGCTGCTCCATTATATTTGAAAAAAATCTAATCTATTAGTGTGACGCGCTTCCATCCGTTTACAATACATTGGTTGCAAACACTATAGAAGTACAGAAAGGAGCCTTTCACAGATAGTGAACAGTTGTGTGCAGTGTTCACTGTAGTCTGTGAGCTTTTCATTTTTTGAGTGCAGATTACGCTCCAGTTAGTTCTTCAACCACTGCTGGTTGTAGTCTGCTGAGCGTGTGTCACTGCCTCATCCTTCACATTTTTCTCAAATTGGTGCTGCTCCATTATATTTGAAAAAAATCTAATCTATTAGTGTGACGCGCTTCCATCCGTATACAATACATTGGTTGCAAACACTATAGAAGTACACAAAGGGGCCTTTCACAGCTACTGAACAGTTGTCTGCAGTGTTCACTGTAGTCTGTGAGCTTTTCATTTTTTGAGTGCAGATTACGCTCCAGTTAGTTCTTCAACCACTGCTGGTTGTAGTCTGCTGAGCGTGTGTCACTGCCTCATCCTTCACATTTTTCTCAAATTGGTGCTGCTCCATTATATTTGAAAAAAATCTAATCTATTAGTGTGACGCGCTTCCATCCGTATACAATACATTGGTTGCAAACACTATAGAAGTACACAAAGGGGCCTTTCACAGCTACTGAACAGTTGTCTGCAGTGTTCACTGCAGTCTTTGAGGAATAACCACACTTAGGCCTTATAACTTTTCTGACTTTCTTTATCAATCTACCAAGATGAAGAAGGCAGGGAGTAAGGCACGTGGTCGTGGCCATGGAGTTTCAGCAGGGAGAGGACGTGGGGACTCTGTGGCTGCTGCCGCACCCAGTGACACAGCATCCACCAGTTTTCCCCGTGAGCGTTCCTTTATGCGCACTTTTGTAGGAGCTCGGCGTACCCCCCTGCTGCGGGAAGAACAAATTGAAGCCGTTGTTGGTTGGATGGCAGCCAATGCATCGACTTCAATTGCTTCCACCTCCTCTCAGGACCACAGCACTATTGAACAACCATCTGTCTCTTCACCGCCTGCCAAATTGTCCAGGCAGTCAGAGAGCTCTGTAAAGGAGCCAGCTGAGTCTCTGCTTCTGTTCTTAGAATCTGTTGGCTTGCAAACAGGGGCCCAGCCAAGCAGCATTCTGGAATGTGAAGAAGAGGCAGTATGCAGTGATGCGCAACAGCTGTGTCTCTCTGAATGTGAAGAGGCGGGTGAGCCAGTGCCGATGGTCAGCACACCACAGAACGCATCTGATGATGATGAGACTCAGGTGCCAGTTTCTGTTGAGCATGGTGCTGGCAAGACCACCCAACAGCAGCAGGTGTTGGAAGAGGGTAGTGGAGATGATGAGGTCCAAGACCCAACTTGGCATGAGGAACAGGAAGGTGATGGTAGCAGCTCTGAGGAAGAGATTGCCCCAACGGTCCAAACAGTAGTGAGAGGTAGGCTGCAGACTCGGTTGCCTGTAGCCTCCAGTTTGGCACCCGTTCGTAGCAGTTCTCTTCCAACAGCCAAAACGGGCGCTCCCAGGACTTGCACTGCGTGGTCCTTTTTTGACACACTTGCAGATGATATTTGCTGTCAAATGCAAGCTGTGTAATCAAAAAGTAAAAAGAGGTAAAAGTGTCAGTAACCTTAATACCACAAATATGTGGAAACATGTGCGGTCAAAGCACGTGGTTGAGTTATAAAGACACACTGGAGATGTAGGCCAACCTACAGCAGCACCTACATCTTCAGCTCGTGTTGTAGCCTCTTCCTCCAGCTCACACACAGCTGGTTCGGCTTCCTCACAGGATCGCCATGGAAGAACCTCTGTCACTGTTGTCCAGAGACCCAGTGTTATTCCACCCACAGCTGCAAGTTCCCTGTCATCCTCACACTCCCAGGCCACAAAACAGCCATCGGTAGCACAGGCATGGGATAAAAGACGGCCATACTCGGCAAACCATCCACGAGCACAGGCTCTGAATGCTGGCATTGCAAAACTCCTGTCCCTTGAAATGCTGTCATTCAGGCTGGTGGAGACTGACAGTTTCCGTAACTTAATGGCATTGACAGTCCCACAATACAATGTGCCCAGCCGATTTTATTTCAGCAGGCAAGCCGTCCCTGGTCTGCAAAAGCATGTTGAGGGAAAAATTAAACATGCGCTACTAAACGCCGTCAGTAGCAAGGTCCACCTGACCACCGATGCGTGGACCAGTACCCATGGCCAGGGACGATACCTTTCCCTCACTGCCCATTGGGTCAATGTTGTGGAGCCGGGTACAGATCTTGCGAGTGGCGCTGTACGTGTTCTGCCAACTCCAAGGATTGCAGGAATCCAGTCTGTCCACATTGACTCCTCCTCCTACTCCAGTTCCTCAGAATCATCGCTGCAGGAGCCGTCACGGTCTACCTCCACATGGACCCGTGAACGCTTACCTGTTGCGACCGATATGAGCACAGCCGTGGCCAAACGTCAACAGGCCATCCTGAAATTAATTCCCATGGGGAATCGAAGCCACACAGCGCAGGAGCTCTGGAATGCCATCAAGCAGGAGAGCGACGTGTGGTTTTTGCCAGCGAATCTCCAGCCAGGCTTGGTAGTGTGTGACAATGGCCGAAATCTGGTGGCAGCTCTGGGCCTTGGCAACCTCACTCACATACCATGTCTGGCACATGTGCTCAACTTGGTCGTGCAGAGTTTTTTGAGGGACTATCCGGATCTTGATGCACTGCTGCACAAGGTCCGCCTAGAGTGCGCTCACTTGCGACGTTCCAGCATGGCCAGATCGCGCATTGCAGCTCTGCAACACAGATTTCGCCTTCCTGAACATCGCATCATATGTGACGTACCCACCAGGTGGAATTCCACGTTACATATGTTGGAGCGGTTGTGTGAGCAGCAGCCAGCAGTAATGGAGTATCAGCTGCATCAGGCGCAATCAACTCGCAGTTTGCGCCGCTCACACTTCACCACTACTGAGTGGGCCTCTATGAAGGACATCTGCCACGTTTTGCGTGCGTTTGATGAGTCAACGCGGATGGCGAGTGCAGATGATGCACTAGTCAGCCTGACTGTCCCCCTTATCTGCCTGCTTCAAAAAACACTGCAAGCACTAAGGGATGAGGTTTTGGAAGAGGTGGAGGATGAGGAGTCACAAATTCCATCACCTTCTGGACAGTCAGCGCAACGTGGTTCCTCACAAAGGGCTGGGCAGGGCTCACTTTGTGAGGAGGATGAGGAGGAGTCAATGGAGGAGGAAGACATCGCTCCAGAGGGAGGTACACAACGCTCTAGTCAGTATGTAGAGCGAGGGTGGGGTGATGCAGAGCAGGCAGAGATGACGCCTCATTGCAGGGGACAGCGTTTCTTGGCCAGTTGGGAGTCTGCAGCACATGGTTGATTTCATGCTGCAGTGCCTGAGAAACGACCGCCGCATCGCCCACATTCTCACCACGTCTGATTATTGGGTGTACACCCTCCTAGACCCTCGCTACCGGGACAACTTACAAAGCCTCATCACACCGTTGAACCGGGAGCATAAAATGCGGGAGTACCAAGACACACTGGTGCAATCCATAATATTCTCCATTCCAGCCCAGAGCACTGCTGCTGCTACTGCTTTACAAAGCAGCTCTGTGCGTCGAGGCAGTGGAGACAGCTCTGCAACAAGAGGGAGCACAAGCAGCGCCTCTGCACAGGGCAAGACCAGTATGTTCCAAATGTGGCGAAGTTTTGTGGCAGCGCCACAAATGTCTACACCATCCGAGACGGCTCCAGTCAGCAGGAGGCAACGTTTCCGTAAGATGGTGACAGACTACATGTCTTTCCCTCTCAGTGTACTCCCAGATGGCTCTTCCCCATTCAAGTTTTGGGTCTCTAAGCTGGATACATGGCCAGAGCTTAGCCAGTATGCATTGGAGGTTCTGGCTTGCCCTGCTGCCAGTGTATTATCGGAGCGCGTCTTTAGTGCTGCAGGTGGTGTACTAACAGACCGTCGCATGCGACTATCCTCCGATAATGTAGACCGGCTTACTTTTCTGAAAATGAACAAGGCATGGATCTCGCCAGAATTTGTCTGTCCGTTTTCAGATTAAATAACTGGTTCGCAACGTTATCCATGTCTCCTGTTATGTTCATCTTTCTACCACCTGAACTCTACTCCCTGGGCTACAACACTGCCAGTTGCTGCTCAGAAGTGTCGTGTCCACAGACCAATACACAAGCTATAGTGTTAGTGGGGTTCAGTAACGCCAGCTGTTCCCTGCTGTGTGTCCGGCAAGAAGTCTCCTGTTCCCTTCATATGCACAGAAAAACCCATGTGGAACATGCTCCAAATAGGGAAGAGCCGTCACCCTGATTGTTATGCTTAAAACAGGAAATTGTGAAGTTTTCCAGGCCTAGAATGATAAATTTTTATAACAAATATGGACAAATAATAATTTGTCATCACAGCGCATATCTGCACATGTCTATTAGAAATGGTAACAAAAACTAAAACATAGTGTTCACTTTTTGAAATTAATGCATAAAAGTACATTTCATACTTATCAATTAATGCTTTTTAAGGAACTTTATCTGTACCTGTAAGATAATGCAAGTCAATGGATGTACGAATCATAAAATCCTCATCATCATCATCACGAGTTTTATTTATGACAGACATTATAAAATACACATACTGATGCCAACTGTAACTTCACACACCATATATGAAATGGCCAGCATCTAAACCTGGTAATAATGTGCAATAATAAATTATTACATCTAGAAAGTGCATCATGCATACTGACAATAGGTAATTATACCTGCAAGTGCTGTTGAAACAAGCACAACAGATATAAATTAATAATGGTATATAGGTATCACAGTGCATAGTTACTCATGGACAATGTCGATGTAATACTGTACCTCAATAAAGTCAGCGTCAACCATTATGCTTGTTAGTCTTGTAGATTGTTAAAGAGGGAACGTGCTTTTTTTGTTGGTCATAGGTGGAGTATTAGACAGTAAATGATTTCTGCTGTCGTATTTTTGGCGTCCCTAGGGCACAATAACGCTGCGTAACGTCACATTTTATAGAGTCATCTAATTGACACACGCTACCCTACCCTACGCGTGACAGTAGGAAGGTAGTGTTGACGGATAAAGCCTTGCGCAACCAGACATGCTTTTACCCTCTTCAACACTGTACAAGCAAAAAATGCATGATTGCAGCGCAGACTTTATTGACGTACAGTATAACATCGCCATTACCCATCAGAGGCTGTCCACTGTCTGATACAGACATAGAATATACCTTTGCTATCCGTAGCCTTTGTTTCACCTACACTTGCAGGCACACACTTACATTGTGACAATGCATAATGTTTTTTAAATGGTTATTTTTTATCGTACATTATTGCGTCATCACATTGATGAGTCCATGCTGGACATGTCAAACATGCTGTACAAAGTAACGATTTTATTAACTTAAATAATTGAAATGTCTGTGACTGTCACATATAAATTGCAATGATGATGATGAGTGACTATTACAAAATCCATTGTCTTCACTATGTTATGGTTTAACATAGCGTTCCTTAAGCATTATTCATAAATACAAAAATGGACTTTTATTCTTAAATTTACAACACTATATTTTGTAACCAACTTTTTGGGTGGTGTGTTGTTCCATTTCTTGTTGGCATGTGCATATATGCGTTTATATTTGCAGGGTCTTTATTTTTATTCTTGAAGTTAGGAAACATGTGTATCTTCGTACCGTGTTAGCCAGTAGATAGAAAAATATTTAGACTTGAGAGTCCGCAGTGGTTGATACCTTTTAATGGATAACTGAAAAGATGGTAACAAATTGCAAGCTTTCGAGGCTACTCACGTCTCTTCATCAGGCAAAGACTAAAACAAAAAATTAAGCATCACATATTTCTATACACAACAGGACACAGGAATAGTGCAATAGGTAAGACAAGTAAGTCACGTGTAGCAGAACTGTCATTATGACAGAGGGATGAACATAAATATTGGAACAGTTCCTAGATAAGGATAGAAAGTTTTATTGCCCTCTGATTGGGGTCTGGTTTTGTGTTTTCATGCCCCTGGAAGGGCAGAGACGCAGATTCCTTAATTGATATAGAATGACATAAATCCGTGTGATCTATTCATTCCATCACTAAGAGTGTCAAAGGTCATGATGAGCTTATATTCTGAAACCTTTGTATCTTTCTCATATTTGAAGTTATATTTTAATACCAGTAATTCCATATCCATCATGCTATGACCGGGCATACAAAAGTGTTTTGCCACAGGTAAATCCATTATTTTTTCTCTTATTGTGTGGCGCTGATAATTCATCCTTGTTCTCATTTTTTGGCCGGTCTCCCCTCACTTGTCCCTCCCTCACTTGTCTTACCTATTCCTGTGTCCTGTTGTGTGTAGAAATATGTGATTCTTCATTTTTTGTTTTAGTCTTAGCCTGATGAAGAGACCTGAGTAGTCTCGAAAGCTTGGAATTTGTTACCATCTTTTCAGTTAGCCATTAAACGGTATCAACCACTGAGGACTCTCAAGTCTAAATATTTTTCTATTCTTGGAATTGAAATTCATCATTTTATTGTCCTAGTAAAACTTCATTTATTCTTGTTTGAAGTACATACATTTGCAATGGCCACGTAACAAGGCAATAACTCAATATTTTATGCCTACACCCTCCTTGACCCTGGGCTTCAACACCGCCAGTTGCTGCTCAGAAGAGTTAGATGCACAGATGAAAACAATCGCTGATGTGTTTGTGGGGTTCAGTAACGCCTGCTGTTCCCCTGCTGTGTGTCTGGCAAAAATTACTGCTGCTAACTACAACTTCAACTTCAAACATCTCATACAAGGCCTCTGCCTACACCCTCCTTGACCCTGGACTTCAACACCGCCAGTTGCTGCTCAGAAGTGTTAGATGCACAGATGAAAACAATCGCTGATGTGTTTGTGGGGTTCAGTAACGCCTGCTGTTCCCCTGCTGTGTGTCTGGCAAAAATTACTGCTGCTAACTACAACTTCAACTTCAAACATCTCATACAAGGCCTCTGCCTACACCCTCCTTGACCCTGGGCTTCAACACCACCAGTTGCTGCTCAGAAGTGTTAGATGCACAGATGAAAACAATAGCTGATGTGTTTGTGGGGTTCAGTAACGCCTGCTGTTCCCATGCTGTGTGTCCGGCAAAAATTACTGCTAGCTACCTACACATGGTGAAAAAAGCATGACATGTCAAAGTGTCTAGTGCTACACATAGATATGAGGCTACACCCTGATTTCTAAGCTGTAAACATTTGAAACGTCAGCTTTAAAACCATAAAATGATTAGTCTTTGTCACAAATCTGTAACAAAATAATTGTGACATATTATTTCAGATATGCACATGTCGAAAACAAATGCTAACACAAAAGCCTAGTTATGCTATAGGATACTGATGGTCAACCTTGTCACTCCATAGCTTAGACAAATCCAACTCACATCATGACTCAAATGCTGCAATGTTGGAAGTGCATAATGTGGGTTGAACTTTGACAACAGCTGCAGTGCGAAGGTTAGACTTCAGTGTTCTTGGCTTTTAAATAAAAGCATACAAGTAAATATAATAATCCAATGTTGATTAAGGGACGTGATGTACACCTGTAATATTGTGCAAACAATGCATGTAGGAATAGTCCTTTTCAACATTACTTATATATGTGTCATTTTAAAAAATACATATTTAATTAGAAAGTTAACAGCCCATATCATAAAGGTCCTTCATGTAAACATGATAATCGCTAACAAAATCATGCATTACCTTGTTAAAGTCAACAGTGCATAGTCACAATAGCAAAATATATACCTGTAAGTGGTGCTGAAAGAACGACAACTGATAGAATAGGTGAATGATATCTATTTATCAGACTGAATAGTGACACCTGTACAATGTCGATATAATACTGTACCTTAACAAAACAGCTGTGTCACACCTCACACTCGTTTTTCTTGTAGCTTGTTATGTAATAGGGCACATGCGTGTATGTTTCATCATAGGTGCATGTTTACTGAGTAAAGCAGTCATGACAACGCCTTTGTGTTGTCGGTACGCTTGCGATGATGAACGATGCGCACCGTGAATGTTAGTCTGCGTCATAAGACGCACAGACGCTCCAATACCCAACGCGTCACAGCAGGAAGCCAGTCTGTGCGTACAAACAAAGGCGCAACCATACATGCACGTAACCTTTTATAAAGCTATATAAAAAAAAAGGATGTAGTAGTAACGCACACTTTATTGAGGTACAGTATTACATCGCCATTCACCATCTGTGGCTATGCAGTCTCATCTATATATACCTTATCTATCCGTTGTCATGCTTGCAAGTCCACAGTCAGGCATAAATAGCTGTTTTGACTATGCACTATGCACTTTTTAAAGTTTTTGTTTGTTAATATAAATGATTGGCACATATTATCAGTATTACATGATAGAAATTTTAGATATTTTTAAAAACTTTTTAGTGATATTATTCACCAAATGTAAACTTTTATGAATGTCAAAGATAACTTGTAATGCTGATTTTGTTTTTAAGTCAGCCATTCATTGTCTACACAATAGAAATGGTGTACATACTGTTACTTAGCCATCATTAATGGATTCTGATATGTACTTGTATGCTTTTATTTTAAACCGTATAGCAGATTATTTAACCTATTTTAATTGTGGTTTGCATTGCTTTTCAACATGTTAATGTATGCGTTTATGTTTGTAAATTATTAATTTACATATATTTTTTTAAGTAAAATCATCATCTTATGGTACTAAAGGTTATATTTCTCTTGTTTGGAGTATAGACATTTTTAATTGAAACGTAACAAGGAAAATACTTGATCTAGTATTTAAACATCCTCCTTGACCCTGGGCTCCAACACCGCCAGTTGTTGCTCGGAAGTGCTGTTAGCACAGTCAACACTTGCTCCTGTGTTCCTGGGGTTCAGTAATGTCAGCTGTTCCCCTGCTGTGTGAACGGCAAAAAGTCCTGCTGCCTCCACCCTGTTGTCTTCTCATCCCTGGGCTCCAACACCGCCAGTTGTTGCCTGGAAGTGCTGTTAGCACAGTCAACACTTGCTCCTGTGTTACTGGGGTTCAGTAATGTCAGCTGTTCCCCTGCTGTGTGAACGCAAAAAGTCCTGCTGCCTCCAACCGGTTCTCTTCTCATCCCTGGGCTCCAACACTGACAGTTGTTGCTCGGAAGTGTCATTGGCACGGGTACTCACTCCTGCCCAGACTGGTTACAGCACGCCATCTGTTTCCTGTCAGTGTAAACGTCACTTAGCCTCCAATAAGTTGTCCTGTCGTGTTGCGGTCGGGTTAGCCGACTCTATGGTGCCTGGAGTTTAGGTGCTTCCTATGTGTGCTGCGGGATATGCAAATAAAGGCTGTTTCCGTTGTGACAATAGGACAATCACCCACTGTAGTACTGTGGGCCTGTCAACTTAAATTTCCATGGGTACCTTCTGCTACCCGTCCTGGGTTCCAGTACCGTCAGCTGGTTCTCCGCAGTGCCTTTGGCCTAGGTGCCTCCATCTCGGTATCCGAGTTCCAGCAACGTCTGCTGGTCCTTGGTAGTGCTTTGGAGCACAGGTACCTCCTGCTTAGTAACCGTGTCCCATTAACGTCAGCTGGTCCTCGGTTGTGCCATTGCCTCTTTTCCTTCTGCTGCCCCTCCGGGTTCCAGCACAGTCAGCTGGTCCTCGTTACTTGCATTGGCTCTTGTACCTTCTGCTACCCGTCCGGGTTCCAGTACCGTCAACTGGTTCTCCACAGTGCCTTTGGCCTAGGTGCCTCCATCTCGGTATCCGAGTTCCAGCAACGTCTGCTGGTCCTTGGTAGTGCTTTGGAGCACAGGTACCTCCTGCTTAGTAACCGTGTCCCAGTAACGTCAGCTGGTCCTCGGTTGTGCCATTGGCTCTTTTCCTTCTGCTGCCCCTCCGGGTTCCAGCACAGTCAGCTGGTCCTCGTTACTTGCATTGGCTCTTGTACCTTCTGCTACCCGTCCAGGTTCCAGTACCGTCAACTGGTTCTCCGCAGTGCCTTTGGCCTAGGTGCCTCCATCTCGGTATCCGAGTTCCAGCAACGTCTGCTGGTCCTTGGTAGTGCTTTGGAGCACAGGTACCTCCTGCTTAGTAACCGTGTCCCAGTAACGTCAGCTGGTCCTCGGTTGTGCCATTGCTCTTTTCCTTCTGCTGCCCCTCCGGGTTCCAGCACAGTCAGCTGGTCTCGTTACTTGCATTGGCTCTTGTACCTTCTGCTACCCGTCCGGGTTCCAGTACCGTCAACTGGTTCTCCGCAGTGCCTTTGGCCTAGGTGCCTCCATCTCGGTATCCGAGTTCCAGCAACGTCTGCTGGTCCTTGGTAGTGCTTTGGAGCACAGGTACCTCCTGCTTAGTAACCGTGTCCCAGTAACGTCAGCTGGTCCTCGGTTGTGCCATTGGCTCTTTTCCTTCTGCTGCCCCTCCGGGTTCCAGCACAGTCAGCTGGTCCTCGTTACTTGCATTGGCTCTTGTACCTTGTGCTACATTTACAAATTGAAGATTTTTTCAATGTTTTTTTGGGAAATCACTCTGGATCTCCAACAATGAAGACGACGACCCTGATGACCACCCCGAAGAAGATGACCACCACAAGTACGACGAGCATCAAGCCAACCAGTAGTGTTGAGCGATACGATACTGCAAATATCGGGTATCGGCCGATATTAGCTGTATCGGGCTTTCGATTCCGAGTACCGATATTTTCGTCATATCGGATACCGGAATCGGATTTGTCACTGTCACTGTGAGTGTTTGTCGGTCGGGTCTGTCAGGAGTCAGTGGCACTTACCTGGCAGAAGATCTCCGGCGGTCACGTCCTGGACTGCTTGATGGCCGCCATTATCTTCTCCCTGGCGGTCACATGCAGTTTTTCGCGATAACTGCAGTGACTGCACGGTAATCCCGGCCGTAAACCAGTCCGATGACGTCACCGCCGGGGAAGCAGGTAATCAGCTGTGCTGCACCTGGATGACAGCCTCTGCCTGTCATTCTGATGTAGCAGAGCTGGATCGTCGTGGGACACTCGTTACTATGGACTGCGTCGGACAGGTGGTATACTGCTGTTTTTTTTTTTTCATTTTTTTACAGGAGATCGATGGCGTCGCAGGATGAGACTGTAATAAAAGTAATGAAAACTGTGTTGTGTTTTTTATTAAATTAAAAAAATTTTTATGAACATTCACCCGTCCGGGTACATCAACAATTTAACTATTTACATACAGGGACCCTGTCCGGGTTATTTATAATTCTTTGGCAGGGGTGTTCCAGGTACCACCTGGTACTCTTCTGATGCTTGCCAAACATCCGAGACACCAAGGACCACCAGGACCTGATGACGTCGTGTGGCCTGTACAGTCAAGTCGTGACCCGCTATCTGTGTCTGTGTGGCCACCTCTTTCATCTCCCTCCAGGTCTGGAGCCCTATGTCCCGGACTGAACGAACCCCAGGGGGCCTAACAGGCACCGGGTACGGGCCAGCTATAGTTATCATGTCCATAGCTGGGGCTGCTGAGGAGACCACTGAGGGAGGCTGGGGAGATTTACGGCGTGGGGTGGGCACTTGTGCAGAGGCCTTGATGTGGGAGGCTGAAGGCTCCGAGGGTCTCACAGGTTCCTGACACTCTGGGGAGTAGGGGTCGCACCTGGTAACATTTAAGGCGTACCATCCATTGTAACCCCAGTGTCGGGTGTAAGTCACCAAGTCTCCTGGCAACAGGTCCCTCCCCGGGTGTCCTTCTGGGAGGTGAGTCTCCACGTCCCGCCGGGTCACAAAGACTTCTAAATAAAGTCCAGGCTCCTGGATGAAGCCCCAACCACCTTTCAATTTAAAGCTCCGTACTGCACCCTTACGCCGCGGCTCCCACAGGGTTCCTTTATCTTTTCTCATCCGGTCCTTATCTGCCCGGTCCTTCTCCAGGTGACGTTGCCGAAGCTTTTGGGATTCTCGCTGCTCCCTTTGTCGCTCTGCTTCCCGCTCCCAACGTCTCCACTCTTCCTCCTGACGCCGGTTGGAATTCTCCTCCACCAGCATCTCCATGTCTCCACCATCAAACTGCAGCTTACAATGTCCTGTTTGCGGCAGCTCTCCTGGCGCCCCCCAGTCCTGGCGGCGCTCACCTGCGGAGGAAGCAGCCGGCTCTGGAACAGATGACAGTCGGGGCTCCGGTACAGACAGGTAGACCTCTGGTGCCTGCGCGGCCTCCTCCATGAGGACGGGTGTCGCTTCTTCTGTCTCAGCGACTGGGGCAGACAGCGGAGATCTGGGGTGCTGCCGGTGCAGAGTTTTTTGCAGGAACGGGTGCCTCCACTGCGACAACGTCAACCGGATCACATTGCAAGGGCTGGGATGCCCGCACGGACTCCTCTACTAGAACGGGTGCCTCACCTTCCGGTACAGACACTTCAGGTAAGAGGGATTGGCGCCGCTCCAAGTTTAGTTTTAGGGCACGCCAGCTGGCTTCCATCCTGGCGACCTCCTCCCGGTGCCGGGCCAGGCCTCTTAGGGTATCCTCCGCTTCTTGCAGCGTAGGAGGGTTTCCAGGCTGGGTGCCCAACGGTGGTTCCGTGGCGATCGGGTCGCTTCCGTGGGGGGAGAGCTCTGACTGCTCCATCCCTTCACACTTCTGCTCGTGTCCATTAGCCATCTCTGCCAAGTCACATGTGTCATTAGCATCTGGAGAGGACCCCTCTTTTGTAGGGAGGCGGGACCTTCGTGTTAGTTTCCGCACACTGAGGAGAATGAGGAGGCGGAACTGAAGAGCTGTGGGGCACGATCTTACATTGCAGTACCATTTAGAGTGGTCGGCCATCGTTTTCCGCGCCACTGAGTGAGTGTACACCCACGAAGAGCACGCCCTTCTTCTTCACCAGTGCCTCGTCGTGACGCAGATATGGCTGAAAAATGGCAAATACATTCTCTGATGATTTTAGCAATTCTCAAGCACAAAACCAGTTCAATTCAGGCACACAGGACTCGCTTATAGCGAGCTACAGAATCCTGTTCGTGACGCCCAAGTTGAGTCGCACAGAGCCAGAGGTTTTGGGGGTACTCGGCACCGAGCCCGTCGACTTCTATGGGGTATGTCACGGCTTTACCCGGCAATTGAATCAAAGTCTATTTTACTATGTAGAAGTGTATAAACTATAAATATATGTATATATATATATATGTCACAATGACATGTATATATATATATATATATATATATGTATTCTATTTGTGTATATTTTGTGTTTACAACGAAAGAAAGGGTTTTTTTTGTTGCGATATTTTGTTCCCATAGACTTACATGGGACTTCCGGTATCGGAATCGGATATCGACGATATTTAGTGATATCGGCGATACCATTCCGATACGATATTTTTAGATATCGAGCAGTATCGCTCAACACTACCAACCAGCCTAAACCCCATCACAAAGAAGAAATAAAAGATTACCAAACAGGACTAAGAAGGTTAAGACAAACTACAAGATACAGAACAAGAGACAGCAGAACAATAAGCAGAAGATCAAAAAGCAGAAGAACATGAAGTATAAGACCAAAATGAAGAGCAAAATATATGCTCTAAATTATAAGCAGAAGAAGACTAAGCAGTGTATGGGGGTGAGTCCGTTCCTCCTCGTGGTGCCCCTGGAAAATGCCTGCTGCAGGCTAAACTGAACACGGACAAATACTGTTGTAATTTAAATCTTTTGTGACAGCAAGAACGGAAGGATGAAAAATTCATACTTTGACAGATTACAAGTACAGGAATCTCTGTCACAAATAAGAATATGATGAAGAAGATGAAGTACAATATGAATAAGAATAATAGTTTAATAAGAAGAATATGAGTAATGTTAACAAAAAGATGAATAGCAAGAAGTTTAAGAAGAAGATAAAGAAGGTGAAGATGAAGAATAATTTGATGAAAAAGATGATGATGCTGAAGATTATGAAGGAGAAAGTGTGTCAAAAGTTAAAAAGGTGAAGAGCATGGAAGTTGTGAAATATACATATTTGCCAAAATAGAAAAAACGTTAACAACATTGTCAATTTCTTCGTCAATCCGAACATCTTTAAAAAAAAAAAAATATTTATGCTATTCCATTTGATTGGGTTAACCCCTTAATGTCCACTGACGTGCAGAGTCCGTCATGGCAAGGTGTCAGTTCCGGCACCAGGACGGACTCTGCACGTCATGGCTTTGATCTACCACTGCGTGTAAACACGCAGTGGTAGATCAGTGCCGACAGCTGTCATAGACAGCTGACAGGCACGGCAAGCGGTGCGGGGACCTTTGCCGTCAGTCCCCGCACCCACAGCGCTGTGATTGGTCAGTCAATCTGACTGACCAAACACAGCAGCGATCGTGTAGGAGAAGCTGAAATTTCAGCTTCCCCAGCGCGATCAGTGCAGGAGCCGGCGCTGCAGTGGCCAGGCTTCCTGCACTGACAGCCAGGAGCGGAGCCCCCACCGCCCCTGGCTGTTAACCCCCTGACTGCTGCGATCCAGCGCGATCGCAGAGCTCAGGGGGGAGGCAGAGGGTCGGGAGCTCCCTCTGCCTCAGATCGGCGCCCTGCAATGTATTTGCAGGGGCCGATCTCTGCCTTGATGACCCGGGGGTTGTCATGACAACCTCCGGGTCATCTACCTACGGGAAGCTGCTGTGACCATGTCACAGCAGCTTTCATCATAGGTACAATGCATTGCAATGCTGGAGCATTGCAATGCATTGTAACTGCAATAAAAAGTAAAAAAAAGTGAAAGTCCCATAAAGGGACAAGTTAAAAAAAATCATTTTTTAAAAAAAATTGTAAAAAAAATATTAAAAAATAATTTAAAAAAAATCCCCTAAAAAATACACATTTTTATGTAATAAAAAAAATAAAAAACAAAAAAAATACACATGTTAGGTATCGCCACGTCCGTAAAAATCCCATCTATAAAAGCGTAACCCTAGTTAACCCCTTCAGTGAAAGCCGTAAAAAAAAAAACACAAAAAAGTAGTAAATTATACTTTTTCCAAGCGGTATCATCATACCGCTTGGAAAAAGTGCAATAACACGCGATCAAAAAGTCAGATATAAATAATCATGGTACCGCTGAAAACGTCATCTTGTCCCACAAAAAACAAGCCGCTATACAGCATCATCAGCGAAAAAATAAAAAAGTTATAGCTCGCGGAATAAACTGATGCAAAAATAATTATTTTTTCTATAAAATTTTTTATTGTGTAAAAACCGCCAAAACATAAAAAAATATGTAAATGAGGTATCGCTGTAATCGTAGTGACCCGAAGAATGAAGCTGCTTTATCAATTTTACCACACACGGAACGGAGGAAAAAAAAAAAAAAAAACAATTCCTGAATTGCTGGTTTTTGTTCATTCTGCTTCCACAAAAATCGGAATAGGAAGCGATCAAAAAACGTTATGTGCCCGAATATGGTACCAATAAATACGTCAGCTCGTCCCGCAAAAAATAAGCCCACAGATAACTCTGTCGGCCGAAATATGGAAAAATTATAGCTCTCAAAATACGGCGATGCAAAAATTTCTTACAAAAAATGATTCCAAAAAAAGCGTCTTTTAGAGTGTGACAGAAGCTAAACATGAAAAAAGGGTGTAAATCTGGTATTGCCGTAATCGCACCGATCCGAGGAATAAAGTCGCCTAATCACTAATACCACACGTGGAACGGCGCAAAAAACAAAACCAATTCTTCACCTTTTGTAGATTTGTTCATTGTGCCTCCCAAAGATCGCAGTAAGGCGATCACAGTGGTTCCCCCCCACATATGGGGTATCAGCATACTCAGGACAAAATGCACAATAGCTTTTGGGGTCCTATTTCTCCTGTTCCCTTAGAAAAATAAAAATTTGGGGGCAAAAAGGTCATTTTTGTGGAAAAAAATATGATTTTTTTATTTTCACGGCTCTACGTTATAAACTTCTGTGAAGCCCTTGGGGGTTCAAAGTGCTGACCACACATCTAGATAAGTTCCTTGGGGGGTCTAGTTTGCAAAATGGGGTCATTTGAGTGGGGTTTCTACTGTTTAGGCACATCAGGGGCTCTCCAAGCGCGACATGACACCCGCAGACCATTCCATCAAAGTCTGCATTTAAAAACGGTGCTCCTTCCCTTCCGATCTCTGCCATGCGTCAAAATAGTGGTTCCCCCCCACATATGGGATATCAGCGTACTCAGGACAAATTACACAATAGCTTTTGGGGTCCTATTTCTCCTGTTACCCTTATAAAAATAAAAATTTGGGGGCAAAAAGATTATTTTTGTGGAAAAAAATATGATTTTTTTATTTTCACGGCTCTACGTTATAAACTTCTGTGAAGCACTTGGGGGTTCAAAGTGCTCACCACACATCTAGATAAGTTCCTTGGGGGGTCTAGTTTCCAAAATGGAGTCACTTGTGGGGGGTTTCTACTGTTTAGGCACATCAGGGGCTCTCCAAACGTGACATGACACCCGCAGACCATTCCATCAAAGTCTGCATTTGAAAAAGGCGCTCCTTCCCTTTCGAGCTCTGCCATGCGTCAAAATAGTGATTTACCCCCACATATGGGGTATCAGCATACTCAGGACAAATTGCACAATAACTTTTGGGGTCCTGTTAGCCTTTGGAAAATAACAATTGGGGGTGGAAAGATCATTTTTGTGGAAAGTTATGATTTTTTAATTTTACTGCTCTACGTTATAACCTTCTGTGAAGCCCTTGGGGTTCAAAGCTCTCACCACACATCTAGATAAGTTCCTTGGGGGGTCTAGTTTCCAAAATGGGGTCACTTGTGTGGGGTTTCCACTGTTTAGGCACACAGGGGCTCTCCAAATACGACATGGCGTCCAATCTCAATTCCAGCCAAAAAAGTCAAATGGCGCTGCTTCCCTTCCGAGCTCTGCCATGCGCCCAAATAGTGGTTTACCCCCACATATAGGGTATCAGCGTACTCAGGACTAATTGCACAATAACTTTTGGGGTCCTTTTATCCTTTGGAAAATAAAAATTTGGATGAAAAGATCATTTTTGTGGAAAAAATATGATTTTTTAATTTTACGGCTCTACGTTATAACCTTCTGTGAAGCCCTTGGGGGTTACAAGCTCTCACAACACATTTAGATAAGTTCCTTGGGGGTCCAGTTTCCAAAATGGGGTCACTTGTGGGGGGTTTCCACTGTTTAGGCACACAGGGACTCTCCAAATGCGACATGGCGTCCAATCTCAATTCCAGCCAAAAAAGTCAAATGGTGCTGCTTCCCTTCCGAGCTCTGCCGTGCGCCCAAATAGTGGTTTACCCCCACACATGGGGTATCGGTGTACTGAGGAGAAATTGTACAACAAATATTGTGGTTCATTTTCTCCTGATACCCTTGACAAAATTTAAAAAAATTGTGTTGAAAGAAAAATTTTGGGAAAAAAAGTTAAATGTTCATTTTTTCCTTCCACATTGCTTCAATTCTTGTGAAGTACCTAAAGGGTTAATAAACTTCTTGAATGTGGCTTTGAACACGTTGAGGGGTGCAGTTTTTAGAATGGTGTCACTTTTGGGTATTTTCTGTCATATTGACCCCTCAAATTCACTTCAAATGTGAGGTGGTCCCTAAAAAAAATGGTTTTGTAAATTTTGTTGGAAAAATGAGAAATCGCTGGTCAACTTTTAACACTTATAACTTCCTAACAAAAAAAAATGTTGGTTCCAAAATTGTGCTGATGTAAAGTAGATATGTGGGAAATGTTATATATTAACTAATTTTTGTGACATATCTCTCTGATTTAATGGCATAAAAATTAAAAGTTTGAAAATTGCAAAATTTTCAAAATTTTTGCCATATTTCCGTTTTTTTCATAAATAAACCAAGTTATATTGAAGAAATTTTACCACTATCATGAAGTACAATATGTCACGAGAAAACAAACTCAGAATCGCCAAGATCCGTAGAAGCGTTGCAGAGTTATAACCTCATAAAGAGACAGTGGTCAGAATTGTAAAAATTGGCCTGGTCTTTAACCTACAAAATGGCTTGGTCATTAAGGGGTTAAACATCTATGCCTTTATAGTCTCCTCAACCTTCCCCAATACATTCTACATTACTCTTTGTTGTTTTCCTTCATGTACAATTAACCAACAAGGCAAGAATGTTTTTTTTTTAATTCCGATATTTTGTTCCCATAGACTTACATTGGATTTCCGGTATCGGTATCGGGTATCGCAGATATTTTTTGGGTATCAGCGATACCATTCCGATTCCGATACTTTTAGATATCGGAAAATATCGCTCAACTCTATTGACAACTGCTGTCTCCTGTCTGTTGCAATCGATTCAGTATTACCGGTGGTGTGAGCGGTACTCGAGAAATCAGTCCACAACATGGTCATGAAACCCCTGTTTCCAACGCAATTCGGCTGTGTGCACCATGAACACCTCTTCCGTTTGGCCCAGTACGGCTCGTAGTAGAACCTGCACCACTGCTGTGTGCTGGGAATGCCTCTAACAAATGGTTTACCAGAGTTACTTGTTTGTTTGCCAATATTAGCTCTAGGTTCTCTTGTGGCATGATGTTCTGTAACTTGCTTTTATAGCGTGGATCGAGGATGCTGGCTAACCAGTAGTCATAATCCTTCATTATTTTGACAATGCAGGGGTCCCTTTTTAGGATCCGCAAGACATAATCACACATGTAGGCCAATGTTCCAGGTGTCAATGATGCACTGACAGTGGTGGGTGGAGGAGCACTTTCTGCCAAATCTACATTCCTCCAGTCACGCACAAACCCTGTACCTGACCTTGGCAAGCCAACATTTTTTCTTGCCCCCTGAGAAGCATCCTCCACCCCAAAATAATCATCCACCTCATCCTCCTCTCCCTCTTCTTCCTCCACCTCGTCCAGGACAGTTCCCTGAGCAGACAATGCCTGATTGTCATCAAGGCTTCCCTCATCCTCCTCTTCCTCCTCCGCTGCAGACGCCTGATCCTTAATGTGCGTAAATTTTGCATGAGCAGACGCATAAGTGGGATGCTCATGCTTATGATGGCGTCATCTGAGCTTACCAGCCGTTTGCATTTCTCAAAACACTGAAGGACTTTACAGAGGTCTTTCAGCTTTGACCACTGCACACCCGACAACTCCATGTCTGCCCTCAAACTGCCTGCCCCTGTATCCTCCCACAAATGCATTACAGCCTGCCTCTGTTCGCACAGCCTCTCAACCATGTGCATGGTGGAGTTCCACCTTGTTGCAATGTCTATGATTAGGCAGTGCTTGGGGAGGTGGAGCGATCGCTGCAGCCTCTGCATACGACTGGAGTTTACGGGCGAGCTACGGATTTGCAAGCACAGTCTTCGCACCTTATGGAGCAGGGCTGTTAGCTTCGGATAATTATTTACAAAGCACTGCACCACCAGGTTCAAGGTGTGAGCCAGGCAAGGAATGTGTCTGAGTTTTGCCAGGGCTTTGGCTGCCACAAAATTATGGCCGTTATCACTGACTACCTTGCCTGGCACAAGATGTATACTGCCCAGCCATGACTCAGTTTCTCACTGCAAGTAGTCGGCCAGTACCTCCGCGGTGTGTCTGTTGTCGCCTAAAGACATCATGTTTAAAACAGCCTGCTGACGCTTACCACTAGCTGTTCGACAGAGGGACACCTCGTGTGCAACACTGGCAGCTGCGAATGGAGTGCTCGTGCGACTGCTCTCTGTCGACGAGCTTTCGCTTCTGGAGAAGGAGGGTCGAACGCCTACAGCCAACTGTTGCCTATACCATGGGCTAGGCAGCACTGTCCCACCGCCGCTGTTCCCTGTGAACCCTGAATCCACCACATTCAACCTGTGCACAGTGATGGACACGTAATGGCCCTGGCCATGCCTACTGGCCCATGCGTCTGTTGTGAGGTGCACCTTTCCACTCAATGATTGTTTGAGTGCATGGACAATGCGGTCTTTTACATGCAGGTGGAGGGCAGGGATGGCTTAACTAGAAATGAAGTGCCGACTGGGTAAGTCATAGCGTGAGACAGCGTATGCCATGAGGTCTCGGAACGCTGCGCTTTCAACAAAACGGAAAGGGCATCATCTCTAATGAGATCAGTTTGGCAATGTAGGCGTTCAAAGCCAGTGTACGCGGATGAGAGGATGATTTCTTTCTTGTCCTACTCAGAGTGTCTGCTAGGGTGAGCTGGACTTGAGCGCTGCATATAGGTGAACTAGCGGTGGACATGACGGACTGAGTGGGGGTTGGTGATGGTTATGGTGGTGGTGGTGGTGGTGATGGCCTAGATTCAGTCTTTCGTTGCAAAAACATTGTGATTCCCTGACTTCTTTGGCCTTGCGACGACACCTCAACATTTCTTGCTGGTCGTGTGCTAACCGGTGGGCTTACAGTGGGGGAAGCGATGCAGTTGGTGTCTACCTTCAATCGGAGCAGGTGCACATGTGCTACCTGAGGTTTTGTAGTCCGTCCACGCTTGCAAGTGCATGTTGATTAAATGTCTAAGCATGCAACCGGTTATTCAAATTTCGGAGATTTTTCTCTCGGCTAAAGGTCCTTCCGCACTTCTTACAGATAACCTTTGCTTCATCAATAGGATTTTGGTCAAAAAAGTGCCACACTGCACTCTTCCTACTATGGTATAAATCTTCAGGGCTTGCACGCTGTGCTAATTTGACCGTCTGGCCAAGCTGTCCTGCAACTCTTTTTGTTTTTTAACACGTTTTTGGACTGCTACGGGCTTGCCAGATAACCGCTGCTGCGATATCAATGCTGAGGATCCTTATCCTCTTCTGAGCTATTGCCAGCGGCACCCTCTTCCCCCAATGGATGCCAATCTGGGTCAACAACTGGGTCATCCATCACCTCCTCTTCAATTTCATTTGCACCTTCCTCTGTGTCACCGCGTATGGTGGTATAGTATGCGGGAAGGTTCACCTGAGATTCATCAGGGTCAGATTCTGGCTCAGTAGACTACGAGGGCAATGTAGTGCTCTGGGTGAATGTGCCAGCAGAATCATCTAGCAGTGGCTGTGCATCAGTGCACTCCATGTCAGATTCATGTTGGACTGGGGAATTCAGGATTTGACTTGATAACCCAGGCATGTTATGTGAAAAGAGCTCCATGGAGTAATCTGAAGTGTGGCCTGCCGCATCCTTCACTTTTGGTGGGGGTGAAGGACACAAGGAAAGGTGTTGTTCCTGACCAGGAGCCTGCATTGATGACTCAGTTATTGCATTTTTTCAAACTTCAGAAGAGGAGGCAATAGAGCTGGAGGCTGTTTCAGTAATGTAAGACAAAACCTATTCCTGATGCTCCTGCTTTTAAAGCAGTTTACCTACTCCCAGAAAAGGGAGCCTTCCAGGCCTTCTTGAGCCAGACGATGACGCAGGCTCAACACCTCCTGCCTTAGGTACTATTGTGCTTTTGGCACTACCAGCAGATGCAACATCACCACCATCAGTACCAGCTGGCCTCCCATGCCCACATCTGCGGCCTCTTCCACCAAACTTCCTCATGTTTGGGAAAATGTACTCAAAATACCAGCAGATATATGGTACTGTATCAGAAGCGTACAGCTGTATACGGTGAAGGGGAAAATTCTAAATCTCCATCTGTATTTCGAGAGTAACACACAGACGCTCATAGGTTCAGTATGGATTAGACCAGAATATAAAAAGCAAGAAAAGGGTACCGTATCAGAAGATACCAGGTGTATATAGTGTTGGTGTAATTTTAAATCTCTGTATATATTTCCGGAGTAACACACAGACGCTCACAGGCTCAATATGGATTAGACCAGAATATAAAAAGCAGAAAAAGGATACTGTATCACCAAATACCAGGTGTATATAGTATAGTGAAAAAATTGTAATTCTCCGTATATATTTCCGGAGTATCACACAGACGCTCACAGGCTCAGTATGGATCAGACCAGAATATAAAAAGCAGAAAAAGGGTACTGTATCACCAGATACCAGGTGTATATAGTATAGTGAAAAAATTGTAAATCTCCGTATATATTTCCGGAGTCACACACAGATAGTCAGCATGTGTTTATCCGTGATACCAGCCGGTACACGGTAGTGTGTGAGGAGCGTACAGCTCTATACTGTGTGGGAAAAAATGAACACTCAGTAACTGCAGAAAAAAAGAATAAAAGTATTAGTGCTGTGTAAAAAGCAGTCTGCACAGCAGTGTACACACAGCAATACAGCTAGCAGGCAGCCTTTTAACGAGCTCTGCTGCTGCACAAAAGAAAATCCTCCCCTGTCACTGGCAGGCAGCCTAATAACCAGAGCTGCTGCACACAACAAAATCCTCCCCTGTGACTGCACACTAACTGTACAGCACAATTGCTATCAGCACAAGCACAGAATCACTTTTCTTTCCTGCCTAATGCTCTCTCTACTGAGAAACAGCGGCAGCAACTTCTCCCTACGCTAAGATCAGCGGTCGGCGGTCAGGGCTTTTATAGCCACTGTGATGCCACACAAAGCAAGCCAATCACTGCAATGCCCTTCTCTAAGAAGGTGATGGTCGCTGCCCATGTCATCTCGTTGCCCACAGTGTACATCCTTGCTCATTGACTGAGAAAAGGCACCTGCAAGCATTATGGGAAAACCGACTTTGGCACTCGAGTCGACGACCGCATGGCTGACTTCAGGCTATGGTCGGGTTTCGCTGAGTGAAACCCGACTTTGGCGAAAGTCGGCAATTTTAGAATCTGACCAACCTGTTTTGCTCAACTCTACTAAATAACACAATGAATGGATATTAGACCAGTGGAAATCTGTGCTTTGGTCTGATGAGTCCAATTTTGAGATCTTTGGTTCCAAACACCGTGTCTTTGTGCGACGCAGAAAAGGTGAACGGATGGACTCTACATGCCTGGTTCCCACAGTGAAGCATGGAGGAGGAGGTGTGATGGTGTGGGGATGCTTTGCTGGTGACACGGTTGGGGATTTATTCAAAACTGAAGGCATACTGAACCAGCATGGCTACCACAGCATCTTGCAGCGGCATGCTATTCCATCCAGTTTGCGTTTAGTTGGACCATCATTTATTTTTCAACAGGACAATGACCCCAAACACACCTCCAGGCTGTGTAAGGGCTATTTGACCAAGAAGGAGAGTGATGGGGTGCTATGCCAGATGACCTGGCCTCCACAGTCACCAGACCTGAACCCAATCGAGATGGTTTTGGTGAGCTGGACCGCAGAGTGAAGGCAAAAGGGCCAACAAGTGCTAAGCATCTCTGGGAACTCCTTCAAGATTGTTGGAAGACCATTTCCGGAGACTACCTCTTGAAGCTCATCAAGAGAATGCCAAGAGTGTGCAAAGCAGTCATCAAAGCAAAAGGTGGCTACTTTGAAGAATCTAGAATATAACGCATATTTTCAGTTGTTTCACACTTTTTTGTTAAGTATATAATTCCACATGTGTTAATCCATAGTTCTGATGCCTTCAGTGTGAATGTACAATTTTCATAGTCATGAAAATACAGAAAAATCTTTAAATGAAAAGGTGTGTCCAAGCTTTTGGTCTGTACTGTATGACCATGTGATATTTCAGTTTTTATTTTTTAATAAATTTGCAAAAATTTCTACATTTCTCTTTTTTTCAGTCAAGATGGGGTGCAGAGTGTACATTAATGAGAAAAAAATGAACTTTTTTGAATTTACCAAATGACCGGAAATGAAACAAAAAGTGAAAAATTTAAAGGGGTCTGAATACTTTCCGTGCCCACTGTATCTACCTATCTATCTATCTATCTATCTATCTATACTATCTATCTATCTATACTATCTATTATTTATCTATCCATATATATGTGTTTTGCAGAATATTTTCTTTGAAAATGATGTGAAAATGACAGAGAATTTCTCTATGTAAAAGCTCATGTTAAAATCGCATTGCTATCGGATAGCAATCACACTGCATTTGGATTTAAATCGGATGCTAGGTGTTAAAAATCAGATTATACTTGCATGAAAAATGCATGACACTTGAATTACACTCGTCCGACTTTGTAGGAACAAAATCGGATTGATTTTGAAATCGCTTGTATGACTTCAGTCTTACGGTATGTGTGCATGTTGAGTATTTGCTTGCAGAAATTTCTGCAAAGTTTCTGCATCTAAAGTTATTAAAAATGATGAGCCAAAGACGCATGATTTGCCGCATTTTTGCAGCGTTTTTTCATGCATTTTTGCACACGTTCTTGTACAATAAAAGCTTTTTAAGCTGAATAAAAATATTTTTTTTAAAAAGTTTTGTGATGTAATTTTTCGGTTCAATGCCTTCTTTTTCATTTTGGTGCAGTAGCATCAGGGTAATGGTATTATGGTTTGGCGTCAGCAGCTGTCATTAACACCTTAGCCCTAGGTTTAGTAATGAAAAGGTGTCAGCTAGACACCCTCATTAATAAGCCAGTATGTAAACACACACAAACACACATTGCAACCAGCTTATGTAGGAGCATTAACAGAATGAGCCTACATAGGCTGTAACCAAACAACTGTTAATTTAAAAAAAAAAAAAAATTGTGTGGATTCTCGTGTAATTTTCATAACCAGCAGAGGGAAAGCCGATGGCTGAGGGCTGATGTTAATTTTCTGGGAAGGTGCCAATAGCCATAAAGGTTCCCAGGCTATTAATATTAGCTCACAACTGTTTGCTTAGCCTTTACTGGCTAGTTTACAGTGGGAACTCAGAAAAAAATTGACAGGGTCCCCTATAAAATCTAACTTCCAAAGATTAAGCAGACAGCTGAGGGCCGATATTAATAGTCATGAAGGGGCCTATCAGTCTCTCCAGAAATGGTGCATCTATAAGATGCGCCAAATCTGGCACTTAGCCACACTCTTTCCACTTGCCCTGCAGTGGTGACAAGTAGGGTAATGTTTGGGGAGGTTGATGTCACCTTTGTATTGTCAGGTGACATCAAGCCCACAGGTTAGTAATGAAGAGGCCCCCATATGATGATCCCATTATTAACCCCATAGTGATATTATAAAAAACACACACATCCAGAATAAAGTCCTTCAATTGAAATAATGACAGTCCTTTATTGAATCTTAATTAAAACATACTCCCCAAATGCCTAGTCCACTGAAGCCAATATCTCCTGTAACAAAAAATCCACAATATTCCTCACCTGTCCACTGAGAAGATAATAATTCATAATGTAGCATGACGATCTTGATGACTTTGAGAGCAGTCACGTGACTGCTCTTAAGGACAGGTGACCAGACACTGACACAGGAGGTAATCGCTCCTGCAGTATATAGCACTGAGCTTCAGTGAAAAAGTTCACAAGAGTTCATCAGCTGATGAATTCGTGTGACAACTGTGGGAGCGATGACGCTCATGTCACTGTACCGCTGGCGGATGGTTAGAGTGGTCACATCTCTTGATGTGACTGTTCTACATGTGATATCGCTGTGGGACACTAGGGATTAGCGCAGGTGATTGCTCTATTGTCTTTTACTTTATCGGATCATTTGCTTGCAGGAATCACACAGTGCCTGTTGCATTCACCAGCAGCTCAGTGCCCCTACTCTTCTAGATCCCGGCCCCTCTCAGTGGTAAGCGCCAGTGCTTTATTTATTTTTACAGGCGTTAAGCTGAGTTTCTGTTGCTTTTTATTTTACATTTTTTATAGGAGACAAGGGCATTGGGGATTTAGTGTTAGGGAAGTATAATGTTTTTTTTTTTTTATTTGAATATGTATTTAATTATTTTACTTTTTTTTTTTTACCTTTGAGCGCAGGTGCCGGCTGGCGAGAGGCTACTTCTCCCATCAGCGGCTCTTGATACCTCTATCATCTGTGACAGTTGACGACGCCTGATGGGAGGAGTAGTCTCTCATCAGCCTGCAACTACTGACCTGGGGTAAGTTTTATACCTCATATCACCGCTGCAGATCACAGTATCTCTGCAGGGTCACACCGACATTTGATAGCGTGACCCCATAGCACTCTGATGGCGGTAATGATCTACCAGCAGTAACGTTAGTGCCGATCAGAACCGCCGCTGAGGTGTTTCCTACACTGTCACACCAGCATTTGTGTTGTGTATAAGTTTGTTTTTGCCTCCCATTGACTCCAATGGCATTTGGCTATATTTGGTGAATATTCAGCAGTTAAATTAAATTCATTCATCTCTAATCACTAACACGTAAATACTTTTTTACTTGTCAATGGTGCCCACAGCCTTTATAGCCTCATGTGCATGGCAAACCTAATATGCTTTGCACTATTGAGTCATAGATATTTTTTCTGCTTCATTTTGAAGCCTCTGAATTTCAATATGGAAAAAAATTTCCATATCATGGCATCTGGTAAAGCATGTTATATTAGTTTAAAAACATTAGGGACATATTGGGGTCCTGAAGATTTCTTTGTCATTTTATGGCTCTGTAGAACTCTTTTTTTCCAGTAGCCCTTTATTTGATTTTTTTGTGATCTATAAATAATTGAAAATGCGCTCCCATACTCAGGGAGCACCAAGTCAAACACTTGTAAATAAAACAGCCATAATTGCTATCAATTATTATTATTGCTTACAATTTCTCAAAATATTCCACTTGTAGATGCTTTTCTATTTTCATTTCATCTTCTTTCACAAAAAATCCTCTATAGCACGCCGTAATATCATACTGTAAGTTTAAAAAGAAAAAAAAATATTTAGGTCTGACCAAGAAGTCAAGTGGTGTCATATGGAGAAAATCATATTTCCTCGATTGCAAGTCCAAAGAGGGTTCTCGATATTGCTATCTACTCTTGGATGTTCGATTGCCAACTTTTCTGACATGCTGAGATTAATTTTCACATCATCAGAAGTTTCTCTAGGGAATTCACTATAATTTCATTTTTAGATTTTATATCCTCTGGCATTTTCATGCCACTTGT
The DNA here is from genome assembly GCA_033576555.1 of Oophaga sylvatica. Lineage (NCBI taxonomy): Eukaryota > Metazoa > Chordata > Amphibia > Anura > Dendrobatidae > Oophaga > Oophaga sylvatica. The sequence goes on along the minus strand of JARQOD010000004.1, from coordinate 86,641,305 downwards.
TCACCTTCAGAACATGGAAATATTTTGTGTGGGAAAATGCTGTCAATGGCAAACATTTCTTTTGCAAATAAACGCATTTTACATAATATCCCAATATGTATTTCTTAAATATTTCTAATCAGCAGAAATGCAAATTTAAATCTTTGTTAAATTGACAGTTTATCAAGCCTGGCAAATCTTTATTGTCTGTGAAACATCATCCGCCATCATAACATCACATTTTACAAAACGGCCAGTTCGGTGTTCGTAGCTTTCATTAGTCACACTCTGTAGACTGATCAAATGTTTATAGTATTTAACAGGAAGATGCATTTAGTTGGTAAAATTAAATGAACATCTGCATAAATGAGATGGGAATGGACTCAATCTAAATATATAGACATTATGAATGCATTTCTCCAATGCATATGTCAGAGTTAAGAATAATTAATTAAAGACTAATTACTGATTTGCAGGGACAAACCATTCTGACACCATGATTAAGATGTGTCAAGTCAAGTGCCAAGTTAAAAAGTGAACATTTCAGCATTGATTAGACTGTATCTTCTGCATCAGAAATCCTGAAAACAGAATTGTTTAGAAGTAACATTCAAGCTGAGATTATTATACTCTTTTCAGGATATGCCATTAACTTTTTTTTGCATGAGAGGCAGAAACCCATGAAAAAGAACCACCTGATTTTATGCTATATGGTTTTGAAAATGTTCCACCTTTAAATTACTTTCTCTGTAGTTCATATTGATTCCTTAGTTGCACACATTTTCAATGACACTTTAAATTGTGACGCACTGTCAATCTTTAAAGCAGAACATATATATATTCGACTGTTTAGTGTGCAATGTTAATGGTGTACCTGACCTAAAGCCATAGAAGGCAACTACTACCTTAGACTTGCACTCAATAGCAGCCATACAGATTAAAATGAGCTATATAATCCAAATAATCCATATGCTGTTAGCTCCCTCCAGTGGTTTCTGTATATAGCAAGAATTAAATAATTTATCAATAGTGTTGAGCATTCCGATACTGCAAATATCGGGTATCGGCCGATATTTGCTGTATCGGAATTCCGATTCTGAGATCCGATATTTTTTGCATATCGGATACCGGAATCGGAATTTTCCTGTAAAGTCTATGGGGAGTTCCTGTGTCACAGAACGAAGTACGTGACACAGGAACTTCCCGAAAGTGTCACTGTCAGTGTCGGTCGGGTCTGTTAGGAGTCAGGACTCAGCAGAGTCAGCACTTACCTGGCAGAAGATCTCCGATGGTCACGTCCTCCTGGATGGCCGCCATTACCCTCTCCCTGGCGGTCACGTGCAGCTTCTCGCTATAACTGCACGTGCTGCCGGGTACTGGGTAATCTCGGCCAGCTGTACTCTCGCGACAGCTGGCCGTAAAGCAGTCTGAATGACGTCACCACCGGGGATTCACCTATGGTAAGCAGCTCTGCTACATCGGGATGTCAGGCTGAGCCTGGCATCCAGATGTAGCAGAGCTGGACTCGTTGTGGGACACTCGTTATTTTGGACTGTGTCGGACAGGGAGTATTTGTGTTGGTTTGTTATTTTTGTTTTTTTACAGGAGATCGATGGCGTTGCAGGATGAGCGTGGAATAAAAATAATGAAAACTGTGTTGTGTTTTATTTCATTAAAAGACTTTATTCTGGCTGTGTATTTTTTTAAAAATTTACAAACTTTATGATTATTAATGAATTGGTATCTTATTGACGCCTCTCCATTATTAACTGGGCTTATTGTCACCGTTCAATCAAAGGTGACATTAACCCCTTATTAACCCACTTGCCACCGCTACAGGGCAAGTGGGAAGAGACATCTTTGGATGCGCCAATTGTGGGGCTGCTTCAGCCTGGTATTTTTAGGCTGTTGAGAGCCAAAATCCATGGGCCTTGACAGTCTTTAAATACGAGGCCGCAGAAGTCTGCTGTTTACTTGGCTGGTTAACAAAAATAGGGGGACCCCATGCCATTTTTTTTTCAAGGGGATCCCTATTTTTGTTAACCAGCCAAGTTAAGCAGACTTCTGTGGCCTGGTATTATCAGACTTGCAAGGTTCATGGATATTGGATCCATACCAGCCTGAAATACCAGGCCTCAGTAGTCTGCTTCAACTGGCTGGTTAACAAAAATAGGGGGGACCCCACGCCATTTTTTTTCGAGGGGATCCCCTATTTTTGTTAACCAGCCAAGATAAGCAGACTGCTGTGGCATTGGTATTATCAGGCTTGCAAGGTTCATGGATCTTGGATCCTTAACAGCCTTAAATACCAGGCCTCAGTAGTCTGATTTATCAGGCTGGTAAACAAAAATAGGGGGACCCCACACCATTTTTTTTTTTTGTTAATCACTTCACTTCAGGTCAGCCGGGATTCCCTCTGACTTCACTGATGCTGTACGGTGTCCCCGGCTGACCTGAAGTGAAAGTGGGAAGCAATCAATTATGCTAACCATTTCCTCTCCTGTCAGCCAGGAGAGGAGATGATTCAGTCGGGGTTTTACTGCGGCTGTCAGCATTAGCTGTGGTCCCTGCAGTAAACATTAACCCTTTCAGAAGGATTACATTGGGGAACCTGACTGAACATCGGATAGGTAAGAATAATGTTGCTTTATTATTATAGGGCTTCGCAAGGAATGGCAGTAAAATAAAAGATGGTCAAAAACTGTGTGTTTATTTCATTAAAATTATTTTTAATTAAAGGGTGTGTGTTTTATTTTTATTTCATAAAATAGGATTAATAATTGATAGTTGTCTAATTGACAGCTCTCAATTATTAACCTGGCTTAAAGTCACCTTTTAATAGCAAGGTGGCTTTAACCCATTATTAACCCATTCGCCACCGCTACAGGGCAATGGGAATAGACGGTCCAAGTGCCGGAATGGGCAAATCTAATTATAGATTTGCCTTTTCTGGGGTGTCTGGGGGCAGATGTTAGTAGCCGGGGGGGGGCAAAAATAATGGTCCCTCTCTGGGCTATTATTATCTGCCCCCACTCGCTGGATTTGTCTGTCTGGTTGAGAAAATAGGGCGGGAGCCCACGCATTTTTTTTTAACAATTTTACACCTCATATACATATATATATATACATACATATATATATATATACATGTCATTGTGACACATATATATATATATTTATAGTACATACACTTCTACATAGTATAATAGCCGCTAATTCAATTGCCAACTTTTGTGAAATTACAGACCCGACATGAAATGACACATGGTTTAGACAGAGTTAACCATGTCATTTCATGTAGTTTGATATATGGTTTTCACTAACAATTACATGAGTGTATGTGTGCAAAATTTCACACATGTAGGGGTTAATTAAAGGTGTAAATTCGTAGAAAAAACATGTGGTTTTTTGTACAACAAATTTACACCTTTAATTAACCCCTACATGTGTGAAAATTTTGCACACATACACTCAAGTAATTGTTAGTGAAAACCATATATCAAACTACACGTAATGACATGGTTAACTCTATGTAAACCATGTGTCATTTCATGTCGGGTAGTTCTGTAATTTCACAAAAGCCGGCATTGCCCGGCAATTGAATCAGCGGCTATTTTACTATGTAGAAGTGAATGAACTATAAATATATGTATATATATATGTCACAATGACATGTATATATATATATATATATATATATATATATATATATATAAAAATGTATTCTATGTGTGTATATCTAGTGTTTACAAGGAAAGAAAGGGTTTTTTTAATACGATATTTCTGTCCCATTGACTTGCATTGGGTTTCCGGTATCGGAATCGGCGATACCCGATACTTTTTGAGTATCGGTCCGATCCAATCCGATCCGATATTTCTTGATATCGGGAAGTATCGCTCAACACTATTTATCAAGTTAAAAATACAGAACTTCCAAACAGTGACACAAAGCATTAAATTAATCCACACATAAATCTGGAAGTCAAAACAAATGCACAAACTGCACAATAACTAAAGGTGAAGCTCAAGGTGTAGAGTAGGGCTTATTAGGAGTTATGAATCCTATTTTTTTCTGTGTGTGCCACTGTTTGTGGCAAAATTATACCTCATCACATTAATGCAGCATAACAATAATTTCATGTCACCAAACCTTGAGAGTGGCCACCATTTCACTGAGGAAACAAATTACAAATAATTTTGGCCATTGCGGAATTCAATTTCACTCAAATGTATTTGCTTATCTATAATTACAGGCACAATGTCATTTTTTTAATGTTATGGTTCTGTTTTACACATTGTATGGTGCACTAAAATATAGTTGTGCACATATGACAAAGTTTAAAAAGAATTTAATGATTGATTGTTCTACAATCTGACCTACTCTGAAATTCTGATGACACATTCTTCACTATGTATGCATTTTATGTGAAAAGTTGCTCATGTTAATTGTGTTACTTTTACATCAAAATGTGTACCCTCTATTGTGCACATAGTAAAGGCGTGTTACGCTGAATGATTATCATCAAGTGTTCCTAGGCTTACAATTATAGCGCAGTGTAAACAGGCTGCCAATCACCCAATGAATGAGCAAAGCATTGTGCTCACTAGGAGGGCAATCCCTGGTGGGGTACATGCGCTTTAACAAATCTGACGTGTTTTTTCAACTGTTTCCTCTCCAATCATATTGCATTGAAGCACAGAGATTACACTGACTTCCCCTCTTTCCCCATTTTTTGTAACTCATTAGTAAGTGAAAACTAGGGATATAGAGAAGCGCAGGTTATTGGAATGTATAGCGAATGCCATCTTCCCGTTATAAAAAAGGTTGTATTTAGCACAGTTAGGCTGGAGTCACACATAACGTATAAAAATCGGTCCATTTTTAACGGACGAGAATCGTCAATGTTTCATGAACATTGATCCGTATGTAATCTGTTTTCAATTCAAGGATGCAATTTCCTCGCATCAAAATATCCGTGTGTCATCCGTATGACATCCATATTGTATCCGTATAGCGGGATTTTCTCACACCCTTGCAAAATGGACATTTAACTGATCCATGGGCTGAAATATTCGTAAAAACATATATATATATACACAATATATTTATTTCATAGAGAGATAGATAGCAGAATAGCCATTAATTCATTTGTCAGCTACTGTAGAATATCTGCATTAGCCGACAGGATAGGAGACATGGTTTACATACAGTAAACCATTGCAAAACATTTTGTTTTATATTTTTCAGTGACTGCTACTGTTAGTTCTATGTGTGTATAAAATTTTGGAGCTGTAGGTATTTAATAAAAGGATGTGTTCACAGAAAAAATTGCATGGGCTCCCGCGCAATTTTCTTCGCTAGAGAGGGAAAGCTAGTGACTAAGGGCAGCTATTAAGAGCCTAGAAAGGGAAAATGGTTTTTGCCCCCCCTGGCTCAAAATATCTGCCCCAGCCACCCCAGAAAAGCAATTCTAGCACTTAGCCTCTATTCTCACTGCCGTGTAGCAGTGGCATATCGGGTAATAAGGGGTTAATGTCACCTTGCTATTTTAAGGTGACTTTAAGACAGGTTAATAATGGAGAGGTGTCAATTAGCCACCTATCCATTATTAATCTTACAGTATGAAAGGGTTAAAAAAACGCACATACATTAAGAATATAAAGTATTTTAATGAAATAATACAACACACAGGTTTTCCATCTTTATTAAACTCCCAATACATTTGAAGCCCTCGTTCAACTGGAAAAAAATACAAAATAAAAAAGCAGCAATATACCCATACCTGTCCGCCATGCAGTCAAGTTCCACGCTGCAATCCATCTCAAGGGGTTAAACAGTTTGCAACCGGGAGTGGTGCTAATGTGATCACCCTGGCTGTAAACCACTTAATGAATGAGAAGCTGCCAGCGGCAGCATCAGTAACTCGGTGACTATCGCTGACCTCACTGATGCTCCACTCACTCATAGGCTGACACGTGGAGAACTCTGCAGCGTGGGAAAATACCTGTTCATTTTCCCACGCACAGAATGGGATTGCATTGCTGATAGGAAGGCAATGCAATCTGCTCTGCCTCATCGCTGACACTGGGCTCGCAGCATTGCACCTCTTCTGCTACCGCCAGCTTCCTGAGGAAGGAACACTGCATACTGTGATCCACTTCCACCAACGTCTCAATCCACCCAGTAAACTATTTTCAAACTATAATATGCACCCCCCATTTTCCCCAAAATTTTTTTGGGAAAAGTGCATCTTAAATTCTAAAAAATATGGTATATTGGTAGACACAGACGGCAATTTAACTATACCTAAGCAGACCACTTACAGGCCAATTAATTTCTGAGTCGCAGATCTATATACAATAATGTGCATCCAAGAAAATGGCAAGGAAGAAACTATAAATTGCAAGTAACAGTTATAAAATATTATGATAAATAGTACTTTTGGCATACAAACAACCTCTTTAACGTCACTTTCTGAAATTACAGTATGTTCTTCATGACTGTTTGGAATTATTTGCCAAAGAGAGTGTGAACCTTGGCTTCATATAACTTATTAACTAGTTGTTGATCCTAGCTTATTGATGTAAATTAAATCATATGCAAACATGTTCCAATATAGGTTTATTTTTTTTATATATTCTTTGCAATATTAATCTTTATCATCTATCTGGAAAATAGTATAGTAAGACCAATAAAATGATCATTCTTTCATCTAATCCTGCCAAAAAGTTCTGTGGTTGGAATTTTCATAAATAAATATGATTCAAATGCAAGAAACATGACAAATGTGATTATGCTTTTTTACATTTCAGACTATCATTAATCTAAATGAAAAGAAAAATAAGATTGCATGCATAGTCCACTACTCAGCATAAGATGACATTACTTCTTGCTGAATCCTCCATAATTTGTTTAGTAGGAAAACTGCATTCTACACAATAAAGTCCTATTATTGTGAAACTTGGAACACTGAGATTTAAAGCTCTCAACTATTATAGGGTAAACAGGGTTAAGGCCGGAGTGACACCAACTGGAGAAGTTTCTTTGCTCAGTGGGTTCATCCAGCAATAAACTCTAATATAAGAAATAGACAGTTACAGCTGTTGGCAATTCAAAGCTGTTATTTCAGATTATGAGTGTATTTTAAACATAACAAACCAGTCAGTTTCTGAGACTATGTTCCCGTTATGTCATAGGGCATTTAAGCTGCAAACTGCAGGAAGACAAATCAACAAAGTGCTATCCAGACTTATAAAATGGTTACAGTAAAATAAAGGGGAAAAACAGTGTAAATTATTTTTCACGCACCTCTTCCTGTAGATTGGCTGTCTAGTTTTTGATAAATAAATAAATAATGACTAGGTGTAATTTGCGGTGTGTTGTTAATCTGAGGCTTTATATACTGTAAGGATTGTACTCTCTCAGCTGCGTAGGCAGATACAGGAGGCACATTCTCTTCAATGTCCATGTGGGTTTATTTGCTTCATAAACCATCAAGTACACAACAGAATGGTAAACAGTCTTTACATCAGGCAACAGCAACACAAAACAGTCCTTATCTGGGCTTTGTTCCCTCAGGCCCTGTGAGCACACAGGCTAGGGCGATGTCCAGACCGGAGGCTCTATCTTGAGCCACACACACAGGAGACCTTCTACCTCCCAAGTCACAGACCACTGTGTAATGTCCAGCCTGGACACATGGAAGTCTGTCCACCCTGGCAGACTCCCAAACACTTACTCTCCATGTGCCAAACACCTTCCTTACATATCTGTAACCACTCCCACAGGTGAGGTATGGATCACATGGTCTGGTCACATGGTCATGACCTCACTTCAGGTCGTCAAACCTCACAACCACAAGTGGGCGGTGTATGTGTGAGCACCCTCACCCAGAGGTGAGGTAGCATGGGTAGCCAGACCCTCCCATCTCTCATAGCTACCCGCAACCTGGACACAGGAGCACTAAACGACATATTAGTGCTCATGTGAACAAAAGAAAAAATACTCTGGGTTGCATCGAAGGGAGCATCCATCCCTGAGACATATAACTCCCATTAACCATGCGACCACCAGTCACACCACAATACAAACATTTATGTTCAATCTGTTTTAATTAAAGGAAAACTTTTACAAATATTGCAAATAAAGAATTAACAATGAAACGTTTTGCAGTATTATAAAACTATCTGATCCGCAAGACCAACATGTAATAAAGAAGAAAATGTCTTGTAAAAGCACACAACAGTACATTTCAGGTAGTGAAAATAGCAGTTACAAAGAGCACTGACTCTAGATTTTTCTATGTAAGACTATAATACACATCATAGACCAAAGAATAGTTCCAAAGGGAAGTGGGAGAAGAAATTGGGTGGTAGAAAGAAAGAATGGAAGAAAGAAAAAGAAAAAGAAAGAAGAAAGAAAGAAAGAAAGAAGAAAGGAGAAAGGGGGAGGCAAGAGAAACTAGATGCCGAGAACATGTCGCACAAGTCATACATCACCAATCCAGATCGGCCAAAAGAATACTCAGCATTTACTAAAATATATTTTGAAAATCTAAAGTGACCTGGAACAAAATCTACATACTCCAAATTCTCCAAGATGCATCTGAATGCCCAGAGGTCTCTTGAAAGATCTTTAATATATTAAATAATAACCATTTCTGTGTAACATTCAGTTGTGGTAGGTATTTTGATTGATCTCCAATGTCGCGGAATCACTGAGTAGGCTGCCGTTACACAAATATGAATTATATCTTTCTTTTGGGAGCTTAACCTCTTTCCCACAGAGGGTGGTTTGCACGTTAATGACCGGGACAATTTTTACAATTCTGACCACTGTCTCTTTATGAGGTTATAACTCTTGAACGCGTCAACGGATCTTCGCAATTCTGAGATTGTTTTCTCATGACATATAGAATTTCATGATAGTGGTAAAATTTCTTCAATATAACTTGCGATTATTTATGAAAAAAATGGAAATATGCGAAGATTTTGCAATTTTCAAATTTTTAAATTTTATTCACTTAAAACAGAGAAATATGTAACACAAAATAGTTAATAAATAACATTTCCCACATGTCTACTTTACATCAGAACAATTTTGGAACCAACATTTTTTTTAGGCAGTTATAAGGGTTAAAAGTTGACCAGCGATTTCTTATTTTTACTACAAAATTTACAAAACCATTTTTTTAGGGACCACCTCACATTTGAAGTCACTTTGAGAGGTCTATATGGCAGAAAATATCCAAAAGTGACACCATTATAAAAACTGCACCCTTCAAGGTACTCAAAACCACCTTCAAGAAGTTTATTAACCCTTCAGGTGCTTCACAGGAGCTGAAGCAACGTGGAAGGAAGAAATGAACATTTAACTTTTTAGTCACAAAAATTATAATTTACAAACATTTTTTTTATTTTCACCACGGTAAAAGGAGAAATGGACAGATAAAGTTGTTGTGCAATTTCTCCTGAGTACGCTGATAGCCCATATGTGGGGGAAACCACTGTTTGGGCACACGGCAGGGCTCGGATGGGAAAGAGAGCCGTTTGACTTTTTCAAACCAAAATTGGCTGGAATTGAGATTGGACGCCATATTGCATTTGGAGAGCCCCTTATGTGCCTAAACAGAGGAAACCCTCCACAAGTGACACCATTTTGGAAACCAGACCCTCCTAAGGTTCTTTTCTAGATGTGTGGTGAGCACTTAGACCTCTCAATTGTTTCACTAAAGCTTATAATGCCTGGGCGTGAAAAAAAAATGTCCACAAAAATGATTTTTAGTCCACAATTTTTGATTTTTCCCAAGAAAATTTGACCCCAAAAGTTATTGACCAATTTGTCCTGAGTATGCTGATACCCCATATGTGGTGGGAAAAACTTTTTGGGCACACAGCAAGGCTTGGAAAGGAAGTAATGACATTTTGGAATGCAGACTTTGATGGGTGTCATGTTCCATTTGCAGAGCCCCTGATGTGCCTAAACAGTGGAAACCCCCACAAGTGACCCAATTTTGGAAACTAGAACCCCTAGGTAGCTTATATATATCTGTGATGAGCACTTAGAATCCCCAAGTGCTTCACAGAAGTTTATAATGCCCAAGCATGAAAAAAAAAATCCTATTTTTTTCCCACAAAAATGATCTTTTCACCCCAATTTTTATTTTCCCAAGGGTAACAGAAGATATTGGACCATGCGAGTTATTGTGCAATTTGTCCTGAGTATGCTGATACCCCATATGTGGGTGTAAACCACTGTTTAGGTGCATGGCAGAGCTCGGAAGGGAAGGAGCGCCGTTTGACTTTTTCAACGCAGAAATGGCTGGATGCCATGTCGCATTTGGAGAGCCTCTGATGTGCCTAAACAGTGGAAACCCCCCACAGATGACACCATTTTGGAAACTAGACCCTTCAAGGAACTTATCTAGACTTGTGATGAGAACTGTGAACCCCCAGGTGTTTCACTAAAGTTTATAACGCCCGAGCGTGAAAATAAATAGATTTTTTCCTCAAACCTGATTTTTAGTCCTCAATTTTTAATTTTCCATGTGTAACAGGAGAAATTGACCCCCAAAAGTTGTTGTCCAATTTGTCCTGAGTATGCTGATACCCCATATGTGGGAGAAAACTACTGTATGGGCACACATCAGTGCTCAGAATGGAAGTAGTAACGTTTTGGTATGCAGACTGATGGAATGGGCTGCAAGCATCATGTCACGTTTGGAGAGCCCCTAATGTGTAAACCCCCAAAGTAACCCCATTTTGGAAACTATAGCCCCAAAGGAACTTATCTAGATGTGTAGTGAGCACTTTGAACCCCCAAGTGCTTCACAGAAGTTTATAATGCCCAAGCATGAAAATTAAAAAATCATATTTTTTACCCTCAAACATGATCTTTTAGACTCCAATTTTTTATTTTCCCAAGGGTAACAGGAGAAATTGGCCCCCAAAAGTTGTGAAATTTGTCTTGAGTACGCTGATACCCTATATGTGGGAGAAAACTACTGTATGGGCACACGTCAGGGCTCGGAAGGGAAATAGTGATGTTTTGGATTGCAGACTTTGATGGAGTGGCCTGCGGGCGTCATGTCGCGTTTGGAGAGCCCATGACGGGCTTAAACAGTGGAAACCCCCCCACAGTGACACTGTTTTGGAAACTAGACCTGCTAAGGAACTTATTTAGATGTGTAGGGAGAACTTTGAACCCTGCTAAGGAACTTATTTAGATGTGTAGGGAGAACTTTGAACCCCCAAATGCTTCACAGAAGTTTATAACGTAGAGCCATAGCAATAAAAAATATTTTTTTCCAGAAAAATATTTTCACCCCTAATTTTTTATATTCCCAAGGGTAACAGAAGAAATTGGACCCCAAGCATTATGGTACAATTTGGCCTGAGTACGCTGATACCCCATATGTGGGGGTAAAATACTGTTTGGATGCATGGCAGAGCTCAGAAGGGAAGGAGCACCGTTTGACTTTTTCAACGCAGAATTGGCTGGAATTGAGATCTGACTTCATGTCACGTTTGGAGAGCCCCTGATGTGCCTAAACAGTGGAAACCCTCCAATTCTAACTCCAACCCCAACCCCAACACACCCTTAACCCCCTAGTCCCAACCATAACCCTTACCACAAACCTAACCCTAACACACCCCTAACTCTAATCCTAACTTTAGCCCCAACCCTAACCCTAACTTTTGCCCCAACCCTAACCCTAATGGGAAAATGGAAATTAATACATTTTTTTAATTTTATTATTTTTCCCTAACTAAGGGGATGATAAAGGGGGGTTTGATTTACTATTTATAGCGGGTTTTTATATTTGGCAGCTGTCACACGCTAAAAGACGCTTTTTATTGTAACAAATAGTTTTTACATCACCACATTTTGAGAGCTATAATTTTTCCATATTTTGGCCCTCAGAGTCATGTGAGATCTTGTTTTTTGTGGGACGAGTTGATGTTTTTATTGGTACCATGTTTTAGCACATGACAATTTTTGATCGCTTTTTTTTAAGATTTTTGGGAGGCAGAATGAACAAAAACCAGCAATTTATGAAATTCTTTTTGGGGTGGCGTTTATACCTTTCCGTTTGTGGTGAAATTGATAAAGCAGTTTTATTCTTTGGGTTAGTACGATTCATTAATACCTCATTTATATCATTTTTTATGTCCTGGCTCTTTTATACAATAAAAACAATTTTATCTAAAAAATAATTATTTTTGCATCGCTTTATTCTGCGAGCTATAACTTTTTTATTTTTTCGCTGATGATGCTGTGTAGTGGCTAGTTTTTTGCGGGACAAGATGTCATTTTCAGCTGTACCATGTTTATTTATATCCGTCTTTTTGATCGCGTGTTATTCCATTTTTTGCTTGGCGGTATGATGATAAAGCATTGTTTTTCTGCCTTGTTTTTTTTAAGGGGTTCACTAAAGGGGTTAACTAATGGGACTGTTTTATAGAGCGGGTCATTACGGATGCGGCAATGCTAAATATGTGTACTTTTATTGTTTTTTTTATTCACATAATAATAATAATGTGTTTATTGTGGAAATATATTTTTTAAATTTATTTAAGCATTTTTTTAAAATTATTTTTACAGATGTTATTTTTTTTATTTTACTTTTTTACTTTGTCCCAGGGTGGGACATCAGTATATAGTGTCAGATCGCTGATCTGACATTTTGCACAGCACTGTGTCAGATCAGCGATCTGACAGGCAGTGCAGTAGGCTTGTCGACGCCTGCTCTCAGCGGGCACTGACAAGCCACCTTCCTGCAGGACCCGGAAGGACCCCGCAGCCATCTTAGATCGGGGAGCCTGCAGGGAGGAGGCCCTCGGAACAACGAGATCACATCGCGTTGTTCTGAGGGTCTCAGGGAAGCACGCAGGGAGCCCCCTCCCTGCATGATGCTTCCCTATGCCTCTAGAAAACTGCAATGATGTTTGATCGCAGAGTGCCTGAGGGTTAAAGTGCCGGGAGCGGTCCGTGACCACTCCTGCTACTTAGTGCGGGTGTCAGCTGTGAGAATCAGCTCCCCCCGTGAGTGTATCCGATCGCATGTGGCATACTATCCAGTCCATGGTCATATGGGCCCAGGTAAAATGGACAGGATAGTACTTCTACTGTCAAAAAGGTTTTAATGAAGAGGGTAAAATGGAAAGAAGAGTTATGTTATTCATCTTAGTAGCATATATAATGGTATTTAACTATTGCAAGCTACTTCATTGAATCCTACATGTGTCCCACCTGTGTTATTCATCTTAGCAACATATATAATGGTATTTAACTATTGCAAACTACTTCATTGAATCCTGCATGTGTCCCACCTGTTATTCATCTTAGCAGCATATATAATGGTATATAGTTATTTCAACTTACTCTGCTTGTCCTCTTATTTGTTTTCAATGTTTTATTTATTAAGAATCACTAGGTGAAAAGCATCAGCATAAACATATTATCCAATCAAACATGAGAGACAGAAGAAGCAAATAGTACAGTATTCATAGTCATACATGCCTCGTAGTTACACATGACCTTCAATAATTTCCATGTTTACGAAAATGAAGATGCAAACGTTTCTATCAAAATATCATTAATAAAGAAATGAGTGATTCTTGGTTACTATTAATCGACAAATGAACACAATGATTTAACTGAACCTCTGGAGTGTCATGGGTGAGTTAATTAACTAACCAAATGCAGAACCAGAGCACAAAAAAGGGGGAGGAAACCTAAAGGAGACATCAAGGGGATGTGAGGGAAGGGGAGGGGTGGAGGGAGAGGGGGAACCAGGGATAAATGTAAAAGAGACGTGGTCCATTGGCACATTGGTCATGTTCAATATCAAGGCGCAGAATCAGGCACACACAGGGATATGAATTTATCTGAATTCCTATATGTCACCCAAGGACTACAGACCTGCGAGAAGGGAGAAAGGCTGTGTGGCTAATGCTGCTAATTCTTCGGTGTGATGCAGTTGGTCAATCTTAAGTAATAGCTGATTTATGCTTGGAATATTAGACAAGTGCCAAAACGTAGCTATAAGAAGCTTACCAGCTGTTAAGATGAAAGAGACCAGTTTAGATAAATGTTTATTATTTGGAACTACTGTTAGATTAAGGAAAACATGTTCTGGAGTTAGTTTTATATGTTTACGCACCACTTCATCTAAGGTTTGAGATACAATGTTCCAAAAATTTTTTATGATATGGCAGTGCCACCAAATATGAAGATATGAGCCTCTGTCCCTTTCGCACATCCAACATGTATCAGGCGTAGTGGGGAACCACTTATGTAACAGGAGAGGTGTTGTATACCAATGAGTTATTATTTTATAGCTGTTTTCTTGCGCTCTCACACATTGTGAAGGGCCTTATGAAGATTTATAAATTGGGAATCAGAGAAAGAGTGGCCTAATTCTTTTTCCCATCTCAGCAGAAAGGCTCTTTTCGGAGGTAATTGTTTTAAAAGCAGCATATTATAGAGAGCAGAAAGCACTTTTTTCAGAGGTTTTGTTTGGGAACATATTTCAAAAGGGCCGTGTTAGGTCACCATTGATCATACATTGGCGGAGTGCTTTCCTAAGAAACTCATAATGTATAAATGTGTAATGAGACATTCTGGGCAGTTCCTTCATGTGTTGGAAGGATATAATAGTCCCTTCACTATATAACTGGTCCAACAGGGGTGATTTATCATTTGAAATATGTTTCGCCAGATCCAGGGTCATGACGTCTGATACCCTAGTTAGTGGTGAGGGAGACGGGGACAGATAAGGGGCCACAGACTTCCCACATTTGACCGCCGTCCTTGTAAGGAGGTTTGGAAAGATAAATTTAAGTGACTCCACAGGGGAAAGGAAAATAGAGTGTAGTTGAATCAGGGACATCTGTTCTTCCAAAGTAAGCCAGGGTTTCCCTCCAGTCTTCCTGACCCACTCCACCGCCCTAGATAGGACTGCAGCTAAATAATAAGTATGGATGTTGAGGGCTCCCATGCCACCTTTCCTCCTAGGCAATGAAAGCGTGTGGGAGTTAAGTCTTGATCTATACTTATTCCATATATATTTAAAGAAAGAACAATTAACCTGGGTCAAGAACATCCTGGGTAGTTCTATAGGTAGCATTTGAAATAGGTAAATTAATTTAGGCAGAAGAATGCTTTTGATTAAAAAAATTTTCTGTCCATCCAAGAGAGAAAGGGGGCCTTCTACTTTTTAGTTTGATCTGTTACTAAAGTGAGTAGTGGTTTATTATTTAGGTTAAATAGATCCTTATTGGACGGGCTAATTTTGATACCAAGGTATTTTATATAATTACCCGGCCAGTGAAAGGGAAATTGTAGCTTAAAGCCGTTTATAGTACTAGCAGGTATATTTATTCCCAGCGCTTCGGACTTAGATGGGTTTATCTTGAAATTAGACAAGGAGCCATATCTCTCCAGGATCCGCATGAGAGCCGGTATACCTTTGTGAGGACAAGTCATAGTGATTATTAAATCGTCAGCTAAGGCCATGGTTTTATGAGTTATTCCCTGTACTCTCACACCCTCTATATCTTTGCACATACTGATAGCCTTGATTAGGGGTTCCATCGTCACTATAAATAACAGTGGCGACAGAGGGCACCCCTGTCTTGTACCGTTATGAATCGTAAAATACTTGGTGAGGGTATTGTTAAATTTAATTTTAGCCGATGAGTGAGAGTACATTTGTAATATGGCCGCTATTAGTAGGGAAGGAAAATTAAAACTATTGAGGGTTTCCCGCAGGAAGATCCAATCCACTCTGTCAAACGCCTTCTCTGCATCAGTGCCAAGAAGAACAAGAGGCGTCTTATGAAGGCTAGAATATTGCATTAAATGAAGGACTCTCCAAGCATTTTCCTTACCCTCCCTACCCCTAATGAAGCCTGTTTGATCTGGAGAAATCAAATTTGGCCAGTAATTTGCTATGTGTTTTGCCAGTATGCTGGCATAAATTTTCAGATCCACATTCAAAAGGGAGATAGGTCTGTAATTGCTACAGAGTTCTGGATCCTTGCCCTCTGTGGATTAGAGTTATATGAGCCCCGTAGCACTGCATTACATAAATCGAGAAAGTGAGGTTCAAGGGTCTCGGAAAAAGTTTTATCTATAATATAACGCTAGGAGCGTCACTCTGTCTGAAGCCTTTATAGACTGCACAAGCGCGACACGCCTGCGCAGTCTGGCTCCAGACAGAGTGAGGCATCCAGAGTGGTGAGTACTCTGTATGGCGCCGGAGATCGCGGTATGCGTACTGGATGCATACCGTGATCTCCGGCGCCTTACTCACATACTTACCTGACCGGGAGGAGTGTTGACGAGGCGCTTCTCTTCTCCCGGGGCAGGAGACCAGGCGTCTGCATCGGATCGCGCATGCGCAATAGCGCTATCCGGCGCCATTTTGCTGAAGACACATTTACAGTGTGTCTTCAGCAATATGGCGCCGGACCGCGTGGTATGGGCATGCGCGTACTCCGGCGCCGCTCTCCTACCCCGGCGTCCAGCAGAACGGAACAGCGCTGGAGCACAGGAATGAAAGGTGAGTATAAATGTTTGTTTTTTTGGAGGTATCTGTGCAGTTTAATAGCGGTGAGGGGGCCATGCATATCAGGATAGGGGGGGTGTGGGGACCATGCACATCAGGATTGGGGGGTGAGCGGACCATGCACATCAGGATTGGGGGGGTGAGGGGACCATGCACATCAGGGTTGGGGGGTAAGGGGACCATGCACATCAGGGTTGGGGGGTGAGGGGGCCATGCACATCAGGATTGGGGTGAGGGGACCATGCACATCAGGATTGGGGGGTGAGGGGACCATGCACATCAGTATTGGGGGGTGAGGGGACCATGCACATCAGGATTGGGGGGTGAGGGGACCATACACATCAGGATTGGGGCGTGAGGGACCATGCACATCAGGATTGGGGGTGAGGGGACCATGCACATCAGGATTGGGGGGTGAGGGACATGCACATCAGGGTTGGGGGTGAGGGGACCATGCACATCAGGATTGGGGGGTGAAGGGGACCATGCTCATCAGGGTTGGGGGGTGAGAGGACCATGCACATCAGGATTGGGGGGTGAGGGGACCATGCACATCAGGATTAGGGGGTGAGAGGACCATGCACATCAGGATTGGGGGGTGAGGGGACCATGCACATCAGGATTGGGGGTGAGGGGACCATGCACATCAGGATTGGGGGTGAGGGGACCATGCACATCAGGATTGGGGAGTGAGCGGACCATGCACATCAGGATTGGTGGGTGAGGGGGCCATGCACATCAGGATAGAGGGGTGAGAGGACCATGCACATCAGGATTGGGGGGTGTGAGGGGACCATGCACATCAGGGTTGGGGGGTGAGGGGACCATGCACATCAGGATTGGGGGGTGAGGGGACCATGCACATCAGGATTGGGGGGTGAGGGGACATGCACATCAGGGTTGGGGGTGAGGGGACCATGCACATCAGGATTGGGGGGTGAAGGGGACCATGCTCATCAGGGTTGGGGGTGAGAGGACCATGCACATCAGGATTGGGGGGTGAGGGGACCATGCACATCAGGATTAGGGGGTGAGAGGACCATGCACATCAGGATTGGGGGGTGAGGGGACCATGCACATCAGGATTGGGGGTGAGGGGACCATGCACATCAGGATTGGGGGTGAGGGGACCATGCACATCAGGATTGGGGAGTGAGCGGACCATGCACATCAGGATTGGTGGGTGAGGGGGGCCATGCACATCAGGATAGAGGGGTGAGAGGACCATGCACATCAGGATTGGGGGGTGTGAGGGGACCATGCACATCAGGGTTGGGGGTGAGGGGACCATGCACATCAGGATTGGGGGGGTGAGGGGACCATGCACAACAAGGTTGGGGGGTGAGAGGACCATGCACATCAGGATTGGGGGGTGAGGGGACCATGCACATCAGGATTGGGGGGTGAGGGGACCATTCACATCAGGATTGAGTGGGTGAGGGGACCATGCACATCAAGGTTGGGGTGTGAGAGGACCATGCACATCAGGATTGGGGGTGAGGGGACCATGCACATCAGGGTTGGGGGGTGAGGGGACCATGTACATCAGGATTGGGGGGTGAGGGTACCATGCACATCAGGAATGGGGGGGTGAGGGGACCATGCACATCAGGATTGGGGGGTGAGGGGACCATGCACATCAGGGTTAGGGTGAGGGGACCATGCACATCAGGATTGGGGGGTGAGTGGACCATGCACATCAGAACTGGGGGCTGAGCGGACCATGCACATCAGGGTTGGGGGTGAGGGGACCATGCACATCAGGATAGAGTGGTGAGGGGACCATGCACATCAGGATTGGGGGGTGAGCGGACCATGCACATCAGGGTTGGGGGGTGAGGGGACCATGCACATCAGGATAGAGTGGTGAGGGGACCATGCACATCAGGATTGGGGATGAGGGGATCATGCATACCGGGATTGGGGAGGTGAGGGGACCATGCACATCAGGATAGAGTGGTGAGGGGACCATGCATACCAGGATAGGGATGAGGGGGTTCCATGCATACCAGTATTGGGTGATGAGGGGTCCATGCATACCAGGATGAGGAATGGGGTGCCATGCATACCAGATTTGGGTGGGCGTGAGGGGACCATACATACCAGCATAAGGATGAGGGGTACCATGCATACCAGGATAGGGATGAGGGGTGCCATGCATACCAGGATAGGAGGGGGCAACACATACCAGCAAGGGAGACCATATACCTTTAAAAATGCTTACCAGGGGACCATGCACATCAGGACTGGGGGGTGAGGGGACCATGCATACCAGGATAGGGGGTGAGAGGACCATGCATACCAGTATAGGGGGTGAGGGGACCATGCACATCAGGATTGGGGGGTGAGTGGACCATGCACATCAGGGTTGGGGGGGTGAGGGGACCATGCACATTAGGATAGAGTGGTGAGGGGACCATGCATACCAGGGTTGGGGGGTGAGGGGACCATGCATATCAGGATTGTGGGGGGGTGAGGGGGCCATGCACATCTGGGTTGGGGGGTGAGAGGACCATGCACATCAGGGTTGGGGGGTGAGAGGACCATGCACATCAGGATTGGGGGGTGAGGGGACCATGCACATCAGGATTGGGGGGTGAGGGGACCATGCACATCAGGATTGGGGGGTGAGCGGACCATGCACATCAGGATTGGGCGATGAGGGGACCTTTCATACCAGGATTGGGGGGTGAGGGGACCATTCATACCAGAATTGGGGGTGAGGGGACCATTCATACCAGAATTGAGGGGTGAGGGGACCATGCATTCCAGGATTAGGCGGGAGGTGACCATGCATACCAGGATTGGTGGGTGAGGGGACCGTGCATATCAGGATTGGGGGGGTGAGGGGGCCATGCACATCTGGGTTAGGGGGTGAGAGGACCATGCACATCAGGGTTGGGGGTGAGAGGACCATGCACATCAGGATTTGGGGGGTGAGGGGACCATGCACATCAGGATTGGGGGGTGAGGGGACCATGCACATCAGGATTGGGGGGTGAGCGGACCATGCACATCAGGATTGGGCGATGAGGGGACCATTCATACCATGATTGGGGGGTGAGGGGACCATTCATACCAGAATTGGGGGTGAGGGGACCATTCATACCAGAATTGAGGGGTGAGGGGACCATGCATTCCAGGATTGGGCGGGAGGTGACCATGCATACCAGGATTGGTGGGTGAGGGGACCGTGCATACCGGGATTGGGGAGGTGAGGGGACCATGCATACCGGGATTGGGGGGTGAGGGAACCATGAATACCAGGATGTGGATGATCAGGTACCATGCATACCAGGATAGGGATGAGGGGGTCCCATGCATACCAGGATTGGGTGATGAGGGGTCCATGCATACCAGGATGAGGAATGGGGTGCCATGCATACCAGATTTGGGTGGGGGTGAGGGGACCATACATACCAGCATAGGGATGAGGGGTATCATGCATACCAGGATAGGGATGAGGGCTGCCATGCATACCAGTATAGGAGGGGGGCAGTACATACCAGCATGGGAGACCATATACCTTTAAAAATGCTTGCCAGGGGACCATGCACATCAGGATTGGGGGTGAGAGGACCATGCATACCAGGATAGGGGGTGAGGGGACCATGCACATCAGGATTGGGGGGTGAGGGGTCCATGCACATCAGGATTAGGGGGTGATGGGACCATGCATATCAGGATTGGGGGGTGAGGGGACCATG
The DNA here is from genome assembly GCA_033576555.1 of Oophaga sylvatica. Taxonomy (NCBI): domain Eukaryota; kingdom Metazoa; phylum Chordata; class Amphibia; order Anura; family Dendrobatidae; genus Oophaga; species Oophaga sylvatica. Next base: position 86,621,045 of record JARQOD010000004.1, on the reverse strand, counting down.
CATATCAGGATTGTGGGGTGAGGGGACCATGCATACCAGGATTGGGGGGTGAGAGGACCATGCATATCCAGATTGGGGGTAAGGGGACCATGCATATCAGGATTTTGGGAGAGGGTACCATGCATATCAGGATTGGGGGTGAGGGGATCATGCACATCAGGATTGGGGGGTGAGACCATGTACATCAGGATTGGGGGGTGAGGGGACCATGCTCAACAGGACGGGGTGACGGGACCATGCACATCAGGATTGGGGGGTGAGGGGGCCATGCACATCAGGATTGGGGGGTGAGGCGACCATACACATCAGGATAGGGGGTGAGGGGACCATGCACATCAGGTTTGGGGGGTGAGGGGACCATGCATATCAGGATTGGGCAGGAGGGAACCATGCATACCAGGATTGGGGGGTGAGGGGACCATGCATACCAGGATTGGGGGGTGAGGGGACCATGCATACCAGGATTGGGGGGTGAGGGAACCATGAATATCAGGATATGGATGAGCAGGTAACATGCATACCAGGATAGGGATGAGGGGGTACCATGCATACCAGGATTGGGGGATGAGGGGACCATGCATACCAGGATGAGGAATGGGGTGCCATGCATAGTAGATTTGAGTGGGAGTGAGGGGACCAAACATACCAGGATAGGGATGAGGGGTGCCATGCATACCAGGATAGGAGGGGGGCAGCACATACCAGAATGGGAGATCATGTACCTATAAAAATGCTTGCCACCCGGGCATAGAACAGGTTCATCACTAGTAATATATAGCGGGAAGTACATCAAGACCAAGAGCTTTCCCTGCGGGGCTGTTTGCCAGAGTCAATCGGATCTCATCCCGAGTAATAGGATTAGAAAGGGATTTTTGTTGTTCTATTGTAAGTTTGGGTAGATTAAGGCTGGATAGGAAGGACTGGATTTCTGCCCGTTTTTTTTCCTTATCTGAGTCAGACTCATCCGGTTGTAAATTATATAGATTCGAGTAATATTTTAGGAATTCATGTGAGATTTGGTCAATATCTGATATTCTATTGCCTCTAGAGGTTTTCAGAGAGTGATTATAAGTCTTGGCTTGTCTTACTTTAATTAGGGACATCATAAGCCTGGAGGCCTTATCGCGGTGAACATACATACGATTTCTCCAACTGAGATAATGTTTGCGGACTGCTTATTCAGCAGATCTTTTAATTGTAAGCGTTTGGCTGTCAGAGCCTCCAGACTTTGACGCAACAATGTTCTTTTATGTTGTGTTTCTAAATTCACTATCTCTTCATAAAGGTCTCGTATTGTCTTTTTGCGCTGTTTGTTGAGGTGTGAAGCGATGGAAATCAATTCGCCCCTCATCACCGCTTTATGGGTCTCCCACACTATCGGAAAGCTCACCTCCGAAGTGGTATTGTTCTTGAAAAAGTCTATTAAAGTATTACGTATTCGTTGTTTATTAATGTCTGAAGATAGTATTTAGTCGTTTAGTCTCCATGAGCGATATACTGAGTAAGGTTTTGAAGTTGAGAAGCGTATTGAGACTATTGAGTGGTCAGAGTGTATTGAGGGGAGTAGAAAGATTTGATATCAGAGACCTTGATAGAAAAATGTAATCAATTCTGTGGTAGGAATTGTGAAGGTGGGAAAAAAAGGTGTAGTCGAGGTTATTAGGGTGTACATGCCGCCATACATCAACCAATGAAATATTATGAAGAGATCTCTTTATCCTGATAATATTTTGATATGAAATCTGACATTTCTTTGTGGATGAGTCCAATATGAGGTCCAGAGGTATATTGAGATCTCCCCAATAATTGGGATACCCTCTAAGAAAGTACGAAACTGGTTTAATTTGGAGGTAATCCATTTAATTTGTTTCTTGTTAAGACCATATAGGTTGCCGATAGTAACTAACATTCCCGCTAGAAGTCCTTTTATGAAAATATATCTCACGTCAGTGTCAGCCAATAAGTCAGTTAGCAGAAATGGCGTATTTTTATCAAACGCGATTGACACTTCCCTAGAACCCCTCTGGGGAGATGTGGCATGATACCACTGGTTATAATGGGATTTATCAAAGGAGGGAAGTTTCTTGATTTGGAAATGGATTTCTTGTAAAAGAAGAATATTGAAGTTATCTTTTCTAAACCAATTCAATGTCTGTGCCCTTGGGATAGGCGAGTTTAAACCCCGCATATTGAAGCTTGCTAGTTTAAAATTACCTTGATTAGTCTCCATAGAGAATGTGGTGTGTGTGTGGACCTTTAATTTGCAATGTTATCAAGCTGGACCAAGGAGGTAAGGGGAGGGATGGTGTCAAAGAATACTTGCAGAATTGGGATGTTAGAACTATCATAACAAGGGTGGTACACCAGTCTAAGCTGGTGCGCAAAATATTAACGAAAACCATATTAATATGAACAATTAACAGCAATAATGGAGGGAGTAAGTGCCAGTATCACGTGTCCCGTTGATAGGCAATCTGCTCCTTTCCCAACAGGCTATGCCTGTCCACTCACCCAGGGACAGGGGAAAGACATGACGGATTGGACAAGCCCCCGGGAGAGGGGGTAACAGTTTATAAGTATATGCTATACTCAACTCACGGGTAAAGTCATTGGTAACTGTCAAAGGCAAACAGCTGATGATGCAATTTTGCATTCCTTCCTGAAAAAGAACAACATTAAACACAGGTAAACAAAGCAGTTAGATATGGCGGAGTCTTGGCAATCCCACCATTACTGATCAGCAAGACCTGGAAAGAAGAGAAAAAACAAAACTGTGGCCCGGACGTCTCCCGGCCCAGTCCAGTGTATCATCTGGTCTCTTCATCTGGAAGTGCAGATTGAAGCTTTGCTGCTTTGCATCGGTTTCGATTGGGTTTCGATTGGACCAAGTTCCAAGGCGCAGGTCGAGTCAGAGGTTGCAAGGAAGGTGATGAATGATACGCCTCCAGATCTGGGTATTTCTCCAGAGAGATACCCAGCTGTTTACATGCCTCCTGAATCTCTGCCGAGGTCCTGGCTTGGATTCGCTTATCTTTGGAAGTTATTGGATGCCAAATGGGTATAACCAACGATATTGGCATTGCTTGCGACGCAAGGCTTCCGTAAAAGGTTTCAATATATGTCTCTTGCTTAGTGTCGATGCCGCTAGGTCTTGTAAAATCAATATTGAAGAATCTTTGAATAAAATATTTTCCGCTTCCCTTGATCGTCTTATAATTAAATCTTTAGTGCGATAGTCCAAAAAACGGCAGATGACGTCTCGTGGAGGGTCTCCTGGTTTAGGTCGTGGTTTTAACGACCTGTGGGCTCTCACTATCTCAATGTGTGTAGGGTCATCTTGGGATAGTAGATTAGAAAATATTCCTCTCAGAGTAGCGGGCAATGCTTCAACTGCAACTGTTTCAGGGATGCCTTTTATCCCCAGGTTGTTTCTTCTTTCTCTATTCTCATGGTCCTCAAGAATAGAATAAATTTGGTTTATATCATCTCCTTGACTATGTTTTGCATGCTACAACTTCATTGGTTTGCTGAAATATGGTGGAATTAAAAGCTTCGAGTGAGTCCACCCTGTGGCCTATTTGTGAAATTTCTTGCTTGATGTCAGATAAATCTTTAACCACCTGTTCTAGAGATTTAGCTAGTATTCTTTTTAAGAAGGATCTGGATACTGGTTGATCCCCTGCAATTCTACTTTCTTCCATTTCACTTTCTATTTCAGAGTCAGAGTTACTAGGAGAATGTGAATCCATAAGCTCTGAGGATTTGGACTTTGATATAGCAGCTTTTGTTTGGTTTTTGTGAAGAAATGAATTCATGCCCACCTGAGTCAGGGAAACATTAGATCTAGGAGAGCTCCTGAGGCTGATTTGCCAATCTTAACCATTGTAAAACGTATAAATTTAGCCTTGCCACGTAGTTATCTTGGCACCAGTCACATTCCCCCTTGGATATATTCAGATCATAAAGAGTTACATTTTTGAGGAGTGACTAATCAAATGAGTCCTTTTATTTTGAGATAATTTTTGGATGCAAACCTTTAAAAGACCACCAGATGCCGCTGTTGTCTCAGCAATAAATAAGGCTATAGGGCTGTGAGGTCTGTGAGTCTTTAATCCTATTTCTGCCAGTTATGGAGTCCAAACTTGCAGAGCAAAACAACCCAAATCAAGGAAAGCCGACGGTGGTAGCAAGGGAGCGCTGGGGCAAATCACCACGCTTCACAACAGCAGATGTGTGTTTTGTACTGCTCACCTGCGGCCCCTCGGTCTAACAAATTGATTAATTTATCAATGGTTGGATATCATTCAGACTGTATTGCAAAGAACCTCTCCAGTCTCCAGCATCTGTAAGTGCAGCAGCCAGGATATATTGGCAGTTTTGCTGATGCCCGCGCGCTTTCCCAGTCTGGGATGATAATTTAAGCTGCTTCTGGCTTCACACAAAGTATGTAAAAGTCTTATTTAGATAAAGATATCAGCGCTTACATTGAGGCAGGGCTCAGTTCTTTTATATAATGGCAAATATAGTTACTCACTCACAAGAGGGGAGGGGAAGCGTTCTTCCTGGCTTTAGCTGTATGAAGGCAGCACGGCAGACATCTTGGGCAGAAAGGCTCCCAGCAATGTAGTTATCTTCTATGGTAGAAAACTTTGGTTTACTTGATCCCAGAAGTCTGCTTTTGGTCTCAAAATGCTCCTGGGGCTAGTGGTAACAATCCCACAGTGGAACAGGATGAAGTGGAACCCCAAAGACCACTTTTATGTTGCTTTTCAGGGAAGTCTTGTGGGAGCTCCAGACTCCTGCTTCCTCACATAGCAAGAGATCAGACCACACCCCCTGCTTGTCCTCTTATGATATGAGATCAAGTAACTTTTCAAAGTGGTTTATGATCCGTGTAGGCCTGGACACTAGTTTATCTGCTCACTACATTTATTATGTCCTGCTGTCTCAACTGAGTTTGACTGATTGCTAACGAGTGAGAGAGGGGAAAAAAAAGTTCTTAGAACTAGCCTCCTGTATATTGAGACATAGTCTGGGGAAGCATTTACGCAGGGGTAGCATTTATGTACATTTAATCGAAGTACATGTATCAAAGTACGCCGCAGTTAAACATGGCAGTTAGACAGGGAAGGAGACAGGTAAGACAAATAAAAAAATCTATTCCCTCTACATTTGAATTACAACACATATTCACCATATGCATTTGTATAATTTATATCCTGACTGCTGCATTCACTGACATCCACCGCCCTTGCTTAACTCTTTACACTCCATGAATATCGTCCCCTCTGTCTTTTCCTCTCCTATGTATAGCACTCATGCTCTTTTCACACTGCTAAACAGCACAAATCCACTCAGTGCCACCATCCAACACATAAGATGCTCTCACAAATCACTTAACCATCTGCTCACTCTTTCTATTCTTCTTCTAGTCGCAGGAGATATCGCACCAAACCCCGGCCCCCATGTTAGAGCAAGTCAAACCTTCCAATTGCTACACTCAGAAACCCCTCTAATCTTATTAATATTCCCTGCATGCCTTCTGTCTCTTTTAATTGTGTCCTTTGGAATTCTCGCTCAGTGTGTAATAAATTCCCCTTCATCCATGACTTCTTCCTTTCAAATTCTCTTAACCTTCTAGCTCTTACTGAAACTTGGATCCAGCAGTCTGCTCTCATCACCCAAATGTATTTTCAGGTTATCCCTCAAGTACGCTCACTTGTCTTCCCTTCTTTTGAGGCCTATGTTGTCAGACTCTACATTCCCTTCCCCCTTGTCATCAGTTCCTGGATCAATTTGCCACCTGGCTTACACATTTTCTTTCCTGTGACATCCCCATCCTCATCATGGGTGATTTCAACATCTCCATCCCCCCATCTGCTTCTCACCTTTTATCTCTAACCTCCTCTTTTGGCCTCTTACAGCATACTAACTCCCCCACGCATGAAGACGGAAACTCGCTCGACTTGGTTTTCTCCCGGCTTTGCTCAGTGGATGATTTCACAAATTCCCCTCTCCCGCTCTCTGACCACATCCTTCTTTCATTCTCTATCAAGAACTGCCATCCCGCTCAGGTTACCCCGACTTTCCACACATATAGAAACATACAGGCCATTAACACCCAGAAACTTATGAAGAACTTGCTGTCATCGTTGACCCTTATCTCCTCCCTCTCATGTCCAGATTCTGCACTTAAGTATTACAACGAAACCCTGCAAAGTGCCCTGGATGAAATTGCACCTCCTATACATAGAACAATACTACACAGATGGCGACAACCGTGGCACATGCTGCAAACACGTTTCCTGCAGAGGTGCTCCAGGTGTGCCGAACGTCTGTGGAGAAAATCTAATCTACCCGAAGATTTCATCCATTACAAGTTTATGCTTAAAACATACAACTCTGCCCTTCACCTCTCCAAACAAACCTATTTCAACAACCTCATCACCTCACTATCCAATAACCCCAAACGTCTCTTTGACACTTTTCACTCCCTAATGAACCCAAAAGTGCAGGCTCCAACAACAGATCTCCACGCTGATGATCTGGCCAATTATTTTAAAGAAAAAATTGACTACATCCGACAGGAAATTATCTCCCAATCCCTTCATACTATGCACTATCCTCCCTCCCCCACTGCATCTAGCTCACTCTCTGATTTTGAACCAGTCACAGAAGAAGAAGTAATCAGGCTCTTTGCATCTTCCCGCCCTACCACTTGCATCAGTGACCCCATTCTGTCACATCTCCTCCAGTCCCTTTCCCCTGCTGTCACCTCTCATATAACAAAAAATATTCAACCTCTCTCTCTCTTCCTGTGTCTTTCCTTCCTCATTTAAACAAGCCATCATACATCCATTACTTAAAAAACCATCCCTCGACCAAAACTGTGCGGCTAACTATAGACCTGCCTCTAATCTTCCCTTCATCTCTAAACTCCTGGAACCTGGTCCACACCCTTCTTATCCGCTATCTCTCAGATAACTCTCTTCTCGACCCTCTTCAATCTGGTTTCCGCTCTTTACACTCTACTGAAACCGCCCTCACTAAAGTCTATAATGATCTACTGACTGCTAAATCTAATGGTCACTACTCCATGCTAATTCTCTTGGAGCTCTCCGCAGTATTCGACACTGTGGACCTTCAGCTTCTCCTCACTATGCAACACTGCATCAGCCTCAAGGACACCGTTCTCTCCTGGTTCTCCTCCTATCTCTCTGACCGTTCCTTCACTGTATCTTTTGCTGGTTCCTCCTCCTCTCATTTTCCCCTTACTGTTGGGGTTCCTCAAGTATCATTCCTAGGCCCCTCCTTTTCTTTGTACACTGCCCCTATTGGAAAAACATCAGTAGATTGGTTTCCAGTACCATCTCTATGCTGATGACACCCAATTATATACTTCTCCTGATATTACTCCTGACTTTTTAGAAAACACCAGTGATTGTCTTACCGCTGTCTCTAACATCATGTCCTCCCTCTATCTGAAACTGAACCTGTCAAAAACAGAACTCCTCGTGTTTCCTCCCTCTACTAACCTACTTTTGCCTGACATTGCCATCTCCATGTGTGGTTCCACCATTACTCCCCAGCAACATGCCAGCTGTCTTGGGGTCATACTTGATTCCAAGCTTTCATTCACCCCCACATCCGATCATTGGCTTGCTCTTGTTATCTCCACCTCAAAAACATCTCTAGAATTCGACCTTTTCTTACTTTCGACTATGTAAAAACTCTTACTTTTTCTCTTATTCATTCTCGTCTGGACTATTGTAACTCTCTACTAATCAGTCTCCCTCTTACCAAACTCTCCCCTCTCCAATCTGTCTTGAATGCTGCAGCCAGAATTCTAAATTCTAAAAAAGGTGAGTATGGACTGAAATGAACAATCTGCTCCCTGGGAGCAACTAAGGTATGCAACTGTAAATATTCAAACCATAAAAGTTTCAATGATGGGAACCAAGCCTGAAGAAAATTAAATGAGGGTAACTTACCACCACTGAGTACTTGATGTAAACGGGAGACTTCCATGGCTCTCCAGCCAAGAAAAGTCTCACAAAGGTATCCAATTTGAAAGGATTGGAGGCGTGTGGTGCAAGAGGACTAAGAGTCCTAGAGAGGAAGTTTCTTTTCAAAAATGTGTGCCAGATTTTTATAGCTGCCTTGGTTAAGTCTGCCCAGGGACCCAATGAAGAACTAGCAACTGGAAACGGACAGGAAGGATACCTCAAAGGGATAGGCAAACCGCCCTGTTCAAGCCCAACATACTATAAATATGCTGTGTGGAAATGTCAATACAAGAAGCAAATCAGTATATTGGCTTAGAAAAAGAATTTAAAGACCAGCCCCCCAATAGATTTAGGACAAACTAGTGTTTGCAAGCCTATTTTAGGTCTTGATCTATCCCAGACCGATCTTACCAAAGTAACGTGGAGTATATTGAAAATGCTGTGAGGGGGAGAAATGTGAGTGGTTTGATAAATGTGTAGGAAACCAGACAGAATATCCATTTCGATGGTTTTCATGCTCCCGATCCTGGATTTTTCTATAACACGCAAGGTCTTTAAGGGTGTAATCTAGGAATTTTTGGTAGTTATATATGCCAAAATTTATGACCTTTTAAGAACCATCTATTTTTTTTAATGAAGTCCTGAAACATAAAATCATACAATTCAAAAAAGTATACTTAGTTTATCTCATGTATAATATATTTATAATATATATCAAAATGACAATACAACACTAGAATGATATACTGTATATATTTGTAATAAACTGTTCTTAAAAAATAAGTAGTACAATTTTTAAAATATGTATTTTCAGCACAAAATAAAAATTTAATATTTTGATAATGTTATTAAGAATTTTCCGCTGTGCATGGACATTAATGCATTTCAGTTCATGTCCAGCCATGTGGTGGCTCTGTGCTTCTGTAGGAGCAGGGACAACAAAAGGTGCATAGACCTCATAAAATGGGCGTTATCCTAATGTGCTTATATGAAAATGAAAAAGCATGATTGTTTTTGATAAAAAGCTATAGACTGAACTTAATGATATCTTACTTGCAATTGTGGCTCTACTCTCAAAGAACTCGAAAAGGATATGTCTAATGTTACAAAGGCAGTCGGATTTGTTTCATTAAATCAATAATTAACATATGTTTTCTATGTGGGAAAATTTCAAGGTATGGCTGTTTTGTTTCCCTGGAGGCAGATATGAAAACAATTACAGCTACAGATGAATACAATAGGCTGTTTATAAAGAAATGTATTTTAGTTTTACCAGAAGATCACAATGCTATAAATTACCAAACTAATAAACCCTTTATTAATTCACCACAGTACCCATGCTACTGCTTCCGGGTTCCCCGAGTCAATGCTCACCATCGAGTCAATGATGTGTTGACATGACATGCAACTTTTGCAATAATCACTAGCTGCAGCAAACACCACTGAGGACACCGCTGCAGATATTTTTATAAATTCTACATGATTTACTGCATCTACTTACACATCATGTGCCTTGAAAACATATATAGCTATCCAGATAGAGAAACAAAGCAGCGCAAATCAAAGCTATACATGCGCGCTGTCACGTTGTGACAGTCTTTGGTAAGGAAGAGGACATCAAACTGTCCCTTTAACTGTGACCCTAACTATCTCATTCCCGGGGTACTCATGAAGGTAGAGAGGCCTGAATCTCAGAATTTACTGTGCTCCTGTTAAACCCTGATCTGTCTCCTCCCTCAACCCATGAGGCATTGGACAGAAATGTAATGTAATCCAAACAACCACCCCCAGGGAAACTTTGAGACAAAGCATCAGTTTTGACATGTTTAATCCCAGGATGGCAATAAAATTAAATTGGATAAAAAACAAAGACCACCTAGTTTGTCTAAGATTAAAATGTTTAGCGGATTTGAGGTACAGATGATTTTTTTTGATCAGTTATGACAGTGACAGTGTGGATTGCCCACTCCAAAAAGTGATGCCACTGCTCAAAAGCCAACTTGATGTTTAAAAGTTCTCCTTTGCCTATATTATATTTCCTTTCAGCCAACAATAATTTTTTAGAGAAAAATGTACATGGATGCCATTTACCAGGGGATGACCCTTGAGACAAAACAGCCCTGTCCCCTACCTCAGATGCATCAACCTTAACAATAAATGGTTGGGAAATATTGGGTTGAATGAGTACAAGAGCAGTGGAAAACCATTTCTACAAAGAAGAAAATGCCTGATGGGCACAGTTGGACTGCCTTGAGAAGTCCATACCTTTATTTGTCATGTCAGTGAGGGGTTTGACAATCGACGAGAAGTTTTTGACAAACTTACAATAATAGTTAGAAAATACAAAAATGTGTTGCAACGCTTTCAGATTTTATGGCAGGTACCATTCCAGAGCTGCATGGAACTTTATCAGGGCCAGACAGATTGTATAATCTGGTTTTGGGTAATTCGCTCCAGTGAGTGCCCCCTTGAGAAAGCACGTGGGCGAAGCGCGCGTCGAGGCATTTTGCGGTGGTGTGTATGACTTGGTATTTTACACTATGGGTAAGCACTGAGCTTGCAATTTTTCCACTTGCATGACCTAGCTAATCTATCCTTGCAATAGACTAGCGACACATTTTTGAAATGTCTGTTTGCAGTCATATGACTATTGGATGATCTATATTTTAGATCCGATGTGGCAGCATTGCCTTATATCATGTGTTTGACTAAACTACCACTTCATTTTTTCCATACTAGGTAGATCCTCTTTTGTTAAAAACCTCAAGTATATGTCCTTTACTTTTTGTGATATATGGTTTTTATATATATGTCAAATAAAATTTATTGATTTTATTTTTCTGATGTTAGTGGTTTATGGATAATTTGTATTCATCTCTAAATTACTGGATTATGTAGTTAGCCAAGGAAGGCCTAATAGGAGTATGAAGATCTTCCAATATAAAACAAGAAAGGATTTCCCTGTGAAAAGCCTCTATACACTTAACTACAACAAACCACAGAACACTTTTCCAACAACTCTACTTCAACCACATAACTTTAGCACACAGCACAGGAAAACAAATCTTTCACTGGCAGGGACAAGAAGGTCTGATCATTTTGTAATGGAAAAGGTAATGACTAGATCAGAAGCAGCTGAAATGGAGTTGCATGTTTTTGACCAGCATATGAGTCGTTACCTTTTCAGCACCAAAAGAAACTAAATCCATTAAATATGAGACAAAAATCATACCATATCTAAGGAAGACCTGAAATTCATTACCTGACATGTGCGTCTAACTCCAGGTCTTCCCGAGGGATGTGACACCCTCGTGACAAGCGCATGTCATAGACACCAATGCAATGATCACAAATATGTTCCTGGAATTAGTCAATAAAAACTAGGAAAAATCCTTGAATCATGTTAATCTAACTATCTTAAAAATTTCTAGTATGAAATGGTGCTATTGACTTTTCTACGAGGTCAAGAGTGAAGACATACAAAAGAAAATATATAGGAAAAACTGCAGAAGGAAAACTATTTTCTATATGCTAGAAACATCAATATGCACTACTTAATTATATAGTTATTAGCAGATCTGTGCTAATTTATTCTTAATATACTGCTCCATTTTTAGTATGGTCTTCTTCACAGACTGCCTGGTCTTCGTGTCCTAAGGATGGCCTCATAGAGGTGCATGTAATCAGAGACATTTATCAACAGCCTATATTGAAAAAAATACTGCATATACATGATTTGTATTTTCCCATGCACAGTGATTTTCAATGGATGGTGTTAATGAATGTGTCAAGTTATGGTAAGTGTCCTCTATCAGCGGCCATGTTCATTACAGGAGCACTGTGCAGTTTAAAGAGAACAGTATGCTAACAAGGAGATGACTCTTTATTGAAAAAGATAAGCACTGATCTGCTAATAACTATATATTAGTTAGTGACACATAAATGGCCAATCCATGGCCAAACCCTTTAATCAAGGAAATGATAAGCATATTTAATGCTGAAAGCGGTGACCTGAAGAATTGTATTGAATATTCTAAGATAGTATCTTCTTAATTTGTTTCATTCTCAGAAATGTGAAATGTCCCCTTTGCTATTTCCCCAACAATTGGTCTTTGACATTGAATACTAATTAAAAAATGTGATTTTCACATCTACCAGAGGCAATCATGTGCCAGCCTGCATGTGATTGTATCTATCTTAGAGGTTTTATTACCTGTCTCTTTAATGCACGCTTTTAAAGGCTGATTATCATTTAGCTTCAGACAGCTTGGCATGTTTAAAGAATTTGTTTTAGTACTGCTTAACTTGACAAACAGATTCCCTTGATACCTTGTCTTTAAATTGAACAGTTAGTCGAAATAAAAAAAAATACAATGTATAGAAGATAGCAGAATTTAGCTATAGGAAAGAGATGGGCCAAGCTGGGAATTAAAGCTCTTTTAGGTTTCAGAAAAATAAATATTTCTAGCAGGTAAAGTGCTAAAGGTGCCCAATACAGGTCAAGTTCCAGATTGTGCCCAACTGACTAGTTTGACCTACTTTGTCCCTGAAAGATTTAATTTGACGTTAAACATGATGTCAACAAATAAAATTTAAAAAAAATATTATCATGGTATATATTTCTTTGTCCTGATGAGTACGTGTATGACATCACAATTCTGACTTATGGTTATGATGTTGCGATTTCACAAAATGTGTCATCATGTTAGAGGCTTACTAGAACCCAGACACATACTGAAAATGGTACTAGAGCACATGGAATGCTGTAGAGAAAAAGAGGTCAGAGTTTATGGAGCACTGTTTGGGATATATTTTGGGTGGACAGGTGAACCTCTATAAGTTGTATGGAGCAAATTAAAAAAAAAAAAACGGATTCAGGAGAATCTAATTATTTTTTTCTTGTAAAATTTGAGACAAAATCAATTCAGCCTGAACTTATTTGCTCATCTCTAGTTATGACTAATCTTTTCTTTAATTAGGTTAGCATGTATTTTTGTGGCATGTTAGAATGTTATGATTGGGGTTGCCTGATCTTTGAGTCATGTCAACAAAAAGGATCAAAGTTTCTTTAACTGGGAGGTATTTGAGTAATCAAAAGATTGCATGTTTTTTTCTGCAAATTAAATTGTAAAATTCCTATAAAAAGATATGGAGTATATAGCCCCATTGTAGAAAATAGAGCAATATGCCAATGTTTGTAAAAATTAAACAATTCTTTGTTAAGCAATTTAAAGACATAAAAAGACAATATATATAAAAAAAAATCAGTAATAATGATGGATGAATGGTGATGGCACAAGGAATAGCACTCACTACACCTTTCACCTAGGAAATGTACAATGTGGCACAGCACTCAGAATGCATAAATGAAAGGCCCGTGTCTAGTGTTATATACATCAAGATTTGTCCATCCCAGGGACCGCAAATGGTATGACCCCAAATACTAGTAGATAATGTCAAACAGATCTACACAATATCACAGAGGGTATCAATACCTGTGGTTCCCAAATCAGACATAAGCAATCTTCATTCGGGCAAAAAAGAATAACAGCTACACGTAAAGTGCCAAGTGACTAAAAAAGTGCTACATATAGTGCTTACCCATTGGGACATAGATGAGGTGCGCGGTGGGTCCTGAGCCCCAACACACGTTTCGCACTATTGGCTTCTTCGGGGGGCTTGTGTGTGTTGCTGTATGTTGAACGGCTACAGTCCCTCCACACCAGGTAGTAAATACAGTCGTTTTTCAACAAAGTAAAAAATTTCTATGTAAAGATTAAAATATGGTTTGTTTTGGAAAAACATGCTCTAAAACACATAATTGTTATTGTTGTCTCTGTAATGATGCAGAGTATACACATATTTCTTTGCTTATTCTGTGTGATGCGTGACGTAAAAAAAAAGGCTAAAAGAATACCAAAATTCCAACCATCAGTTGATCAAAATGTTGAATGCATTCCACAATAATACTGTGAAAAACTACAGCTTGTTCCAGAAAAAAAGACTTAAAGTTCAATAAACAGAAAATATTAAAAAAGGTGTATATAAATTAGGTATTACCATAATCACAATGCCCCCAAAATAAAGTTTAATTACAGTGCCTACAAGTAGTATTCAACCCCCTGCAGATTTAGCTGGTTTGATAAGATGCAAATAAAGGGTATGCCACACTAAACAACATCGCTAACGGGATCGCTAAAAAACGTCACTATTTAGCGATCCCGTTAGCGATGTTGTTGTGTGCGGCAGCTGCCAGCGACGAGCTTCCTGCTGTGATCTCGCTCGTCGCTGGAATCGTTCCGGACCCTATTTTATCGCCGGCGCTCCCGCTGGGTAAGTATAATCGCTAAGTGTAGCACCTTTTCTTAGCGATTTAGCGGTACTTTTGTACCGCTAAAGTCGTTAAGGAGATCGCTAACCGCGATAGCGTCCTTAACGACATCGCTAAGTTAGGTAGCTACTAGCGATATAGAAACAATCCCGCTAGCGATCTCATTAGTATGCGACGCTAACGAGATCGCTAGCGGGATTGTGTAGTGTGGCAGTACCTTAAGTTAGAGCCTTCAAACTGCAAACGAGAGTAGGATTTATTAACAGAAGCATAAATCTTATAAAACAAAAAGTTATGTTGTTCAGTTGAAATTTAATACATTTTAAACATAAAAGTGTGGGTCAATTATTATACAACCCCTATGTTTAATATTTTGTGGAATAACCCTTGTTTGCAATTACAGCTAATAATCGTCTTTTATAAGACCTGATCAGGCCGGCACAGGTCTGTGGAGTTATCTTGGCCCACTCCTCCATGCAGATCTTCTCCAAGTTATCTAGGTTCTTTGGGTGTCTCATGTGGACTTTAATCTTGAGCTCCTTCCACAAGTTTTCAATTGGGTTAAGGTCAGGAGACAGACTAGGCCACTCCAACACCTTGACTTTTTCCCTCTTGAACCAGGCCTTGGTTTTCTTGGCTATGTGCTTTGGGTCGTTGTCTTGTGGGAAGATGAAATTACGACCCATCTTAAGATCCTTGATGGAGGAGCGGAGGTTCTTGGCCAAAATCTCCAGGTAGGCCGTGCTATCCATCCTCCCATGGATGCGGACCAGATGGCCCGGCCCCTTGGCTGAGAAACAGCCCCACAGCATGATGCTGCCACCACCATGCTTGACTGTAGGGATGGTATTCTCGGGTCGTATGCAGTGCCATCCAGTCTCCAAACGTCACGTGTGTGGTTGGCACCAAAGATCTCGATCTTGGTCTCATCAGACCATAGAACCTTGAACGAGTCTGTCTCAGAGTCCTCCAAGTGATTATGAGCAAACTGTAGACGAGCCTTGACATGACGCTTTGAAAGTAAAGGTACCTTACGGGCTCGTCTGGAACGGAGACGATTGCGCTGGAGTACGTTACTTATGGTATTGACTGAAACCAATGTCCCCACTGCCATGAAATCTTCCCGGAGCTCCTTCCTTGTTGTCCTTGGGTTAGCCTTGACTCTTCGGACAAGCCTGGCCTCGGCACGGGAGGAAACTTTCAAAGGCTGTCCAGGCCGTGGAAGGCTAACAGTAGTTCCATAAGCCTTCCACTTACGGATGATGCTCCCAACAGTGGAGACAGGTAGGGCCAACTCCTTGGAAAGGGTTTTGTACCCCTTGCCAGCCTTGTGACCCTCCACGATCTTGTCTCTGATGGCCTTGGAATGCTCCTTTGTCTTTCCCATGTTGACCATGTATGAGTGCTGTTCACAAGTTTGGGGAGGGTCTTAAATAGTCAGAAAAGGCTGGCAAAAGAGATAATTAATCCACACATGTGAAGCTCATTATTCTTGGTGCCTGAACTACTTCTTAATACTTTAGGGGGACCAAACAGAATTCTTGTGGTTTGAGGGGTTGAATAATAAATGACACTCTGAATTAACTTTTAACGTTTTTTAAAAAAAAAAAAAAAAAATATTTGCAGCAGTGCATTTCCCACTTCCAGGCTGATCTACAGTACAAATGTCACAATGCCAAGTTAATTCCGCATGTGTCAACCAGCTAAATCTGCAGGGGGTTGAATACTACTTGTAGGCACTGTATACTTCATAGTAAAATGCCATGTAAAATGAAAATAATAAATGAGTAAGACTGCTTAGTGCAGTTGAAACGCGTCGACTGGGTCATGTCGACCATGGAAATTTACTTTTGTACGCCCTATATTTTCTTTAGAAAAAAGAAAAGAAAAATCCAGTCCTGTTGAGCTGGACTCCAAATTTTTCTATTATCCTTGATGGGAGGCCAGGGCGAGGCCGGTATCTGAGACCCAGGTGGATGAGCAAAGAGCTACTGGGTGAGCTGGAATCAAGGTTTTGTTTAATACATTTTTCTACCTGAATTTTTGCCGCAAAAAATAAATAGTAAATTAAAAATTTAATTAAAATCGATTAAAAAGAATCACGCACCTAATATGATAGCAATGGAAATGACGATTTTTTTCTTGCTAAACCAAGTGTTTATATTGCACTTTCGGAGGAAAAACTAAAAAGTAATGGGCCTCAGAAAGTAGTGACAATTTTATTATGGAGTGAAAAGTAGATAAGTAAAAAGAAATACCTTTTGTGTTTTTATATAGGTGATTCTCACAAAATTAGAATATCATCAAAACGTTAATTTCAGGTCTTCAATACAAAAAGTGAAACTAATATACTGTATTACAGTGCCTTGCGAAAGTATTCGTACACTGCACAAATCAGGCCTTTATGGAAGAGTGACAAGAAAAAAGTCATTTCTCAAAGATATCCATAAAAAGAGTCATTTAAAGTTTGCAACAAGCCACCTGGGAGACATACCAAACATGTGGAAGAAGGTGCTCTCGTCAGCTGAATCCAAAATCGAACTTTTTGGCAACAATGCCAAACGATAAGTTTGGCGTAAAGGCAACACAGCTCATCACCCTGAACACACCATCCCCACTGTCAAACATAGTGGTGGCAGCATCATGGTTTGGGCCTGCTTTTCTTCAGCAGGGACAGGGAAGATGGTTAAAATTGATGGGAAGGTGGATGGAGCCAAATACAGGACCATTCTTGAAGAAAACCTGTTGGAGTCTGCAAAAGACCTGAGACTGAGATTTGTCTTCCAACAAGACAATGATCCCAAACATAAAGCAAAATCTGCAACACAATGGTTCACAAATAAATGTATCCAGGTGTTAGAATGGCCAAGTCAAAGTCCAGACCTGAATCCAATCGAGAATCTGTGGAAAGAGCTGAAAACTGCTGTTCACAAACGATCTCCATCCAACCTCACTGAGCGCGAGCTGTTTCCTAACGAAGAATGGGCAAGAATTCAGTCTCTCGATGTACAAAACTGATAGAGTCATACCCCAAGCGACTTGCAGCTGCAATCGCAGCAAAAGGTGGCGCAACAAAGTATTAAGTTAAAGGGGCCAAATAATATTGCAGGCCCCACTTTTCAGTTTTTGTATTTCCACAAAAATTTTAAAATAACCAATAAATTTTGTTCAACTTCACAACTGTGTCCCACTTGTTGATTCTTCACCAAAAATTTACATTTGGTATCTTTATGTTTGAAGCATGATATGTGGGAAAAGGCTGAAAAGTTCCAGGGAGCTGAATACTTTCGCAAGGCTAACAGCCAATGAAAACCCAAAACCCATAATCAGCAATATTAACAGAAATACACACTTGAAATAGATCACTCTGCTTGTAATGACTCTATACAATATATGAGTTTCACTTTTTGCATTGAAGAACTAAAATAAATTAACTTTTTGATGATATTCTAATTTTGTTAGAAGCACCTGTAATTGTTTCTACCTGTGAAATAAATATATTTCAATTGCATTGAGTGATGAATGATTGTTTTAAAAAAATGTATTTATTGTGCAAAAGTAATCATATTCATAGAGCTATATAAATGTGGTATCAACATGACACAGTGAATAATGTTAACACTTTAATGTCCAGCATAAGGTCACTTGAAGGGGTGGGGCTGGTCTCTGTTTGCTTGTTCTCTCCTTACAAAGCGCACTGATAGTGTGCTCTTTTTGCGACTCCTCCCATCTCAACAGAGTCGGCCATGAGCTAACCCATCTTGGCATTTTTTGCCATGTTGCATTAGCCTGGAAAAAGTATTCATACCCTGTTAACTTTTCCATATTTTTCTACATTATAACCACAACCATAAATGTTTTTTATTGGGATTGTATGTGATATACCAACACAAAGTATCAAGTATCTGTGAAGTGTAAAGGAAATGATACATGGTTTTCTAAATATTTTAAAAATTTTAATCTGAAAATTGTGATGTGCATTTTTTTCAGCCCCCCCCCTCGGTCAATACTTTGTAGGACCACTGCAATCACTGCTGCATGGTTTTGGGGTATTTCTCTACCATCTTTACACATATAGAGGCTGAAATGTTTGCCCATTTATCTTTACAAAATAGCTCTAGCTGACTGAGATTGGATGGAGTGCATCTGTGAAATGCAATTTTAAAGTCTTAAGCCCCCGTCTCACATAGCGATACATCAGCGATCCCGACAACGATCAGGATCGCTGGTGTGTCGCTACATGATCGCTGCTTAGCTGCCAAACAGGCAGATCAGGCAGCAATCAGGACAGCGACACTACGGGTAACGTCGCTTAGTTACCCTCAGTGTTCGTTGGATACCAGCACCCTGATGCAGGGATCTGGTAACCAAGGTACACATCGGTTTTCCAGGCGCTGCGCGGTGCCTGGAAACCCGCTGTGTACCTTGGTTACCAGCTCCCTGCATCAGGGCGCTGGTATCCAAGGTACTCATTGGGTTTCCAGGCACAGCCCCGCGCCTGGAAACCCGCTTTGTTCCTTGGTTACCAGCGGATCACTGGTCTCCCGCCTGTCACACACAGCGATGCGTGCTGGCCAGCGGGAGACCAGCCATCAAAAAAATGTCCAGGACATTCAGCGACGATCAGCGATACCCAGCAGTGGGGCTGATAGTCGCTGAATGTCACACACAGCGATATCGCAGGGGAGATCGCTGTTGCGTCACAAAACTAGTGACTCAGCAGCGATCTCGCTAGCAAGATCGCTGTGTGAGACGGGGGCTTTACAAACAGAGTCTCAATAGGATTAGGTCTGGCATGTGACTTGGCTATTCAAGTCACATGAATATGCTTTGATCTACACCATTCTATTGTAGTTCTGACATTATGTTTAGGGTCTTTGTCCTGCTGCAAGGTGAACCTACATCCCAGTCTACATCCCAGCCTCCTTCTGAATTGCCTTGTATTTAAAGGGGTTTTCCCATGAACAAAAGTTGATTTTAATCAATAGATCTTTGAATAATAATAAGTTACACATTTGGGTGTGTTTAAATAAAATGTTCCTGTGCTGAGATAATCTTATACATGTGCCCTGCTATGTACTGTGTACAGTCTGTGTCTGACCATACAATGTCTGATCATACCACAGCTCCTGGGCAGGGGTGGGATGCGGGAGTGAAAAAATATATAAATACAGACATGACAGCACGGGATCACACATGATTCTTTTTTTGAGGTAAAACATGTAAAAGCAGGGAGTGAAATGTTTTACCTCACAAAAATAATCAGCTGCGATCTCATGCAGCAATGTCTGTATACTCTCTTTTGCTTCCTCCACTGCCTAGGAGATGTGGTATAATCAGACCATGAAAGTGTACGGTCAGGCACAGCCATTACACAGTACACAGCAGGGGCACATTTATAAGATTATCTCACGGCAGGAACATTGTATTTAAACTAGTGATGAGTGAGTATACTCGTTGCTCGGGTTTTCCCAAGCATGCTCGGGTGTCCTCCGAGTATTTTGACGTGCTCGGAGATTTAGTTTCTGTCGACACAGCTGCATGATTTGTGGCTGATGGACAGCCTAAATACATATAAGGAATGCCTGTTTGTTAGGGAATTCCCAAATGTATTCAGGCTGTCCATTTAAACGTGTATAATTGAGAAAATTATTATTACTCCAAGATTGATTAAAATGAACTTTTATTCATGGGAAAACCCCACTAACTCCATCCGTCTACCCATGAATTTTGACCAGTTTTCCTGTCCCTGCTGAAGAAAAGCATCCCCAAAACATGATGCTGCCACCATCATGTTTGACAGTGGGATATTTAGCCTACAAATTTCTACTTTGGTCTCATCCAACCAGAGCACCTTCTTCCACATGATAGCTGTGAAACACTACATGGCTTTTTGCAAACAGTATTTCTTATGACTTGCTTGCAAAAATAGCTTTCTTCATGCCATTGTTCCATAAAGGTTCAGATATGTGTTGTAAACGACTAATAGGTTTTCTGACCTTAGTGGTGGATCTCTGCAGCGCCTAGAGATTGACTGTTACACTCGGTTCCACTGCATCCGGTCCTGTAACTCCACAGGGTCCCATCAGGACTCCGCTCTGTGTCGGCCTCGTGCTGTCCTGCCGCAGCCTCTGCTCCTTCCCTCCCCTCTGCTTCCTGGTGTGCTGTCAGCAGGTCCCCGGGGAGAGTGCTCAGGTTGCGCACGTGCGTGCTCCTGGTCTCTTAAAGAGGCAGCGCGCATTTTTCAAAAAATGCCTTTGACCAATGGCGTGGTACTGATTACTATTTTTGGCCCCTCTGCCATAGAGAGGGTGCTGGAGCAACAAGTATCTTCTTTTGCTAGCTTCCGGTTCCGCTGTTATTGTGGCTGTGTTTCTGCAGTGTTCTGCCAAGTGCTCTGCTTACACTGTTGAATATCAGTTACCTGTTACTCGGCTGTCCAGAACGACATCCGTATGGTCTACGTCTATTCCATCCCGTTCCGCTACTCAGCCATCCGAACCTCTGGACAATGCTAGTGTCAGACCATCCCATGTACCCGTAACCGGATGGTTAGCTCCATAATACCAGTTAAACCTGTTCACCCATTGGTCCCGTTGGGACAGCTGCCACTTGTCCGGGTTCTAACTGGAGGCAGCATCTGTGTCCCCCAGACTTTCCATTCTGACCTTGTTCTAGGGGACTAACCACATGTGTCTGGGGCTCACTTAGTCACGCCCCCTTTGGAGCCCCCCAGACCATGGTCTCAAGGTTCCACAAATATTGAAATAAAAAACGAATGTGAACTTCACCACCTGTGCCTCTGCTTCCATTCGTTACATTGACCATGGGCCTCTTGACTGCTTCTTTAATTAGTGCTCTCCTTGTATGGGATACCACTTTAGGTAGACAGCTATGTCTTGGCAAGTTGTATCATACTGCAGTTGTTCCATACTCCTTTCATTTTTGGAAGATGGATTGAACAGTGCTTGTGAGATGTTCAAAGCTTATTTGTTTTTATAACCTAAGCCTGCTTTACTCTTTTCAACCTGGTGTGTTTCTTGGTTTTCATGATTGCTATTTAATTCCTAATATTCTCATACATACCTCTGAATCCTTCACAGAAAAGCTGTACAAATACTGAGAATAAATGACATAACAGTAGAATTTACTAGGCAGGCAATTGGTCATTCAGAATTTTATTTAGGGATATCAAACTACATAGGGCTGATCACAAATGCATGTCACAATTTTCATATTTATATTTTTAAAGTATTTAGAAAATCAATTATTTCATTTACACTTCACAAATACTTGCTACTTTGTAATCGTATCACATAAACTCACAATAAAATACATTAACTGAACGCTTATGGGTGTAACATGAAAAAATATGGAAAAGTTCATGGGGTATGCATCCTTTTACAAGGCACTATGTATCTTTGATGACCTGTAACATTTTAACCCATAGAATAATATGAATCATAGAATTACCTGCTGCCCTTCCATGGCTTTGTGCATGAAAACAAGTATGCTGCCTAACACAACAGTTTGAGATCACATGTTTTTACTGCTCATACACACTGGTTGAAGAGCAAGTCTTTTTGTTTTTCTGTTCATAATTGGGATCAGTTTATACATTGCAGTAGAAAGCTTCAATAGCAAATACTTGGCTAATAGTTCAACCAACTGTAGACTCATCTTTGCTCTCGACACTCAATGACTAGATGGCTTGCCTACATGTCTACCGTTTGGAAATTTGGGCTGTCAATCCTCGCTGGGCACTTTCCCTGACTGTTGGCTGATGTGTCTTTGACTTCCACACACAATGCTGTCTACCACCAGATTTACAAACCCCTAGGCTTTTCTCAGTGATAATTCTATGGGCTTCTACATTTTTCACATAAAGCTCAATTATTTATATCTGTGATATGTCATACTTTAAATATAATAATTGTAATTCATTTCTTACAATTCTGATGTAAAATATTGCGTAAAACTGAAATGTATATTATTAATTTAATTTAAACTGGCATTTAGTTCTTATTCAATTATATTCTGGTAGTAACACAAAATCCCAATCGCAGAATATATACAGCTGGAAGTCAGAGGAACATATCCAGACTGCCCATAAGCATTAGCCATAGGAAAACTCCAACAACTATGAAACAAGTAGGAAAAAAAGGAGTCTATATCTCAGCATGAGTATTTTCTTAAAAATGTGATCATTATTTTATTACATACATCACATACAAAGAATAGAATGGACAAAAGTATATACAACACATATGGCAGAGTGTCAGCAATAAGACCAAGATGCAACACTAGTGCAGCGCTAATAACAGCAGGGAGACAGTGTATATATGGTAAATATAATTACATTGTATTCAAAGGGCCCAAAAGATCCATACTGGCAGAGGCATAGAATCCCCTAGTCAGTTAGTCAGTCGGTCATAACCACATCGTTAGTCCTTACCCATAGCTGTCAGGAGAGCCGCATACTATACCCGACGCGCGTTTCGCGTGGGCTTCTTCCGGTGGATGTTGCACCGCGGCCTCGTCAGTGCAAAGTGTGAGATGATCTGGTTTGGCTGTATGAGAGGCGTCTGACCGATATCCAAGAAGTGCCGAGATGAGGAGACTTAAAGCCGCAATGCTCCTCTGGGAAATAAGCAAGTTGTCTCTTCAGAGAGGAAGAGGACTAGAACTCTAGTGCCACTTTGGAGAGACAGTACTTCTTGGATATCGGTCAGACGCCTCTCATACAGCCATACCAGATCATCTCACACTTTGCACTGACGAGGGGCAGTACCCCGAAAAACAGTGTCTGCAAATTGAGATCCTGTTTGGCTTTTATCCTAAGTCATGTAACAAGGCTGGTTCAAGGGTCGACATTGACTTTTAGGATTGCTACTTCCAATAGGTGGCACTAGAGTTCTAGTCCTCTTCCTCTCTGAAGAGACAATTTGCATATTTTCCAGAGGAACATTGCGGCTTTAAGTCTCCTCATCTCGGCATGCTTAGCATGTCAATCTCCACAAGGAGAGACAGTACTTCTTGGACACCTACTGTATATGCATTAAATTCATATGAGTGTGCGGTGAACTCTATTATACTAGTAGCGGACATATTGGTCCATTACACCAGCACCTCAATATAACCGACATGAGTGCACGCTAACGTTTTTCTTAGTGTCACGTCCATTATACACCTCAACCCGATCTGGGCTGACCCCCCCTCCTACAACCCCCAACTTTTTATATTCTGGTGTGATCAATACTGAGGCTGTGAGAGTCAGTGTCTGACTCTGGCAAAATATACGAAGATTTACAAATTCCCCAACCCTGTATACAGCTGTACGCTTCTAATACATCACCCTTTTTATACTTTTTATATTCTGGTGTGATCAATACTGAGCCTGTGAGAGCCAGTGTTTTACTCTGGCAAAATATACGGAGATTTACAATTTCCACCACCCTGTATACAGCTGTACGCTTCTAATACATTACCCTTTTTCTACTGTTTATACTATGGTGTGATAAATAGTGAACCTGTGAGAGCCAGTGTGTGACTCTGGCAAAATATACGAAGATTTACAAATTCCCCAACCCTGTATACAGCTGTACGCTTCTAATACATCACCCTTTTTATACTTTTTATATTCTGGTGTGATCAATACTGAGCCTGTGAGAGCCAGTGTTTTACTCTGGCAAAATATACAGAGATTTACAATTTCCACCACCCTGTATACAGCTGTACGCTTCTAATACATTACCCTTTTTCTACTGTTTATACTATGGTGTGATAAATAGTGAACCTGTGAGAGCCAGTGTGTGACTCTGGCAAAATATACGGAGATTTACAATTTCCACAACCCTGTATACAGCTATACGCTTCAAATACATTACCCTTTTTCTACTTTTTATATTCTGGTGTGATCAATACTGAGCCTAAGAGCGTCT
>JARQOD010000004.1:86561448-86596667 GCA_033576555.1 Oophaga sylvatica | reverse complement strand
AAATTTTTGAATTGCATCACGCCTTAGAAATAAAATTGAGAAGCTTAGCGCTAAGATCCAAATTATTGGGAGCCTATAGCCACGTCAAGGCTCTTCTCATATATCAGGTCCTAACAATGCCAATCCTCACTTAGAAAAGTCTGTCTGCATGGGAACATATGAATCCTCTCTTAAGACTAAATCTACATCTCTGTGGAGGGTAATGAACCTGGTGTAATTAAAAGCCTGTGACCAACAGGTGGAGTGCTCAGGTAGAAGGTAAATGAATACATATCAAAAAACTGACCGGCAACATCCAAACATAGATCCAGTGTGAACAGGTGCTAAACCAGAGTCACCAACTCACGCACATACAAGAAAAAAGGGTAGCACACTGCAGCGCTATAGCTTGCAAACACGAAATATGAAAAATGAATTGCATCACTGCCTTAGAAATATGAAAAATTGAGAAGTCTTAGCGCATAAGATGGCCAAATTATGTGAGCCTGATAGCCACGTCAAGGCTCTTCTCGTATATCAGTCCTAACTAATGCCAATCCTCGCTTAGAAAAGTCTGTCTGCATGGGAACAATATGAATCCTCTCTTAAAACTAAAATCTACATCTCTGTGGAGGGTAATGAACCTGGTGTAATTAAAAAGCCTGTGACCAACAGGTGGAGTGCTCAGGTAGCTATAGCGCTGCAGTGTGCTACCCTTTTTTCTTGTATGTGGTGAGTTGGTGACTCTGGGTTTAGCACCTGTTCACACTGGATCTATGTTGGATGTGCCGGTCAGTTTTTTGATATGTATTCATTTACCTTCTACCTGAGCACTCCAGTAAATGAAGTCAGTAAATGTCCTGAAATCAGTGATGGCATTAGGGACAAGCAAACTAGGCATTTTACTAGGGCAACCACTTCCCCAGGGGTCCCCAGTCAGTGGTGTGCGGCACACCCCCCAGGCTGCTATGGGGCCTGGTGCCAGCCTCCTCTCCGCATTGTACTATATTAGCATCATAGGTGATGATACTCTTTCTTCCATCATTGATTTCAACTGTGTCAGACACTTATTCTCCTATCATTCCCCCTCTATTTCTGCCATCTGATGCAGCAGGTGTGATGATGTGATTACATTGTGTGCTTTTCTGCGCCGGCAGTGGAGTTGCTGAGATCGCAGTATTGGGAGAGCGGGAGAGATAAGTATTGCATTTATTTTATTTTTTTTAAATCAATGAGTATGTGGTGGCCATAATACTTTAGTACTATGGGGGCTGCATTATACTCTATGGGGGATGCATTACACTATATGTGGCTGCATTTTACTCTATGGGGCTGCATTACACTGTAAGGGACAGCATTTTACTCTATGGCCTGCACTGTATGGGACTGCATTTTACTATATGCGGCTGCATTATTCTCTATGGAGCTACATTACACTCGATGGGGGCTGCATTTAACTATATGGGGGCTGCATTATACTATATGTATTTGATATACTGCTGATTTTGCAAGTTTTACCACCTACAATGGAGAGATCTATAATTTTTATCATAGGTTCACTTCAGCTTTCAGAGAAAGAATATTAAAAAAAAATCGAGAAAATCAAATTGTATCATTTTTATATTTAATTTACATTTTATTGCAAGTATTTCATACAATAGAAAAACAGAACCTAATATTTTGTACAGAAACCTTTGTATGCAATTACAGAGGTCAAACATTTCCTGTAGTTCTTCACCAAGTTTGCAAACACAGCTGCAGGGATTTTGGCTCATTTCTCCATACAGATCTTCTCCAGATATTTCAGGTATCGAGGATGTCGATGGGCAACAGCTCCCTCCAAAGATTTTCTATTGGGCTCAGGTCTGTAACTGGCTAGATATAAAAAGAACCTGGCACTCAACTTAATGCTGTGAAAAGTAGATTTTATTTGTAGTACTAGCAAACGTTTCGGTAGCCTGGACCTTCATCAGTTACGTACTAGCAGATAAATGGCTTTTGTTTATGAAGAAGTTTAGGTCATAGTTCTATCTGTTGGCATCTAAAGCAAACATATGCCCCAAATAGGTTAGGATTGGAGAGCGTACTTGTGAAGCTCAGGTTATCTGTGTCCAGATGCGGAATCCTCCGCTTGTCTCAAGGACTATGGGGTGCATTATACTATGAGGAGTGCATTGTACTATATGGAGGAGCATGGGGTACATAGCACAATATGGAGGACTGTGGTATGCACTATGTTATATTGAGCTGTATGGAGAGTATATATTACTGTACAGAATACTATGGTGAGTGTCTTATACTATATGGAGTACTGTGGGGAGGTATTATACCATATGGAGGACTATGGGACACATTATACTATATGAAGGACTATGTGGCACGATATACTATTTGGAGGACTATAAGGTGTACAATATACTATACAGAGGACTATGGAGGAGCATTATACAATATGGAGGACTATGGTATGCTTTGTACTATATTGAGTAATATGACGAGTGTATTATACTATATGGAGGACGATGGAGAGGGTATTATACTATATGGAGGACTGTGGGGCACTTTATACTCTATGGAGGACTATGGGACACATTATGCTGTAAGGAGAATTATGGGGCACATTATACTATATTGAGGACTATGGGGGCACAATATACTATATGGAGGACTATGGAGTATGCTTTATACTATGTGAGGACTGTGGGGTGCATTATACTAAACAAGAAAAATGCTGCCTATTCATTGAGTGATTGTATTGTTTATCTCAGAACAAAAATCATTGTTTTTGGCAGCACATCACCTGGTGAAAACTGCAGATATGCTGATGATAGCATCATACTGTATGGGGATAGATTGATCTAATAGTGATCGTTCTGTGCCCATCATTATTCCTCAGCCGGTGTAAAGAGGCTGATAAACAAGCGTCAATCGACTTCAATTTTGTCGATCACGGTTGTTTAACCCCTTCACCCCCATGGGTGGTTTGCACGTTAATGACCGGGCCAAATTTTACAATTCTGATCACTGTCTTTTTATGAGGTTATAACTCTGGAACGCTTCAACGGATCTTAGCGATTCTGAGAATGTTTTCTCGTGACATATTGTACTTCACGTTATTGGTAAAATTTCTTCGATATAACTTGCGTTTATTTTTTAAAAAAATGCAAATATGGTGAAAATTTTGAAAATTTTGCAATTTTCAAACTTTGCATTTTTATTACCTTAAAACAGAGAAATATGTCACACAAAATAGTTAAGAAATAACATTTCCCACATGTCTACTTTACATCAGCACAATTTTGGAATCCAAATTTTTTTTTATTAGGAAATTATAAGGGTTAAAAGTTGACCAGCGATTTCTCATTTTTACAACAAAATTTACAAAGCCATTTTTTTTAGGGACCACCTCATATTTGAAGTCACTTTGAGGGGTCTATATAGCAGAAAATACCCAAAAGTGACACTATTCTAAAAACTGCACCCTCAAGGTACTCAAAACCACATTCAAGAAGTTTATTAACCCTTCAGGTGCTTCACAGGAGCTGAAGCAACGTGGAAGGAAAAAATGAATATTTAACTTTTTAGCCACAAAAATGATCTTTTACAAACCTTTTTTTTAATTTTCACAAGGGTAAAAAAAGAAAATGGGCAGATAAAGTTGTTGTGCAATTTCTCCTGAGTACGCAAATACCCCATAAGTGGGGGAAAACCACTGTCTGTGCGCACAGCAGAGCTCATAAAGGAAGGAGCGCCGTTTGACTTTTTCAAACTAAAATTGGCTGGAGTTGAGATTGGATGCCATGTCGCGTTTGGAGAGCCCCTGATGCGCCTAAACAGTGGAAACCCCCCACAAGTGACACCATTTTGGAAACTAGACCCCCTAACGAACTTATCTAGATCTGTTGTGAGCACTTTGAACCCCAAAGTGTTTCACAAAAGTTTATAATGCCTGGGTGTGAAAAAAAAAAGAAACAATTTTCCACAAAAATGATTTTTTAGTCCCAAATTTTTGATTTTTCCCAAGGAAATTGGACCCCAAAAGTTGTTGTCCAATTTGTCCTGAGTACGCTGATACCCCATATGTGGGGGGGGAACTGTTTGGGCACACGGCAGGGCTTGGAAAGGAAGTAGTAACGTTTTGGAATGCAGACGTTGATGGGGGTCATGTTCCGTTTGCAGTGCCCCAGATGAGCCTAAACAGTAGAAACCCCCACAAGTGACCACATTTTGGAAACTAGACCCCCTAAGGAACTTATCTAGAGCTTTGGTGAGCACTTTGAACCCCAAAGTGTTTCACACAAGTTTATAATGCCCGGGCATTAAAATAAAAAATCCTATTTTTTTCCCACAAAAATTATCTTTTAGTCACTAATTTTTTATTTTCCCAAGGGTAGCAAGAGAAATTGGACCACAAAAGTTGTTGTCCAATTTGTCCTGAGTACGCTGATACCCGATATGTGGGGGGGAACCACTGTTTGGGCGCACGGCAGAGCTCGGAATGGAAGGAGCACCATTTGACTTTTTCCAACCAAAATTGGCCGGAATTGAGATTGGACGCCATGTTGCATTTGGAGAGCCCCTGATGTGCCTAAACAGTGAAAACCCCCCACAAGTGACCCCATTTGGGAAACTAGACCCCCTAAGGAACTTATCTAGATCTTTGGTGAGCAATTTGAACCCCCAAGTGCTTCACACAAGTTTATAACGTAGAGCCGTAAAATTAAAAAATCTTATTTTTTAAAAAAAAATGATCTTTTCACCCCAATTTTCATTTTCCCAAGGGTAACAAGACTCCAAAAGTTATTGTGCAATTTGTCCTGAGTACGCTGATACCCCATAAGTGGGGGTAAACCACTGTTTGGGTGCATGGCAGAGTTTGGAAGGGAAGGAGCGCCGTATGACTTTTTCAACGCAGAATTGGCTGGATGCCATGTCGTGTTTGGAGAGCTCCTGATCTGCCTAAACAGTGGAAACCCCCAAATGACACCATTTTGGAAACTAGACCCCTCAAGGAACTTATCTAGATGTGTGGTGAGCACTTTAAACCCCCAAGTGCTTCACAGAAGTTTATAACGTACAGCCATAAAATAAAAAATCTTTTTATTTTTTTACAAATATGATTTTTTCGTCCCCAATATTTTATTTTCACAAGGGTAACAGGAGAAATTGGACCCCAAAAGTTGTTGTCCAATTTGTCCTGAGTACGCTGATACCCAATATATGGGAGAAAACTACTGTATGGGTACACGTTGGGGTTCGGAAGGGAAGTAGTGACGTTTTGGATTGCAGACTTTGATGGAATGGTCTGGGGGCGTCATGTCGCATTTGGAGAGCCCCTGATGCACCTAAACAGTGGAAACCCCCCACAAGTGAACCCATTTTGGAAAATAGACCCCACAAGGAACTTATCTAGATGTGTGGTGAGCACTTTGAACCCCCAAGTGCTTCACAGAAGTTTATAACGTACAGCCGTAAAAATAAAAAATCCTTTTTTTTTTTACAAAAATGATTTTTTCGTCCCCAATATTTTATTTTCACAAGGGTAACAGGAGAAATTGGACCCCAAAAGTTGTTGTCCAATTTGTCCTGAGTATGCTGATACCCAATCTGTGGGAGAAAACTACTGTATGGGTACACGTTGGGGCTCGGAAGGGAAGTAGTGACGTTTTGGATTGCAGACTTTGATGGAATGGTCTGGGGGCGTCATGTCGCATTTGGAGAACCCCTGATGCACCTAAACAGTGGAAACCCCCACAAGTGAATCCATTTTGGAAAATAGACCCCAAAAGGAACTTATCTAGATGTGTGGTGAGCACTTTGAACCCCAAGTGCTTCACAGAAGTTTATAACGTACAGCCGTAAAGATAATTTTTTTTTTTTTTTTTACAAAAATTATTTTTTTCGCCCCCAATATTTTATTTTCACAAGGGTAACAGGAGAAATTGGACCCTAAAAGTTGTTGTCCAATTTGTCCTGAGTTTGCGGATTCCCAATATGTGGGAGAAAACTACTGTATGGGTACACGTTGGGGCTCGGAAGGGAAGTAGTGACGTTTTGGATTGTAAACTTTGATGGAATGGTCTGGGGGCGTCATGTCGCATTTGGAGAGCCCCTGATGTGCCTAAACAGTGGAAACCCCCCACAAGTGACCCCATTTTGGAAAATAGACCCCACAAGGAACTTATCTAGATGTGTGGTGAGCACTTTGAACCCCCAAGTGCTTCACAGAAGTTTATAACGTACAGACGTAAAAATAAAAAATATTTTTTTTTTTACAAAAATTATTTTTTTCGCCCCCAATATTTATTTTCACAAGGGTAACAGGAGAAATTGGACCCCAAAAGTTGTTTTCCAATTTGTCCTGAGTACGCGGATACCCAATATGTGGGAGAAAACTACTGTATGGGTACACGTTGGGGCTCGGAAGGGAAGTAGTGACGTTTTGGATTGTAGACTTTGATGGAATGGTCTGGGGTGTCACGTCGCATTTGGAGAGCCCCTGATGAGCCTAAACAGTGGAAACCCCCCACAAGTGACCCCATTTTGGAAAATAGACCCCACAAGGAACTTATCTAGATGTGTGGTGAGCGCTATGAAGCCCCAAGTGCTTCACAGAAATTTATAACGTACAGCCGTAAAAACTAAAAAAATCATTTTTTTAAAAAAATATTTTTGCCCCCAGTTTTTTATTTTCCCAAGGGTAACAGAAGAAATAGGACAAATTGCACAATAACTCTTGGGGTCCAGAGTACGCTGATACCCCTTGTGGGAGTAAACTACTGGTTGGGCGCATGGCAGAGCTCAGAAGGGAAGGAGCACCGTTTGACTTTTTCAATGCAGAATTGGCTGGAATTGAGATCAGACGCCATGTCCTAAACAGCGGAAACCCCCCCAATTCTAACTCCAACCCTAACCCCAACACACCCCTAACCCTAGTCCCAACTCTAACCACAAACCTAACCCTAACACACCCCTAACCCTAATCCCAACCATAACCCTAATACTAACTTTAGCGCCAACCCTAACCCTAACTTTAGCTGCAACCCTAACCCTAATGGGAAAATGGAAATAAATACATTTTTTTAATTTTATTATTTTTCCCTAACTAAGGGGGTGATAAAGGGGGGTTTGATTTACTATTTATAGCGGGTTTTTATGATTGGCAGCTGTCACGCTAAAAGACGCTTTTTATTGCAAAAAATAGTTTTTTACATCGCCACATTTTGAGAGCTATAATTTTTGCATATTTTGGCCCACAGAGTCATGTGAGGTCTTATTTTTTGCGGTACGAGTTGATGTTTTTATTGGTACCATTTTTGAGCATGTGACATTTTTGATCGCTTTTTTGTTCGATTTTTGGGAGGTTAGAATGAACAAAAATCAGCAATTCATGAATTTCTTTTGGGGGAGGCGTTTATACCGTTCCACATGTGGTAAAATTGATAAAGCAGTTTTATTCTTTGGGTCAGTACGATTACGGCAATACCTCATTTATATCATTTTTTTATGTTTTGGCGCTTTTATAGAATAAAAACAATTTTATATAAAAAATAATTGTTTTTGCATCGCTTTATTCTGCGAGCTATAACTTTTTTATTTTTTCGCTGATGATGCTGTATGGCAGCTCATTTTTTGCAGGACAAGATGACGTTTTCAGTGCTACCTTGTTTATTTATATCGGTCTTTTTGATCGCGTGTTATTCCACTTTTTGTTCAGCAGTATGATGATAAAGCACTGATTTTTTGCTTTGTTTTTTTTTTTTAAGGGGTTCACAAAAGGGGTTAACTAGTGGGACAGTTTTATGGGGGGGTCGTTACGGACGCGGCAATACCAAATATATGTACTTTTATTGTTTTATTTTTTTTATTTAGAGGAAGAAATGAATTTATTGGGGAATATTTTTTTTTTTTTTTATTTTGGAATTTTTTTTTACACATGTTTATTTTTATTTTTTTTACTTTTTTACATTGTCCCAGGGTGGGACATCACTTTAAAATGTCAGATCGCTGGTCTCACAGTGTGAACAGCACTCTGTGAGACCAGCGATCTCACTGGCAGCGCTGCAGGCTTCTCAGTGCCTGCTTTCAGCAGGCATTGAGGAAGCCGCCTCCCTGCAGGACCCGGCGGCCACCTTGGATCCGGGTCCTTGGAGGGAGGAAGCCCTCAGAACAGCGCGATCACATCGTGCTGTTCTGAGGGTCTCAAGGGAGCTCGCAGGGAGCCCCCTCCCTGCGCGATGCTCCCCTGTGCCCCGGTACACCGCGATCATGTTTGATCGTGGTGTGCCAGGGGTTAATGTTCCGGGAGCAGTCCGTGACTGCTCCTGGCACACAGTCCCGGGTGTCAGCTGTGATAATCAGCTGACACCCGGCGGCGATTAGCTGCGCTCCTGCTCGCTATGACGTACTATTCCATCCATGGTCAGATTGTCACGGGTTTCATGGACGGGATAGTACGTCGGATGTCAGAGAGGGGTTAATGACTTGAACTCAGCGCATGTAAATAAAACTGAAATGTTTCTGTGTGATGATGCAATTTGTTAGCATTTGAGTCCCCACTTTAAACTTTTGCCAAGTGTCCCACTTTGTCCAAACTAGACTATGCGTAAAGTTCTGACAGTGACCCAGAGGACCAAGATATTGTCATGGCAGAACAGTTGGAGAACTGGCTGGGACAAGACATCTATGTAGGCTATTAAATACCCAACACTGTGAGAGTGTGTGGGCTATGTAAGACTTCAAGTGTAAGCAATAATTTGTCACTTCCCGCCCACCTTGCCTGGTGTCATTGTAAAGAGATCAGGAATATTTACAACACTTGTACAAGGTCACATTCTTTTGCTAATTGATATATAGGAAACAATCAGTCCATTCTACCTTTTGAGGTGTATGGTAGTTACACAAGCTCCTAAGAGCAGCTACCTCTCTATCTGGTCTCATACCACAGAAGCTGGATAACTCAGATTGATGATAAGTAGACAGGTGTCCTGCTAGGAGGACATTTCAAAGGTGAGAGTATTGGTACTGCCACACTAAGCTATCCCGCTAGCGATCTCGTTAGCGTTGCATACTAATGAGATCGCTAGCGGGATTGTTTCTATATCGCTAAATGCAGTCACATTTAGCGATATAGTTAACGACGCTATCGCCGTTAGCGATCTTCTTAACGACTTTAGCGGTACAAAAGTACCGCTAAATCGCTAAGAAAAGGTGCCACACAGCGATTAGATACTTACCCAGCGGGAGCGCCAGCGATGAAATAGGGTCCGGAGCGATTCCAGCGACGAGCGAGATCACAGCAGGAAGCTCGTCGCTGGAAGCTGCCGCACTGAACAATATCGCTAACGGGATCGCTAAATAGTGACGTTTTTTAGCGATCCCGTTAGCGATATTGTTTAGTGTGGCATACCCTTATGGCCTGGGATATTCATGGTATTCATGGTAAACTCTTTTACAGTGCACCTCTACTTTGTGTAAAGTCACATCTCCAGTCATAAATTTATAGGGAATCTGTCACCACATTTAACCTTTCCAAACTATTAATATGGCCATACAAGTTATCGAATGCTGAAAAAAGTCATAGCTGTGTGTCTCATATCAGATGCCTTGTTGCTGAGAAATCTTTTATCACTTTGTGTAAATGACCTCTTTCAGGCTTTGGGGAGGACACTGCCTGGAAGATAACTCTTCCTCCAGCGCTTAATTTGTATAAGGGGGAGTTACCGGTGTGATGCATAATAGCTGCTCTCCTGATCTCACTTTATATAAAGTGATAAAACATGATTTATCAACAAGGCGTCTGATATAAGGAATACAGGAATGGCTTTTTTTCAGCAGTCAATAATATATCCTGTATGCCCATATTAATAGTTTAGATAAGCCAAATGTGGTGACAGATTCCATTTAAAGGTAATGGCAGGAGAATCAGCTAGCAGATAAGGAGTTACGGTCATACAAATCCAAAATCCCCTTGTGCAAAGAATATTCTAGGGTCATAAGACCATACTTTTCCTGGCTGTACCTCTCTTTGAATTTCTGCTATGACACATTACCTCGGACATACTATAAGTGGAGGTACTATTTAAGTAATAGAAGATAAAAGTCAGCAACGAGATTCTCTGAAGAATAAAGAAACCACCATTTTATGCAAACCAGATTTCTTAAATCTTGCTCACTGCACTGTAAAATTTAAACAGTGTCTTAAACTCAATAGCCAGGATTTTTTAGCATTCTACCATGGTCTCTAATTATAGCAATATACATTTACCTTCACTGGAAATGCACACAATTATATACAGCAGTTTCTCATTCTATTAGCATTATCCATGCTTCTTATCCTGCCCATCAATTACTATATAATCCCTCGTCTAATATTATCTATATGCATATTAAGCATATGGCTTGGTTTTAACTGTGAAGCTGGTCTAGTTCTTAGCCAGCTGTGATAAACTTTCATTCCATATTTCTCCTTGTGTATAGCATTTTTTCTTATCCTAAAAATAATCTGGCAGAAGAATGTTGTTTTTCTGTGCAGGACTATTTCCCCAACAGCATTATACTCACTATTCTCTAATCAAACGTTCAATTTAATTAATTAATATTGATACCTTCTGTAATCTATAACTAGTGCTAGCTCAATAAATTATAGAGCAGGGAATTCTTTTCTGACGCTTAATCACTGGGTACTGAATTACATTCTCACTGAGATTTGCTGCGTCTTACAGATACGATTCTGAATGTTAAACCAATATCAGAAAATACATTTACACAGAGTGTAGTGACAGTAATATTGTTAAGTAGTGTATCCCTGAAGCAGTACAATCTACTAGATGGGTGCAAAAAGAATATCACAGCACTGGGTTGCACTCACAATTTGTTACATCCATTTAGGAAGATTGTAATGAGCTGCCAGAAAGGTCAGGCACCTTCACAGTAAGACAGACGTACCTTGCCTTGGAAACTCATCCGACTCTCTGTGAACTAGGTCAGAAACACGATTCCCATAATAATGCATTCTGTTTTCATGATCATATGCCTTTAATGTTTCACTGGAGCTGTACGACTTCTGAGTAGGCACTCTGCAGCTTTCACTATCCAACGATGAGCTGGTATATCGATATTCTTTTTCACTGCGACCTCTAGTCAAAGATCTGTGTCTTCGATCTTTTGCATCCATTTTGTTATAAGCAGTTTTATTTATTCAATTTTGGAAAAATCCTCTCAGCCTAAGGTGAAACTGAAAAAAAAAAGAAAGGATTTAAACAATTAACATTAGTGTTAAATGTCTTTGTACATTGTAAGTCACATATGGATGTAGTGTATCATGTTACAGTATGCAGGCAAGCAACATATCTTTCTTTCATAAAGAAGAAAACTGTCTTTCAAAGGTAGCTGTCCTTTAAGAAAATGTCCTTCCCTTTAATTCCTTAGCCCTTTAACCCCAAAGGTGGTTTGCACGTTAATGACCGGGCCAATTTTTACAATCCTGACCACTGTCCCTTTATGAGGTAATAACTCTGGAACGCTTCAATGGATCTTATCACGACATTTTGTACTTCACGTTAGTGGTAAAATTTCTTCGATATAACTTGCGTTTATTTATGAAAAAACTTAAATATGGCAAAAATTTTGAAATTTTGCAATTTTCAAAATTTGAATTTTCATGCCGTTAACCCCTTCATGACCTTGCCATTTTTTGAAATTCTGACCAGTGTCCCTTTATGAGGTAATAACTCAGGAACACTTCAACGGATCCTAGCGATTCTGAGATTGTTTTTTCGTGACATATTGGGCTTCATGTTAGTGGTAAATTTAGGTCGATAATTTTTGCATTTATTTGTGAAAAAAATGGAAATTTGGCGAAAATTTTGAAAATTTTGCAATTTTCAAATTTTGAATTTTTATTCTGTTAAACCAGAGAAATATGTGACACAAAATAGCTAATAAATAACATTTCCCACATGTCTACTTTACATCAGCAAAATTTTTCAAACAAATTTTTTTTTAGGAAGATATAAGGGTTAAAAGTTGACCAGCAATTTCTCATTTTTACAGCAAAATTTACAAAACCATTTTTTTAGGGGCCACCTCACATTTGAAGTCATTTTGAAAGGTCTATATGACAGAAAATACCCAAAAGTGCCACCATTCTAAAAACTGCACCCTTCAAGATACTCAAAACCACATTCAAGAAATGTATTAAGCCTTCAGGTGCTTCACAGGAATTTTTGGAATGTGGAAGGAAAAAATGAACATTTAACTTTTTAGTCACAAAAAATTGCATCAATCTTAAATTAGCCACTTTACTACCTGCCCTTAAAGGCGTATACACAGTATATCTTATGGTCTATTTTTCCCTAGAACTTGATTCCTCTGGTCGTATACATTTTATTTCAGTGTTGTCTTCTGGACACTCTTTACCTGTGTCCTTCATAAGTTTGAATAGCCATGCTAAACTTATGTGTACCTATGCATACCCTAAATATTCTAGTACTGTTTTTACTTGATATTTATCTAAATAAACTATTTTCTATATACAGTGGGGAAAAAAGTATTTAGTCAACCACCAATTGTGCAAGTTCTCCCACTTAAAAAGATTAGAGAGGCTTGTAATTGACATCATAGGTAGAACACAACTATGAGAGTCAGAATGAGAAAACAAATCCAGAAAATCACCTTGTCTGACTTAGCAAGATTTATTTTGCAAATTATGGTGGAAATTAAGTATTTGGTCACCTAAAAACCATGCAAGATTTCTAGCACTCACAGACCTGTAACTTCTTCTTTAAGAGGCTCCTCTGTCCTTTTACTATAGAGGTTGACATAAAAATAACAGTGACAGTGTAATTTCAAAATCAGCAAATGGATGACTTTAAACACGTTTTGTCTAAACAGAACAAGGAATTCCCCAGGTGCCACCTGACCATACACGCCTTTGAATTCAGGAGCAATTCCATCAAGCATATAGACCCATCCAGTAGAGGGAGCTCTCCATGTTCATGCCCCTTACAAATGGTGCCTGTAGGTAGACATTAGAAAATATGTAGGGAAAACCAGGGAGTCAAAAATAATAAGGACAGTTTGGTACTACACTTATAATGACAAAAGTCTATTGATGGGATAGAAGGGATCCCAACCCTTAAAGTTAAAATCCCCGCTGATGCCTCCTATCCTATCAAGTTGATGCCAAAACGGTCTGGTGGAATCATTCTAATACCCTGTACATTTTTAATGCTCATTGAGACTAATGTCAATAATATAAACCATAATAAGGGCTATGGTAAGACCAAGGTCACATTTTGGAAGCTGCTTTGAATTTACTTGTGCCTGCACTTAGCATGTGCACTGCGTTTTTTATCTTTTTTGTGTGGGATTTTTTTGTATATTGAAATAAAAGTTAAAATTTCCTATTTGCTATATATTTAGTAAAATGACATGATTGTCTTGCTTGCAGTAGATAGGAGTAGACTTTTATAGAGAAGGCTGAATTTCACACGTGCATGCTGGCACATTATGGCTGCTGTGATGTTAATCAATACAATCCTTTGTATCAAGTTTCCTTTTTGCTGCAGGGATAGCAAGTTAGATTAACAAATGAACCAAAGACTGAGTCATAGATGAGCTGTTAATTTGCACTATTAGTAGATTACAACTGCTGAAGTCACATTTGATGATCAGAGGAGTGCCCAGCAAGGTCTACTGATGTACACTGAAAGGCTCCCAAAGCATTTATCTCTTTTTAATGAGTACTTGAGAAGTTTTCAATCTATTTTTGCTACAGTGCAAACTGTTATCTATTCTCAAACTGGAATCTTGTGCCTGAATGATATAAAGTCTCTCTGTTTTGTGATGGATGCGAAATCTGAGCATGAATAGATAGAAATAGTCATATTGTTTCATGGCATTGTTTTCATGACAATTCTTGAAGCTTAATATGCATAATAAAATAAAATGATCAAATAGTCTATTGTTCAGCGCTCTTACCACAGTAATTCATTTTGCTCCAATACGTTGCACCTTGTCTAGTTTTACGAGTTTCATACGTCTTTTTATCAAGCTGACATTAAAAATACTCTTTTTGATACATTAATCTCTAACTTCAATTTTAGGCATAAAAGCTACACGATCGAATGGGTCATTTACTTGCAATATTCTGACGCCTGGCAATATACATTTTACACAATGTGACTCTAAACGACGTTTGCTAATATTGGGCTTTGAGGTAATTGCTTGTAAACTGACAAGTCTAATAAGCTGCTTTATAGCAAACGTTTCTTGCGACCTATATTGAATTGTAAGTTCTTGAGGCAAAAATTAATTGTGCATGTAAACTGTTAACACTGAGAGCAGCAGAAAGTTAATGAGACTTGCCCTCTAGGGTTCTAGAATTCTGTCTCTCATCTCAAAGAAACAGAGCCTGAGATAAAAAGAAAGAAGTTGTATTTCCAGCAATAGTGATTTAAGTTTAATGTAATCTTATAATTTAGATATAAATAATAAGACAAAAATGTTTTACTTTAATATTCTTGTATTTGGTTGCTATGCTTAGAGAAATGATCACTCTTTTTGCTGAGTTTTCACACCATGCCAGCGTTTTGTAAACATATTTTTACTCATTAATTGATGTCCTAATAGTTTTGGGTTCATTAAACAGTAGAATCAGAGTGCAGTAGAATGATTTTTTTTATTAAAAATTCGTAAGTAAAAATGAAGTTACAATCCTGAGATTGGAAGCAATGGAATTGTCAATCATGGTTTCATATTGAAACAATCGGGAAGGAGCTCATGCGTTGCTGATGATGAATCCACAATGGTTTCCTGATGAAGAGGTCTGTGAGACCTCGAAACACGTTGACCCTGTAAAATAAATTTTTATCCGTTTGAAACCATTGTGGATTCATCAGCAGCAGAGCATGAGTGACATCTCCTTCCTGATTGTTTCGCACTGTTTGGTCCTTCCAGTGACCGATGTCCTTGCAGCAGCTGATATATATATTTCATGCCAGTTACATGTTGCTCTGTAGCAACCATACAAAGTGAGTGGATTCATTTTCTTGCCACCTCTTTTTTACCCGTTAAGACACTATTGAGCTTTTTTGTATTCCCAGTTTTGTTGTTTGCATGGTTCCATTGTGGCATTGCATGTCTGCACCCTGCTGCTTCACATGCTCTGTAGGCTTACTGGAAGAAGATGGTTGGCTATCCATGCAAAATACCTACCAGGAGATGTCCAGGCATGAGGGTTAAGGCATGTGATACTACATCTTCTAGCAAGGTAATTTTTTGGCTTGCCACTAGAGTTGAGCGATACTTTCCGATATCCTAAAGTATCGGAATCGTAATGGTATCGCCGATATCACTAAAATATCGGCGATACCCGATACCGATACCGGAAGTCCCATGTAAGTCTATGGGAACAAAATATCGAAATTAAAAAAAACCCATTCTTGCCTTGTTGGTTAATTGTACATGAAGGAAAACAAGAAAGAGTAATGTAGAATGTATTGGGGGAGGTTGAGGAGACATTAAAGGCATAGATGTTTGACCCAATCCAATGGAATAGCATTAATTTTTTTTTTTTAGGAAATACGTTCGGATTGACGAACAAATTGACAATGTTGTTAACCTTTTTTCTATTTTGTCAAATATGTCTGTTTCACAACTTCCATGGTCTTCACCTTTTTAACTTTTCACACACTTTCTCCTTCATA
This sequence comes from Oophaga sylvatica, assembly GCA_033576555.1. Classification (NCBI taxonomy): domain Eukaryota; kingdom Metazoa; phylum Chordata; class Amphibia; order Anura; family Dendrobatidae; genus Oophaga; species Oophaga sylvatica. The sequence continues at coordinate 86,580,978 of JARQOD010000004.1, read as the reverse complement.
ATTTTCAGCAGCATCATCTTTCTCATCAAATTATTCTTCATCTTCACCTTCTTAATCTTCTAAAACTTCTTGCTATTCATCTTTTTGTTAACATTACTTATATTGTTCTTATTAAACAGTTATTATTCTTCATATTCTACTTCTTCATCTTCTTCCTATTCATCCTTTTCATCATATTCTTATTTGTGACAGACATTCCTGTACTTGTAATCTGTAAAACTCTGAATTTTCATCCTTCCGTTCTTGCTGTCACGAAAGATTTTAATTACAACAGTATTTGTCCGCGTTCAGTTTAGCCTGCAGCAGCATCAGGCATTTTCCAGGGGCACCACGAGGAGGAACGGACTCACCCCCATACACTGCTTAGTCTTCTTCTGCTTAGAATTTAGAGCATATATTTTGCTCTTCATTTTGGTCTTATACTTAATGTTCTTCTGCTTTTTGATCTTCTGCTTATTGTTCTTCTGTCTCTTGTTCTGTATCTTGTAGTTTGTCTTAACCTTCTTTGTCCTGTTGGTGATGGTACAAAAGCCAATGGAAGTAACGAGGACCAGCTGACTGTGCTGGAACCCGGAGGGTCAGCAGAAGGAAAAGAGCCAATGGCACAACCGAGGACCAGCTGACGTTACTGGGACAGGGTTACTAAGCAGGAGGTACCTGTGCTCCAAAGCACTACCAAGGACCAGCAGACGTTGCTGGAACTCGGATACCGACATGGAGGCACCTAGGCCAAAGGCACTGCGGAGAACCAGCTGACGGTACTGGAACCCGGATGAGTAGCAGAAGGTACAAGAGCCAATGAAAGTAACGAGGACCAGCTGACTGTGCTGGAACCCGGAGGGTCAGCAGAAGGAAAAGAGCCAATGGCACAACCGAGGACCAGCTGACGTTACTGGGACAGGGTTACTAAGCAGGAGGTACCTGTGCTCCAAAGCACTACCAAGGACCAGCAGACGTTGCTGGAACTCGGATACCGACATGGAGGCACCTAGGCCAAAGGCACTGCGGAGAACCAGCTGACGGTACTGGAACCCGGATGGGTAGCAGAAGGTACAAGAGCCAATGAAAGTAACGAGGACCAGCTGACTGTGCTGGAACCCGGAGGGTCAGCAGAAGGAAAAGAGCCAATGGCACAACCGAGGACCAGCTGACGTTACTGGGACAGGGTTACTAAGCAGGAGGTACCTGTGCTCCAAAGCACTACCAAGGACCAGCAGACGTTGCTGGAACTCGGATACCGACATGGAGGCACCTAGGCCAAAGGTACTGCGGAGAACCAGCTGACGGTACTGGAACCCGGATGGGTAGCAGAAGGTACCCATGGAAATTAAAGTTGAGGCAGCAGGACTGTTTGCCGTTCACACAGCAGGGGAACAGCTGACATTACTGAACCCCAGTAACACGGGAGCAAGTGTAGACTGTGCTAACAGCACTTCCGAGAAACAACTGGCGGTGTTGTAACCCAGGGATGAGAAGAGAACAGGGTGGAGGCAGCAGGACTTTTTGCCGTTCACACAGCAGGGGAACAGCTGACATTACTGAACCCCAGTAACACGGGAGCAAGTGTAGACTGTGCTAACAGCACTTCCGAGAAACAACTGGCGGTGTTGTAACCCAGGGATGAGAAGAGAACAGGGTGGAGGCAGCAGGACTTTTGCCGTTCACACAGCAGGGGAACAGCTGACATTACTGAACCCCAGTAACACAGGAGCAAGTGTAGACTGTGCTAACAGCACTTCCGAGAAACAACTGGCGGTGTTGTAACCCAGGGATGAGAAGAGAACAGGGTGGAGGCAGCAGGACTTTTTGCCGTTCACACAGCAGGGGAACAGCTGACATTACTGAACCCCAGTAACACGGGAGCAAGTGTAGACTGTGCTAACAGCACTTCCGAGAAACAACTGGCGGTGTTGTAACCCAGGGATGAGAAGAGAACAGGGTGGAGGCAGCAGGACTTTTTGCCGTTCACACAGCAGGGGAACAGCTGACATTACTGAACCCAGTAACACAGGAGCAAGTGTAGACTGTGCTAACAGCACTTCCGAGAAACAACTGGCGGTGTTGTAACCCAGGGATGAGAAGAGAACAGGGTGGAGGCAGCAGGACTTTTTGCCGTTCACACAGCAGGGAACAGCTGACATTACTGAACCCCAGTAACACGGGAGCAAGTGTAGACTGTGCTAACAGCACTTCCGAGAAACAACTGGCGGTGTTGTAACCCAGGGATGAAAAGAGAACAGGGTGGAGGCAGCAGGACTTTTGCCGTTCACACAGCAGGGGAACAGCTGACATTACTGAACCCCAGTAACACGGAGCAAGTGTAGACTGTGCTAACAGCACTTCCGAGAAACAACTGGCGGTGTTGTAACCCAGGGATGAGAAGAGAACAGGGTGGAGGCAGCAGGACTTTTTGCCGTTCACACAGCAGGGGAACAGCTGACATTACTGAACCCCAGTAACACGGGAGCAAGTGTAGACTGTGCTAACAGCACTTCCGAGAAACAACTGGCGGTGTTGTAACCCAGGGATGAGAAGAGAACAGGGTGGAGGCAGCAGGACTTTTTGCCGTTCACACAGCAGGGGAACAGCTGACATTACTGAACCCCAGTAACACGGGGAGCAAGTGTAGACTGTGCTAACAGCACTTCCGAGAAACAACTGGCGGTGTTGTAACCCAGGGATGAGAAGAGAACAGGGTGGAGGCAGCAGGACTTTTGCCGTTCACACAGCAGGGGAACAGCTGACATTACTGAACCCCAGTAAACAGGAGCAAGTGTAGACTGTGCTAACAGCACTTCCGAGAAACAACTGGCGGTGTTGTAACCCAGGGATGAGAAGAGAACAGGGTGGAGGCAGCAGGACTTTTGCCGTTCACACAGCAGGGGAACAGCTGACATTACTGAACCCCAGTAACACAGGAGCAAGTGTAGACTGTGCTAACAGCACTTCCGAGAAACAACTGGCGGTGTTGTAACCCAGGGATGAGAAGAGAACAGGGTGGAGGCAGCAGGACTTTTTGCCGTTCACACAGCAGGGGAACAGCTGACATTACTGAACCCCAGTAACACGGGAGCAAGTGTAGACTGTGCTAACAGCACTTCCGAGAAACAACTGGCGGTGTTGTAACCCAGGGATGAGAAGAGAACAGGGTGGAGGCAGCAGGACTTTTTGCCGTTCACACAGCAGGGGAACAGCTGACATTACTGAACCCCAGTAACACGGGAGCAAGTGTAGACTGTGCTAACAGCACTTCCGAGAAACAACTGGCGGTGTTGTAACCCAGGGATGAGAAGAGAACAGGGTGGAGGCAGCAGGACTTTTTTGCCGTTCACACAGCAGGGGAACAGCTGACATTACTGAACCCCAGTAACACAGGAGCAAGTGTAGACTGTGCTAACAGCACTTCCAAGCAACAACTGGCGGTGTTGGAGCCCAGGGTCAAGGAGGATGTTTAAATACTAGATCAAGTATTTTCCTTGTTACGTGTCAATTAAAAATGTCTATACTCCAAACAAGAGAAATATAACCTTTAGTACCATAAGATGATGATTTTACTTTAAAAAATATATGTAAATTAATAATTGACAAACATAAACGCATACATTAACATGTTGAAAAGCAATGCAAACCACAATAAAAATCGGTTAAATAATCTGCTATACGGTTTTAAATAAAAGCATACAAGTACATATCAGAATCCATTAATGATGGATAAGTAACAGTATGTACACCATTTTCATTTGCTGAATAATATCACTAAAAAGTTTTTAAAAATATCTAAAATTTCCATCATGTAATACTGATAATATGTGGCAATCATTTATATTAACAAAAAAAACCTTTAAAAAGTGCATAGTGAAAACAGCTATTTATGCCTGACTGTGGACTTGCAAGCATGACAACGGATAGATAAGGTATATATAGATGACACTGCATAGCCACAGATGGTGAATGGCGATGTAATACTGTACCTCAATAAAGTGTGCGTTACTACTACATCCTTATTTTTATATAGCTTTCTAAAAGGGTACGTGCATGTATGCTTGCGCCTTTGTTTGGACGCACAGACTGGCTTCCTGCTGTGACGCGTTGGGTATTGGAGCGTCTGTGCGTCTTATGACGCAGACTAACATTCACGGTGCGCATCGTTCATCATCGCAAGCGTACCGACAACACAAAGGCGTTGTCATGACTGCTTTACTCAGTAAACATGCACCTATGATGAAACATACACGCATGTGCCCTATTACATAACAAGCTACAAGAAAAATGCGTGTGAGGTGTGACACAGCTGTTTTGTTAAGGTACAGTATTATATCGACATTGTACAGGTGTCGCTATTCAGTCTGATAAATAGATATCATTCACCTATTCTATCAGTTGTCGTTCTTTCAGCACCACTTACAGGTATATATTTTGCTATTGTGACTATGCACTATTGACTTTACCAAGGTAATGCATGATTTTTGTTAGCGATTATCATGTTTACATGAAGGACCTTTATGATATGGGCTGTTAACTTTCTAATCAAATATGTATTTTTTAAAATGACACAAATATAAGTAATGTTGAAGAGGACTATTCCTACATGCATTGTTTGCACAATATTACAGGTGTACATCACGTCCCTTAATCAACATTGGATATTATATTTACTTGTATGCTTTTATTTCAAAGGCAAGAACACTGAAGTATAACCTTCGCACTGCAGCAGTTGTCAAAGTTCAACCCACATTATGCACTTCCAACATTGCAGTATTTGAGTCATCATGATGTGAGTTGGATTTGTCTAAGCTATGGAGTGACAAGGTTGACCATCAGTATCCTATAGCATAAGTAGGCTTTTGTGTTTGCATTTGTTTTCGACATGTGCATATCTGTAATAATATGTCACAATTATTTTGTTACAGATTTGTGACAAAGACAAATCATTTTATGGTTTGAAAGTTGACGTTTCAAATGTTTACAGCTTAGAAATCATGGTGTAGCCTCATATCTATGTGTAGCACTAGACACTTTGAGATGTAATTTTTTTTTTTCACCATGATTAGGTAGCTAGCAGTAATTTTTGCCGGACACACAGCAGGGGAACAGCAGGCGTTACTGAACCCCACAAACACATCAGCGATTGTTTTCATCTGTGCATCTAACACTTCTGAGCAGCAACTGGCGCTGTTGAAGCCCAGGGTCAAGGAGGGTGTAGGCAGAGGCCTAGTATGAGACGTTTGAAGTTGAAGTTGTAGTTAGCAGCAGTAATTTTTGCCAGACACACAGCAGGGGAACAGCAGGCGTTACTGAACCCCACAAACACATCAGCGATTGTTTTCATCTGTGCATCTAACACTTCTGAGCAGCAACTGGCGCTGTTGAAGCCCAGGGTCAAGGAGGGTGTAGGCAGAGGCCTAGTATGAGACGTTTGAAGTTGAAGTTGTAGTTAGCAGCAGTAATTTTTGCCAGACACACAGCAGGGGAACAGCAGGCGTTACTGAACCCCACAAACACATCAGCGATTGTTTTCATCTGTGCATCTAACACTTCTGAGCAGCAACTGGCGCTGTTGAAGCCCAGGGTCAAGGAGGGTGTAGGCATAAAATATTGAGTTATTGCCTTGTTACGTGGCCATTGCAAATGTATGTACTTCAAACAAGAATAAATGAAGTTTTACTACAACAATAAAATGATAAATTTCAATTACAAGAATAGAAAAATATTTATACTTGACAGTCCTCTGTGGTTGATAACGTTTAATGGCTAACTGAAAATATGGTAACAAATTCAAAGCTTTCGAGACTACTCAGGTGTCTTCATCAGGCTAAGAGTAAAGCCAAAAATGAAGAATCACATATTTCTACACACAACAGGACACAGGAATAGCTAAGACAAGTGAGGGAGGGACAAGTGAGGGGAGACCGGCAACAAAAAGGAGAACAAGGATGAATTATCAGCGCCACACAATCACAGATAAATTAATGAATTTACCTGTGGCAAAAGACTTTTGTATGCCCGGTCATAGCATCATGGATATGGAATTACTGTTATTAAAATATAACTTCAAATATGAGAAACGTACAAAGGTTTCAGAATATAAGCTCATCATGACCTTTGACACTGTTAGTGATGGAATGAATAGATCACATGGATTTATGTCATTCTATATCAATTAAGGAATCTGCGTCTATGCCCTTCCAGGGTCATGAAAACCCAAAAAATACGCCAATGAGAGGGCAATCAAACTTTCTATCCTTATCTAGGAACTGTTCCAATATTTATGTTCATCCCTGTGAGATAATGACAGTTCTGATACACGTCACTTACTTGTCTTACCTATTGCACTATTCCTGTGTCCTGTTGTGTATAGAAATATGTGATGCTTAATTTTTTTAGTTAGTCTTTCCCTGATGAAGAGACGTGAGTAGCCTTGAAAGCTTGCAATTTGTTTCCATCTTTTCAGTTATCCATTAAAAGGTATCAACCACTGCTGACTCTGAAGTCTAAATATTTTTCTATCTACTGGCTAACACGGTACAAAGATACACATGTTTTCTAATTTCAAGAAGGAAAAATAAAGAAAATACAAATATAAACGCATATATGCACATGCCAAAAATAAATGGAACAACACAACACCCAAAAAATTGGTAACAAAATATAGTGTTGTAAATTTAAGAATAAAAGTAAATTTTTTTTTTATGAATAATGCTTAAGGAACGCTATGTTAAACCATAACATAGTGAAGACAATGGATTTTGTAATAGTCACTCATCATCATCATCGCAAATTTTATGTGACAGTCACAGACATTTCAATTATTTAAGTTCATAAAATCGTAACTTTCTATAGCATGTATGACATGTCCAGCATGGACTCATCAATGTGATTGATGACACAATAATGTACAATAAAAATAACCATTTAAAAAAACATTAGGCATTGTTTGTCACAATTTAAGTGTGTGCCTGCAAGTGTAGGTGAAACAAAGGCTACGGATAGCAAAGGTATATTCTATGTCTGTATCAGACAGTGGACAGCCTCTGATGGGTAATGCCGATGTTATACTGTACGTCAATAAAGTCTGCGGCTGAAATCATGCATTTTTTGCTTGTAGAGTGTTGAAGAGGTAAAAGAATGTCTGGTTGCGCAAAGCTTTATCCGTCAACACTACCTTCCTACTGTCACGCGTAGGGTAGGGTAGCGTGTGGCAATTAGCTGACTATCAAATGTGAGGTTAGGCTGCGTTATTGCGCACTAGGGACGCAAAAAAAAATACAGCAGTAATAATTTAATGTGTAATACTACACCTATGACAAACCAAAAAAATTACGTTCCCTCTTTAACAATGTACAAGACTAACAAGCCTAATGGTTGACGCTGACTTAATTGAGATACAGTATTACATCAACATTGTCCATGAGTAACTATGCACTGTGATACCTATATACCAGTATTAATTTATATCTCTTGTGGTTGTTTCAACAGCACTTGCAGGTATAACTACCTATTGTCAGTATGCATGATGCACTTTCTAGATGTAATAATTTATTATTGGACATTATTACCATGTTTACATGCTGGCCATTTCATATATGGTGTTTGAAGTTACAGTTGGCATCAGTATGTGTATTTTATAATGTCTGTCATAAATAAAACTCGTGATGATGATGATGAGGATTTAATGATTCGTACATCCATTGAGTGCATTATCTTACAGGTACAGATAAAGTTCCTTAAAAAGCATTAATTCATAAGTCTGAAATGTACTTTTATGCATTAATTTAAAAATGTGAAGAGTAGACTATGTTTTATTTTTTGTTACCATTTCTAATAGACATGTGCAGATATGCGCTGTGATGACAAATTATTATTTGTCCATATTTGTCATAAAAATTTATCATTCTAGGCCTGCAAAACTTCACAATTTCATGTTTTCAGCATAACAAGCAGGGTGACGGCTCTTCCCTATTTGGAGCATGTTGGTCATGTGTTTTTCTGTCCATGTGTCGGGAACAGGACACTTCTTGCCGTTGACACAGCAGGGGAACAGCTGGCGTTACTGAACCCCACTAACAGTAGAGCTTGTGTTTTGTTCTGTGGACACGACACTTCTGAGCAGCAACTGGCAGTGTTGGAGCCCAGGGAGTAGAGTTCAGGTGGTAGAAAGATGAACATAACAGGAGACATGGATAACGTTGCGAACCAGTTATTTAATCTGAAAACGGACAGACAAATTCTGGCGAGATCCATGCCTTGTTCATTTTCAGAAAAGTAAGCCGGTCTACATTATCGGAGGATAGTCGCATGCGACGGTCTGTTAGTACACCACCTGCAGCACTAAAGACGCGCTCCGATAATACACTGGCAGCAGGGCAAGCCAGCACCTCCAATGCATACTGGCTAAGCTCTGGCCATGTATCCAGCTTAGAGACCCAAAACTTGAATGGGGAAGAGCCATCTGGGAGTACACTGAGAGGCAAAGCCAAGTAGTCTGTCACCATCTGACGGATACGTTGCCTCCGCTGACTGGAGCCCTCTCGGATGGTGTAGACATTTGTGGCGCTGCCACAAAACTTTGCCACATTTTTAACATACTGGTCTTTCCCTGTGCAGAGGCACTGCGTGTGCTCCCTCTTGTTGCAGAGCTCTCTACACTGCCTCGACGCACAGAGCTGCTTTGTAAAGCAGTAGCAGCAGCAGTGCTCTCGGCAGTAAGGTAGAACATTAGGGATTGCACCAGTGTGTCTTGGTACTCCCGCATTTTACGCTCCCGGTTCAACGGTGTGATGAGGCTTTTGACGTTGTCCCGGTAGCGAGGGTCTAGGAGGGTGTACACCCAATAATCAGACGTCGTGAGAATGTGGGCGATGCGGCGGTCGTTTCTTAGGCACTGCAGCATGAAATCAACCATGTGCTGCAGACTCCCAACTGGCAAAGAAACGCTGTCCTCTGCAAGAGGCGTTATCTCTGCCTGCTCTGCATCACCCCACCCTCGCTCTACATACTGACTAGAGCGTTGTGTACCTCCCTCTGGAGCGATGTCTTCCTCCTCCATTGACTCCTCCTCCTCATCCTCCTCACAAAGTGAGCCCTGCCCAGCCCTTTGTGAGGAACCACGTTGCGCTGACTTTCCAGAAGGTGATGGAATTTGTGACTCCTCATCCTCCACCTCTTCCAAAACCTCATCCCTTATTGCTTGCAGTGTTTTTTGAAGCAGGCAGATAAGGGGGACAGTCAGGCTGACTAGTGCATCATCTGCACTCGCCATCCGCGTTGACTCATCAAACGCACGCAAAACGTGGCACATGTCCTTCATAGTGGCCCACTCATTAATGGTGAAGTGTGGACGGCGCAAATTGCGTGTTGATTGCGCCTGATGCAGCTGATACTCCATAACTGCTGGCTGCTGCTCACACAACCGCTCCAACATATGTAACGTTGAATTCCACCTGGTGGATACGTCACATATGATGCGATGTTCAGGAAGGCGCAATCTGCGTTGCAGAGCTGCAATGCGCGATCTGGCCATGCTGGAACGTCGCAAGTGAGCGCACTCTAGGCGGACCTTGTGCAGCAGTGCATCAAGATCCGGATAGTCCCTCAAAAAACTCTGCACGACCAAGTTGAGCACATGTGCCAGACATGGTATGTGAGTGAGGTTGCCAAGGCCCAGAGCTGCCACCAGATTTCGGCCATTGTCACACACTACCAAGCCTGGCTGGAGATTCGCTGGCAAAAACCACACGTCGCTCTCCTGCTTGATGGCATTCCAGACCTCCTGCGCTGTGTGGCTTCGATTCCCCATAGGAATTAATTTCAGAACGGCCTGTTGCCGTTTGGCCACGGCTGTGCTCATATCGGTCGCATCAGGTAAGCGTCCACGGGTCCATGTGGAGGTAGACCGTGACGGCTCCTGCAGCGATGATTCTGAGGAACTGGAGTAGGAGGAGGAGTCAATGTGGACAGACTTGATTCCGGCAATCCTTGGAGTTGGCAGAACACGTACAGCGCCACTCGCAAGATCTGTACCCGGCTCCACAACATTCACCCAATGGGCAGTGAGTGAAAGGTATCGTCCCTGGCCATGGGTACTGGTCCACGCATCGGTGGTCAGGTGGACCTTGCTACTGACGGCGTTTAGTAGCGCATGTTTAATTTTTGCCTCAACATGCTTTTGCAGACCAGGGACGGCTTGCCTGCTGAAATAAAATCGGCTGGGCACATTGTATTGTGGGACTGCCAATGCCATTAATTCACGGAAACTGTCAGTCTCCACCAGCCTGAATGACAGCATTTCAAGGGACAGGAGTTTTGCAATGCCAGCATTCAGAGCCTGTGCTCGTGGATGGTTTGCCGAGTATGGCCGTCTTTTATCCCATGCCTGTGCTACCGATGGCTGTTTTGTGGCCTGGGTGTGTGAGGATGACAGGGAACTTGCAGCTGTGGGTGGAATAACACTGTGTCTCTGGACAACAGTGACAGAGGTTCTTCCATGGCGATCCTTTGAGGAAGCCTTACCAGCTGTGTGTGAACTGGAGGAAGAGGCTCCAACAGGAGCTGAAGATGTAGGTGCTGCTGTAGGTTGGCCTACATCTCCAGTGTGTCTTTGTAACTCAACAAAGTGCTTTGACCGCACATGTTTCCACATATTTGTTGTATTAAGGTTACTGACACTTTTACCTCTTTTAATTTTTTGATTACACAGCTTGCATTTTACATAGCAAATATCATCTGCAACTGTATCAAAAAAGGACCACGCAGAGCAAGTCCTGGGAGCGCCCGGTTTGGCTGTTGTAAGAGAACTGCTCCGAACGGGTGCCAAACTGGAGGCTACAGGCAAGCGAGTCTGCAGCCTACCTCTCCCTACTGTTTGGACCGTTGGTGCAATCTCTTCCTCAGAGCTGCTCCCACCACCTTCCTGTTCCTCACGCCATGTTGGGTCTTGGACCTCATCATCTCCACCACTACCCTCTTCCAACACCTGCTGTTGTTGGGTGGTCTGGCCAGCACCATGCTCAACAGAAACTGGCAACTGAGTCTCATCATCATCAGATGCGTTCTGCGGTGTGCTGACCATCGGCACTGGCTCACCCGCCTCTTCAGATTCAGAGAGACACAGCTGTTGCGCATCACTGCATACTGCCTCTTCTTCACATTCCAGAATGCTGCTTGGCTGGGCCCCTGTTTCCAAGCCAACAGATTCTGAGAACAGAAGCAGAGACTCAGCTGGCTCCTGTACAGAGCTCTCTGACTGCCTGGGCAATTTGGCAGGCGGTGAAGAGACTGATGGTTGTTCAACAGTGCTGTGGTCCTGAGAGGAGGTGGAAGGTATTGAAGTCGATGCATTGGCTGCCATCCAACCAACAACGGCTTCAATTTGTTCTTCACGCAGCAGGGGGGTACGCTGAGCTCCTACAAAAGTGCGCATAAAGGAACGCTCACGGGGAAAACTGGTGGATGCTGTGTCACTGGGTGCGGCAGCAGCCACAGAATCCCCACGTCCTCTCCCTGCTGCAAATCCACGGCCTCGACCACGACCACGTGCCTTACTCACTGACTTCTTCATCTTGGTAGATTGATAAAGAAAGTCAGAAAAGTTAAGGCCTAAGTGTGGTTATTCCTCACAGACTACAGTGAACCCTGCAGACAACTGTTCAGTATCTGTGAAAGGCCCCTTTGTGTACTTCTATAGTGTTTGCAACCAATGTATTGTATACGGATGGAAGCGCGTCACACTAATAGATTAGATTTTTTTCCACTAAAATGGAGCAGCACCAATTAGAGAAAAATGTGAAGGATGAGGCAGTGACACACGCTCAGCAGACTACAACCGGCAGTGGTTGAAGTACAAACTGGAGCGTAATCTGCACTCACAAAATGAAAAGCTCACAGACTACAGTGAACACTGAAACACAACTATTCACTATCTGTGAAAGCTCCTTTGTGTACTTCTATAGTGTTTGCAACCAATGTATTGTATACGGATGGAAGCGCGTCACACTAATAGATTAGATTTTTTTCCACTAAAATGGAGCAGCACCAATTAGAGAAAAATGTGAAGGATGAGGCAGTGACACACGCTCAGCAGACTACAACCGGCAGTGGTTGAAGTACAAACTGGAGCGTAATCTGCACTCACAAAATGAAAAGCTCACAGACTCAGTGAACACTGAAACACAACTATTCACTATCTGTGAAAAGCTCCTTTGTGTACTTCTATAGTGTTTGCAACCAATGTATTGTATACGGATGGAAGCGCGTCACACTAATAGATTAGATTTTTTTCCACTAAAATGGAGCAGCACCAATTAGAGAAAAATGTGAAGGATGAGGCAGTGACACACGCTCAGCAGACTACAACCGGCAGTGGTTGAAGTACAAACTGGAGCGTAATCTGCACTCACAAAATGAAAAGCTCACAGACTACAGTGAACACTGAAACACAACTATTCACTATCTGTGAAAAGCTCCTTTGTGTACTTCTATAGTGTTTGCAACCAATGTATTGTATACGGATGGAAGCGCGTCACACTAATAGATTAGATTTTTTTCCACTAAAATGGAGCAGCACCAATTAGAGAAAAATGTGAAGGATGAGGCAGTGACACACGCTCAGCAGACTACAACCGGCAGTGGTTGAAGTACAAACTGGAGCGTAATCTGCACTCACAAAATGAAAAGCTCACAGACTACAGTGAACACTGAAACACAACTATTCACTATCTGTGAAAAGCTCCTTTGTGTACTTCTATAGTGTTTGCAACCAATGTATTGTATACGGATGGAAGCGCGTCACACTAATAGATTAGATTTTTTTCCACTAAAATGGAGCAGCACCAATTAGAGAAAAATGTGAAGGATGAGGCAGTGACACACGCTCAGCAGACTACAACCGCAGTGGTTGAAGACAAACTGGAGCGTAATCTGCACTCACAAAATGAAAAGCTCACAGACTACAGTGAACACTGAAACACAACTATTCACTATCTGTGAAAAGCTCCTTTGTGTACTTCTATAGTGTTTGCAACCAATGTATTGTATACGGATGGAAGCGCGTCACACTAATAGATTAGATTTTTTTCCACTAAATGACAGCCCAATTAGAGAAAAAAAGGATGAGGCGTGCACACGCTCAGCGACTCACAGCATGTTGAAGAATAACTAGCTGACTGCATCAAAAAATCAAAACCTACAGCTGCAGTGAACACTGAACACACTACACAATCTGTGGAAAACTCTTGTGTACTCTAGTGTTTGCAACATGTTGTATACGGATGCAGCACGTCACACTATAGATTGATTTTTTTCAAATAATGGAGCTGCACCAATTCCACTAAATAAATAAAAAAAAAAACGAGTCAGTGACAGGCAGATGCCTACAAACAGCGGTGGATGCAGAGCAAACTGCCCGCGTCACTGCACTGTCACACACACACCTTGCACAGAGCTGTTAAAACACACTGGCAAAATGAAGCTTTACACAGCGGTTGGTAAACTAGCCTGCCTCAAGCACAGTAGTACACAAAATCGCAATATCTAACTGTCCTCAGAGTGAGCAGAGTAGCGTTCTGTCCCTTACTGAGTTCACAGCACAGTGACGCTAAAATGGCGGCGGCGCCTTTTATAGTGCATTCTGACATCATTTCAGCAGCCAATCACAGCCATGCCATTAGTTAAGATGACCGCAGCATTACAGGATGTGCCCACACTTCGTAGGATTCCTCATTGGCTGACTAAAATCACATTGCCTCTCAAAGAATTATGGGAACTTCCGATTCCGGTATACGATATGGAAAAAGTATCGGAATTAAGTATCGGAATTCCGATAACGCGAATATCGGCCGATACCCGATACTTGCGGTATCGGAATGCTCAACACTACTTGCCACTAATTTACTATGAAATACTATAAGATTACTATATATTCTTAACCATTTTTTTTTCGAACCAATGAACTTTGAAAAAAATAACATAAGGATGTGACAAGTCACAGTTAAAAATTTGCTTGGACCTCCTTTAGTGAGAATTAATACAATCTTTCTATTCCAATGATTTTGTCTTCCCACCTCATTGTATCATGCAGAAGATTTAATTACACCAGGCAGTTAACTCTGTATAGCAGAATATCAAACCCTGATGCTTTACAGCATCTTTGTAAATTGCTTCCTTACGATAAAGAAGTCTTTGGAAAGCGCCAGGGTTTTCAATTTATTATATGGCTGCAGAGAGTTTTTACGTCTAATTATCTTACTTTATATAGCACCACCATATTCCACAGCACATTACAGAGATAGTTATTAATCACTGTCTCCAGTAGGGTTCACAATGAACTACATCTGTGGAGTGTGGGAGGAAACTAAAGTACCCGGAATAAATCCTTGCAAATATGGGGAAAACATGCTAACTCCATCCAACCAAAGAACACAGATCTGCAAAGTCACAGTTTTAGTCCAATTAACCACTGAACTGAATTGAGTAACATTGGTATTGCAGCTCATTGTCATTTAGCTTTTTAAGAAAAGCCCCTGCATCTGGAATAAACACACTTTAAAAAAAATATTATTCTCTTTTTTGCTCTTTACCTCAATTTTAATTTTTCATTTTTTTTCTGTATTTTGCATCCTTCGTGTACAACACTGCATGATTCTAATAAGTAAAATATGAACTAATACATGATGAAAACCTGATTAACTCATTGTATAATAAATGATGAAAAACTACAGTCATAGATTATGATAAAGATTACCAGACCTGTCATTAAATTTGTTGAAATTAAAACCAACATGCCATCACGTGGGCTGTATTATCTGCAAATGAAATACTGTATAAATCATGTTTTTATTATGTACATAGTATGTATTGTATAGTTCCCCCAAAAAAGGATGCAAATTGTCATGTCTCTTCAGAGCAGCAATGCTCCTCTGGGAAATATGATAATTGTCTCTTCAGAGGGGAAGAAAACTAGACCTCTAGTGCCACCTACTGGAAGTAGCAATCCTAAAAGTCAATGTCAAGCCTTTAACAAGCCTTGTCACATGACTTAGGATAAAAGCCAAACCAGAATCTCAATTTGCAGACTGTTTTATGGCGTGCCGCCCCTCGTCAGTGCAAAGCAGAGATCTGGTTTGGCTGTGTGAGAGACATCTGACCGATATCCAAGGAGTATCGCTTCTCCTTGTGGAGATTGACATGCTAAGCATGCCGAGATGAGGAGCCTTAAAGCTGCAATGCTCCTCTGGGAAATATGCAAATTGTCTCTTCAGAGAGGAAGAGGACTAGAACTCTAGTGCCACCAATTGGAACAAACAATCTCAAAAGTCAATGTCGACCCTTTAACGAGCCTTGTTGGTCAGACGCTTCTCACACAACCAAACCACTTTGCACTGATGAGGGGCAGTACCCCGAAACACAATGTCTGCAAATTGAGATTCTGGTTTGGCTATTATCCTAAGTCATGTGACAAGGCTCATTAAAGGGTCGACATTGACTTTTAGTATTGCTACTTCCAATAGGTGGCACCAGAGTTCTAGTCTTCTTCCTCTCTGAAGAGACAATTATCATTTTTCCCAGAGGAGCATTGCGGCTTTAAGTATCCTCATCTCAGCATGCTTATCATGTCAAGTTCTGCCCCCAAAAAGGAAAAATATATATCTATGTATATTTTAGAGTTTGGGGGGAACAAACTACATAATCTTTTAAATATTCCAGTTTCTACACTGGCCAGTGCACCAGTCAGTCAGAATAGGCTGGTTTTCTGTAGTTGCGTTTCTAGCGTTATTCTATAAACAGTAAAGACATAAGATGATGAGATGGTGCGCAATTTCAGACAGTAAGGAAATATGTGTTTTTAATATTGGAAGGTTTTATAAATAAATCTGAATAACAACAATATTTTATTAAAGATTAAACATATATAGTTAGTCTACAGTATGTTAAATCTAATAAATAAATCTAAAGTTAAATATATGTCGGAAAATGCTGAGGAGCAAAAAGAGAAAGTGTTTATGGTTATATCCTGATGAAGAAGCCTAAATACTTCAAAACACATTGATAATAAAACCGCATCAAGGCTACTTTGCATCCTGCACCATTTTTTCAGAAATACAGAGGACCCACCTATTGTTTCTTGCCTAAATTAAATACATGACACATTGTTTTTAACCCCTTCATGACCTTGCAACTTTCCGTTTTGAGCTTTCGTGTTTTGCTCCTTTTCTTCTCAGAGTCATATAGTCGCATGAGGACTTTTTTTTCCAACATGTTTTATTGATTTAGAGAGCATTGCAATAAAAGATAATCAAACCAGTCTAGAAGCAATAAGCTTATTTGACAGGCGTAAAACTCACAATATTGATTTAAAGAGCATTACCAAAAAGTAAGCCATACAGGTTTGAAGGTATCAAGCTTATTTGACAGGCATAATAGTCATAAATGTCCTCGCACCTCCCTCAACCCTCCCAACATATAAACCCCTTAAACGACTCTGCATTTGATTAACGATCAGTATGAGGGCTTTTTGTTGGTCGAGTTGTACTTTTGCATAACACAGTGAAAGTGAAAGAGCAGTGAAATTGCTAAAAAGTGCCATTCCATAATTGTTTTTTTGGGTTTTGTTATTTATCATGTTTACTAAATGCTAAAACTAACCTGTCAACATGATTCCCCAGATCAGTACGAGAACACAAATGGCAAACATATATAGGTTATTTTTTTTTAAAGGGAACTTGTCACCCCCCCTGGCCGTTTTGAAGTAAAAGAGTCACCTTCAGCAGCACTAAGGCAGGAGTCTGTGAAGGTGGCTCTTTTTTTTGTACCCCTGCAACAAAGAAATATTCAATTTTAAAAATTGGTCGCCATTCCTTATATGTGTCCCTGAGGTGTGGCTTCTGCCCGGGACTCCTCTTCCCCCCAGCCGTCCATCAAGGCGCTTCAGCTTCGCCACGCCTCCACAGCATTGCTTTACTTTCGTTTTTGTTGTGTGGGGTGCCTGCGCTGTAGTACCAGACCTCGGGCATGCGCAGTGCGTGCTTCCCGGGAACTGTCAGAACACTATTGCACCTGCGTCTCTGTGGTTCCCCAGCTCCATCCCCGCAGTGTGAATACATGATAACACACTGCTGGGAGGGAGCTGGGGAACCACAGAGACGCAGGTGCAATAGTGTTCTGACAGTTCCCGGGCAGCCGCACTGCGCATGCCCGAGGACTGGTACTACAGTGCAGGCGTCCCACACAACAAAAACGAAAGTAAAGCAATGCTGTGGAGATGCTGAAGCGCCTTGATGGACAGCTGGGGCTGGGTGATGGCTTATTTTTTGCATCCTGAGCTGACATTTTTTTATACCATTTTGGGGTAGATGTTTTGATCGCCTGTGATTGCATTTTATTTCTATGTTGCGGAGGCTAAAAAAAAGTTATTCTGGCACCCCGATTTTTGTTCTCGTTGCGCCGTTTACCGATCTGAATTATTTACCTTATATTTTGATAGATCGGACATTTGTAAACGCAGCAATACCAAATACGTGTATTTTGTTATTGTTTTATTTTTAATGGGACAAAAGGGTGGTGATTTAAATATTTTTTAATTTTTAAATATTTTTAAAACTTTTTTTAACTTTTTACTGTCTTCAATACTCAGAATTGAAGCAAAATGTGGAAACTAGTAAAAGTATTCACCAAGCTCCCTATTGTAAAATAGGGATTGTAAAAAAATATATTGTATACTGAACAGTGTGCATTTTTCTGCAGTGTCCTTCTATTTAGGAAAGCTCAGTCTTATACAGTCATGGCCAAAAGTTTTGAGAATGACACAAATATTATATTTTCACATGATCTGCTGCCCTCTGGTTTTTATGTGTGTTTGACAGATGTTTTTATCACAGACAGAAATATAATAATTGCAAACATATGAGTAACAAAAGCTTATATTGACAGTTAGAATGAGTTAATGCAGCAAGTCAATATTTGCAGTGTTGACCCTTCTTCTTCAGGACCTCTGCAATTCTCCCTGGCATGCTCTCAATCAACTTCTGGACCAAATCTGACTGATAGCAGTCCATTCTTGCACAATCAATGCTTTCATTTTGTCAGAATTTTTAGGTTTTTGTTTGTCCACCCGTCTCTTGATGATTGACCACAAGATCTCAATGGGATTAAGATCTGGGGAGTTTCCAGACCATGGACCCAAAATCTCTATGTTTTGTTCCCTGAGCCATTTAGTTATCACCTTTGCTTTATGGCAAGGTGCTCCATCATGCTGGAAAAGGCATTGTTGATCGCCAAACTGCTCTTGGAGGGTTGGGAAAAGTTGCACTTGGAAGACATTATGGTACCATTCTTTATTCATGGCTGTGTTTTTAGGCAAGACTGTGAGAGGGCCGATTCCCTTGGCTGAGAAGCAACCCCACACATGAATGGTTTAGGATGCTTAACAGTTGGCATGAGACAAGACTGGTGGTAGCGCTCACCTTGTCTTCTCCGAATGAGGCATTTTCCTGATGTCCCAAACAATCGTAAAGGGGATTCGTCAGAGAAAATAACTTTACCCCAGTCCTCAGCAGTCCACTGCCTGTACCTTTTGCAGAATATCAGTCTGTCCATGATGTTTTTTCTGGAGAGAAGTGGCTTCTTTGCTGCTCTCCTTTGAGACCAGGCCTTGCTCCAAGAGTCTCCGCCTCACAGTGCGTGCAGATGCACTCACACCTGCCTGCTGCCATTCCTGAGCAAGCTCTGCACTGCTGGTAGCCCGATCCCGCAGCTGAAACACTTTTAAGAGACGGTCCTGGCGCTTGCTGGTCTTTCTTGGGCGCCCTGGAGCCTTTTTGGCAACAATGGAACCTCTCCTTGAAGTTCTTGATGATGCGATAGATTGTTGACTGAGGTGCAATCTTTCTAGCTGCGATACTCTTCCCTGTTAGGCCATTTTGTGGCATTGCAATGATGACTGCACGTGTTTCTTTAGAGATAACCATGGTTAACCGAAGAGAAACAATGATGCCAAGCACCAGCCTCCTTTTAAAGTGTCCAGTGGTGTCATTTTTACTTAATCATGACAGATTGATCTCCAGCCATGTCCTCATCAACACCACACCTGTGTTAATGGAGCAATCACTGAAAAGAGGTTAGCTGGTCCTTTTAAGGCAGGGCTGCAATGATGTTGAAATGTGTTTTGGGGGATAAAGTTCATTTTCTAGCTAAATATTGACTTTGCAAGTAATTGCTGTTAAGCTGATTACTCTTTATAACATTCTGGAGTATATGCAAATTGCCATTAGAAAAAGTGAAGCAGTAGACTTTGAAAAAATTAATATTTGTGTCATTCTCAAAACTTTTGGCCATGACTGTATATATTATTCCAAAGAATTCCATCATAGAGGAGTGGGAGCTATGAGAAGACATCTTAATTCATTGTAATCACTTTTAGTGTAATTAATTTGCAGTATAGATGGAACAATTTCAAGCTGTCATTTTACTTTTCCTTTTTATGAATTGTATATTTATTGAGTTATTATTTATTTTTTCACATCTATTATATTTTTTTGT
>JARQOD010000004.1:86447071-86561348 GCA_033576555.1 Oophaga sylvatica | reverse complement strand
TTTTGTCCTGCACTTCTGTGGGGCCTTCAGGGTCCCCTCTGGGGGCTTTTTGCCCTCTCAGTTCAGTTCAGCCACTGATGTTTGTACATTTGCTTTTTCCAGTTATTTCAGTGGCTGCTGTTTTGTTTTTGGTTACACCAGAGAACTAATTTAGGTGGTAGAGGTCGTGTGATCTCAGGTGTTTTTGAAATTAGTAGAGTTGGTGCTTTTCAGGGTTTTTTGGGATTGCAGTAAGTGCCCTTCCTATCCTTTTCTATTTAGTAAGTTTGGGCCCCAGCGTTTGCTCATACTATTTTCTGTCTGTGTCAGTATTTCTTCTTGTCTAACCGCCATTACATGTTTGGGGGCTTTCTATGTTCTTTGGGGATCTGCTCCGGGGCAGATAGCTTTCCTCTTTCTATCTTTAGGTGTAGTTAGTTTCTCAGGGTGTGACGAGGCGTCTAGGACCAACGCAGGAACGCTCCACGGCTGCCTCTAGTTGTGGTGGTTAGTCAGGGTACTGCAATCTCATAGTTTCCAACTGCTCTGGTGTATTTCCTTTTTGCCTGCTCTCCTCAGCTACCAAATCATAACAGTATCACCGGCCTAAACTGAAAATTATATGGTACTCACAGAAGGGAAAAATATTGTGGAAAGAAAAAAGTTGTCAGAGTTGTCAGAGATTTTTTTTTTTTTTTTCTGTTTGTTGCATTTTTTTTTCCCTCTGTATCTCTGGGTGCTGAGGAGGATTTTTTTTTCTCTCTCAATGGAGTTTGCACAGTTGTCTGGCCATGTGGATCAGCTTGCCACTGAAGTTCGGAGTATTGCTACCTATCTTGCTGGGTTGCCTGTTGTGGAACCTAGGATTCCCATGCCAGATTTGTTTTTAGGGGATCGAGCTAAGTTTCTGAATTTCAAAAATAACTGTAAATTGTTTTTTGCCTTAAAATCTAAGTCCTCAGGGAATGCAGCGCAGCAGGTTCAAATTGTCATCTCTCTCCTGCGCGCGACCCTCAGGATTGGGCTTTTTCCCTGACACCTGGGGATCCTGTTTTGAGTGATGTTGATGTGTTTTTTTCAGGCTTTGGGGTTATTGTACGATGAGCCTAATGTCACTGATCAAGCTGAAAAAACTTTGTTGGCATTAAGTCAGGGGCTTGAGGACGCTGAGTTATACTGTCAGAGATTCCGTAGGTGGGCAGTCCTGACCAAATGGAATGACGACGCTTTGGCAGCTCTTTTTCGAAAGGGACTGTCAGATAATGTAAAGGATGTTATGGTGGGATTCCCTGTTCCCTCTGGTCTTAATGATTCTATGTCATTAGCGATTCAAATTGACAGACATTTGCGTGAGTGGAAAGGTATGCGTGGAATAATGTTGCCTTGAGAACCTGCTTCTGAATCCATGCAGTGTGATAGAGTGGTTTCTGGGGCACAGCGTCATGAATTTACAAAGAGCAATGGGTTATGTTTCTACTGTGGTGATGCCTCTCATGCTATTTCAGTCTGCCCTAAGCGGGGAAGACGTTTTGCACGCTCAGTTGTCTTGGGTAGTGTTCAGACTAAGTTTTTATTAACTGTTACCCTGATATGCTCTCTGTCCTCATTTTCTGCTCAGGCTTTTGTTGATTCTGGAGCAGCTATTAACCTGATGGATTTTGATTTTGCTAAATGTTGCGGGTTTCCCTTGATACCCCTACGGAAGTCTATTCCCCTACTGGGGATCGATTCTACCCCTTTGGCTGAGAATAAATCCTCAGTTCTCTACTCAGGTGATAATAAGGGTAGAACCTGATCATCAGGAGAGTTGCAAATTTTTGGTTCTGTATAATCTGCATGACATTATCGTACTGGGTTTCCCTTGGTTACAGTCTCATAATCCTGTTTTGGATTGGAAATCTGTGTCTGTTACCAGTTGGGGCTGCCAATGTGTTAATACCAACACTCCTGTTTTTTCTGCCTCCCCCCAGGCTCAGGATGTTCCTGACTTTTTGATTGATTTTTCTGATGTGTTTAGCGAAAGTAAATCTGCATCCTTACCTCCCCATAGGAGCTATGACTGTGCTATTGAATTAGTGCCTGGTAGTAAATTCCCTAAATGTCGCCTTTTTAACTTGTCTGTACCTGAACATGACGCTATGCGGTCTTATATCAAGGAGTCATTGGAGAAGGGTCATATCAGACCA
This sequence comes from Oophaga sylvatica, assembly GCA_033576555.1. Taxonomy (NCBI): domain Eukaryota; kingdom Metazoa; phylum Chordata; class Amphibia; order Anura; family Dendrobatidae; genus Oophaga; species Oophaga sylvatica. The sequence goes on along the minus strand of JARQOD010000004.1, from coordinate 86,559,183 downwards.
TCCTCTTCACCCTTAGGTGCCGGTTTTTTCTTTGTGGCCAAAAAGGATGGTTCATTAAGGCCGTGTATTGATTATCGTCTCTTGAACAATATTACTGTGAAATATCAATATCCTTTACCCTTGATCTCTGATCTGTTTTCCAGGGTGAAAAATGCTACTTGGTTTACCAAGCTTGACCTCAGGGGGGCATATAACCTTATTCGCATTAAGCACGGGGATGAATGAAAGACGGCATTTAATACCCCTGAAGGGCATTTTGAGTACCTTGTGATGCCCTTTGGGCTCACTAATGCTCCTTCTGTCTTCCAGTCCTTCATGAATGACATTTTCAGGGATTTTGTGGATAAATTTCTGATTGTTTATTTGGATGATATCTTGATTTTTTCCAATGACTGGGACTCTCATGTAAAACATGTTCGGACTGTGTTCCAGATTTTGAGAGAGAATGCTCTGTATGTGAAGGGATCAAAGTGTCTTTTTGGCGTTCAGAGGATCTCATTTCTGGGATTCATTTTGTCCCCATTTGTTATTGAAATTGACCCGGTAAAAGTTCAGGCCATCTGTGATTGGGTCCAACCTACTTCATTAAAGGCTCTTCAAAGATTCTTGGGTTTTGCCAATTTTTATCGTAAATTTATTGGTAATTTCTCTGTTATTGTTAAACCATTAACTGATTTGACCAAGAAGGGTTCTGATGTGGTGAATTGGCCTCCTGAGGCAGTCTCTGCATTTCAGGAACTTAAGCAGAGATTCACTTCTGCTCCTGTTCTACGGCAGCCTGATGTTTCTCTACCATTTCAGGTGGAGGTTGATGCCTCTGAAATTGGGGCAGGTGCCGTTTTGTCCCAAAGAGATCCAGAGACCTCTAAAAGTAACCCTTGTGCCTTTTTCTCTCGAAAATTTTCTCCCACTGAACGTAATTATGACGTGGGTAATCGGGAGTTATTAGCCATGAAGTGGGCTTTTGAAGAGTGGAGACATTGGCTGGAGGGAGCCAAACATCAGGTGGTGGTCCTTACGGACCATAAGAATCTAGTTTATCTGGAATCTGCCAAGCGACTTAATCCTAGACAGGCCAGGTGGGCCTTGTTTTTCACACGTTTTAATTTTGTGGTTTCATTTCTTCCTGGCACTAAAAATGTTAAGGCGGATGCCCTCTCGAGGAGTTTCCTGGCGGACTCTCCTGAGTTATCTGATCCTTCTGTTATTTTGAAAGAGGGTGTAGTTCTTTCCGCCCAATTTGAGACTGGCTCTGGAGGGGTGTCAGGAGGATAAGCCCGAGCGCTGCCCTGTTGGGAAATTGTTTGTCCCGGACCAGTGGAAAAAGAGTGTAATGTCTGAGATTCATTGTTCCGCGTTGGCCGGTCATCCCGGAATTTTTGGTACCAGAGACTTGGTTAGTCGGTCCTTTTGGTGGTCTACCTTGTCTCGTGATGTCAGGGAGTTTGTGCAGTCCTGCGGGACTTGCTCTCGCTCCAAGCCTTGCTCTCGTTCTAGTGGTTTGTTGATGCCATTACCTGTGCCCAAGAGACCATGGACCCATATCTCTATGGATTTCATTTCCGACCTCCCTGTTTCTCAGAGAATGACCGTCATCTGGGTGATTTGCGATAGGTTTTTCAAGATGATACAGCTTGTGCCATTACCTAAGTTGCCTTCATCCTCTGAATTGGTGCCTTTGTTCCTTCAGCACGTGGTTCGTTTACACGGCATTCCTGAGAACATTGTGTCTGACAGAGGAGTCCAGTTTGTTTCCAGATTTTGGAGGACCTTTTGTTCTAAAATTGGTGTTCAATTGTCTTTCTCCTCGGCGTTTCATCCTCAGACCAATGGTCAAACTGAGAGAACAAACCAGACATTGGAGACTTATCTGAGATGCTTTGTGTCTGCTGATCAGGATGACTGGGTCTCTTTTTTGCCTTTGGCTGAGTTTGCTCTTAATAATAGGGCTAGCTCTGTCACTTTGATGTCTCCATTTTTCTGTAATTCTGGGTTTCACCCTCGATTTTCTTCAGGACAGACGGAGGCTTCTGTCTGTCCAGGTGTTGACTCTGTTGTGGAGCGTATGCAACAGATTTGGGACCAGGTATTGGAGAGGTTGTCCCTCTCTCAGGAGAGGGCCCAGCGGTTTGCTAACCGGCATAGGGCTGATGGTCCTCGGTTTAAAGTGGGGGACTTGGTCTGGTTGTCCTCAAGAAATATTCCTATGAGAGTGGCATCTCCTAAATTTAAGCCTAGGTTCATTGGACCTTATAAGATCATGGAGATTCTTAATCCTGTTTCTTTTTGTTTGCTTCTTCCAGGGACATTTAAGATCCATAACGTGTTCCACAAGTCCTTGTTGAAGAGGTTTGTTGAGCCAGTGGTTCCTACTACTGTGCCTCCTGACCCTGTTTTGGTTGAGGGCAATCTGGAGTATGTGGTTGAGAAAATATTGAATTCTCGTTTTTCTAGACGGAAACTCCAGTATTTGGTTAAATGGAGAGGTTATGGTCAGGAAGACAATTCTTGGGTGTTTGCTTCGGACATCCATGCTAGGAGACTCATCCGTGCGTATCATAGAACTCATCCTGACCGACCTGGTTGCTCAAATGAGGGTTCGGTGACCCCTCCTCAAGGGGGGGTACTGTTGTGAATAGGCTGGAAATGAGTTCTGAGCAGAAGCTCCTTCTGGTGGTTACAAACGGTACTGGACTGTCCAGTGAAGATTGTGAGGATTGGAAATCAGGTGTTACTGACTGGTCTTATATAAGGGAGTCGCCTTGCCATCAGGGTTGCCGGTGATCAATTGTTCTGGTCTCAATCCTTGATTCCTGTTTCCTTGGTAGCCTGCTGTGTCGTGTCTGAATCTCCTGCTAACAGATAAGACATTTTCTTCTTTTGTTTTTTTGTGCTTGATTTTTGCATTTTGTCCTGCACTTCTGTGGGGGCCTTCAGGGTCCCCTCTGGGGGCTTTTTGCCCTCTCAGTTCAGTTCAGCCACTGATGTTTGTACATTTGCTTTTTCCAGTTATTTCAGTGGCTGCTGTTTTGTTTTTGGTTACACCAGAGAACTAATTTAGGTGGTAGAGGTCGTGTGATCTCAGGTGTTTTTGAAATTAGTAGAGTTGGTGCTTTTCAGGGTTTTTTGGGATTGCAGTAAGTGCCCTTCCTATCCTTTTCTATTTAATAAGTTTGGGCCCCAGCGTTTGCTCATACTATTTTCTGTCTGTGTCAGTATTTCTTCTTGTCTAACCGCCATTACATGTTTGGGGGCTTTCTATGTTCTTTGGGGATCTGCTCCGGGGCAGATAGCTTTCCTCTTTCTATCTTTAGGTGTAGTTAGTTTCTCAGGGTGTGACGAGGCGTCTAGGACCAACGTAGGAACGCTCCACGGCTGCCTCTAGTTGTGGTGGTTAGTCAGGGTACTGCAATCTCATAGTTTCCAACTGCTCTGGTGTATTTCCTTTTTGCCTGCTCTCCTCAGCTACCAAATCATAACAGGGGCAGCTTGGAATGATGTTGGTGGTGCATCTGCTGGTAGTGCCAAAAGCCCAATAGCACCTAAGGCAGGAGGTGTTGAGCCTGCGTCATCGCTTGACTCCAGAAGGCCTGGAAGGATCCCTTTTCTGGGAGTAGGTAAACCGCTTTTAAAGCTGGAGCATCAGGAACAGGGTTTGGCTTACATTGCCAAAACAGCCTCCAGCTCTATCGCCTCCTCTTCTGAAATTCCAAAAAATGCAAGCACTGAGTAGTTAGTGCAGGCTCCTGGTCAGGAACAACACCTTTCCTTGTGTCCTTCACCCCCACCAAAAGTGAAGGATGCGACAGGCCACACTACACATTACTCCATGGAGCTCTTTTCACATACCATGCCTGGGTTATCAAGTCAAATCCTGAATTTCCCAGTCCAACATGAATATGACATAGAGTGCACTGATGCACAGCCACTGCAATCTGATTCTGCTGGTACATTCACCCAGAGCACTACATTGCCCTCGCAGTCTACTGAGCCAGATTTTGACCCTGATGAAACTCAGTTGCCCCTTCCCGCATACTTTAACACTTTACACGGTGACACAGAGGAAGGTGCAGATGAAATTGCCAGATTCTGACCCTGATGAAACTCAGGTGCCCCTTCCCGCATACTCTAACACTTTACACGGTGACACAGAGGAAGGTGCAGATGAAACTGAAGAGGAGGAGATGGATGACAGAGTTGTTGACCCGAATTGGCATCCATTGGAGGAAGAGGGGGCCGCTGGCAATAGCTCAGAAGAGGAGGAGGATCCGCGGCAGGCATCAAAATCGCAGCTGCGGTTATTTGGCAGGCCCGTAGCAGTCCAAAAACGTGTTAAAAAAACAAAAAGAGTTGCAGTACAGTTTGGCCAGACGGTTAAATTAGCACAGCGTGCAAGCCCTGAAAATTTATCCCTTAGTAGGAAAAATGCAGTGTGGCACTTTTTTGACCAAAATCCTATTGATGAGGCAAAGGTTATCTGTAAGAAGTGCGGAAGGACCTTTAGCCGAGGGAAAAATCTCCAAAAATTGAATACCAGTTGCATGCGTAGACATTTAAACACCATGCACTTGTAAGCGTGAACGGACTACAAAACCTCACTGGCTTTGAACGCCTACATTGCCTAAACTGATCTCATTAGAGATGATGCCTTTCCGTTTGGTTGAAAGCGCAGCGTTCCGAGAGCTCATGGCCTACGCTGTCCCACACTATGAACTACCCAGTCAGCACTTCTTTTCTAGAAAAGCCATCCCTGCCCTCCACCTGCATGTGAAAGATCGCATTGTCCATGCACTCAAACAATCATTGAGTGGAAAGGTGCACCTCACAACAGATGCATGGGCAAGGAGGCATGGCCAGGGCCGTTACATGTCCATCAATGCGCATTGTGTTAATGTGGTGGATGCAGGGTCGACAGGGGACAGAGGCGGTGGGACAGTGCTGCCTAGCCCACGGTATAGGCAACAGTTGGCTGTAGGCGTTCGACCCTCCTCCTCCTCCAGAAGCAAAAGCTCGTCGACAGGGCGCAGTCGCACGAGCACTCCATCCGCACCTGCCAGTGTTGCACACGAGGTTTCCCACTATCGATCAGCTAGTGGTAAGCGTCAGCAGGCTGTTTTAAAGATGATGTCTTTGGGCGACAACAGACACACCGCGGAGGTACTGGCCGACTACTTGCAGCGAGTCATGGCTGGGCAGTCTACATCTTGAGCCAGGCAAGGTAGTCAGTGATAAGAGCCGTAATTTTTTGGCGGCCATAGCCCTGGCAAAACACAGACACATACCTTGCCTGGCTCACACCTTGAACCTGGTGGTGCAGTGCTTCATAAATAATTATCCGGAGTTAACAGCCCTGCTCCATAAAGTGCGAAGACTGTGCTCCTGTAGACTCCAGTCATATGCAGAGGCTGCAGCAATCGCTCCACCTCCCCAAGCACCACCTTATCATAGACTTTGCAACAAGGTGGAACTCCACCATGCACATGCTTGAGAGGCTGTGCGAACAGAGGCAGGCTGTAATGCATTTGTGAGAGGATCCATGGGCAGGCAGTTTGAGGGCGGACATGGAGTTGTCGGGTGTGCAGTGGTCAAAGCTGAAAGACCTCTGTAAAGTCCTTCAGTGTTTTGAGGAATGCACACGGCTGGTAAGCACAGACGACGCCAACATAAGCATGAGCATCCCACTTATGCGTCTGCTCATGCAAACTTTGACGCACATTAAGGATCAGGTGTCTGCAGCGGAGGAGGAGGTGGAGGGAAGCCTTGATGACAGTCAGCCATTGTCTGCTCAGGGAACTGTCCTGGACGAGGTGGAGGAAGAAGAGGAAGAGGAGGAGGATGAGGGGGATGATTAATTTGGGGAGGGTGATGCATCTCAGGGGGCAAGAGAAAATGTTGGCTTGTCAAGGTCAGGTGCAGGGATTGTGAGTGAATGTAGGGATGTGGATTTGGCAGAAAGTGCTCCACCACCTACCACTTGCAGTGCATCATTGACACCTGGAACATTGGCCCACATGTGTGATTATGTCTTGCGGATCCTAAAAAGGGACCCCTGCATAGCCAAAATTATGAAGGATGACGACTACTGCTTGGCCAGCATCCTAAATCCACTCTATAAGGGCAAATTAGAGAACATCATGCCACAGGAGAACCTAGAGCTAATATTGGCGATCAAACAAGCAACTCTGGTAAACCTTTTGTTAGAGGCATTCCCAGCACACAGTAGCGGTGCAGGTTCTACCACGAGCCGTACTGGGCCAAATGGAAGAGGTGTTCGTGGTGCACACAGCCGAAGTAGCGATGGAGACAGGGGTTTCATGACCATGTTGTGGTCTGATTTCTCGAGTACCGCTAACACGACTGGTAATACTAAATCGATTGCAACAGACAGGAGAAAGCAGTTGTCAACTATTGTTCAAAATTACCTCTCCTCCCCTATCGATGTTCTCCCTCACAGTTCATTCCCCTTTGACTACTGGGCCTGTAAACTGGACACCTAGCCTGAAATGGCACAATATGCCTTACAGGAGCTCGCTTGCCCTGCTGGTAGCGTGCTATCAGAAAGAGTCTTCAGTGCTGCTGGATCAATCCTGACAGAAAGAAGGACCCGGCTGTTGACCCAAAATGTAGGTGATCTCACCTTCATTAAAATGAAACATGCCTGGGTTTCAAAGGATTTTGTACCACCTTCCCCTGATGACACATAGGTTGCCAGCAAAATGGCTCGTTTTGTCCTCCTCTTCCTCCGACTTCTTTAATTCCTCCATTTGCAGCTGCTGAACGTCCAGCCTACACCTCAACACATGCCACTTTTTCCACCTCCCTAACTGGGCTGCCCCCCCAGGGCCGCGGCATCAGCACATGGTACACCTGGGCAAGTGCCGGGGCCCTGAGCAGGTGGAGGGGCCCACTTGCCATCAGAGACACCGACATACTGTGAAGGGCCCTGTGCCAGTTCCCGGCGCCCATGAGTGTGCCCCCTCTGCTTGCTCAGGGCCCCAGCACTTGCAATACTTACCTCTACCTGCTCCACTGCTGTGACGTCTTCCGCATTTCCTGACAGAGACATTAAGGTCAGAGAGCGCGATGTCGTCACGTCTGTGCGCCCTCTGCCTGAACAGTCACAGTGCAGAGAGCTGGAAGATGGCGACGCTAAGGAGTCCAGAGTAGAGCAGTGCCCAGCAAGGAGAGTTATTTCATTTTTTTAATGGTTGGAGAAATGTATGGGGAGCATAGAAACACTGGAGAATTATTTATGGGTCCCATCATACACTTGAGCATCATAGATAGGGCCCATTATACACTGGAGCATCATCCATGGGGCACATCATATACTGGAGCATCATATGGGGCCTATTATATATGGCACATCATGTGGGGCACATTATATATGGAGCATCACATGGAGACTATTATATATGGAGCATTATATATGGGGACCATTATATTTGGAGCATTATATGGGGCTCATCACACACTGGAGCATCATATATGGGACCCATCATATACTAGAGCATCATATGGGGTTCATTATTTATGGGGCATCATATAGGGCCCTTTATATATGGAGCATCATATGGAGCACATATGGGGCCTATTCTGTATGGAGCATTATATGGAGCCCATTCTGTATGGAGCAATATATGGGGCTCATTATTCTGTATGGTGCACTATGTGGTACCCATAATACTGTATGGAGGAATATACTGTCCATTTTTTGAGCTATTGTAGAATTTACAATAGATATCACTCATGTAATGTAAGAAGTGAAGTATTTGGCATTATACTATACCTATATTTCTCTGCCATATCGGAGCATCATGAATTGTGGTATGTGTTAAAGAGGCCCACTGAGACTCTTTGGCCCGGGGCCCACGAAAACCTGGAGCCAGCCATGCCCCCCACACAACTTTAGCCAAATAACCCCCAGTTTTCAATGCGTTGCTATTATTATAAAGTAAATTAAGGTTGACAAGCTTAAGTAATAAGAATTGATGTCATTGCCATTGAAATGGGCACTGTAGGTGTGTTTACTGTCCTCCACTCACTGCCGACTTTTATTCCCCATTGACTTGCATTGGGGTCAGATTTTCGACTCCGACTCGACCTTTTCCATTAGTCGGCCGACTTCGCTCGACTTGACTTTTGAGAAAGTCGGGTTTCACGAAACCCGACTCGACCCTAAAAAAAGGCAAAGTCGCTCATCTCTTCATCTCTAGTCATTAGGCTATATCATCAGATCGCTGACCTGATGCTATTTAATGCACCTGCACTGTAGATTATTGGAGCAGCATCTGGCAGGCAGGGAAGGAGATGTCTCAGGTCCTGCTCTGAGCAGGCACTGACACGCCACCTTTCCTGAAGTTCCCTGCAGCCATATTGCAGCCGCGGCCATTTTGTGGCCACGGCTCTCCACGGAAACCGTCAGGACAACGCGATGCTCCTCAATGTTCTTGTCACTACTGACAGTGGCAGAGGAATTAAATGCCGGAGATTGGAGCTAGCAATGATTGTGGGTGTTGATGCAGTATGCCAGCTCCCACATAGAGCTTACACCTACATGCCATTGCCGCGGCGCTTAGCGTGAGGCCGCACGATCACTGCACCATACATATACTGCTGTTTGAGGGGACACAGCTCCTGCAGAGCAGTATATGTATGGTGCATGTCGGGAAGGGTTTAAACATGCGGTAATAACCCCTTTGTTCAAAAAATCATCCCTCTACCAGAACTGCATATCGAGGTTCCTGAGGGCTCAGTCCTGTTCTCTCTATACACCGCCCCTATTGGACAAACAATCAGTAGATTTGGGTTCCAGTATCATCTCTATGCTGATGATGACATCCAATTATACACTTTTTTCCCCTGACATCACCTCAACCCTAACACAAAATACCTAAGATTTTTTGTCCACTGTCTCTAACATCATGTCCTCCTCTATCTGAAACTGAATCTCTCAAAACTGAACTTCTTGTGTTTCTTTCCTCTACTAACCTAACTGTCCTTGACATTGAAATTACCTTGGAGGGTTCAACCATATCTTCAAGCAGCACGCCCACTGTATTGAAGTTATATTTGACACAGAACTTTCCTTTGTTCCCTATATCCAATCGCTCATTCTCTTATGTCCCATGCATCTTAAAAACATTTTGAGAATCTGACCTTTTCTCACTTTTGAAACTGCTAAAAACACTTACTATCGCTCTTATTCATTCTTGTCTGGACTACTGCAATTCTCTATTGATCAGTTCTCCTCTAACTAAACTTTCCCCTCTCCAATCAGTTTCTGAATGTGGCAGCCAGGGTCGGCTGTTCAGTCCCTTCACAGATGCTTCCACCTTGTGCCAGTCATTAAACTGGTTGCGTAATCGCTACAGTGTACAATATAAACAAATATATCTCACCTACAAAGTCCTCCACCACCCTATATCTCTTCCTTCATCTCTATCTCCCCAAAATGTGCCCTCCATCCTGAAACTGACCTAAGACTAACATCTTCCATAATTCCAAACCACACACCTCCATCTACAAGACATATCCTGTACTGCACCAGTTCTCTGGAATGCAATACCCCAGATGATCCGGCTGGTACCTATCCCCCCCACATTTTTAAGAGAGCTTTAAAAACAGATCACTTTAAACAAGCCTATCACCTCACCTCACTAACCTTCACAGATGCTTCCACCTTGTGCCAGTCATTAAACTGGTTGCGTAATCGCTACAGAGTACAATATAAACAAATATATCTCACCTACAAAGTCCTCCACCACCCTATATCTCTTCCCTCATCTCTATCTCCCAAAATGTGCCCTCCATCCTGAAACTGACCTAAGACTAACATCTTCCATAATCCAAACCTCACACCTCCATCTACAAGACTTATCCTGTACTGCACCAGTTCTCTGTAATGCAATACCCCAGATGATCCGGCAGGTACCTATCCCCCCACAGTTTTAAGAGTGCTTTAAAAACAGATCACTTAAAACAAGCCTATCCCCTCACTAATCTAACTCGCCCATGTTCCCTCCTAAATATTATTCAGAAGATGCTCCCTCATATTCACGTATCTCCACATCCTCCATGCACACAAAAGTGGCCTCGATAATTGCACTTAAAATTACTGGCTGATGACTGGATCATGCCGCTTTATATCAAAATCCCTATTTAATTTAATTGAAGACCTGAAATAACCAGCACTTTTCACCTATTGTGCCTCCCTATTGCCTTAAAGATTGTAAGCTTGCGAACAGAGCGCTCACTCCTACTGTAACTGTTTAACTTGTATTGAATTTATTGTCTGTATACGTCACCTCTTAATTTTAAAGTGTTGTGGAATGTGTTGGCATTATATAAATAAAGTTATTATTATTATTCCATCTAAATCTCTGAATAACATGATTCATATGAAACTCTTGAGAGATCCATTCACTATAATGTTATCTGTCTGGCCCCTTTTCAGCGGTGTCCTTCTTTTCAGAAGGGGGGAGAGTTTTGTCTGAATCACATATTTCAGAAATGTACACAGAAACCTCAATGTAAGCGCTCAGCGTAGAGGGCAGGATAAATGTGAGGCAAGCCTTAATGTGATCTTTGTGAGGCAGAATGAACAAATCAAAAGCAGGTGAAGAATTGTTATTATTTATTTTTTACACTGTTCCTCATGTGGTATAAGTGATTAGAGGACTTTATTCTCTGGGTTGGTGCTATAACAGCGATACTAGATATATATAGTTATTTTTATGTTTGGCTGCTATCACACATTAAGAAACATTTTTTGCACATGGCCATATTTTGAGAGCAATAATTTTCCTATATATCAGCCAATAGAGTAATGTGATTTTTTTTTATATCGTTTACCATGTGGTAAAAATGATAGGACAGCTTTATTCTTCAGGTCAGTACAATTACAGCGATACCACATTATATCATTTTTTTCGTGTTTTGCCACTTTTACACAATAAATCTGTTTTACAGAAAAAAAAAATTTTTGCATCTCTGTATTCTGAGAGATATAACTTTTTTATTTTTCTACCGATGCGGTTGTATGGTGCCTTTTTTTGCAGGTTTTCAGCTATACCAGTTTTATTTACATTTGATTTTTTTAATCTATCTTTTTGATGATATTATGAAAAACCATAGTTTTTGTCATGTTTTTCATTTTTATTTTTTAAGTTGTTCACTGTAGGGGTTAAATAGTGTGAACAATACATTGTAACTGCCAGTGCTGTGCTGACAGAAGCTTGTAAAACCATGATTGTTAGGATTCGGGCGATGGCTGAATTTGAACCTGGATCTCGGCTAATTAGCACAGGTCCTTCAGGCAGGTTTAGCTTATGCCAGGCAGGTAGCCAATGTGGCGCAGTCTTGCTACGAATATAGGGTAGCTATAACACCTTGAGCAGACTGCGGGGCGCGTAACCTGGGCATCGCCTGCCAAGCTGAACAGGGAGTTGCTCAGTCCGGTCTCACGCCGGCTGGTAGCATGTTCGCCTGCCGTTAGTCTCACGCACTTCCTAGCTGCTGGCACGTAGCTTCTGTGCAGTCAACAGGGCTATGTCTATACCAGCTTGCAGCACATAGTGCAAACCTAACATCTGGCAAGTGACTTCTGTGCTATTAACAGGGCTACATCTACGCCACTCGATAGCACATCTCCAGTGACGTTAACGGAGATAGTGCCAATTCTACATCTCCCCTAGTGTGAAGTAACACATGCGAGATCTAATATTATATTTCTTTTGTCAGTTGTTACCCTAATACCCAAAGGGTGTTCGGCAGCAGTGACATAAACTGCATCGCGGACCCCGGGTTCGGTTGCAATCCATTATATAATAAAGTTGTTGCAACCTAGCTCATAACAATGATCCTGGCATGGTCTAACCAATGTACTAGCTAGCAGACCCAGAAGTCGTTATGACAACCCGAGGGCGATCGATATAACGTTGTGGGGTTGTCAATTGGAAGGGAGAGGTCAGCCAGACAGTTGGAGCTCAGCTAATTACTGAAGCTGAGCTCTCTGTTGCAATTGGGTGTGCACAGTTCCTGTGCCATGCACGGTTGACATGACGTAACTATACGTCATTGGTTGAAAACACTTGCCTGACTATGACATATTGGGACGTCCGATGTAGTGAAGGGGTTAAGAGTCTGTACAATATTAGAAAATCATGGTAGTTTTCTTTAAAAAATAGTGCTAGCCAAAAAAAAAAAATAGTGCTAGCCCTGTCCACGAGCTGTATGGGTTGGTAGCTGAACTTCAATGCCAAAAACAATTCATAGACAGGTATGGCATTGTTTCTTGAAGAATATTATCCTTCTCATGCAGAATCCCAAACAAGTACAAAGAAAATACTCATGAGATTCAATTTTAAAAATGTCTGTAAGCTATTAGGATCTAAATTTGGAGAATTTAATAAAAAAATCAAGTAATATCAAGTGTTCTAAAATACACTGCTTCATTGTAATAATCCATGTCCTGAGACCAATGTAATTACAGGTACCATAGAAAACAGAACAACAAAAAACAAAATGCTGCATTCAGATCTATTCTATTCATGATGAAATAAAAAGTAAAAAAAAAATAATATATGAGCTCTTTAACTAGGATTGAGCTAAGTATAATTCAAATAATAGTTTGTATTGAAATCAACAACTATCTCCAAGGGCTGCTTATTCATTGGCACAGGAGAGAAAGATTAAATTAAATTCAAATGATTTACTACAGCCTAAACCCCAAATTTAAGAGTAATGAAATCACATCAATTTAAGAATTATATGCCTGCATTCTGCCATTTTCAAATGGTCCATGAGGACATGTCATTGTGTTTTTTATTGCCATGAGCCCTGCCAGTCCTACAAAACATAATGCTGTAATCAGTGTAAGGTCCAAAAATTCTCTAAGTGCTTCATATTTTTATTCACATGCCAATTTTCTTTTCTATTACTTAATATTATATCCAGCAGTTTCTATAATCATGGCTGCTGTCTACCATGTATCTGGGAAATTACTTACTGCTTTTATGAAACCCTGTACTGTACTACATTTAGCTAAGATACTAATTGAAAGTAGTGAAATGTCAACTGTACACTGACATTTTACTTTTCATAAATTGTTTACCACACTATTGTTTTTTTATTGAGTTATAAAGTTTACTGATTGTTTATGGCTTTAAGTTTATTATACTGCATGCATTTGTTCTATGTTTTGTAGTCTGTAAGGTTTATGCTAAAAATAGATGAGAAGTTTTATAAAGAAGGTTATAATTACAACAGAAAAACATGGAATTTTTCCAAACAAATTATTTTTCAGTAGTTTGGTTGATATTTTTTGCTCAATCACTCATCCTACCCAATAAATATATCTTAATGAATCCTGCTGAAAATTTCATTTTGTCAAATTGTCGAAGAAAACATTCAAGACAGTTTGAAGTTGAATATACAACATATTGTTTTTGCATAAGTTTATTAGTGCCAGTTTTATTTTGATTGTTCTATTTTATTTCAACACTTTCATTTAATCTTAAATTAGTTATCCAAGACTTTGATATCTGATTTGTGTGGGTCTGGCACCTAGCACTATCATTAATAAGCTATACACAATGTACAGAGATGTAAGAGTATAGATACATATGCTGTGTGGTGGCCATTGTCAAGAGCTGCACATCATCTACCCTGAAAGTAAATGATGCTGAATTGCAATAACAAAAAACGACCACTACAGTGTTCGGAGCTCTGGTTTCCTGGCTCATCGCAGTGTTTACTTCTGAGCACTATGACACCTGCAAATTGCTAATGCAACATCTGTGCTGGCTTCTATCCCGAATGTTTGTGCTTCTACTGCTCCTTTATTGTAGGTGACGGCGACAGACCTGTTTTATTCCTGGGACCTTTGGTGTCACTTAATGAGGAAGCTATGGGGTTAATGTTTGTTTGGTTTAGATTACTCCTTCCTGAAAGCTTTGGGATGGGCTGTCTGCTATTTAAACCTCTGAACCCCTGGCTTCCACTGCTAGTCAAATTCAGCTTATCTAGTCTGGTCAGTAATATAAAAAAGTTTGTAGATGCAGCTCACCCCATCCAATATATTTATGTTGTTCAGCCTAGTTTCCTGGACAATCTGCTCCACTATGCATGGATAAAGCTTGTGAGGTATCAAGCAGCTTTGTTCAAAGTTGTGAATAGAGGTTTTTCAATTCAGTAAAGCGAATTAAAAGGAAACTTGACTTGATCTCTTGGCCCTGAAAGGAATAATGTACTGCAAGAGGGGCTATACATAGATGTGCTCAGTCATGTACTGTAGGATGGGATTGCATTGATGGATTACTTCAACACCTCTTTTTCTTTTCTGTTTACGTTTTAATTCTCGTCATGGCTATATGACCACAATGAATGTAGTTGTCTCACACAGCGTCTTTTGTGTAGACTGGAATAACTTTCTCAGTGTAATCCTTTGCATTCCCCAATGTGGGTCTCATAGGATTGGATTTAGAAAATCAACTTCTGGTCCACAAAGGAGATGTTGTATGATCTGGTTAATCTGAAATGTGGTCACAAGATAAAGACGAGTAGCAGGAGAAGACAGTGATAAATAAGTATATAAGCACATGCACACTGTGTAACCTGCATATTACTAAGGAACTGATGCTTCAAAATTTTCCTGGGAATGTTGGTTTAAATGGAGTCTGTCAGTACAACATGACTGCTCAAACCAAGTATGGGAGTATGTTGCATCTATGGAATGCCCGAGAAGATCATTGCACCTTTTCACCTACTTGTGTTCATTTGTCTCCACGCTCCTCTAACTTCTGTAAAGCTAGAGCTGTTAATAAAGAAAGAGGGAGCAGAAATGGGTAAGCAATGCTTGGTCATGCCGAGAATGCAATGAGTGCACGTCCTTTTTAACATTAATTTTGTGCTGACAGACTCCATTTATTTGTTTCACGTTATAGTTACTTATGTCTGACTATATTTCACCTGCAAAGGCGACCACATCACTTGTAGCTATGAGTATATGTCTATCACAATATTAAGTTAAAAACATTCAGATAAAATTCTAACACAGAAATGTATTTTCAAGTGGAATGTAAGAGTCACTGACTGTGGTGGTCAACCCAATATATTAAAATATAACCTTACTCAATAAGATAAAATTCAATGACCACCATAGAAATGAAAAATATTCAGACTTGAGAGTCTCATGGTGATACCTTTAATGGCTAACTGAAAAGATGGTAACAAATTGCAAGCTTTCGAGACACTCAGTCTCTTCATCAGGCATAGACTAATACAACATCTGAAGAATCACATATTTATACACAAAATAGCACAGAAAAATGAAATAGGTAGGACAGTGACATGAAGCAGAACTGTCATTATGGCAGAGGGATTAACATAAATATGACTAGTTCATAGATAAGGAGTAAAGGTTTTATTACCCTCTGATTGGGGTCTGGTATTGTGTTGTGATGACCCTAAAAGGTCAGGGGGCAGATCCTTAATTGTTGTAGAACGACATAAAACTCTGGATATATTCATCCCAGCACTAAGAGTGTCAAGGTCATCATAATTTATATTCCAGACTTTTCTATCCTCTCAGATTTGAAGTTAGATTTTAATACAAGTAATTCCATATCTGTCATGCTATGACCGGCATACAAAAGTGTTTGCACAGTAAATCCATTCTTTTCTCTTATCGTGTGGCGATGAGAATTCATCTTGTTCTCAGTTTTTGCCGTCTAATGTGGTGTACCTAATTATATGTACTAAATGTCCAACTGGGGTCTGTATGTGGGGAGACCGGCAAAACTGAGAACAAGGATGAATTCTCATCGCCACACGATAAGAGAAAAAAGAATGGATTTACCTGTGGCCAAACACTTTTGTATGCCTGGTCATAGCATGACAGATATGGAATTACTTGTATTAAAATCTAACTTCAAATCTGAGAAGGATAGAAAAGTCTGGGAATATAAACTTATGATGACCTTTGACACTCTTAGTGCTGGGATGAATATATCCCAGAGTTTTATGTCGTTCTACAACAATTAAGGAATCTGCCTCCCTGACCTTTTAGGGTCATCACAACACAATACCAGACCCCAATCAGAGGGTAATAAAACCTTCACTCCTTATCTATGAACTAGTCATATTTATGTTAATCCCTCTGCCATAATGACAGTTCTGCTTCATGTCACTTGTCCTACCTATTGCATTTTTTCTGTGCTATTTTGTGTATAAATATGTGATTCTTCAGATGTTGTATTAGTCTATGCCTGATGAAGAGACCTGAGTAGTCTCGAAAGCTTGCAATTTGTTACCATCTTTTCAGTTAGCCATTAAAAGGTATCAACCACTGAGGACTCTCAAGTCTGAATATTTTTCTATCTACTGGCTAACACGGTACGAAGATACACATCTTTCCTATATCACCATAGAAATGTGCAGTCTATCCACTATGTATATATAAAAGGATATCAGATAAATCAAACACTAGTGCAAAACCAAACTAGATGGCATTTAAGTTCCTAAGGAGAAAAAATAACCATCTATAAAAGAATAAGGACTAGATATCGTTCAATAAGGGCCCTATACTAGTCCTAAACTTTCAACATAAGAGTTAATGTCAATAAGTTGTAAATACTCCAATCCTACTGGGCTCATAATAACCACCCTAGATGAGATTTATTGCACATTAGCCCAAAAGAAAAGTCAGACACCAAGATTTATTGCTGACCATATACTTGTGCAAGCAATTAAAGTGCTATAGCGCTAGAAAGTGCTGACTAATAACTAGTGTCACAAAAAAAACACATGAAAAAGGGCTCTACTTATTCAAATAGATGAATCTGTGTATAAACTGATTTCATTCATTTATATCAGCCATACCATTCGTGTTGCACAGCTGCTATCCCTATTGCTGCCACTCAAAAGGGAATTGCATGCACAGCTAATGAGATTATTTATGCTCCAAATATATAGCTAATAGTGGAAGTAAAGGAATTTGTGCAAAACCGATCCCCATATATCCATCCTATTCCAATAACTAGCAAAACTGTGTCCACTAGAGATGAGCGACGTTGCCTCCGGTAGGGTCGAGTTGGGTTTCGGACCACACGACCTTATCAAAAGTCGAGTCGAACGAAATCGGCCGACTATCAGAAAAAGTCGGAGTTCCGATTGAAACTCGACCCGACTCCAATGCAAGTCAATGGGGAAGGAAAGTCGGGAGTGAGTGGAGGAAAGTAAACACACCTACAGTGCCCATTTCAATGCCAACTACATCAATTCTTATTACTTAAGCTTGTCAACCTTAATTTACTTTATAATAATAGTAACGCATTGAAAACTGGAGGTTATTTGGCTAAAGTTGTGGGGGGGGGCAGTGCTGGCTCCAGGTTTTCGTGGGCCCCGGGCCAAAGAGTCTCAGTGGGCCCCTTTAACACATACCACAATTCATGATGCTCCGAAACAGCAGAGAAATATAGGTATAGTACAATGCCAAATACTTCACTTCTTACATTACATGAGTGATATCTATTGTAAATTCTACAATAGCTCAAAAACCGGACAGTATAGTCCTCCATACAGTATTATGGGCACCAGATAGTGTGCCATACAGAACAATGAGCCCTATATATTTCTCCATACATAATTGGTCCCATATAATGTTCCATTCAGTATGATGAGCTCCACATAATGCTCCAGTATTTGATGGACCCCATATAATGTGCCATACAGTATAGGATGGTCCCCATAGAGTATAATGAGCCCCACATATTGCTCCATACAGTATAATGAGTCACATATAGTATATACTCCATACAGTATATGATGGGCCCCATATATTGGTCCATACAGAATGGGCTCCATATAATGCTCCATACAGAAAAGGCCCCATATGTGCTCCATATGATGCTTCATATATAAAGGGACCTATATGATGCCGTGATGCCGCATAAATAATGAACCCCATATGATGCTCTAGCATATGATGGGCCCCATATAGGATGCTCCAGTGTATGATGAGCCCCATAAAATGCTCCAAATATAATGGTCCCCATATATAATGCTCCATATATAATAGTCTCCATGTGATGCTCCATATATAATGTGCCCCACATGATGCGCTTTATGTAATGGGCCACCTATGATGCTCCAGTATATGATGTGCCCCATGGATGATGCTCCAGTGTACGATGGGCCTATATAATGCTCCATATATAATGGGCACATATGATGCTCCAGTGTATAATGGGCCCCGTATATGATGCTCCAGTGTATGATGGGCCCCATTTATAATGCTCCAGTGTATGATGGGCCCCATGTGTAATGCTCCAGTGTATAATGGGCCCTATCTACGATGCTCAAGTGTATGATGGGCCACATACATAATTCTCCAGTGTATAATGCTCCCCATATATTGCTCCAAACATTAATAAAAAGAAATACCTCTCCACGCTGGGCACTGCTACACTCTGGACTCATCAGCGTCGCCATCTTCGAGCTCTCTGCACTGTGACTGTTCAGGCAGAGGGTGCACAGACGTGACGGCATTGCGCTCTCTGACCTGAATGTCACTGTCAGTAAACGCGGAAGACGTCACAGCAGTGGAGCAGGGAGAGGTAAGTATTGCAAGTGCTGGGGCACTGAGCAAGCAGGGGGGGCATACTCATTGGTGCCAGCACTGGCACAGGGCCCCTCATAGTATGCCGGTGTCTTTGATGGCGAGTGGGCCCCTCCACCTGTTCAGGGTCCCGGCATTTGCCCAGGTGCGCCAGGTTCTGATGCCGGCCCTGGGGGCGGACAGCCCAGTTAGGGAGGTGGAAAAACTGGCATATGTTGAAGTGTAGGCTGGACGCTCAGCAGCTGCAAATGGAGCAATTGGAGAAGTCGGAGGAAGAGGAGGACAAAGCGAGCCATTTTGCTGGCAACCTATGTGTCATCAGGGAAATGAGGTACAAAATCCTTTGAAACCCAGGCATGGTTCATTTTAATGAAGGTGAGATCACTTACATTATGGGTCGACAGCCGGGTCCTTCTTTCTGTCAGGATTGATCCAGCAGCACTGAAGACTCTTTCTGATAGCACATTACCAGCAGGGCAAGCGAGCTCCTGTAAGGCATATTGTGCCAATTTCGGCCAGGTGTCCAGTTTACAGGCCCAGTAGTCAAAGGGAAATGAACTGTGAGGGAGAACATCGATAGGGGAGGAGAGGTAATTTTAAACCATAGTAGACAACTGCTGTCTCCTGTCTGTTGCAATCGATTCAGTATTAACAGTCGTGTGAGCGGTACTCGAGAAATCAGTCAACAAGATGGTCATGAAACCACTGTCTCCAACGCCACTTCGGCTGTGTGCTCCACGAATACCTCTTCCATGTTGCCCAGTATGGCTCGTGGTAGAACCTGCACCGCTGCTGTGTGCTGGGAATGCCTCTAACAAACGGTTTACCAGAGTTGCTTGTTTGTTCGCCAATATTAGCTCTAGGTTCTCCTGTGGCATGATGTTCTCTAATTTGCCTTTATAGCGTGGATCGAGGATGCTGGCCAACCAGTAGTCGTCATCCTTCATAATTTTGGCAATGCGGGCATCCCTTTTTAGGATCTGCAAGACATAATAACACATGTGGGCCAATGTTCCAGGTGTCAATGATACACTGCCAGTCGTGGGTAGAGGAGCACTTTCTGACAAATCCACATCCCTCCAGTCACGCACAAACCCTGTACTTGACCTTGGCAAGCCAACATTTTCTCTTGCCCCCTGAGAAGCATCCTCCTCCACAAAATAATCATCCCCCCTCATCGTCCTCCTCCTCCTCCTCCTCTTCTTCCTCCACCTCGTCCAGGACAGTTCCCTGAGCAGACAATCGCTGACTGTCATCAAGGCTTCCCTCCTCCTCTGCCGCTGCAGATGCCTAATCCTTAATGTGCGTGAAAGTTTGCATGAGCAGATGCATAAGTGCGATGCTCATGCTTATGATGGCGTCGTCTGCGCTTACCAGCCGTGTGCATTCCTCAAAACACTGAAGGACTTAACAGAAGTCTTTCAGCTTTGACCACTGCACACCCGACAACTCCATGTCTGCCCTCAAACTGCCTGCCCGTGTATTCTCCCACAAATGCATTATAGCCTGCCTCTGTTTGCACAGCCTCTCAACCATGTGCATGGTGGAGTTCCACCTTGTTGTAAAGTCTATGATTAGGCGGTGTTTGAGGAGGTGGAGTGATCGCTGCAGGCTCTGCATACGACTGGAGTCTACGGGCTCCGGATAATTATTTATGAAGCACTGCACCACCAGGTTTAAGGTGTGAGCCAGGCAAGGTATGTGTCTGAGTTTTGCCAGGGCTATGGCCGCCACAAAATTACTTCCGTTATCACTGACTACCTTGCCTAGCTCAAGATGTAGACTGCCCAGCCATGACTCAGTTTCTCGCTGCAAGTAGTCGGCCAGTACCTCCGTGGTGTGTCTGTTGTCGACCAAAGACATCATCTTTCAAACAGCCTGCTAACTCTTACCACTAGCTGTTCGATAGTGTGACACTTCGTGTGCAACACTATCAGCTGCAGATGGAGTGCTTCGTGCGACTGCGCTCTGCTGATGAGCTTTCGCTACTGGAGGAGGAGGGTCGAATGCCTACAGCCAACTGTTGCCTATACCATGGGCTAGGCAGCACTGTCCCACCGCCGCTGTCCCTATGGACCCTACATCCACCACATTAACCCAGTGCTCAGTGATGGACATGTAATGACCCTGTCAATGCCGACTGGCCCATGCATCTGCTGTGAGGTGCACCTTTCCACTCACTGATTGTTTGAGTGCATTGACAATGCAGTCTTTCACATGCAGGTGGAGGGCAGGGATGGCTTCTCTAGAAAAGAAGTGCCGACTGGGTAGGTCATAGCGTGGGACAGAGTAGACCATGAGCTCTCGGAATGCTACACTTTCAACCAAACGGAAGGGCATCATCTCCAATGAGATCAGTTTGGCAATGTAGGTGTTCAAAGCCAGTGTACGCGGATGAGAGGATGAGTACTTTCTTGTCCTACTCAGAGTGTCTGCTAGGGTGAGCTGGACTTGAGAGCTGCATATGGGGGAACTAGCTGTGGACATGACAGACTGAGAGGGGGTTGGTGATGGTGATGGTGGTGGTGGTGGTGATGGCCTAGATGCAGTCTTTCATTGCAAAAACGTTGTGATTCCCTGACTGCTTTGGCCTTGCTGCGACACCTTAATATTTCTTGCTGGTGGTGTGCTAACCGGTGGGCTTACAGTGGGGGAAGCGATGGAGCATTGGTGGCTGCCTTCAGTTGGAGCAGGTGCACGTATGCTACCTGAGGTTTTGTAGTCCATCCACGCTTGCAAGTGCATGGTGTTCAAATGTCTAAGCATGCAACTGGTATTCAAATTTCGGAGATTTTTCCCTAGGCTAAAGGTTCTTCTGCACTTCTTACAGATAACTTTTGACCAAAATCCTATTGATGAGGCAAAGAAGCGCCACACAGCATCTTCCTACTATGTGATAAATTTTCAGGGCTTGCACGCTGTGCTAATTTGACCGTCTGGCCAAGCTGTCCTGCAACTCTTTTTATTTTTTTAACACGTTTTTGGACTGCTACAGGGCTGCCAGATAACCGCAGCTGCGATGTCGATGCCTGCTGCGGATCCTCCTCCTCTTCTGAGCTATTGCCAGCGGCACCCTCTTCCCCCAATGGATGCCAATCCGGGTCAACAGCTGGGTCATCCATCACCTCCTCTTCAATTTTATCTGCACCTTCCTCTGTGTCACCGTGTAAGGTGGTATAGTATGCGGGATGGGGCACCTGAGTTTCATCAGGGTTAGAATCTGGCTCAGTAGACTGCGAGGGTAATGCAGTGCTCTGGGTGAATGTACCAGCAGAATCATATAGCACTGGCTGTGCATCAGTTCACTCCATGTCATATTCATGTTGGACTGAGGAATTTAGGATTTCACTTGATAACCCAGGCATGGTTTGTGACAAGAGCTCCATGGAGTAATCAGATGTGTGGCCTGCCGCATCCTTCACTTTTGATGGGGGTGAAGGACACAAGGAAAGGTGTTGTTACTGACCAGGAGCCTGCACAGACGACTCAGTGCTTGCAGTTTTGAAGCTTCAGAAGAGGAGGCGATAGAGCTGGAAGTTGTTTCGGCAATGTAAGCCAAAATCTGTTCCTGATGCTCCCGCTTTAAAAGCGGTTTACTATGCGATCGGCAAAACGAGTGCCAAAGTCGGTTTTCCCAGAATGCTTTCAGACGCCTTTTTTCAGCCAATGAGCAAGGACGTACACTGTGGGCAATGAGATGACATGTGCAGCGTCCACCACCATCTTAGAGAAGGGCATTGCAGTGATTGGCTTGCTTTGGGGGGCTTCATAGTGTCTATAAAAGCCCTGACCGCCAACCTCCATTTTACTTCTGCCGATCTTAACAGTAGGGAGAGGTTGCTGACTGTTTATAATAATAATAATTTTTTTCTATAGCGCCAACATATTCCGCAGCACATTACATTATAGAGGGGACTTGTACAGACAATAGACATTACAACATAAATACAGATCAAAGTAGATACCAAGAGGAATGAGAGCCCTGCTCGCAAGCTTACAATCTATGAGGAAAAAAGGGAGAAACAAAAGGTAAATGGTAACAATTGCTTTCATTGTTCGGACCAGAAATAGTGTAAGAATTGGGTGTTCATGTAATTCTGCATGAACCAGTTAACAGCCAAAGTATGTAACAGTACAGACACAGAGGGCTATTAAATGCATAAAGCGGGTGAGAACATAATACGAGGTACCTGATTATGGTAGAAAATTTTTTTGAATGGGCCAACAGGGATAGTTAGGTTAATGCATTGAGGCGGTATGCCAGTCTGAACAAGTGTGTTTTTAGGGCACGCTTAAAACTGTGGGGATTGGGGATTAATCGTATTAACCTGGGTAGTGCATTCCAAAGAATTGGCGCAATTCAGTAGGGAAAGAGTTAGGGATGGAAAGAGAAGTTCTTCTGTGCTTGTGCTGAAAGCAATTGTGCCGTACAGTTACTGTGCAGTGACAGTGGAGGATTTTCTTGTGTGCAGCAGCGCTGGTTATTAGGCTGCCTGATAGCTGTATTGCTGTGTGTACACTGCTGTGCAGACTGCTTATTACAAAGCACTAATGCTTTTATTCTTTTTTTCTGCACAGTTACTGAGCGTTCATTTTTTCCCACACCGTATAGAGCTGTACGCTCCTCACACACTACCGTGTACTGGCTGGTATCACAGACAAATACATGCTGACTATCTGTGTGTGACTCCGGAAATAAATACGGAGATTTAAATTTTTCTCTACACCGTATACAGCTGTATGCTTCTGATACAGTACCGTATTTCTGTTGTTGTTTTTACGATCAAATCCATACTGAGTGAGCGTCTGTGTGTGACTCCGGAAATATATACAGAGATTTAAATTTTTCCCTACACAGTATAGATCTGTCCGCTTCTGATACAGTACCGTATATCTGCTCTTTGTATTACGGTCAAATTCATACTGAGTGAGCGTCTGTGTGTGACTCCTGAAATATATACGGAGATTTATATTTTCCCCTACATCGTATACAGCTGGCCGTTTCTGATACAGTACCGTATATCTGCTCTTTGTATTATGGTCAAAGTCATACTGAGTGAGCGTCTGTGTCTGACTCCGGAAATATATACGGAGATTTCAATTTTCCCCTACACTGTATACAGCTGTACGCTCCTCATACAGTGCCATATATCTGCTGGTATTTTTGGTACATTTTCCCAAACATGAGGAAGTATGGTGGAAGAGGCCGCTGACGTGGGCGGGGGGGTTAGCTGGGAATGATGTTGATGGTGCATCTGCTGGTAGTGCCAAAAGCCCAATAGCTCCTAAGGCAGGAGGTGTTGAGCCTATGTCATCATCTGGCTCCAGAAGGCCTGTAAGGCTCCCTTTTCTGGGACTAGGTAAACCGCTGTAAAAGCCAGAGCATCAGGAACAGGTTTTGACTTACTTTGCCGACACAGCCTCCAGCTCTATCGCCTCCTCTTCTGAAGTTTCAAAAAACTGCAAGCACTGAGACGTCAGTGCAGGCTCCTGGTCAGAAACAACACCTTTCCTTGTGTCCTTCACCCCCACCAAAAAGTGAAGGTTGCGGCAAGCCACATTTTAGATTACTCCCTGGAGCTCTTTTCACATACCATGCCTAACTTATCAAGTCAAATCCTGAATTCCCCAGTCCAAGATGAATATGACATGGAGTGCACTGATGCACAGCCACTCCTATATGATTCTGCTGGTACATTCACCCAGAGCAGTACATTACCCTCACAGTCTACTGAGCCAGAATCTGACCCTGATGAAACTCAGGTGCCCCTTCCCGCATACTATACCACCTTACACAGAGAAGGTGCAGATGAAATTGAAGAGGAGGTGATGGATGACACAGTTGTTGACCCGGATTGGCATCCATTGGGGGAAGAGGGTGCCGCTGTCAATAGCTCAGAAGAGGAGGAGGATCTGCATCAGGCATCGACATCGCAGCTGCGGTTATGTGACAGGTCCGTAGTAGTCCAAAAACGTGTTAAAAAAACAAAAAGAGTTGCAGGACAGTTTGGCCAGATGGTCAAATTAGCACAGCGTGCAAGCCCTGCAAGCCCTGAAAAGTTTTCCCATAGTAAGAAGAGTGCACTGTGGCACATTTTTGTCCAAAATTCTATTGATGAGGCAAAGGTTAGTCTGTAAGAGGTGCGGAAGGACCATTAGCCGAGGGAAAAATCTCCAAAATTTGAATACCAGTTGCATGCTTAGACATGTAAGCACCATGCACTTGCAAGCGTGGGCGGACTGCAAAACCTCAGGTAGCACATGTGCACCTGCTCCGACTGAAGGTAGCTAGCAACGCTACATCGCTTCCCCCACTGTAAGCCCACCGGTAAGCACACCACCAGCAAGAAATGTTGAGGAGTCATCGCAAGGCCAAAGCAGTCAGGGAATCCCAATGTTTTTCCAATGAAAGACTGCATCTAGGTCATCACCACCACCATCACCATCACCCTCTCAGTCCGCCATATTCACCGCTAGTTCCACCATATGCAGCTCTCAAGTCCAGCTCACCCTAACAGATACTATGAGTAGGACAAGAAAGTACTCATCCTCTCATCCACGTACACTGGCTTTGAACGCCTACATTGCCAAATTGATCTCATTAGAGATGATGCCCTTCCATTTGGGTGAAAGCTCAGCGTTCCGAGAGCTCATGGTCTACGCTGTCCCACGCTATGACCTACCCAGTCGGCACTTCTTTTCTAGAGAAGCCATCCCTGCCCTCCACCTGCATGTGAAAGACCGCATTGTCCATGAACTCAAACAATCAGTGAGTGGAAAGGTGCACCTCACAGCAGATGCATGGGCCAGTAGGCATCGCCAGGGCCATTACGTGTCCATCGCTGTGCACTGGGTTAATGTGGTGGATGCAGGGTCCACAGGGGACAGCGGTGGTGGGACAGTGCTGCATAGCTAACGGTATAGGCAACAGTTGGCTGTAGGCATTCGACCCTCCTACTCCAGTAGCGAAAGCTCATCGGCAGAGCGCAGTCGCACGAGCACTCCATCTGCAGCTGCCAGTGTTGCACACGAGGTGTCACACTATTGAACAGCTAGTGGTAAGAGTTAGCAGGCTGTTTTAAAGATGATGTCTTTGGGCGACAACAGACACACCGCGGAGGTACTGGCCGAGTACTTGCAGCGAGAAACTGAGTCATGGCTGGGCAGTCTTCATCTTGAGCTAGGCAAGGTAGTCAGTGATAACGGACATAATTTTGTGGCGGCCATAGCCCTGGCAAAACTCAGACACATACCTTGCCTGGCTCACACCTTAAACCTGGTGGTGCAGTGCTTCATAACTAATTATCCAGAGTTAACAGCTTCATTAGTTGCGAAGACTGTGCTCGCACATCCGTCGCTTGCCCGTAGACTCCAGTTGTATGCAGAAGCTGCAGCGATCACTCCACCTCCCCAAGCACCGCCTAATCGTAGACGTTGCAACAAGTTGGAAATCCACCATGCACATGTTTGAGAGGCTGTGTGAACAGAGGCAGGCTGTAATGCATTTGTGGGAGGATACACAGGCAGGCAGTTTGAGGGCAGACATGGAGTTGTCTGGTGTGCAGTGGTCAAAGCTGAAAGACCTCTGTAAAGTCCTTCAGTGTTTTGAGGATTGCACATGGCTGGTAAGCGCAGACGACGCCATCATAAGCATGAGCATCCCACTTATGCGTCTGCTCATGCAAACTTTGACGCACATTAAGAATCAGGCGTCTGCAGTGGAGGAGGAGGAAGAGTGAAGCCTTGATAACAGTCAGCCAGGGAACTGTCCTGGACGAGGTGGAGGAAGAAGAGGAGGAGGAGGAGGATGAGGAGGATGATTATTTTAGGGAGGAGGATGCTTCTCAGGGGGCAAGAGAAAATGTTGGCTTGCCAAGGTCAAGTACAGGGTTTGTGCGTGACTGGAGGGATGTGGATTTGTCAGAAAGTGCTCCTCCACCCACCACTTGCAGTGCATCATTGACACCTGGAACATTAGCCCACATTTGTGATTATGTCTTGCGGATCCTAAAAAGGGACCCCCGCATTGCCAAAATTATGAAGGATGACGACTACTGGTTGGCCAGCATCCTCGATCCACGCTATAAAGGGCAAATTACAGAACATCATGCCACAGGAGAACCTAGAGCTAATATTGGTGAAAAAACAAGCAACTCTGGTAAACCGTTTGTTAGAGGCATTCCCAGCACACAGCAGCGGTACAGGTTCTGCCACGAGCCGTACTGGGCAACATGGAAGAGGTGTTCGTAACGCACCCAGCCAAAGTAGCGTTGGAGACAGGGGTTTCATGACCATGTTGTGAACTGATTTCTCGAGTACCGCTAACACGACTGGTAATACTGAATCGATTGCAATAGACAGGAGACAGCAGTTGTCAACTATGGTTCAAAATTACCTCTCGTCCCCTATCAATGTTCTCCCTCACAGTTCATTCCCCTTTGACTACTGGGCCTGTAAACTGGACATCTGGCCTGAATTAGCACAATATGCCTTACAGGAGCTCGCTTGCCCTGCTGGTCGTGTGCTATCAGAAAGAGTCTTCAGTGCTGCTGGATCAATCCTGACAGAAAGAAGTACCCGGCTGTCGACCCAAAATGTAGGTGATCTCACCTTCATTAAAATGAACCATGCCTGGGTTTCAAAGGATTTTGTACCACCTTCCCCTGATGACACATAGGTTGCCAGCAAAATGACTCGCTTTGTCCTCTCTTCCTCTGACTTCTCCAATTCCTCCATTTGCAGCTGCTGAATGTCCAGTCTACACCTCAACATATGCCAGTTTTTCCACCTCCCTAACTAGGCTGTACCCCCCCACAACTTTAGCCAAACAACCCCCAGTTTTCAATGCGTTACTATTATTATAAAGTAAATTAAGGTTGACAAGCTTAAGCAATAAGAATTGATGTTGTTGGCATTGAAATGGGCACTGCAGGTGTGTTTACTGTCCTCCACTCACTGGCAACTTTTATTCCCCATTGACTTGCATTGGGGTCGGGTTTCGGTATTTGTCGAAACTCCAACTTTTGCCTTTAGTTAGTCGGCCGATCTCATTCAACTCGACTTTTGGTAAAGTCGGATGATCCGAAACCCAACTCAAACCTCCCGGAGGCAAAGTCGCCCATCTCTACTTACAATGATTTGTGTGTAAAAATAAAATAAATCTGAAAATCAGATAAATTATAACAAATTATAGCAAACTAACCCTTATACGGCTATACTGGAAGACACCATAGTTCAATATTTATAACAAGTGCTAAAGCATAAAAAATATATAAATTTTGTTTCTCTGTAACTTTTCCAAATCATAGAATAAAGTAAATATGGTATCTATACCTCACAGTTCATGATGTAAAAGAAAGTTCTAAAAAAAAGTAGCAGAATTGCTGTTTTTTCATCACCTCCCCAAAAAGTAGAATAACTTATTTGTTAAGTAATATTTCTGCTAATTATTGAATTCTGTATTGTGTCAATTTCCAAAGTATCTTTTGTTAATCATTTTCTTCCACATGGTTGACACGAGCATTGTAAGAGTCTCACATCCATCTTCAGTAGTGATGAGTCACCCCCGTAGTGTTTGAGTTCGGTTCGCCGAACAGCCGTGTGTTCGACGAACTGTTCGTCGAACTGTTCGTCGAACTGTTCGTCGAACACCATCGAACACCATTAAAACCAATGGCAGGCAAACCAAAACACATAGAAACACAAAGAAAACACATAGAAAACACTTCAAAGGTGTCCAAAAGCTGACAAATTGCTCACAAGACACAACTAACGCATGAAAAAGTGACAAGTACATATAGTCATGCGAAAAGAAAAGAGGTGGAGGAGTAAAAGGAGGGGGAGACACAGATATAGGCATGTCATGCCCTTCTAAAACCAAAAAAGTGCCAAGCCGACACGGCCAGAACGTTCCTGCCCGTGCGACCTGTGTGTCGCCGGGTTTGTGCCAGAGCTGCGGTGGACCCTGACGGCCAGCCCCCCTTTCCCAATACTGGTGCCTGTCCGCTGGTGGGTTTAGCGAACCCCCCTGCGATGGAGGCAGGTCTAATCATTTTTATTTATATTGTCTCTCTAATTTGAATGAGTACACTTTAAATCCTTTTACAAGGATCTATTGGAGGGCAAGTCTCATGCCAGCAGCTGCGGTAATGCCAGGTCCAGTAGCATCCAGTAAAGCTGCTGCAGTTAAAAAGCTTTTATAAGGATCGAGCTTGGCGGTCCACCGCAAGGCGTCCTACCGCCACTCACAGCCCCTGTGCCTTGGGGTGCCTCCCCGATGCTCTTCACTGATTTTCCCAGGGGCCCGAAGCATTTCCTTTGAAAAAATTAAGTGTCCAAAGTACAGGTGGTGTAGCTTGCTTAACAGCCGTGTTAATCCGCTGACTAGCAGACACTGCTACTAGGCCCAAAATTATTGTCGTTTTTTTGGAAAAGTCGAACTCTTCAAAATCTAGTTGCCCCAGCAACACAACTCTCAAGTCCTTATCTTCATCTGCAACCTGGATAAATTCTAATCAGGGTTGTTTTGCATGTAGGACCTCTAAGTGTTTATGTTGCATCTCTATTATGAATGGGGTGCAAGAATTTCAATCTCGAACCACAGGCACCATTTTAAAAATCAACTGTCATGTCAATTGCCAATCGTGCTATATTATTTATTTAATTGAGCGCGGTTGTGGGTTGCAGTACATCGGTCGGACGATACAGACGATGCATGCAAGGCTCAACAAGCACCATCAAAATATCCGAAATGGGTTCATGCTACACAGTCTCTCAAAACATTTCTCCCTAGTGCACCAAAAGAATTTGAATTTGTTAAAACTCACTGTTATTGACCAGATACCACATCATATGCCTGATCGGTATAATAATCTAATAACAAGGGAGAGTTTCTGTATTTTTAAACTTGGTATACTGGCCCCTGAGGGGTTAAACCTCACTATTGAAAAAGTCACGTAATATATGCATTTTGTTATTTATTTATTTTCATTTATTTTTTCTTGTGTACATTGTTTTTATGTCATTTTTACTTTGGTTTTATTCAATTTATCTGTGTTTTTTTTTTCTTTTTTGCAGTCATATTTGCATTTTTAATCATGTGGGTGTTCTGATTAATTGCCTTTTAATTTTCATTTGCTGCTCCACCTTTATATAGCTTTCCTACTCCATTCTATGTATAACTGCCACCTGAGGAAGACGGAGCTATTCCGTTGAAACGAGTTGTGGATATCAATAAATGAAGACTTTTTAATATCAGCTGAATTGCGTCCCTCGGCTCCTTATGACCGGATTGCTTTATCATCACTTATGTCTGATCCTCTCTTGAGGTACCCAGCCGGAGCTGCAGCGGACAACCTTAATCTCATCTGCCTTTATCGCCAGCCTGGCGCTCCTTTGAAACCGTCTATCTGAATTTGGTTGCAAAATTATTGTCTGGGTTAGATGCAGTTAAAAATTTGTAATTAGATCTACAGCCCGTGGCTACTCCGCTGACTAGTAGACACTGCTACTAGGCCCAAAATTATTGTCCAGGCAAGATGCAGTTAAAAATTTAAAATTATATCTACAGCCGGTGGCTACTCCGCTGACTAGCAGACACTGCTACTAGGCCAAAAATTATTGTCTGGGTTAGATGCAGTTAAAAATTTGTAATTATATCTACAGCCGGTGGCTACTCCGCTGACTAGCAGACACTCAAGCTTTGGAGCAGACCTCTGATTCCCAGGCTATAGTATGAGTAAACAGCTCTAGTCTTCACATTAAACCATCTGTGTTACCCCAAGCCATAGTGTATGTAGTTTTTTACGGTTAAAAGGGGGGTGGGGAAAGACCTAACCCACCTGTAATTGACGATGCCAACGTCACGTAAAACACAGCAAGGGGACTCCAAAAGAGTCTCCATTTTTTCCAAAAATTTGGGGCACAGACACCACTTAAGTAGCATCAATTGCCCCAGAGTTGCTTAAAACGGTTAGTGAGGTGATTTTACCAAATCCTCAAGCTTTTACTCTCCCAGGATGACACAGGGGTAGAAAAGGCCCTGCAGATCCATGATTTGTTCATCTTTATGAACGTGAGTCTGTCTACATTCTCAGTGGACAGCCGCGTGCGCTTATCTGTCAGCACACCACCAGCAGCGCTGAACACACGTTCAGAAAGAACAAAAATTATTATTAATTTGAAAGCTGGTGGAGCTTAGTATAGATGGCTTATTAGAATGAGTACCACACACTGCTACAGGCCCAAAATTATTCTACAGGCAAGATGCAGCTAAAAATAATTATTAATTTGAAAGCTGGTGGAGCTTAGTATAGATGGCCTATTAGAATGAGTACCACACACTGCTACAGGCCCAAAATTATTCTACAGGCAATATGCAGCTAAAAATAATTATTAATTTGAAAACTGGTGGAGCTTAGTATAGATGGCCTATTAGAATGAGTAACCACACACTGCTACAGGCCCAAAATTATTCTACAGGCAAAATGCAGCTAAAAATAATTTTTAATTTGAAAGCTGGTGGAGCTTACTATAGATGGTCTATTAGAATGAGTACCACACACTGCTACAGGCCCAAAATTTTTCTACAGCCAAGATGCAGCTTAAAATAATTATTAATTAGAAAGCTGGTGGAGCTTAGTATAGATGGCCTATTAGAATGAGTACCACACACTGCTACCGGCCCAAAATTATTTTCCGGCCTAGATGCAGCTACAAATTATTATCAAATGTAAAGCTTAAAACGTTTGGTGAGGTGATTTTACCAAATCCTCAAGCTTTTACTCTCCCCAGGATGACACAGGGGTAGAAAAGGCCCTGCAGATCCATGATTTGTTCATCTTTATGAACGTGAGTCTGTCTACATTCTCAGTCGACAGCCGCGTGCGCTAATCTGTCAGCACACCACCAGCAGCGCTGAACACACGTTCAGAGAGAACGCTGGCTGCGTGGCATGACAAGATCTCCAACGCGTGAGTGGCGAGCTCCGGCCATTTATCCAGATTGGAAGCCCAAAAAGAGCAAGGGTCCAGTGACACAGTTATGGCTTCGATGTTCAGTTGGAGATACTCCTGTACCATCGTCTCTAGGCTTTAACTATGTGTCTGACCTCTTGTCTCCTGTGGCCTTGCAAAGGATGGGCTAAAAAACTGGTGAAAGGATTCTGCAAAATTGCTGTGAACACCAGCAGATACTGTGTTTCTGTTACGGTTTGAGTGCTGAACACTCGACAGTCCCACGGTTGGCAAGTTAGAACTGTGAGATTCACTACGTGCACCACTGGTGTTTTGTGGAAAAGCACATGTAAGATTCTGCAACAGTCTCTGCTGATACTCCTGCATGCGTGAATCCCTTTCTATGGCTGGAATTATTTTGGCAAATTTACTTTTGTACCAGGGATCTAACAGTGTGGCTACCCAGTAGTCAGGATTATTTTGAATTCTGACAATTCGAGGGTCATGTTGCAGGTAGTGCAGCAAGAAGGCACTCATGTGTCTTGCGCATTCGGGAGCACCAATCCCTGTTGTGTTGGTGGCGAGGTACGACTCATGCTTCCTTCCTCTGCCCTCTCCCCCCAACCTCGCACAACAGAAATGTGATCAAGGTTTCCCTCATCTGATGAGTCTTCCATGCCCATCGCCAGTTCGTCATCCACTTTTTCCTGGGCTCCTGCTCCTTCCTCACTAGTTTGACTGCTACCATGCGCCCTGGTTAATCCCTCTCCCCCATCCTCCCATGCCAGCCGACTTGGTGCTGCCCACCATCTGGGCCTTGCAGATGTTAGCCCTTCCGCATACAACTCCTCCTCCTCTATTTCCTCCACCTCCTCTTGTTCCACCACCTGACTCCGAATTCTGTTTAACATCTGCTCCAGCATGTAAATCACCGGAATAGTCATGCTGATAATGGCATCGTCAGCACTAAACATCTTCGTGGCTATTTCAAAACTGTGCAGAAGGGTGCATAGGTCCCTGATCTGAGACCACTGCTCCAGTGTGATTTGCCCCACCTCTGGATCTCGTTGGCCCAGGCTATAATTCAGAACGTATTGCACCAGGGCTTGTCGGTGCTGCCACAGTCGCTGCAACATGTGCAGAGTTGAATTCCACCGTGTTGGTACATCGCATTTTAGCCAGTGAAGTGGCAGGCCCAACGAATTCTTTAGAGATGTAAGTCGCTGAACTGCGGGATGCGAACGGGGAAGTGAGCACACAGTGACCGTGCCCTCTGCAGAAGGCCATGTAGTCCGGGATAGTGGGCTAAAAATTGCTGGACAACCAGGTTCAACACGTGAGCCATAAAAGGCACGTGTGTGACATTGTCCCGGCGAAGGGCCGCACCCAGGTTTGCGGCATTGTCGCACACGGTCTTCCCTGGTTGCAGGTCCAGTGGAGACAACCATTCATGAAACTGGTTCTCCAGAGCTGACCACAACTCCTCAGCTGTGTGGCTCACTTTTCCCAGACATTTCAACGTAAAAATCGCCTGATTACGTTGGGCCCTTCTGCCAGCATAGCAAGGAGGTGTGCTGCATGATCCCTTCTGCGCAGTTAGAAAGCCCGTGGCATGAATAGACAGGCTTTGGGTGCAGGTGGAGGACCGAGAGGAGGTTGAGGAGGCAGAAGCAGTGGAGGAACTTAGAGATAAAGAGGATTGACACACAACTCGGGACGGCAAGAGTTCGACAGCAGCCCCTTGTCCTGTTGTCACCATAGTTACCCAGTGCCCAGTCAGCGACATGTAACGCCCCTGTCCATGCCTACTCGTCCAAGTGTCTATGGTGAAATGCACCCTGTCACACACTGAGTTTCTAAAAGAAGCGGTAATTGTTGTGTGCGACATGCTGGCACACCTTTCTTTGAGAAGTAGTGCCGACTGGGCATTTGGTACTGGGGCACTGCGACGGACATAAGGGCTCAAAAATCCTCTGTGTCAACAAGGCGGAAAGGCAGCATTTCTGTAGCCAAGAGCTTGCAGATGGTGAAATTCAACCTCTTAGCTTTCTCATGGCTAGGAAGAAATGGTCTTTTACTTGTCCACATCTGAGTGACCGAGGGCTGGTTGTTGTGCGTAGACGGGGTTGAGTAGGGTGTCCCCGGACAACTGACGGTCTGTGAGGAAGATGCAGGCGCAAAAGTTAGGTTGCCTTGATCCAAAGGTGGTGCTCTCGATGTCGGATAGCGCTCTACACCAGCTGGTGTTTCAACTTCCAAATGAACTGAT
Source organism: Oophaga sylvatica (assembly GCA_033576555.1). NCBI lineage: Eukaryota > Metazoa > Chordata > Amphibia > Anura > Dendrobatidae > Oophaga > Oophaga sylvatica. The sequence continues at coordinate 86,525,342 of JARQOD010000004.1, read as the reverse complement.
GACCTGACAATCTGACTGGCTGTTGCTGGTAAAGAGGTGCCAGGTCTGAGTCTCAAAACAGGTCTGACTGCTGTCCCCCCAGTCACAGAGGATGAAGAGGCCAGAGTCGCGGATGCACAAGATGGGGCAGATGGTGGTTGGGCCGGCCCGCTAGGCCGCATTGTAGCACAGTGAGCTTGCCACTGCAACTTATGCTTCATATCCATGTGACGGTTCATGCATGAAGTACTCAAACTATGGATTTTTTGGCCTCTACTTAACTTTTGGTCACAAATGTTACAGATAACATGAGTTGGGTCATCCTTATCGATGTTAAAAAATGCCCAGGCTATGCAAGGCTCAGAACCCATGCGACCTGAATAGCCACCTTGACTTGTGGTCAGAGGCAGTTGTGGTTGAGGATGCAGTTGGTGACGTTCTTCCAGTACTATGTCTCTGTCCAGGAAGGCACACCCTGACCTCGTCGTCACTCGAATCCTCCTCCACCTCCTCTGCTGACCTCATCGACTGTCTCACTGTGGGTTGACAGTAAGTGGGATCTACAACCTCGTCACCATCACCCTGTGTGTTCTCACCCCCGTAGTCCTCAGAGCCAACCTCTTCCTGCCCTGACACAAAACTCAAGTTGTTGCTCACATCTGGTATTTGAGTCTCATCATCGTCTTCCTCAATGTCTCCACCAACAGGAGTTACAGTTTGGCAACCAGGGTCTACATTATGCTCAGAACCTTCTTCATCTGGTCCTGGATCAGACGCATAAACATTCTTGGCATCAGTGCAGATCATTTCATCGTCTGGATTCACAGAAGCTGTGGAGACGACCTCTGATTCCAAGGCTATAGTATGAGTAAACAGCTCTGCAGACTCAACCATGTGTTCTACCCCATACTCAGACGGGCAATTGGAGACTTGGGAGCTGTGAGGAAGCAAGTGCGATTGGGGTGACACCTCTGAGGGCTGGAGTTTTTGTGTTGTTGAAGTTGAGGTGGAGAGGCGACTTAAAGGAGCACTTGATATCTGTTGAAGCACCTTATTTTTTTGTGCCTCATCTGGAATTTGTAGCGATGGGCGTGCCCGTAAGAAAGGGATCGTACCACATTGTCCACTAAAAGAAGTAGACATCTTAGTTTGGCTGGAAGATGGTCTTTCTTCTGCAGATGTTACTGTTGCTTTAACACCTACCCCACGGACGCAACATTTTTTTCCCTTCACAACATGCCTATTCCCCTTTCTAACAGCAGCAGGCCTTTTGCCACTCATTTTGGTGGTTACCTAATTGACAACTGTGGAGTTGTTTCCACAAAAAACGATGGCTTCAAAAAATTCTTAGTATTTGAACGCGGGTGGAGCTTTGTATAGATGGCCTAATACAATGAGTACCACAGACTGCTACTATGCCCAAAATTAGTGTCCAAGCAACATGCAGATAGAATTTTTTTTTGTTTTTTAAGGCTGGTGGAGTTTTGTAGAGATGGCCTAATCCAATGAGTACCACAGACTGCTACTATGCCCAAATTATTGTCCAAGCAACATGCAGATAGATTTTTGTTTTTTTTAAGGCTGGTGGATCTTTGTATAGACGGCCTAATACAATGAGTACCACAGACTGCTACTATGCCCAAAATTATTGTCCAAGCAACATGCAGATAGATTTTTTTTTGTTTTTAAGGCTGGTGGAGCTTTATATAGATGGTCTAATACAATGAGTACCACAGACTGCTACTATGCCCAAATTATTGTCCAAGCAACATGCAGATAGAATTTTTTTTGTTTTTAAGGCTGGTGGAGCTTTGTATAGATGGCCTAATACAATGAGTACCACATACTGCTACTATGCCCCAAATTAGTGTCCAGCCAACATGCAGATATAATTTTTTTTTTTTAAGGCTGGTGGAGCTTTGTATAGATGGCCTAATACAATGAGTACCACAGACTGCTACTATGCTCAAAATATTGTCCAAGCAACATGCAGATAGATTTTTTTTTGTTTCTTAAAGCTGGTGGAGCTTTGTATAGATGGCCTAATACAATGAGTACCACAGACTGCTACTATGCCCAAAATTATTGTCCAAGCAACATGCAGATAGATTTTTTTTTGTTTTTTTTAAGGCTGGTGGAGCTTTGTAGAGATGGCCTAATACAATGAGTACCACAGACTGCTACTATTCCCAAAATTATTGTCCAAGCAACATGCAGATAGAATTTTTTTTGTTTTTTAAGGCTGGTGGAGCTTTGTAGAGATGGCTTAATACAATGAGTACTACAGACTGCTACTATGCCCAAAATTATTGTCCAAGCAACATGCAGACAGATTTTTATTTTTTTTTTTAACCCCTCTCTGACATTAGACATACTATCCCGTCCATAAAACCCGTGCCATTCTGCCCATGGACGGGATAGTACATCATAGGCGATCAGCTGCGCTCCTGAGGGGAGCGCAGCGGACGGGATAGTACGTCATAGGCGATCAGCTGCGCTCCTGAGGGGAGCGCAGCTAATCGCCGCCGGGTGTCAGCTGATTATCACAGCTGACACCCGTGACTGTGTGTCAGGAGCGGTCACGGACCGCTCCCGGCACATTAACCCCTATCACACCGCGATCAAACATGATCACGGTGTACTGGGGGCACAGGGGAGGATCGCGCAGGGTGGGGGCTCCCTGCGCGCCCCCCTGAGACCCTCAGACCAGCGCAATGTGATCGTGCTGTTCTGAGGGCTTCCCCTCCCAGGACCCGGATCCAAGATGGCGCCGGGGTCCTGGAGGGAGGCGGCTTCCTCAGTGCCTGCTGAGAGCAGGCACTGAGAAGCCTGCTGCACTGCCTGAGCGATCGCTGGTGTGACAGAGTGCTGTGCACACTGTCACACCAGCGATTTGATAAAATACAGTGATGTCCCACCCTGGGACAAAGTAAAAAAGTTAAAAAAAATAAAAATAAACATGTTATAAAAAAAAATCCAAAATAAATTAAAAAAAAAAAATATTCCCCAATAAATTCATTTCTTCCTGTAAATAAAAAAAACAAAACAATAAAAGTACACATATTTGGTATCGCCGCATCCGTAACGACCCCCCCTATAAAACTGTCCCACTAGTTAACCCCTTTAGTGAACCCCTTAAAAAAAAAAACGAAGCAAAAAATCAATGCTTTATCATCATACCGCCGAACATAAAGTGGAATAACGCGCGATCAAAAAGACCGATATAAGTAACATGGTACCGCTGAAAACGTCATCTTGTCCCGCAAAAAACGAGCCACCATACAGCATCATCAGCGAAAAAATAAAAAAGTTTTAGCTCGCAGAATAAAGCGATGCAAAAATAATTATTTTTTATATAAAATTGTTTTTATTCTATAAAAGCGCCAAAACATAAAAAAATGATATAAATGAGGTATCGCCATAATCGTACTGACCCGAAGAATAAAACTGCTTTATCAATTTTACCACACGCGGAACAATAAAAACGCCTCCCCCAAAAGAAATTCATGAATTGCTGATTTTTGTTCATTCTAACCTCCCAAAAATCGAAATAAAAAGTGATCAAAAAATGTCACCTGCTCAAAAATGGTACAAATAAAAACGTCAACTCGTACCGCAAAAAATAAGACCTCACATGACTCTGTGGGCCAAAATATGCAAAAATTATAGCTCTCAAAATGTGGCGATGCAAAAAACTATTTTTGCAATAAAAAGCGTCTTTTAGCGTGTCAGCTGCCAATCATAAAAACCCGCTATAAATAGTAAATGAAACCCCCCTTTATCACCCCCTTAGTTAGGGAAAAATAATAAAATTAAAAAAATGTATTTATTTCCATTTTCCCATTAGGGTTAGGGTTAGGGTTGCGGCTAAAGTTAGGGTTAGGGTTGGCGCTAAAGTTAGGATTAGGGTTAGGGTTGGGATTAGAGGTGTGTTAGGGTTAGGTTTGTGGTTAGGGTTGGGACTAGGGTTAGGGGTGTGTTGGGGTTAGGGTTGGAGTTAGAATTGGGGGGTTTCCGCTGTTTAGGCACATCAGGGGCTCTCCAAATGTGACATGGCGTCTGATCTCAATTCCAGCCAATTCTGCGTTGAAAAAGTCAAATGGTGCTCTTTCACTTCTGAGCTCTGCCATGCGTCCAAACAGTAGTTTATCCCCACATATGGGGTATCAGCGTACTCTGGACCCCAAGAGTTATTGTGCAATTTGTCCTATTTCTTCTGTTACCCTTGGGAAAATAAAAAACTGGCGGCGAAAATATCATTTTTGTACAAAAAAAATTATTTTTTTGTTTTTACGGCTGTACATTATAAACTTCTGTGAAGCACTTGGGGCTTCATAGCGCTCACCACACACCTAGATAAGTTCCTTGTGGGTCTATTTTCCAAAATGGGGTCACTTGTTGGGGACTTCCACTGTTTAGGCGCATCAGGGGCTCTCCAAATGCGACATGACGCCCCCAGACCATTCCATCAAAGTCTGCAATCCAAAACGTCACTACTTCCCTTCCGAGCCCCAACGTGTACCCATACAGTAGTTTTCTCCCACATATTGGGTATCAGCGTACTCAGGACAAATTGGGCAACAACTTTTGGGGTCCAATTTCTCCTGTTACCCTTGTGAAAATAAAATATTGGGGGCGAAAAAATCATTTTTGTAAAAAAAAAAAAGATTTTTTATTTTTACGGCTGTGCGTTATAAACTTCTGTGAAGCACTTCGGGGTTCAAAGTGCTCACCACACATCTAGATAAGTTCCATGTGGGGTCTATTTGCCAAAATGGGGTCACTTGTGGGGGGTTTCCACTGTTTAGGTGCATCAGGGGCTCTCCAAATGTGACATGACGCCCCCAGACCATTCCATCAAAGTCTGCAATCCAAAACGTCACTACTTCCCTTCCGAGCCCCGACGTGTGCCGATACAGTAGTTTTCGCCCACATATTGGGTATCAGTGTACTCAGGACAAATTGGACAACAACTTTTGGGTTCCAATTTCTTCTGTTACCCTTGTGAAAATAAAATATTGGGGGTGAAAAAATCATTTTTGTAAAAAAAAAAAAAGATTTTTTATTTTACGGCTGTACGTTATAAACTTTAGTGAAACACCTGGGGGTTCAAAGTTCTCACCACACATCTAGATAAGTTCCTTGAGGGGTCTAGTTTCCAAAATTGTGTCATTTATGGGGGTTTCCACTGTTTAGGCAGATCAGGAGCTCTCCAAACACGACATGGCGTCCAGCCAATTCTGCGTTGAAAAAGTCAGACGGCGCTCCTTCCCTTCCAAACTCTGCCATGCACCCAAACAGTGGTTTACCCCCACATATGGGGTATCAGCGCACTCAGGACAAATTGCACAATAACTTTTGGAGTCTTGTTACCCTTGGAAAAATAAAAATTGGGGTGAAAAGATCATTTTTGTGGAAAAAATATGATTTTTAAATTTTACGGCTCTACGTTATAAACTTGTGTGAAGCACTTGGGGGTTCAAATTGCTCATCAAAAATCTAGATAAGTTCCTTAGGGGGTCTAGTTTCCCAAATGGGGTCATTTGTGGGGGGTTTCCACTGTTTAGGCACATCAGGGGCTCTCCAAATGCAACATGGCATCCAAACTCAATTCCAGCCAATTTTGGTTGGAAAAAGTCAAATGGTGCTCCTTCCATTCCAAGCTCTGCCTTGCGCCCAAACAGTGGTTCCCCCCCACATATGGGGTATCAGCATACTCAGGACAAATTTTACAACAACTTATGTGGTCCAATTTCTCCTGTTACCCTTGGGAAAATAAAAAATTAGTGACTAAAAGATAATTTTTGTGGGAAAAAAATAGGATTTTTTATTTTCATGCCCGGGCATTATAAACTTGTGTGAAGCACTTGGGGGTTCAAAGTGCTCACCAACGATCTAGATAAGTTCCTTAGGGGGTCTAGTTTCCAAAATGGGGTCACTTGTGGGGGTTTCCACTGTTTAGGCTCATCTAGGGCACTGCAAACGGAACATGACCCCCATTAACGTCTGCATTCCAAAACGTTACTACTTCCATTCCAAGCCCTGCTGTGCGCCCAAACAGTTCCCCCCCCTCACATATGGGGTATCAGCGTACTCAGGACAAATTGGACAACAACTTTTGGGGTCCAATTTCCTTGGGAAAATTCAAAAATTTGGGACTAAAAAATCATTTTTGTGGAAAATTGATTTTTTTTTTTTCACACCCAGGCTTTATAAACTTTTGTGAAACACTTGAGGGTTCAAAGTGCTCACAACAGATCTAGATAAGTACCTTAGGGGGTCTAGTTTCCAAAATGGTGTCACTTGTGGGGGGTTTCCACTGTTTAGGTGCATCAGGGGCTCTCCAAACGCGACATGGCATCCAATCTAAATTCCAGCCAATTTTAGTTTGAAAAGTCAAACGTCGCTCCTTCCCTTACGAGCTCTGCCGTGTGCCCAAACAGTGGTTTTCCCCCACATATGGGGTATTGGCGTACTCAGGAGAAATTGCATAACAACCTTATCTGTCCATTTTCTCCTTTTACCCTTGTGAAAATAAAAAAAAAGTTTGTAAAAGATAATTTTTGTGGCTAAAAAGTAAAATATTCATTTTTTCTTCCACGTTGCTTTAGTTACTGTGAAGCACCTGAAGGGTTAACAAACTTCTTGAATGTGGTTTTGAGTACCTTGAGGGGTGCAGTTTTTAGAATGGTGTCACTTTTGGGTATTTTCTGCCATATAGACCCCTCAAAGTGACTTCAAATGTGAGGTGGTCCCTAAAAAAAATGGCTTTGTAAATTTTGCTGTAAAAATGAGAAATCGCTGGTCAACTTTTAACCCTTATAACTTCCTAACAAAAAAAAATTTTGGTTCCAAAATTGTGCTGATGTAAAGTAAACATGTAGGAAATGTTATTTCTTAACTATTTTGTGTGATATATTTCTCTGTTTTAAGGGAATAAAAATTCAAAGTTTGAAAATTGCAAAATTTTAAAAATTTTCGCCATATTTGCGTTTTTTTCAAAAATAAACGCAAGTTATATCGAAGAAATTTTACCACTAACATGAAGTACAATATGTCACGAGAAAACAGTCTCAGAATCGCGAAGATCCGTTGAAGCGTTCCAGAGTTATAACCTCATAAAGAGACAGTGGTCAGAATTGTAAAAATTGGCTCGGTCATTAACGTGCAAACCACCCTTGGGGGTGAAGGGGTTAAGGCTGTGGAGCTTTGTAGAGATGGCCTAATACAATGAGTACCACAGACTGCTACTATGCCCAAAATTATTGTCCAAGAAACATGCAGATAGAATTTTTTTTTTTTAAGGCTGGTGGAGCTTTGTATAGATGGCCTAATACAATGAGTACCACAGACTGCTACTATGCCCAAAATATTGTCCAAGCAACATGCAGATAGATTTTTTTTTGTTTCTTAAAGCTGGTGGAGCTTTGTATAGATGGCCTAATACAATGAGTACCACAGACTGCTACTATGCCCAAAATTATTGTCCAAGCAACATGCAGATAGATTTTTTTTTTTTTTTTAAGGCTGGTGGAGCTTTGTAGAGATGGCCTAATACAATGAGTACCACAGACTGCTACTATTCCCAAAATTATTGTCCAAGCAACATGCAGATATAATTTTTTTTTGTTTTTTAAGGCTGGTGGAGCTTTGTAGAGATGGCCTAATACAATGAGTACCACAGACTGCTACTATGCCCAAAATTATTGTCCAAGCAACATGCAGACAGATTTTTTTTTTTTTAAGGCTGTGGAGCTTTGTAGAGATGGCCTAATACAATGAGTACCACAGACTGCTACTATGCCCAAAATTATTTTCCAAGAAACATGCAGATAGAATTTTTTTTTTTTTAAGGCTGGTGGAGCTTTGTATAGATGGCCTAATACAATAAGTACCACAGACTGCTACTATGCCCAAAATTAGTGTCCAGGCAACATGCAGATAGAATTTTTTTTTTTTTTTTAAGGCTGGTGGAGCTTTGTATAGATGCCCTAATAGAATGAGTAGCACACACTGCTACTATGCAAACAATTATTGAACAGGATAGATGCAGCGAATAATTAGGAGTGATTTGAATGCTGGTGTAGCTGACAAACAGTGATAGCAACTGCTGTAACCTAGCCCTGAAAAGGGCTGCAATTACAAATAGTCACTGTCCCAAGTTGACCTATCTGTCTATTTAAGAGTGAGCACAGACCTGCCTGCTAAAACTGCTAGGAACTAATGTAACGTAGCCCTCAAAAGGGCTGCAATTACGAACTGGTCCCTACTCCCTAAACCTTCCTCTCTATTTCTCAGCGATTTCGCTTGCAAGTCGCTGTTGCACAATGCACACACAATATAGCGCTAACAGCAGCAGTGCCGTCTAACACTGAGCTGCAGCACGGAGAAAATGGTGGAGAGGGGGGAAATGGCTGGGTCTTATAGGGCAAGGACATGTGACATACAAAGCCAATGACACATGCCCTTGCTTGTGTGAAAAAAAGCACCTCGCTCCATGTGAGCGCTGCTGATAGGCTGACAGACTGCACCGCCCACTGGAAATGCGGGAAAGAGAAAAAAAATGGATATCTTCATTATCTCTGCAGAGATCCATGCCATGCCCCTCCCCCCACCACGCTGGACACTCAAAATGTGTATTAACAGTGATTCTCAGCATAACTGTTAAAAAATCCAGTGACGATTTTGGTGCACGAACAGTTATCGAACATAACCTCAAACAGCCAGATTTTTTCCAAATCGTTCAGGTTCGTCGAACGACTCGAACACCGCCCAAAACAGCTCGAATTTGAGATTGGCGAACAGTTCTAGTCGAACACCGCTCATCTCTAATCTTCAGCGCTTGCTTTATATAACTTTTCCTTTTCAAATATGTGTATAAATAAATTGGTGGAGTTGCAATTAGCAACCTGACATTTGTATTGCTTTACATCTCCTGAATTATTGGAATGTGACTGTAAAAGGTGTATATTTATTTGTATTTGACGTGTAACAAAGTTGTCTATAAAGCAGTTTATATTAAACTGCTGAACTACGTGAAGTACTTACGTACAAACCTGGTAGACTGAACTGCTTTTATGAATTCATAAATATTCAAATGATAGAAGTGCCCTAAATCATGAGCTATCCATTAAAAAAAGTATTCTGTATCCTTCGGCATAGCGTATACTGATAAGTGGACTTTGCAGAGCATGATAAGCAATTATATGCAGAACATTTGTGTTTAATATGGTGTGTTAGATTGTAATGTGCAGAGAAATAAGTCTTCTGGGATCGACTTAAACTGTGTAACTTGATCGACTCAATTTCTTTCACATTAGCAGGTGCCGCATCTAGAGTCCACTTGTACTGAAACAAGAACAGCCTCAGCAAGATGATGAGCTCTGCCTCAAATAATCTGACCTAATGCCTGCAATTATAAATAGAGTAAATGAAGACAGACCACTCAGACAACCAAGAAGGTATTAGTGCATGCAGACCTACTTTTTAACTGTTCTCCAAATTAATGTACCTTGCAAGCAACTATGTCATGTGATGTACTATAGGTGAAAATGGGGCACTTTTTCACATGCTGACAAAAAATGAAAGCATGTTACTTTCGTTCAGTAAAATATGTGTAAGGATGGTTGACTGTGCTATTGTGTTCCTGCCCCTGAAGTCACCAATCGTATTCTAATACATATTAAAATAATTATTATATATACATATAGCTCCGGCAAAAATTAATAGACCACTGCAAAATTTTCAGTTTGTCTGATTTTTCTCTTTATAGGTATATTTTGGAGAAAAATGTAAATTGCGCTTTTATTCTATAAACTACTGACAACATGTCTCTGAATTTCCATGCAATAAATTTTGTATTTATTTTCAGAAAATGGGAAATGGTCAAAGTAACAAAAAAATGCAGTGCTTGCAGACCTCAAATAATGCAAAAACAAGTTCATAATCATTTAGAAGCAACAATACTAATGTTTTAACTCAGGAAGAGTTCAGAAATCATATTTTGTGGAATTACCATGATTTTTAATCACAGCTTTCATGCGTATTGGCATGCTTTCCAATTGTCTTTCACACTGCTTTTGGGAAACCTTATGCCACTCCTGGTACAAAAAATTTAAGCAGTTCTTCTTTGATGACTTGTGACTATCTTCCTCTTGATTACATTCCAGAGGTTTTCAATGGGGTTCAGGTCTAGAGATTGGGCCATGACAGGAATTTGATGTGGTGGTCCTTCATCCACACATTGATTAACCTAGCTGTGTGGCATGGTGCATTGTCTTGCTGGAAAAACTAGTCCTCAGAGTTGAGGAACATTGTCTGAGCAGATGGAATCAACTGTTTTTCCAGGATAACCTTGTATGCGACTTGAGTCATACATCCTTTCCAAAGATTAATCTGCTCAATTCCAGCCTTGCTTAAGCATCCCCAGATCATCACTGATCCTCCCCCAAATTTCACAGAGGGTGCAAGACACTGTGGCTTGTACGACTTTCCAGATCTTCGTCTAACCATTAAACGACCAGGTGTTGGGCAAAACTGAAAATTAGACTCTCGACAGAAGATTACCTTACTCCAGTCCTCTATGGTCCAATCCTTATGGTCTTTGGCAAACTGCACCCTGGCTCTCCTTTGCTTCTCATTGATGAAAAGCTTTTTTCTAGCTTTACATGACTTGAGCCCTGCATTTAGGAGCCTGTTATAAACTGTTCTTGTCGTGAACTTCACCACAGCTACCATTTACCATTCCTTTTGTTGGTCACTCGATGTCATCCTGTGGTTGCTGAGTGACATTCGAATAAAATGACGGTCATCCCGGTCAGTGGAGTGTCATTTTCACCCTCCGTCTATCTGTAGCTTTGTTGTCCCCAATGTCTGCTGCTTGAGTTTGTTGTAATGGATTGCCGTCTTATAAATTTTAAGGATGGAGGCAACATGATGCTCACTGTATCCTTCTGCTAGTAAAGCCAGAATTGTGCCATTCTATTCCTCACTCAAGACTTTACTTATCAACTCCTTTGGTGTGGTTAAAAGTTATTTTTTCATTCCTTTTACTTTTGGGACATTACTAGCACTTGTTTTGCCATCCAGGTTGTCATATTGCAACACATCAGTGTTTTTTTATACTTTCCTTCATTAAATAAGATTTGGTTCAGATGATTACCTAATCAGAAGCACATTACATAGAATGAGGTGTACTCTGGCTGGAATTCAACTGACACTGGAATGGAATGGCTGTCAGACATGTAGAGAAGCTGATTTTTATAAAACTGTGCAGTGGTCTCTCAATTTTTGCCAGAGCTATGTATATATATATATATATATATATATATATATATATATATATATATATGTCAGTTCAGATATGGTGTACAAAGATGGCGTCTGTGTCTTCAGACAGCACTCTGGAAGGAATCTTTGGAATGTGAAGCAAGTTCTGGACACTGAAGATTGGAAACCATATATGGAAGTGAAGTTGAAATGGACCTATCATAGACTGACACTGGCTGCTCAGATGATTGTGTGACACCCATTTCCTGTCTGAAGCATGTCTCTTTGTCTTTAGAATAAACCTTAGTTGTGTGTAAGCCTTTGCTGAGAGAAGAGTGTATATCTGTTTTTGTTTTATCTGTTTTATATCTGTTTTGAAGCAAACAGACAACTTATGGACACACGCTACTACAGAAAATTGAAGTTGGATCCTACACAGAACTATTACAAGGAACTAAACAAGTTGGTATCTTGTCTGCCTGACAAATCCATAAGAGCCTATGACCTGATACCAGAGAGTCCAAGAATAGGGACATTCTACATGCTTCCCAAAATCCACAAATCTGGAAATCCAGGGAGGCCGATTATTTCATGAGTGGAAACACTTACTGAGCAGGTATCTGGATGGGTAGTATGTGTCCTTAAACCCCTGGTAAAGGATACACCCAGCTACATCCAGGACACAACTGACCTATTGAATAAACTAGCTGCAATAGGTACTCTACCAGAAGGAACCATCCTGGCCACCATGGATGTGGAATCTTTGTACTCTAATATCCCACACCAGGATGGATTTAATGCCTGCAAAGTCTTCATGGAAAACACCAGGAATGATGCTGACTCTGTGGTGAAACTCACAAAATTCATCCTCACCCACAATTACTTTGAATTTGACAACAAGATCTATCTTCAGGAGACTGGCACAGCTATGGGAAGTAAAATGACTCCACAGTATGCAAATCTTTTCATGGCCAAGCTTGAAAGCGATTTTTTGTCCTCATGTCCCATCAGGCCTCTGGCCTACTACCGCTACATTGATGATATTTCAATCATCTGGACGGAGTCTGAGCAACAGCTAAAGATGTTCCACGAACAGTTTAACCAATTTCATCCCACCATCAACTTAACACTCAACTTCTCCAGCACTGAAATTAACTTTTTAGACACCATCATTAAGCTAAAGAACAATGAAATAGAGACATCCCTGTATCAGAAGCCAATCGACCGATCAACATACCTTAAATGGGACAGTTTCCATCCAAAACATATTAAAAACTCTATTATCTACAGCCAAGCCATCAGATACAACCGTATATGTTCCAACCCCATGGATGCTCCAACCCCATGGAGATGAACACCTTGGTCGCCTCAGAAAGACCTTTTTAAATCAGGGCTACCATCCAAGAACAATTGAAAACCAAATTACAAGAGCCACCAGAATATCAAGGAATCACCTGCTACATTACAAAGCTAAAGATTAAATTAACGGGTGCTTCTAGTGGTCACCTACAATCCAAATCTGGAGGTGCTAAGAGGAGCTGCACGGAAATTACAACCTTTATTACAAAAAGATGCCCGATTACAATCCATATTTCCAGACCCCCCACTACTGTGTTTTAGGCAGCACCCAAATCTAAGAAGCATCATTGTCAGAAGCTCCCTGTCCTCTCCAACATCTGCAGGAACCTTTCCTTGTAACAAGAAAAAATGTAAAACCTGTCCATTTATAATGAACACGGACAAGATAAAGATCCCCAACTCACATCAGGACTACAAGATCCCAGGTACTTTCAGCTGCATCACATCTAATGTGGTGTACCTAATTATTTGCACGAAATGTCCAACTGGGGGTCTGTATGTGGGGGAGACAGGGCAAAAACTGAGAACAAAGATGATTTCTTATCGCCACGCAATAAGAGAAAAAAGAATGGATCTACCTGTGGCAAAACATTTTTGTATGCCTGATCACAGCACCATGGACATGAAATTACTGGTATTGAAAAGTAATTTCACATCTCAGAGAGACAGGAAGTCTCCGAATATAAACTCATGACGAGCTTTGACATTCTCAGTGCAGGAATGAACATGTCGCATGGATTTATGTCTTTTTACATCAATTAAGGAATTTGCTCCTTGTGGGGGCATCACAAAACATTGCCAGACCCCAATCAGAGGACAATAAAACTTTCACTCCTTATCTATGAACTGTTCCAATATTTATGTTCATCTCTATCTCCATAGTGACAGTTCTGCTTCACGTCACTTGTCTTATCTATTGCATTGTTTCTGTGCTGTGTTGTATATAAATATGTGATTCTTCAGATTCTGTATTAGTCTATGCCTGATGAAGAGACCTGAGTAGTCTCGAAAGCTTGCAATTTGTTACCATCTTTTCAGTTTTCCATTAAAAGGTATCAACCACTGAGGAGTCAGGACTCTCAAAATATTTTTCTATCTGTTTTTGTGTATCCAATATATTCTTTGCCTCTAAGCTAGCACTCAGCTATTTATTGGGTCAGGTACAAGCAATCATATAGATCTTGCTTTAAGGGATCACTCTCACATATACAGTACAGACCAAAGTTTGGACACACCTCATTTAAAGATTTTTCTGTATTTTCATGACTATGAAAATTATAAATTCACACTGAAGGCATCAAAACTATGAATTAACACATGTGGAATTATATACTTAACAAAAAAGTGTGAAAGAACTGAAATTATGTCTTATATTCTAGGTTCTTCAAAGTAGCCACCTTTTGCTTTGATGACTGCTTTGCACACTCTTGATGAGCTTCAAGAGGTAGTCACAGGAAATGGTTTTCACTTCACAGGTGTACCCTGTCAGGTTTAATAAGTGGGGATTTCTGGCCTTATAAATGGGGTTGGGACCATCAGTTGTGTTGTGCAGAAGTCTGGTGGATACACAGCTGATAGTACTACTGAATAGACTGTTAGAATTTGTATTAAGGCAAGAAAAAAAGCAGCTAAGTAAAGAAAAATGAGTGACCATCATTACTTTAAGAAATGAAGGTCAGTCAGTCCGAAAAATTGGGAAAACTTTGAAAGTGTCCCCAAGTGCAGTTGCAAGAACCATCAAGCGCTACAAAAAACTGGCTCACATGAGGACCGCCCCAGGAAAGGAAGACCAAGAGTCACCTCTGCTTCTGAGCAGGGCCGGCTCCATGTTTTTATGGGCCCCGGGCGAAAGAGTCTCAGTGGGCCCCTTTAACACAGACCACGATTCATGATGCACAGATAGTGCAGAGAAATATGGGTATAGTACAATGCCAAACACTTCACTTCTTCCATTACATGAGTGATATCTATTGTAAATTCTACACTAGCTCAGAAACCGCCAAATCCTCACAGCACACAGTACAGACAGGACAGTACAGTCCTCCATACAATATTATGGGCACCACATAGTCCTCCATACAGTATTATGGGCCAAATATAATGCTCCATAAACAATATTGGACCCCAAATAATGCTCCATACAGGATACTGGTCCCCATATAATGCTCCATACAAAATATGGAGCTCTCCTCTGCACTGTGCTGCGTTCTGCGCTGTTACGGCTCAGGAAAGGGCGCTGTGGAAAGACTCCCCATCATCATCATCATTGTCTCCCCATCATCATCATCTTTGCCTCCCCATCATCATGTCCTCCCCATCATCATCATCATTGCCTCCCCATCATCATCGCCTCCCATCATCATCATCATTGCCTCCCCATCATCATCGCCTCCCCATCATCATCGCCTCCCCATCATCATCATCATTGCCTTCGGCTCCTCACCACCATCACTGCCTCCCCCCACCACCATCACACATACAGCACCACACACAGACAGCACCGCAGCACTCGCTCACATATACACACATAAAGCACCGCACTACATACACACACACACTGATACACACACACTGATACACACACACACACAAACACACACACAAACACACACACAGACACATACATGCACCTCACATCTCACCTGTCCAGCATCCGCGCTCTCTCTGCCACAGCCGGCCGCTGAATGATGACTTCATTCAGCGGCGCTGCTGTGAGAGGAAGCACGGGCGCCCTGCAGTGGGAGCCTGGATCTGCGGATTGCGGAGGCATGGGGAGAGGTGAGTATTGTGTCGGGCCGGCTGCTGGGGCCCTGAGCAAGCGGGAGGGCCCAGTGGTGGCGCTGGCACCGCTCTCCTCTGCTGATGGGCGACGGGGTGCCCGACGGCGAGTGAGTCCCACCGCCTGCTCAGGGCCCCGGCACTTGCCCGGGTATGCTGATGCCGGCCCTGCTTCTGAGGATAAGCTTATCCGAGTCACCAGCCTCAGAAATCGCAGGTTTACAGCAGCTCAGATTAGAGACCAGGTAAATGCCACACAGAGTTCTAGCAACAGACACATCTCTACAACAACTGTTAAGAGGAGACTTTGTGTAGCAGGCCTTAATGGTAAAATAGCTGCTAGGAAACCACTGCTAAGGACAGGCAACAAGCAGAAGAGACTTGTTTGGTCTAAAGAACACAAGGAATGGACATTAGACCAGTGGAAATCTGTGCTTTAGTCTGATGAGTCCAAATTTGAGATCTTTGGTTCCAACCACCGTGTCTTTGTGCGACGCAGAAAAGGTGAATGGATGGACTCTACATGCCTGGTTCCCACCGTGAAGCATGGAGGAGGAGGTGTGATGGTGTGGGGGTGCTTTGCTGGTAACCTTGTTGGGGATTTATTCAAAATTGAAGGCATACAGAAGGCATACAGAACCAGCATGGCTACCACAGCATCTTGCAGCGGCATACTATTCCATCTGGTTTGCGTTTAGTTGGACCATCATTTATTTTTCAACAGGAAAATGACCCCAAACACACCTCCAGGCTGTGTAAGGGCTATTTGACCAAAAGGGAGAGTGATGGGCTGCTACGCCAGATGACCTGGCTTCCACAGTCACCAGACCTGAACCCAATTGAGATTGTTTGGGGTGAGCTGGACCGCAGAGTGAAGGCAAAAGGGCCAACAAGTGGTAAGCATCTCTGGGAACTCCTTCAAGATTGTTGGAAGACCATTTCCGGTGACTTCCTCTTGAAGCTCATCAACAGAATGAAAAGAGTATGCAAAGCAGTCATCAAAGCAAAAGGTGGATACTTTGAAGAACCTAGACTATAAGACATATTTTCAGTTGTTTCACATTTTTTTGTTAAGTATATAATTCCACATGTGTTAATTCATACTTTTGATGCCTTCAGTGTGAATGTACAATTTTCGTAGTATGAAAATACAGAAAAATCTTTAAATGAGAAGGTGTGTACAAACTTTTGGTCTGTACTGTATATACAGTATATTATAATAATAATTATATATACTTCTCTAAAAAAATAAAGGGATCTCTATACTTCCACATCCTAGATATCACTGAATGAAATATTTTAGTAGCAAAACAAATCTTTATTCATTACATAGGGGATTGCATTGAGAACAGTAAAATATAAAAATGATCAATGTAAACCAAAATTATTATCCCATGGATGTATGGATTTGGAATGATACTCAAAATCAAAGTGGATAATCAATTACTGGCTGATCCAACTTCAGTGGAAATGCCTCAAGACAAGGAAATTATGACTGTGTATGACTTCCACACAACTGTATGACCTGCCTACAATGCCTGGGCATGCTCCTAATGAGTCAGCGGATGTACTCCTGAGTGAACTTCTCCTAGATATCTTATATATCTTATAATGCATCAGTCAACACCTTGACAGTCTGTGGTGCAACTTGGCTTTGGTGGATGGAATGAGACATGATGTACCAGTGTAACGCTCATGCCCTGGCTGGATGACGCGAGCATGGGGGTGTGGCCCCACTGTGTCACAAACCAGACTACACTGGAAAGGGCATGACTAAGCAGCTACCTTGGTGTTCGCTGGAGCCTCTGATGTTTAGGTCAGGCTTGTGAGGCAGGTAGCCACCAGGTACGACCCCAGGGCGGAGTTTGGCTGTAGCAGCTGATCCCACTGGAGACAGAACACTATGACAGGTGCGTGCAAGTACAGACAGGCACAACAGGTACTCTGGCAGGCAGGCGAGCATGTCTGGCACTCTGGCAGGAAGGCAGGCATGGTGGTTACTCTGGCAGGCGGGCAGGCACGACTTGGACAGTAGGGACAGGAACTGACTCAGAAGGGACAGAAACATGGGCAGGCATAAGCGGGATATGGAATCTGGTAGAGACCTGTTCAGATTAGAGTAGCAGGAATGGATTCGGGAAGGACTGGAACATGGACTAATATGAGTGGTATATGAAAACAGGTAGGGACCTGTTCAGACTGGACGAGCTGGAATTAATTCAGGAAGGACAGGTATACAGACAGGTATGAGTTGTGTGTGGGAACAGGTAGGAACCTGTTCAGATTCCAAGGACAAAGACTTACAGGATGCAGAGCGGGAGCAGAGTAGAACTGCAAGGAGCGAAACGGAAGCACAGCAGGACCACAAGGAGCTGAGCAGAAGCAAGGCAGAACCGCAGGTTGCGGCAAGCAGAGCAGAGCCGCTGAGTGTGGCGAGCAGGACGGAGCCGCTGAGTGAGGCGAGCAGAGCCGCAGGTTGTGGTGAGCAGGGCAGAGCCTCTCAGTGCAGCGAGCAGATCAGAGCCGCTGAGTGCGGCGAGCAGGGCAAAGCCGGTGAGTGCGGCGAGCAGGGCAGAGCCACTAGGTTCGGCGAGCAGAACAGAGCCACTAGGTGCGGCGAGCAGGTCAGAGACACTGAGTGCGGCGAGCAGGACAGAGTCGCAGGTTGTGGTGAGCAGGGCAGAGCCGCTAGGTGCGGCAAGCAGAGCAGAGCCGCTAAGTGCAGAGAGCAGGTCAGAGACACTGAGTGCGGTGAGCAGGACAGAGCCGCAGGTTGTGGCGAGCAGGGCACAGCCGCTATGTGTGGCAAGCAGAGCAGAGCCACAGGGTGAAGCGAGTAGGGAAGAGACGCTAGGTGTGGCGAGCAGAGCTGAGCCTCTATGTGTGAAGAGCAGGACAGAGTCGTTAGATGCAGCGAGCAGAGCAGAGCCGCTAGGTGCGGCGAGCAGAGCAGAGCCACAGTGTGCAGCGAGCAGGGAAGAGGTGCTAGGTGTGGCGAGTAGTGTTGAGCGATACTGCCCGATATCCAGAAATATCGGATCGGATTGGATCGGCCCCGATACTCAAAACATATCGGGTATCGCAGATCCGATACCGGAAACCCAATGCAAGTCAATGGGACAAAATTTCGTAATTAAAAAAAACCCTTTCTTTCCTTGAAAAACACTAGATATACACACATAGAATACATATATTTATATACATGTCATTGTTACATATATATACATATATTTATAGTTCATACACTTCTACATAGTAAAATAGCCTCTGATTCAATTGCCGGGCAATGCCGGCTTTTGTGAAATTACAGAAGCACCCGACATGAAATGACACATGGTTTACATAGAGTTAACCATGTCTTTTCATGTAGCTTGATATATGGTTTTCACTAACAATTACATGAGTGTATGTGTGCAAAATTTCAGACATGTAGGGGTTAATTAAAGGTGTAAATTTGTTGTAAAAAAACGCATTTTTTTGCTACGAATTTACACCTTTAATTAACCCCTACATGTCTGAAATTTTGCACACATACACTCATGTAATTGTTAGTGAAAACCATATATCAAACTACATGAAGTGACATGGTTAACTCTATGTAAACCATGTGTCATTTCATGTTGGGTCTGTAATTTCACAAAAGCCGGCAATTGAATTAGCGGCTATTATACTATGTAGAAGTGTATGTACTATAAATATATATATATATATATATGTGTCACAAATTCAATGACATGTATATATATATATATATATATATATATATATATATATATGAGGTGTAAAATTGTGGAAAAAAAATGCGTGGGCTCCCACCCTATTTTCTCAACCAGACAGACAAAGCCAGCGAGTGGGGGCAGATAATATAAGCCCAGAGAGGGACCATTATTTTTGGCCCCTCCTGGCTACTAACATCTGCCCCCAGACACCCCAGAAAAGGCAAATATATAATTAGAGTTGCCCTTTCTGGCACTTTGCCCATCTATTCCCATTGTCCTGTAGCGGTAGCGGGGTTAAAGCCACCTTGCTATTGAAAGGTGACTTTAAGCCCGGTTAATAATTGAGAGCTGTCAATTAGACAACTATCAATTATTAATCCTATTGTATGAAATAAAAATAAAACACACACACTTTAATTAAAAATCATTTTAATGAAATAAACACACAGTTTTTGACCATATTTTATTTTACTGCCATTCCTTGCGAAGCCCTTGTTCACCTGTAATAAAAATAAAATAATAAAGCAACATTATTCTTACCTATCCGATGTTCAGTCAGGTCCCCGATGTAATCCTTCTGAAAGGGTCAATGTTTACTGCAGGGACCGCAGCTAATGCTGACAGCCTTGCAGTAAACCCCCGACTGAATCATCTCATCTCCTGGCTGACATGAGAGGAAGTGGTTAGCATAATTGATTGCTTCCCACTTTCACTTCAGGTCAGCCAGGGGCACCGCAGCATCAGTGACGTCAGAGGGAATCCCGGCTGACCTGAAGTGAACTGATTAACAAAAATAGGGGATCCCCTCAAGAAAAAAAATGGCGTGGGGTCCCCCCTATTTTTGTTAACCAGCCTGATGAAGCAGACTGCTGAGGCCTGGTTTTTCAGGCTGTTAAGGAGCCAATATCCATGGACCTTGCAAGCCTGATAATACCAGGCCACAGCAGTCTGCTTATCTTGGCTAGTAAACAAAAATAGGGGATCCCCTCAAAAAAAAAATGGTGTGGGTGTCCTTCCTATTTTTGTTAACCAGCCAGATGAAGCAGACTGCTGAGGCCTGATTTTTCAGGCTGGTAAGGATCCAATATCCATGAACCTTGCAAGCCTGATAATACCAGGCCACAGCAGTCTGCTTAGCTTGGCTGATTAACAAAAATAGGGGATTCCCTCGAAAAAAAAATGGCGTGGGGATTCCCCTATTTTTGTTAACCAGCCAAGTAAAAAGCAGACTGCTGTGGCTTGGTATTAAAAGACTGTCAAGGCCCATGGATTTTGGCCCTCAACAGCCTAAAAATACCAGGCTGCAGCAGCCCCACAAATGGTGCATCCAAAGATGCGCCAATTGTGGCACTTTACCCGACTCTTCCCACTTGCCCTGCAGCGGTGGCAAGCGGGTTAATAAGGGATTAATGTCACCTTTGATTGAACGGTGACAATAAGCCCGGTTAATAATGGAGAGGCGTCAATAAGACACCGATCCATTATTAATCATAAAGTTTGTAAATTTTTAAAAAAATACACAGCCAGAATAAAGTCTTTTAATGAAATAAAACACAACACAGTTTTCATTATTTTTATTTCACGCTCATCCTGCGACGCCATCGTTCTCCTGTAAAAAAGCAAAAATAACAAACCAACACAAATACTCCCTGTCCGACGCAGTCCAAAATCACGAGTGTCCCACGACGAGTCTAGCTCTGCTACATCTGGATGCCAGGCTGAGCCTGGCATCCAGATGTAGCAGAGCTGCTTACCTGAGGAGATTCCCTGGCGGTGACGTCATCGGACTGGTTTACGGCCAGCTGTCGCGAGAGTACAGCTGGCCGAGATTACCCAGTACCAGGCAGCACGTGCAGTTATCGCGAGAAGCTGCACGTGACCACAAGGGAGAGGGTAATGGCGGCCATCAAGGAGTCCAGGACGTGACCGCCGGGGATCTTCTGCCAGGTAAATGCTGCTGACACCTGACAGACCCGACCGACACTGACAGTGACATTTTCGGGAAGTTCCTGTGTCACGTACTTCGTTCTGTGACACAGGAACCCCCATAGACTTTATCCGATATGCAAAAAATATCGGATCTCAGAATTGTAATTCCGATACAACGAATATCGGCCGATACCCGATATTTGCAGTATCGGAATGCTCAATACTAGTGGCGAGCAGAGCAGAGCCGCTAGGTGTGGCAATCAGAGCAGAACTACTGAGTGCGGCTAGCAGGACGGAGCTACTGAGTGAGGCAAGCAGAGCTGCAGATTGTGGCAAACAGGGCAGAGCCACTAAGTGTGGTGAGTAGAGCCGCAGGTTGCGGCGACCAAGGAAGAGCCACTGAGTATGGTGAGCAGGTTAGACGCTGAGTGTGGCAAGCAGGACGGAGTCGCAGAGTGAGGTGAACAGAGCAGCAAATTGCATCAAGCAGGGCAGAGACACTGAGTGCGACAAGCAGAGCCGCAGGTTGTGTTGAGCAGGGCAGAGCCACTCAGTGCGGCGAGCAGGGCAGAGCCGCTCAGTGCGGCGAGCAGGTCAGAGCCCCTGAGTGCGGCGAGCAGGACAGGGCTGCTGAGTGAGGCGAGCAGAGCCGCAGATTGCGGCTAGCAGGGCTGAGCCATTGAGTCCCGTGACCATTGACGCAGCTTGTGGTGAGCAGGGCAGAGCCGCTCAGTGCTGTGAGCAGATAAGAGCTGCAGAATGTGGCGAGCAGGGTAGAGTCGCTAGGTGCGGCGAGCAGCGCAGAGCCACTAGGTGCGGCGAGCAGAGCCTCTAAGTGCAGCGAGCAGGTCAGAGACACTGAGTGCGGCAAGCAGGACAGAGCCGCAGGTTGCAGCGAGCAGAGCAGAGCCGCTAGGTGCAGCGAGCAGGGAAGAGACGATAGGTGTGGCGAGCAGAGCAGAGCCGCTATGTGTGGCGATCAGAGCAGAGTTGCTGAGTGCGTCGAGCAAGACGGAGACACTGAGTGAGGCGAGCAGAGCCGCATATTGCAGCTTGCAGGCAGAGCCACTGAGTGCGACGAGCAGAGCAGCAGATTGCAGTGAGCAGGGAAGAGCCACTGAGTGCGGTGAGCAGATTAGAGCCACTGAGTGCGGCGAGCAGGACGGAGTCGCAGAGTGAGGTGAGCAGAGCAGCAAATTGCATCAAGCAGGGCAGACACACAGAGTGCGATGAGCAGAGCCGCAGTGGTGAGCAGGGCTGTGTCACTCAGTGCGGCGAGCAGGTCAGAGCCGCTGAGTGCGGCGAGCAGGACAGAGCCGCTGAATGCGGCGAGCAGAGCCGCAGGTTGCGGCAAGCAGGGCAGAGCCGGTGAGTGCGGCGAGCAGGGCAGAGCCACTAGATGCGGCGAGCAAAGCAGAGCAAAGATTGCGGCGAGCAGATCAGAGTCGCTGAGTGCGGTGAACAGGACAGAGCCACTGAGTGCGGCGAGCGGAGCCTCTAGGTGTGACGAACAGAGCAGAGCCACAGGGTGCAGTGAGTAGGGCAGAGTCGCAGGGTGCGGCGAGCAGGGCAGAGCCGCAGGTAGCCGTGAGCAGCGCAGAGCACCAGGTAGCTGCGAGCAGAACAGAGCAGGAGAAAGCACCAGTATACACACAGCAGGTAAGAAAGGCTACAGGCAAGGATACAGACAGATACAAGTATAGGACTAAGTTCAGACAGGGTCAGGTACAGGTATAGGATCAAGGATTCAGGCCTGAGTATGCAACCCTCAGGGAGGAAGGAAAACAAGACACAAAGAACAGAGAAACAGGCCTGAATATGCAGCCTCCAGGGAAGGTGGAAAATCTGGACAGGACCTGGCAACTCAGCAGCGAGACACATCCTCCTATGGGCGGGGATGCCTTAAGTACCAGAGGCCTCTTGGTAAATGGCTGGGGACACCTTAGGAAGGTGCACAATGACTGTATAAGAACCAGGAAGTGCTGGCGCCGCCCCTATGCACACAGCCAGAAAGTATGCAAAGAGCAGGCAGGAGACACGAGGTACACAACATGGAGCCGGCAGAAGACAGAACTCACAGCATGACCCGGAGTAGTGAGTAAACTGGTGTGTAAGGCAGGTGGGGGATGGGAGGCCATGCAGTGATGCTGGCAGGGTTGTCACAACCAGATGTACTCTAGTGGATTCAGGTCTAAGGAACAGGCAGGCCATTCCAAGGCCTAGCATTGTCATTCATCAGAAGGAACCAAGGGCTCACAACACCTGCATATTGTCTCACAATGGGTCTGAGGATATCATCCCAGTTCCTAATGGCAGTCAAGGTACCTCAGGCTAGCATATGAAGGGCTGTGTGGCCCTCCAAAGAAATGTCTCCCCACACTATTACTGACTCACTGCCAAACCAGTGATGCTGAAGGATGTTGCAGACAGCAGAAAGTTCTCCACACTGTCTCCAGACTCTGTCATGTCTGTCACATGTGCTCAGTGTAAACCTGCTCTCATCCATGAAGAGCACAGTGCGCCAATGTCGAATCTGCTAATCTTGAGGTTCTCTGGCAAATGCCAATCGCCCTGTATGGTGTTGGGCTGTAAGTACAACACCCACTTGTGGGCGTCAGGACCTCATATTATTCTCATGGAGTCTGTTTCTGACAGTTTTAGCAGACTCATGGATGTTAGTGGCCTGCTAGAGTTCATTTTGCAGGACTCTGGCACTGCTCCTCCTAGTCCTCCTTGCACAAAGGAAGAGGTATCGTTCCTGATACTGGGTTGTTGCCCTTCTACGACCCCTTCCACGTCTCCTGGTGTACTGACCTATCTCCTGGTATGCTCTGGACACTGTTCTGACAGACCCAGTTATTCTTCTTTCCACAGCTCACATTGAAGTGCTATCCTGGATGAGCTACACTACCTGAGCAACTTCGGTGGGTTGTAAACACTGCCTCATGCTACCGTACATCACCACTGAGAGCAATGACAAAATGTAAATGTGACCAAAACAACAGTCAAGAAGAATGAGAACAGAAAAATGGTCTGTAGTCACCACCTGCAGAACCACTTCTTTATAGCGTTTGTCTTGCTAATTGCCTATCATTTTTATATGTTGTCTGTTCCATTTGCACAACAGCAGGAGAAATTGATTCACAATTGATGTTGCTTCATAACTGGACAGGTTGATTTCACAAAAGTGTGATTGACTTGGAGTTACACTGTGTTATTTAAGTGCTCTCAATATATTTTTGAGCAGTGTATATATAAAATCCAAAAAATACAGACAGCACACCAAATAGATGATAATAATCAGGTGCTATTTAATAGCCCATAAGGCAACATTTCGGTCCAGAGATATGCAACCTTTTTTTTGCATGAAAAAGTTTCACATTTCTGGACCAAAACAATGCCATATAAGCTATTAAATAGCGTATGATTATTATCATCTATTTGGTGTGCTGTCTCTATATTTTTTTGATTATATTTAAAAGGACTGGTAAGTACCTGGGAGGCTCTACACCCTGATTGTTGATGCTGTTTTTGCTTTTGATTATATAAATATATACTGTATATACAGTATATAAATATATATATATATATATATATATTTATATATATTATATACATACATACATACATATATATATTATATATATATATATGAAGAAAAGTCTAATTTTAGTGAATCTTGTTCACTAATATGTCTAAATCTGTGCTAGTGAGCACTTTTCCTTTGCCGAGATAATCCATCCAACTCACAAATGTGGCATATTAAGATGCTGATTAGGCAGCACTAATATTGCACAGGTATGCCTCAGGGTGGTCACAATATAAGGTCTCGAAAAAATGTGCAGTTTTAAAGTATTAGGCTAGTCAGAGAGCAGGGTCAGAAAACCAGTCCGTCAATGGTGTGACCACCATTTGTCTCACGCAGCGCAACACATCTCCTTCGCATAGTGTTGATCAGGTTGTTGATTGTAGCCTGTGAAATGTTGGTCCACTCCTCTTCAATAGCTGTGCGAAGTTCTTTCTTGACCAGCATACTCACCGGACATGTGACCCATTCAGCATGTTTGGGATGCTTTGGATTGGCCTATGACAGCGTTTTCAAGTTGCAACCAATATCCAGCAACTTTGCACAGGCAAGTTATAGCTACAAAGCTTTCATTTTCACAAAGGTTAAAAGAATAAAATGGACTCCACTATGTGTTACATAATTTCTTCCAAATGCAGCAGTACCTCATACTGTATGCGTTCTTAATCTACCTTTTGGGAGCACGGCGGGCTCAAAAGGGAAGGAGCATTATTTGACTTTGCAAGTCAGATTTTCCTAGAATAGTTTGTGGACCTTATTTGCAAAGCCCCTAAGCTGCCAGAATAAAATGGCAGAACTCCCATCAAGTGACATTTTGAAAAGTACATACCTTTGGAAATTTATCTTGGGGTGTAAATACTATTTTGATTTCCCAAATCCTTTTTTAAAGTAAGAATGCAGTTGAAGTTGCAGAGTGAAAATTGTAAGTATGCCAGCCTAGTGCCTGCACATTATGCCCAGCTTGGGCTTCTGGAAACTTGTACCACAAAAATTGTTAAATAGGCTTATCCCACTGCAGTAATGCCATACATGTGGATGATAATTACAAGGCTCAGGAGTAAGGGTATTTGGCTTAGGGAGCGTATACTTAACGGGATTTTTTTTAGGTGGGTTGAGGGTGAGGAATCATTGTGTTTTCCCATAATGTCCGAGCTATCAGCAATATGGAATCTCCTTATTTTTCTATGACATACGACAAAATTGAATGGGGGTTTGTTCTTTTTTTCCACTGCTCT
This sequence comes from Oophaga sylvatica, assembly GCA_033576555.1. Lineage (NCBI taxonomy): Eukaryota > Metazoa > Chordata > Amphibia > Anura > Dendrobatidae > Oophaga > Oophaga sylvatica. The sequence goes on along the minus strand of JARQOD010000004.1, from coordinate 86,499,489 downwards.
ATACTGTTGAGGTTTAAACTGTCTAAAGCTGCGAAAAATAGGATTCAGATAGAACCAGTTCCTAAAATGAAGGAGATGGAGTATCGTTCGACTATATGGCTCTGTTCAACATTGTCGGTTTTTTTAGAGGTGCACAAAAGCCTATATGTCTTGCACATGCCTAAAAACATGGAACATTGCTAGAACAGAAGCAGACAGGAGTTAATAATGCCTACAGAGCTGCACACAAAGCAAGTCACATCCACAATTTGCAGACGTGACTGGCCCGCGTTTCAGTAGAGTCATCTGAACCAGGTCTTATGACTTTTCAATGAATGAAACAAATAAACAGCAATTTTAGAATTGTTTTAATTTTGCTGTTTGAAAGTCGCACTCAATACTCTTGCAATAAATTTTTATATAAATCACATGTGCTATGCAACTTTCATGCGACTTGTCTCCAATTTAGCAGCATTATTTGCAGCAAAGCCAAAGTTCTAAAATATTCGTGCAACAGCAAGTTGTGAAAATGGTTTTCATTGTGTGACTTATCAAAAAACTGCTGTTGCGCCCTCAGTGACAAGACACGTGTTGTTTTATTACAGTGCCTAACAGTCCTCCATGGCTGGGAGACCCAACTGACTTCAAGCTATGGCGGTCACGTTGGAGGGAAGGGACTAATGGAATGACAGATTGAGCCCTCTTTCAACTTTCTAAATGATGTGAACTGATCACTAATGATTGGGGCTTTTATTGGGATAAACAGCCAGGGGTTGCTGGAGATTACAGTAATAGCTTGGCTTTATGCTATACTGAGCTCCATGTGTTTATTGTGCTTGCACAAAAGATTGTACTTGCATAATTACCCTGTCGTACCTGTACATCATGGTATAGAAAAAACCTTTCCCATTTTGACCTACAGATATGTTATTCATCATTAAGGGGTTAAAACTGCATGCTCTAGGCTTCCCATTTTCCTCATTTCTGTTTCTGCTTTATTTCAATATTACTATAATAAAATACATAGAAAACACATGAATAAACAACCAAAATGTCTCAAAATATGTGGTTCTAAAAACAAATTATAAACATGGTGCTTTTCTTTACAATACTAAAAAAAATTGCAGACATTTAATTGTGTGTATTGTTATGTAAGCAAATGAGCAGCTTTGCAGCTATATTTATGACATTTCGTTGAAACCATTACACAAAAAATGATGTGCTGGATAACACCATTATAATATGCCGACATGTAAAATATGACTACATTCACAAGGTACATGCAAATTGCCTCTGCAAAGAGAAAGAGGTTTCGAGTTTTAGTGCTACCTACAGAAGCAGCAATCCTAAAAGCCAATTTCAACACTTTAACAAGACTTGCCACACGGCTTAGGATAAAAGCCACACCAGGTGGGGTGTTCGCCCTAATCAGTGCAAAGCAAGAGGTCTTATTGGGCTGGATGAGAGGCCTCTGACATGGGTTTGGGGGATAATTTTTTTCCTTGTGGAAAGTGCCATGCTTGATATGCCAGTTTAAGGAGTCTTATAGGGTATACAATGTTCCTGTGGGAAATTAAATATACAAATTGCCTCTTCAGAGAGGAAGAGGACTTCAACTCTAGTGCCACCTTCCAGAAGCAGCAATCCTAAAAGTTAATTTAATGCGTAAGTCTTGAGCAGGAGGCTAAATAGAAAGGAAACAAGTGAAAAGCACTACCTGAGCGCAGTAACTATGATAGGGATATTAATAATATGAGTGAGATCGCTCATCTGGGCTGCTTGCGCAAGATAGGCACAACGATAGAAGATACTTTTACAGATGAATGGGATCCTTGTGTTTGGTTTGCCGCTCTTCCGAGATGCATGGATATGTGCTTGTCCAGGCGCAACCACAAATCCATGTGGGTGCAAAAAAGGACGATGATTCCAGAGGAACTTCCATCTAGCAGGCAGGATCCCAGTGTGTCATACCATGTTCAGACCGTACCTCCAGCTGTTAACTGGGATGGAAAAACCACATTCTGTGTGCTGAGTAAGACCACGGTAGATCAAAAAAAGTTGTGTAAAAACCACATTCTGTGTGCTGAGTAAGACCACAGTAGATCAAAAAAAGTTGTGTAAAAACCACATTCTGTGTGCTGAGTAAGACCACGGTAGATCAAAAAAGTTGTGTAAAAACCACATTCTGTGTGCTGAGTAAGACCATGGTAGATCAAAAAAAGTTGTGTAAAAACCACATTCTGTGTGCTGAGTAAGACCACGGTAGAGCAAAAAAAGTTGTGTAAAAACCACATTCTGTGTGCTGAGTAAGACCATGGTAGATCAAAAAAGGTTGTGTAAAAACCACATTCTGTGTGCTGAGTAAGACCACGGTAGATCAAAAAAAGTTGTGTAAAAACCACATTCTGTGTGCTGAGTAAGACCACGGTAGATCAAAAAAAGTTGTGTAAAAACTACATTCTGTGCTTTGATTAAGACCACGGTAGATCCAAATAAGTTGTGACTGTTTATTCTAAAAGGTTGCAGACTCTGGAGCTATACTGCACACCAAAGAGTAAATTGCCTGAATAAAATACTAATAAAAATGTATACAACTAAAGACAACGTGCTTCTGCTCTAAAAGCCTTCATCAGGGTTAAAAAAAAGCTATATGACTTGTGGAGTATTTCATAAGTATCCCCATCAATTGTGGGTGCGGTTTCTCATTTGAAAGATCCAAGCAGTCCTATTTTGGTTTTAAGACAGCCCATATGTTTAAACAGACCAATAAATATAATTTGTGGGGAATCTTATTTTGTTCTTATTAGCTTATTATTTGATTAAAGATTACATTTTTTTGTAAATGTTTTATTTATCTTTATTATTTATTTTTTATGTTATTATTTATTTCTTACTCTGTTGATCTCAGGTTTTTTTTACTCATTGATTCTCTATAAAAAATGAAAATAAAATAAAACGTATTAAGAGAAAAAGGATATAAGTACCGTATAAGAAATGTATTGAACTAAATTGCGATGCCAATCATCTCAGGGATTTTAAATTGACTGATTTTTTATCTTATATTTATTTTATTATGTTTGAATAGGTCTATAACCCTTATATTATAATATTTTATTTTCATCACCCATTACTTGCCCACACCTTGATGTTAGCTGACAGGTGATAGATGATAGGTGGCAAGTGGTGAAATATTGTATCCTATAATATAAAGTTTACATGAATATCCATGTCAGATTCCAAAGTAAGTGAAATCTGGCTAGTCACTATTATGTCTCCCTTCAAGACTTACTGCACGGCAATGTTTGAGTTGTCGCAATCCACTATGGATGTGCGTCCATGATTGCAGAGAATTCAGAATACAAAGGTTCAAGAAACAAGGACACTTGTCTTTAACCCCTCGCATCTCTGCCCACTCGAGAATGGAGGTTGTCTCCGCTGTCCCCTGGATCACCTCTGGGTGCTCATGAGGGAGAGCGGGGACTAGGAACCATCTGGATATATAATTCAAAGTCTATATAGCTTTAGCATAGAAAACTTATTTCCTGTCTCTGTCGGAAACAGGAATTTATTCTAGGGGAGTCACTGTGATAGATTCCAAATATATATTGTGTGAAAGAGTGGTATGTTTTGACAAACTTTGTTGTAACTAGCCTTTTTCACATTATGTCTATGGCCCTTCCTATGGCTCTGCAATGTCTGGGTCATCCGGTCAACTAATTAGAGACCTCAAATGTATGTGACAACATGGACAACAAATTCTGAACTACAAGTGAGTTCATAGGTGTGTGTGAACACTGTCTTGGAATTTTTGATGTTTACCTCTTTGGGCCCACAATTAATAATTTAGCAGCAAAAATACTGCTTGTTTTCACACCTAAAAGCCCCTTTTTTATCTTTTTTTTTCTTATTTTTGATCATTTTCCCTTTGGTCTGTATAAAATTAGGTGCTATTTTTTTAATCATCTTTCCCCTTCAAAAAAATATAGTGGGTCTTGGGGGGACAAACTCCTTCAATATTGGAATTTTTTTCATGAGATACAAGTATTTGTTCAAAATTCTAGGGATTGCTTGATTGCCCCTATTATATGTAGTGACAAAACTATATCTCCATTTTGATGTCTCTTCCATTGTATCTGCTTTAATAGAGGATTTTTTGAGGCAGTCATTTTGTGTAAGAACCAAATTATTCTGATAATCTGTCTCCACCAGCAACCTCAGATACCTTTCCTCACTAAATCTAGTGATTAAAATTTTGGATTGTTCGACATAATCTGACGTCGAAGTACAGTTCCGCCTTATACGAAGGAACTGACAGGATGGTATATTTTGTTTCCACTTCTGGTAGTGTGCGCTATAAAAATCTAAGTAACCATTGGTATCTACCAATTTAAAACAGATTTTACTATGAATGACCTGTATTTAGATAAGTATCTCCAAATCTACAAGTACCATTTTCTCTCTATAGATATTTGCTGTGAAAGAGAGCTCCTAGCTGTTTTTTGTTCAGTTCCTTCACAAATGAAACTGCCTCACAGTTTGTGCCCTTCTAAATGACAAACAGGTTATCTATGTAATGTAATAATATTGAATATGTTATTGTTTATCAAATTATTGTAGGTGACAGGGACTTGAACTGCCCCATAAACAAGTTTGCAAAACTTGGGGCGACCCGAGTCCCCATCATAGTCCTGAACTGTTGGAGATAAGACTTGTCCTGAAACGAGAATACATTGTGCTGATTCTTAGTCCCCTCAGGAGGAAAGATTGTTGTTCAGGTAGTATATCTGGATACTGTATGAGGAAATAATCCACAACTTCCAACCCCCGATAGTGCTCAATGTTAGAATATAGGGTAGCTACATCAAGAGTTAAGAAAAGAAAATTATTATCCCAGCTTAATTCCTTCATTTCTAAAATGCGTTGGGCTGAGACTCTTAAATAAGATGATAGTTTTGAGACATATTTTTGTAGGAACAGATGTATATATTGGGACATGGAACTAATTAAGGACATAATCCCCAATATAATCTGTCTTCCAGGGGATTGGTGCTATCTTTATGCATCTTTGGTAAATAATAGAAAAAAGCCTGATTGAGACTATTGCTAAAAAGAAATCGCTTTTCTTTTTTACTTATTATCTTAGATAAATATGCTTTACTCATCCCAAAATTATATTATTTTTAGAACAGTTCAGCATGATCAAAATTGATTATTTTATAATATTTTGTATCAGATAAGCATTATTAGGCCTCATGGATGTAATCCTCCCTGTTCTGTTTAACTATCCCCCACTTTGCCTATCTAATAATAATTTGATCATTCGTCTGTAACCATTTCAGTGCTAACCTTTCGCGATGATTTTTCAAATTCTTCTATGACTAGTGAAATATAGGTTTCCAAGTGGTGACCTTTATGGTCCAGCAGATAGAAGTGTGATTTGGGTGCTATTTTTTATGTATATAAGGGTCAGTGTTAAAAATGGGGGATTCCTTTTTATTTTTTTGAATAAGGAAGTGTCTGTCCAGAGTTAATTTACAAACAAATTTATTGAGGTATAAAAACAGGTGAAATTATTCTGCTTTTTGTTTGGGGCAAAACTGTAACCATTTACTCAGAAGCCTAGTTTGTTCTTATCCAAAGATAATCGGGATAGTTTGAATATCTTAACAGTTTGGAGATTTTTTTTTGAGAGAGGTTCTTGCTTTTGAATCCTTGTGTTTGTCTCTGACCTCTTCATAACTCATCGTTTGCCTCTGATAACCCTTTTCTTTTTCTTGTATTCAATGTTTTGAGAGTTAGAAAACATTTCTTTCTTGAGTAGAGTTGAGCACTGGATGCAGGGTTGGGATTGGGGAGAGGAGGTTCTTCTCCTGGGGGTGAGATTGGACGTGTGGGTCCTATCTCTGAAAAAGATATATGTGATATTGTGCTGGTAATGGAGGACAGAGAAAAGGAAGAGTTGTTTCTTCATAGAAGTGAAGGGGAGGTGACTGTAATGATGGTTGTTTGTGATGTGGATTGGTCTAAGTTGTCATAAACAGAAAGGTTACTCAGATTAAAGGGGGATAGATCCATTCTGGAGCATGCAATGTGCATGCACCGGTGTCTGGATCACCAGTGGGTGGTATAAGAGACTGTAAGTTAGGGATTGGTTTTAGGGCCAGGTGTATTTGTTGCATGAAGTGTTTGCTGGTGTGAATGTGTATTTGGAGATACAGTTGGGAACCCACCTTGTGTGGACAGGTAAGGATGGCTGACCATTTGGATTGGGAGTATGGGCTTGGGTGGATGTTTATTGATGAAAGTCAATCTAGATTATACATATATATTAACAAGCAATGTTTGCATATCTTGTATAGAAGGCACGACCGTGTGGGCTTCCCACTAATGCCTTTCATCTATGATATCACACGGTATAGCGCAGCCAATCAAGAAGAACGATAATAATAGCCGAGGCAGAGAATATAGCAGCCATTTTAGGGTGATTTTAGCATACTGTGAGTTTGTCAGATCTAAAAGCTCAGCAATAAAAACAGAATGAGGAATCCCTAAAAGATTAGACATATATTCCACACAGTAATATGTTAACTGCAGCAATAAAGAGAATGAGTATTAGTCTGCAAATAATACAAATATTGGATTGATACGGTAGAGATAAGGGGCTGACAGCTGCATCAGTGCCAAACTCAGTGTGATTGATCAGTAATATGGTTTAGCTAACATATTTACTGATGATTTTGAACTAATTTGAATTACTTTTTTACATTATAATGAACTAGGAGGCCGAAGCAGCACAGCACAAAATTATCTAAAATGAGTGTCAATCAGCGATGGTGTGCTAGCCAGTCACAAGAGATTGTACTGAGTTTTTGAATTTCTTGTGCAATCCTTTCTGTGAAAGGGAGAATGGTTGTTTTCTAATAACCCATCTTTCGTGTTTACCCTATTTCCTCCATAGATTGTAAGTTTATCTGGTAGCTGATGATTTTTGTGATTATTATTATTCTGTAATGTCTCTTATTGTCTGTACAAATACACTGTAAAATGTAAAGTGCTGCAGAATATGTTGGCGCTATAAAAATGAAATTATTATTTTCATTAATAATAATACAAAACTAATCCCCACAAACCTAGAAATGTATCTGTGAATGTCTTCTTCACAAAATTTATTTAGCATTTTTTTTTTCTGTTTTACTAGTCAAATTTTAAATCTGTACACATCATGCGAAAACAGTACCCTGTTGTGCGTACTACCTGTTTGGACATTGTGGTAGCTCAACTCACGTGGCGGTACTTGGAGGTAGGAAAAATAGAACACCGTCTCTTTAAATCCAGGACGGTTTATTAGTAAGCGGCACAAACCAACACAAGGGAAAAGAACTTCAGCCTTACCTGCTAAAACAGAAAAAGCAACAAAGAAAAACAAAAACACTGCAACACAGTCCATACATTGCGATTGGCACCCCACTCTGGAGCAACACAGGTTCAGTCTGTCCTCTACAAGACATAAAGCCACAGGAAACTCCTCTATCCAGTCTTGCTGAACCCAGACTGCCTGTAGAACCCATTTACGTAAACCCAGACCTTGTGACTCTTTCCCTCATGTGACTGACCACATGATCATGACATCACACAGATCCTGGCAGTGGCGATAAAGTGGACCTTCTCCCACCCGCTCTATGAAGGTCCACATGAAACCAGTCCTCTTTGCAACTTTAACTTAACCCTCCCAACACGTAGTGTGCTGGAGGAAAATACTCTATTTTCATATCACTGACACCATTAAACGCAGTGACACATATCTCCCCTCTATTACCTTACCAGTGACTTTGTCACAACATATAAAGACATAGCATTTCTTACTACATCATTTTTGGGAAAGAGATTGAATTTGCTTAAAAAAAGTTAACATTTATCTGTGCATATTTGTTTTTGCACACGTTTTACTAAAAAAGTATATATCAAGATAAGAATTTTAAGGTAAAAAAATCTAAATTAATTAGAAAAGGACCTTATGTATTGATATAAATATATATATAAAGATTAACCTTTATAGTACCTACTAAAAACAAGAAAATACCTCGCATCAGACCAAGCCTCCGTGCTGGCTACCATTACCCTAGATAATCCACAACTATTTACAACACTGCCTACCACAGGAGGTTGGCACCCTAAACATACAACGAGATTGGCGCCCCCGTTCCTCGGCGGCTGTCCCTGATGCTCCTAAATGTCCCTATGTTGGTGCATCACATGGACACCCATTTAAACATAGAAAGGAGCATATAGGGGTTGCCGGTGAAGGATGATTTTTAGGTAGGCAACAAGAGAAAGTATGTGCAAAAAGAAGTGAAAAGGCAATACAATAATGAAGTGACATGTGCAAACAATAAAATACCTCATACACTGTTCCCTGTTGCTGTATGACCTTCCTGACAGCGGAGGTTGGTACCATACTGGTCAGCGGAATGGCACCCCTGCTCCACGACGGCTGCCCCTTGGATGCCCTAATCTCACTCAAAAGTAAGCATAAGGGTAGCCAGAAAGACTATAGAAAAACTCTTTCACCATCAGACCGTGTGCGTTTCAAAAGCAACGCGGTGACAATGCTGGTCTACTTCCTGGTCTCAACCATGGTGGTTAATTATATAACGCAGCCCTCCACCTATGGGAATGTTTGTTTTTTAATGATGCTAATTGTTTCAAAATCTAGAGTGCAAATCCCACTAATGTTAACTGATGGTGAAAGAGTTTTAGACGTCATTTTGTGAAAAATCGTTACAAACCTCCAGTGTTTGGAGGATGTTCCTGATGACTGGAAGTATCTATATATAGAAGGGGTTTAGAAGTTTACCATGCAGCATCTATTCATCAACCGCCTGATGATCTGATAAGGAGAAACGTCTCGAGGTTTCTTTGTGAACATCAGCTAACCATAAGTACCCGTACAGCTGATATCAATATCAATTATTATTATTATTATTTATTTATATAGCGCCATTAATTCCATTGTGCTGTACATGAGAAGGGTTCCAATCAATTAATTAAGTTATCAATTAATTTTATAGCAGTGCTGTATATTCCATGTGGAAGTTTATTTGTTTTTTGGGGTTTCCTTTTGAATATTAGCCAATCATGAGTACCCTCACAGTTATTATTAATATGATCTAAGTATATACAGTGCCTTGCAAAAGTATTGGGCCCCCTAGAACTTTTCAAACTTTTCCCACATATCATGCTTCAAACATAAAGATACCAAATGTAAATTTTTGGTGAAGAATCAACAACAAGTGGGAAACATTTGTGAAGTTGAACGAAATTTATTGGTTATTTTAAATTTTTGTGGAAATACAAAAACTGAAAAGTGGGGCGTGCAAAATTATTCGGCCCCTTTAACTTAATACTTTGTTGCGCCACCTTTTGCTGCGATTACAGCTGCAAGTTGCTTGAGGTATGTCTCTATCAGTTTTGTACATCGAGAAACTGAAATTCTTGCCCATTCTTCTTTGGCAAACAGCTCGAGCTCAGTGAGGTTGGATGGAGATCGTTTGTGAACAGCAGTTTTCAGCTTTTTCCATAGATTCTCGATTGGATTCAGGTCTGGACTTTGACTTAGCCATTCTAACACCTGGATCAGTGCCGGATTAAGGTAATGGAGGCCCCTAGGCCGGTAAAATTTTGGGAGCCCCCCTCTCATCCATGCGCCACAGTCCCGCCCACTACACCTCAGCCCCACCCACAATGTGTCAGGACCCCACCCACTAAGCACCATAGCCCCGCCCACAGTAAGACCAACTGCTGTTTGTCAACAGTGCCTGAGAATCTTAGTTGTTACTTGCGCATTTAGCACCTGAATGAGACAATGAGGCCTTAACAATACTGTAATAAAGTATTCTTAATAAAATAAAAAGCATAGCACTGGTATGTGCATCACAAGTCACAACACATCTGTATAACAGGGCACAGCATCAGACAGGCTGCAGATTTATCATTGGGGTAATCGGCCATGCTTTTCAACGGTGCAATTTTTCGTGGAAAATGCCCTTAACCCGGGAACAGAAGTGAGCAGGCGAAGCATCTGTCTAACTGGGCACAGTAGCAGGCATCAGAACCACCTCTTTAGCTGGAGACAGCAGGCAGGTATCAGAAGCATTTCTTACTGGGAATAGCAATAGGAAGGTATCAGAGCCAACTCCTTTACTATGTACAGAAGGCAGGTATCAGAAGTGTCTCTTACCTGGGAACAGTAGCAGGCAAGTGAAGCATCTGTCTAACTGGGCACAGTAGCAGGCATCAGAACCACCTCTTTAGCTGGAGACAGCAGGCAGGTATCAGAAGCGTTTCTTACTGGGAATAGCAACAGGAAGGTATCAGAGCCAACTCCTTTACTATGTACAGAAGGCAGGCATCAGAAGTGTATCTTACCTGGGAACAGTAGCAGGCAGGTGAAGCATCTGTCTAACTGGGCACGGCAGCAGACGTATCTCTAACTGGGAACAGCAGCAGGTATCTGAACCACCTCTTTAACAGGACATAGCAGGCAGGGATCAGAAGCATCTCTAACTGGGAACAGCAGCAGTTATCAGAACCACCTCTTTAACAGGACACATCAGGCAAGTATCAGACGTGTCTTACCTGGGAACAGCAGTAGGCAGGCGATGCATCTGTCTAACTGGGTACAGCAGCAGGCAAGTAGCAGAAGCATCTCTGACTGGGCACAACTGGCAGGTATCTGAAGCGTCTCTAACTGGGCACAGCAGCAGGCAGGTATCAGAACCATCTCTAACTGGACACAGCAGGCGAGTATCAGAAGTGTCTCTTTAACTGGGCACAGCAGCAGGCAGGTATCAGAAGTGTCTAACTAGGCACAGCAGCAGGCAGGTGATGCATCTGTCCAACTGGGTGTGGCAGCAGGCAAGTAGCAGAAGCATCTCTGACTGGGCACAACTGGCAGGTATCTGAAGCGTCTCTTTAACTGGGCACAGCAGCAGGCAGGTATCAGAACCATCTCTAACTGGACACAGCAGGCGGGTATAAGAACCATCTCTAACTGGACACAGCACACAAGTATCAGAACCATGTCTAATTGGACACAGCACGCAGGTATCACAAGCGTCTTTAAGTGGCTACAGCAGCAGGCGAAGCGTGTAACTGCGCACAGCGGCAGGAAGGTCTCTGTAACAGCTAAGACTACACAGTGAATTACTTGAAGTGGTCAATGATTTAAGTGGCCTTGAAGGACTCAAGTGTACAAGGGAGGGTAGGTAAATCCTATAAATAGATACCTGGCAAGTCTGGCTTGAATTCCGACAAGAAATTACAGCTACTGTTTAAAGAGAAACTGATATTTCAAATAATTTGTTGTAGGTGCAAAGAGCAACTGAAAGTGAATCTCGCACCAGAAAGTTACATGTATACGTGTCAGCAGGCCAGTGTAGGCCTGGTGTTATGGGCACCCATGGTACCTGCAATTTGTTGTTCAATGCCTCCATGTCTCCGCTAGTGGGTCTGCAAACGTTTCCACGCTCTATTCAAATGCGAGCTAACTAATTTGAACGGGATCACATGTTGTACAGTGTGCTCCTTAGCTTGTCTACTACACCCACCAGCCCTAATGCAGTGCATTAAATGCATGCCTCCATATATGTAACTTTCTGGAGCGAGATTCACTTTCTGGTGCCGTTTGCACCTAGAACAAGTTATTTGACATGTCAGTTTCTCTATAAGAACCTAACAAAATTTTAAAATTGTACTCTTCTCAATTTGCTAGTAGTAAAGTCTTTCAGGATATCTTGGAAGTCTATTTTTTGCAAGACATCATATTCAGTGGCCATAATGGCCAGGGCATTCAGTCGTTCTTGTGTCATTGAAGAGCGATGACAGTTTTTCACCAGTTTTAACTTAGAAAAGGTTCGCTCACCAGTAGCATTTGTGATCCTGAGACACCGATAAATTCTTAAAGCTGTCATAACATTAGGGAACGTTGATTGCACCATGTTTTCAGAAATAAATTTGTAGGATTGTGATTCTGCTACTGTTTCTTCCGAATCTTCTAACTCGGACATGAAATACTTGAAATGAACCATTTCCTCTGCAAACTCCAACTCAATATCGTCAGGGTAATTCTCAGTGAATAGCTGGGCCGCTTGCTTAATTTCGGCATCTGTCTTTGATGGGAACTCCACAAGAAACCCAAATAAAGAATGTACTTTGTTATATGCTTCAAGACGGCTGCTAAGCTCTGCACATAACCTATCTAATATAGTTAGATACGTTTCAGTCTTGAATTTTGCTCTTCCAGTAAGGGTAACGTCTTCCGCGCCACCATCGTCATGATGTCTTTTTCTTATGCGCCCACGTCTGCTTTCATCAGTGTATGGTGCATCAATGATCTCTTCTGCCTTCCTCTCATAATCATCGAACATTTCTCTTTGTGACATTAGAAAACTGAGCAGTGATTTCAGAAGATTGACAGCTGTTTGAAGTTCGACTGTTTCTTTTTGCAGTGATTTGCTGACTGCGTTGATCCGGTCTAGAATTGCAGCCCAGAATCCTGCCATGATGACGTTTTCCTTTTTTGACAGGTCATTTAGCAGACATTTTGCCTCATGAATTGTTTCTGGCTTCTGGTTTACATCTTCAGAAATGACTTGCAAAGCCTTTTGAAAACTGCTGTAGCCTTGGGATAATGCCTTGGTTGCATCGGCCCTTGCACACCATCTTGTGCCACTCACTCTTTTTAAAACTAGTGGAGAGCTTTGGTGGCCTTCACCATCTTTTTGCTGAAGATTTTTCAGCATAACACCCCAACGGTAGTTTGATGCAGAGAAGAAGTTGTATATTGCTTGCACAAGCCCAAAAAATGAGATGGCCCCAGTGCAGCTTTCTGCAGCACATACTCCAACCAAATTGAGGGAGTGTGCTGCGCACGGAATGTAGTGTGCACGGTGATTAATCCTGGCATATGTGCCTGAAGACCATTATAGCACCCTGACATATTTGCTGCATTGTCATAAGACTGCCCTCTCATGTTTTTTACTTCAATGCCACATTTGCTTAAGAAGGTCAAGACAGTGGTGGCAAGTGCTTCTCCAGTGTGACTTGTTATGGGGATAAATGCAAGAAAACGTTCTACTACTTCTCCATCTGGCACTGTAACATATCTAACTACTACAGTAAGTTGGTCCATGTGAGATATGTCTGGAGTAGAGTCAACACTCAGAGAAAAGTACTTTGCTTCCTCTATTTGTTTAACAATAACTTTGAGAACTTTGTTCCCCATTATTTCTATTACCTCTTCACAAATAGTGGAAGACAAATAGGAAGGTTTTCCTCTGCCTTCATTGCCATATTTAGCTAGATGAGCACTTAGAAAGGGGTCATACTCCGCGATTAACTCTAAAATCCCCAAGTAGTTGCCATTATGTTGACAACCCAATAATTCTGTATCGCCACGAAAAGCTAATCCACGTGAGGAGAGAAATGTAATCACTGACACTACTCTTTGCAAAATTTTGATCCAATATTCTCTTTCTTTGTTTAAGTTAATTTCCAGAGACCTGTCAATTCGACCATGTATGCGTCGTCTACTGATCAGTGTCTGTACACGTGCCCGATGAGCTGCACTGTCCTCATGCAATTTCATACGATGGTGGGCATTTTTCCAATCTGAAAATCCATCTACAAATTGCGTTCTGCCTTTCTGTGTTTCACCAAATAGGACACATGGAAAACAGTACACATTTCCTGTGGATGGAGAGTACATAAGCCATTCTCTTTTAATTTGTTCGCCATTCAAATGCTTCCGAAAGATCAAGGAATTGCTAAACCTTCTCTTACGATCTTCATACTCCCTGCTAGAAGCTGAAAAATCACCATCAAAATGTTGACATTCCATAGGATCTGTCTTACACCAAAAATCCTGCACTTCATTGGTGATGTTTCGCCATAATCCAATATCGTTTTGATATTCTGGTCCCAGAATATTTCTGTTTTGGCAAAGTATCTGGACATCTGGCTCAGTTTCAGCTGCACTTAATTCAACCATAACCTCATCTTCATCAATCTGTGGAAGGGGAGTTCTGTTGCTATCACTTTGCAAACAGATGTACTTGAAGAGGCTTCAAGTTGATCCGCTGCTGATTTAACAGTAAAGAATAGATCAAAAAGACTGTGTGTCGTTTTTATTTGTTCAGCAAGATTCTTTGCTCTCTTTTGCTGATTTTTACGTTTTTCTGCACCACTGTGGTACTTCTTTCCAGATGCTGACGGTTTGGGTCTAGAAAAAGGGTAACAGCAAACGCTTTGTTGCGCTGGGGTTTCTGGTGGTTTATCACTAATTTCAGTAGTTTAAATGGGTAGTCCCAGACTCCCAGCATATGAAACTCTGTTTACATGTTGGGCAACCACTGGGTACGAAACTTTGTTATGCTAATGCCTTACAAATTTCTTACCCTGCACTATAGTGCCATCCCAGGATAGGTCCCACAGAAGTTCTTGGAGGCCAGTTGATCATGCGCACATCAACCAGCTCTCTAGAGCCTGCCATCCCAGCATGCTACTGACGAGTCGAAATCAGAGGAAGCCACAAAGGTGAAAAGCGTAATTTTGTACTGGTGGACCCACCACTCCACCTGCTCTTTTAAGCATCTTTTTAATATTATTCGTTAATAAAGTACAAGTTTTAGCATCCAAGTGCTGCGGATCTACCTTCTCTTTCTTCACTCTTAAAGTGTGTGTATGGGACATTTTTTTTTTAACTGCCCATACCCTCCTCCGCTGCCAAACTCACCCCCTGCATCGATTACGGCTGATCTCCGCTGCAGAGATACAGCCGCCCGTGGTCCCGGCCGTGACTTCCTGGTCACGTGTGCCGCAGCACACGCGGCTCCATTGAAATCAATGGGGCACGCTCCCGGCACGTTAGAAAATTTGACCATTCAATGGTCCAATTTTCTAGCGTGGCCGCGCAGAGCGAGAGCGCGCCCCATTGATTTCAATGGAGCCGCTAGCGCTGCGGCACACATGACCAGGAAGTCACGGCCGGGACCACGGGCGGGTGCATCTCTGTACCGGAGCAGCAGAGATCAGCCGGACCCGATGCAGGGGGGTGAGTGTGGCAGCGGAGGAGGGTATGGGCAGTTTAAAAAAAAAATGTCCCATACACTTTAAGCAAGCAACGCTGCATGGATCAGCGTGGATCCCGCCTGCACTGGGCTCCAGAGACACATTTTCTGGATCCGCATTGGTGAGCTGTATACCCCCTTTTGTTATATGCGCAGTGATAGCCCTTGTGCTGACGAGCGCAAGGATTTTCAGTACACATGAATGTTGATGTCAAATTACATCAGCAGCATGCACAGGGGGATGGCAGGCTCTAGAGAGCTGGTCAATCTGCGCATGAAGGTTGCAATGACAGCTGGAACTTTAGTTCCACAGCAGCCATGCCAGGGGCAGAGGCTGCAGTCTGTAGTGTTGGGCCCGCCCCTCCCGCGCTGACACTCTTACCTGTGCCAATGCCTCCAACGCTACGTATGGGCTCCCGTTAGTTCTAGTGCGCTGTATTATAATTTGCCCAACGGGTCTAGCCGTGTCATCCAGCGCTCATCAAGCCCGCTCGATATACAGCCCTTCTGCAGTGAATTATTTGGCCCACTTCTCATTGCAGCAGTAATGGGCGGAATAACTAGCTGCAGAAGTGGGTGGAAGGGCAGTATATCGAGTGGTGCTGATAAACGCTGGATGACGTGGCTCGACCCGTAGGGCTAATTGTAATACAGTGCACCAGAACTAGCGGGAGCCCTTAAGGAGTGGCGGAGGCACCAATACAGGTAAGAGTGTCAGCAGAGGGCATGTGGGATGGCCCCTATACTACAACAGTGAAAAGTGACTACTGGCAGTTCTCACTTTAATGATTTTGGACAGATCACTGTTTAACAGCGTAGACAGTGCTCTTCTGTTGGGTAACTGCAGCTTGTGTTCAAAAGGAATTTAGTCTTTAAAGAGGAGCTAAACATTTTTGTTCTTCATTTCAAAAACTCACTCCAGAGTACTGTTAGCATTCACCTAAGTCTTGCAGCTGTCTAGCATTCCTAAACTTTGAAATCTGTTGCATTACACCATGCTCCCGAGTCCCAGCCAGCACCCACTCCATCCACTAAACATGGCGCCAGAGGTTCTCACCACCAATCAGAGGCTTTTTTTGCCTTGCAAATCTGCCCAGCAACAAGAAGCTTCTGATTGGTACTAAGAGCCTCCAGCACCATGTTTGGTGACTACACATGCAGTCACCGGCCTCAGGTAGACTGAGCAGGTGCCAGCCAGCAGCGGGGGACTGTGGACAATACTACAGTACGTGAGCGCCGGAGTCAGCTGCAGTAGTAATGTGAGTGATAACAGGCGACAGGCAACAAACAACTGTTTTTTTACATTTAAACAACAAAATTTAAGCTCATCTTTAGGAAATAAGCTAACTTCTCTGTGAAACAATGCGTTTTTATTTCTAAGTTTCACTAACTTACAGCTGGCGCTCTCTGGAATTGTCAATTTCCTTCTGATTCGGGTCTGGGACCTTCAAATTCAATACTTCATGATCAGATACTTCTTCTTGCGGAGTCTGATGCCCAGACATCTCTGGCTCCTTGGGAAAAAAAATAGCACCAACCACTTAATCAACTGAAACTAGCGCTACTACTGACTGTGCCCTCACATAAACTTTATAATGCTGTGTCCAAGAAAAATCATCATTATGAATACACCTCTGCTTGCCATCATTATGAATATACACCTCTCCAACCCCTCCTGTCCTGAGTCCTGCAGCAGTCCTGCTCCTGGGTCCTGGCTGTTCCAGACAGTGCTGCCTGCCTGGCTGGCTGTGTACACTGTGCTCCTCTGCAGAGTCTGCTCTCTCTCAAGTCCGGTCAGTCGGTCAGCCAGCTCCCGGCAGCAGCGTGCCTCAGCCTCGCCCTCTGCTCACTCTCTCACAACGCTGCGCAGTCAGCACACGCTCGGTTCCTCTGCTGCTGGCTGCTGCGTGTTCATGGGAGGGGGGCCGGACTCCCGCGCTTCCCGTTAGCCAATGACGAGCGGAGATGCAGAAGTCTTTCCTGCATCTTGCCGCTTGCCTGTCAGCCAATCGCGAGCGGCGAAACACAGCAGGAGAATACTCCTGCTGGCTGCTGTTCTCGCCGCACGCCGCTGCTCTCGCCCGGACGGTACATCACGTGATGATGTGTGAAGTACCGCTCCGCGGCCAGCCGGCCACTGCTAGTGTGTCAAGAATGTGTCAGAAGAAGTAGTAATGTGTATGTGTGCGGCGTGCCCCACGAACGCCGGCAGACAGTGGGGGCCTATGGGCCCCCAGAGGCTCAGGGGCCCATAGGCCATGGCCTAATTGGCCTTATTAGTAATCCGGCCCTGACCTGGATATGATTATTTGTGAACCATTCCACTGTAGATTTTGCTTTATGTTTGGGATCGTTGTCTTGTAGGAAGTCAAATCTCCGTCCCAGTCTCAGGTCTTTTGCAGACTCCAACAGGTTTTCTTCAAGAATGGTCCTGTATTTGGCTCCATCAATCTTCCCATCAATTTTAACCATCTTCCCTGTCCCTGCTGAAAAAAAGCAGGCCCAAACCATGATGCTGCCACTACCATGTTTGACAGTGGGGATGGTGTGTTCATGGTGATGAGCAGTGTTGCCTTTACGCCAAACATATCGTTTGGCATTGTTGCCAAAAAGTTTGATTTTGGTTTCATCTGACCAGAGCACCTTCTTCCATATGTTTGGTGTGTCTCCCAGGTGGCTTGTAACAAACGTTAAATAACACTTTTTATGGATATCTTTGAGAATGGCTTTCTTCTTGCCACTCTTCCATAAAGGCCAGATTTGTGCAGTGTACAACTGATTGTTGTCCCATGGACAGACTGTCCCACCTCAGCTGTAGATCTCTGCAGTTCATCCAGAGTGATCATAGGCCTCCTGGCTGCATCTCTGATCAGTCTTCTCCTTGTTTAAGATGAAAGTTTAGAGGGACGGCTGGGTCTTGGTCGATTTGCAGTGGTATGATACTACTTCCATTTCAATATGATCGCTTGCACAGTGCTCCTTGGGATGTTTAAAGTTTTGGAAATCATTTTGTATCCAAATCCGGCTTTAAACTTCTCCACAACAGTATCACGAACCTGCCTGTTGTGTTCCTTGTCTTCATGATGCTCTCTGTGCTTCAAACAGAACCCTGAGACTATCACAGAGCAGGTGCATTTATACGGAGACTTAATTACACACAGGTGGATTATATTTATCATCATTAGTCATTTAGGACAACAGTGGATCATTCAGAGATCCACAATGTACTTCTTGAGTGAGTTTGCTGCACTGAAAGTAAAGGGGTCAAATAATATTGCACACCCCACTTTTCAGTTTTTGTATTTTCACAAAAATTTAAAATAACCAATAAATTTCGTTCAACTTCACAATTGTGTCCTACTTGTTGTTGATTATTCAATAAAAATTAACAATTGGTATCTTTATGTTTGAAGCATGATATGTGGGAAAAGATTGAAAAGTTCCAGGGAGCCGAATACTTTCGCAAGGCACTTATTGTGTATGTATTTAAGCATATATGAGTGCTATATATTCCATGTGGAAGTTTATTTGTTTCTTGTACCTTCCACCTTAAATACAATTTCAATAGTCTTTCTGGCTACCATTATGCTTACTTTTGAATTAGATTAGGGCATCCAAGGGGCAGCCGTCGTGGAGCAGGGGTGCCATTCCGCTGACCAGTAGGGTACGAACCTCCGCTGTCAGGAAGATCATACAGCAACAGGGAACAGTGTAGTGAGGTATTTTATTGTTTGCACATGTCACTTTATTATTGTATTGCCTTTTCACTTCTTTTTGCACATATTTTCTATTGTTGCCTACCTAAAAATCTTCCTTGACCGGCAACCACTATATGCTCCTTTCTATGTTTAAATGGGTGTCTATGTGATTCACCAACATAGGGACATTTAGAGGCATCAGGGACAGCCGCCGAGGAGCGGGTGCTCTAATCTCGCTGTATGTTTAGGGTGCCAACCTCCTCTAGTAGGCAGGGTTGTAAATAGTTGTTGATTATCTAGGGTTATGGTAGCCAGCACGGTTGCTTGGTCTTATTCGTGGTATTTTCTTGCTTTTAGTAGGTACAATAAAGGTTAATTTTTATATTTATTGGTATCAATACATAAGGTCCCTTTCTAATTAATTTAGATTTTTTTTTACCTTAACCCCTTCCCAATCTATGACGCCTAAGTAGGCGTCATGAAAACCTGTGCTATTACGACCTGTGAAGCCTATGTAGGCATCATGGTATAAATCACGTTCCTGCAGGTCTGGTGACCGGGGTCACTGAAAGGTCACCCGACCCGCAGGCACATGAGGCTTTGTGCTTCACCAAAGGGGGGTGGCTTTGCCTCCCCGTGGCTACGATCGCTCTGATTGGCTGTTGAAAGTGAAACAGCCAATCAGAGCGATTATAATATTTCACCAACGATTCTTGAAGAAATATTACAATCCAACCATGGCCAATGTTGAAATATCATCGGCCATGGCTGGAGACACTAATCTGACCCCCCCACACCAACTGATGTGGGTGATCTGCCCCCGACACCGACTGATGGCGGCGATCTGCCACAGCCGTCAGCATCTGCTCATCCTCCTCTTCCTTCCGTTCCCCCCGCCTTACGATCCCTCTTGGTACCTCCGGAATCCCGGTTTCCCTCCTTGTATCCCTCCTGCCCGCTCCATGGGTGCTGCCATCTTCCAAAATGGTGGGCGAATGCGCAGTGCGTCCACCGTGTCTGCCGGCCAGCAGATTCATTCATTCACTGAAGGTACATTTTGATCACTGTGATAGACCCTATCACAGTGAAAAAAAAAAAAAAAAAAATATATAATAAAATACCCCTTCATCACCCCCATAGGTAGGGAATAGTGTTGAGCATTCCGATACTATCGGGTATATCGGGTATCGGCCGGCATTACCCGGCAATTGAATCAGAGGCTATTTTACTATGTAGAAGTGTATGAACTATAAATATATGTATATATATATATATATATATATATGTCACAATTACATGTATATATATATATATATATATATATTCTGTGTGTGCATATTTAGTGTTTACATGGAAAGAAATGGTTTTTTTTAGTTCAGATATTTCTGTCCCATAGACTTGCATTGGATTTCCGGTATCGGAATCGGGTATCGCAGACACTTTTTGGGTATCGGCGATACCCATTCCGATCCGATACTTCTTGATATCGGGAAGTATCGCTCAACTCTAGTAGGGAACAATAAAGAAAATATTTTTATTTTTCCATTAGGGTTAGGATTAGGATTAGGGTTAGAATTAGTGTTAGGATTAGGGTTAGGATTAGGGTTGGTATTAGGATTATGGTTGGTATTAGGGTTAGAGTTGGTATTAGGGTAAGGGTTGGTATTAGGGTTAGGGTTGGAATTAGGGTTAGGGTTGGAATTAGGGTTAGGGTTGGTATTAGGGTTAAGATTAGGGTTAGGGGTGTGTTGGGGTTAGGGTTGGGATTAGGGTTAGGCTTGTGGTTAGGGTTATGGTTAGGATTGGGATTAGGGATAGGGGTGTGTTGGGGATATGGTTATGGTTAGGGTTGGGGTTTAGGGTTAGGGGTGGTTGTGGTTAGGGGTGTGTTGGAGTTAGGGTTGGAGTTAGAATTGAGGGGTTTCCATGGTTTAGGCACATCAGGGGGTCTCCAAACGCGATATGATGCCACCATTGATTTCAGTCAATTTTGCTTTCAAAAAGTCAAACGGTGATCCCTCTCTTCCAAGCCCCGACGTGTGCCCAAACAGTGGTTTACCCAACATATGGGGTATCAGCGTACTCAGAAAAA
The DNA here is from genome assembly GCA_033576555.1 of Oophaga sylvatica. Classification (NCBI taxonomy): domain Eukaryota; kingdom Metazoa; phylum Chordata; class Amphibia; order Anura; family Dendrobatidae; genus Oophaga; species Oophaga sylvatica. The sequence continues at coordinate 86,478,595 of JARQOD010000004.1, read as the reverse complement.
ATTGCACAACTTTGGTGGTCTAATTTCTCATGTTACCCTTGGGAAAATAAAAAATTGGGCCCTAAAAAATGATTTTTTTTGGAAAAAAAATGATTTTTTTATTTTCACGGCTCTACATTATAAACTTCTGTGAAGCACTTGGGGTTAAAAGTGCTCACCACACATCTAGATAAGTTCCTTGGGGTGGTCTAGTTTGCAAAATGGGGTCACTTGTGGGGGTTTCTACTGTTTAGGCACATCAGACGCTCTGCAAACGTAACATGACTCCCTCAGACCATTCCATCAAAGTCTGCATTTCAAAGCATCACTACTTCCCTTCCAAGCCCTGACGTGTGCCCAAACAGTGGTTCCCCCCACATATGGGGTACCAGCGTACTCTGGACAAACTGGAAAGCAACTTTTGGGGTCGAATTTCTTCTGTTACCCTTGTGAAAATAAAAAATTGCAAGCTAAAAATCATTTTTTGAGGAAAAAAAATGATTTTTTATTTTCACTGTTCTGCGTTTTAAACTTCTGTGAAGCTCTTGGAGGTTCAAAGTTCTCACAACACATCTAGATAAGTTCCTTTGGGGGTCTAGTTTCCAAAATGGGGTCACTTTGAGGGTTTCTACTGTTTAAGCACATAAGGGGCTCTGCAAACATAACATGATGCCCTCAGACCATTCCATCAAAGTCTGCATTTCAAAACGTCACTACTTCCCTTCCAAGCCCCGAAATGTGCCCAAACAGTGGTTCCCCCCACATATGGGGTACCAGCATACTCAGGACAGCCCCCGAGGAAGCTTTAACGAGCGAAACGTGCGTCGGGGACGTTCCTGTTCCTGCACATCCACCCACATGGGTAAGCTTAGCTGCACGATATGCTCCAGTTAGCTTGGTATCTAGCATGAATCATTCGATACTTTTTGGAACTTCCCTCTTACTCTTTTTCATGCTTTCATTTGTCATCTGCTACCTTTGATGTTTTTTGCTTAGCATGTCACCATACAGTTGTCTGGACCATTTTGGACCATTACACTTTTATGGGGTACAACTTGTTGACACTTGTTCTGTTTTATATACATTGTGCCCTTTCTTATGGTAGTAACCTTACTGACTTTTGAGCACGGCTTGCTATATATGTGCGCCAGGTTCTTTAATTGTTCTATCACCAATTTACTTCTATCTTCATACATTCACATATTTACTTTGGTGAACGTTTTTTATTGTTATCTATGCTGTTTTTCAATAAAGTTGTTATTTTTTATATCATACATTTGTTTGGACTAGATGCTCCTTTTGGTCGCTGTTTTCTAATATGTAGGGAGTTGTCCTGTTTCAACTATGAAACAATGTTGACTCATGTCAACCATGGTTTTGGTTTAAGTAATCAGGACAAACTGGAAAGCAACTTTTGGGGTCGAATTTCTCCTGTTACCCTTGTGAAAATAAAAAATTGCAAGCTAGAAATCATTTTTTGAGGAAAAAAAAAATATTTTTTAATTTTCACTGTTCTGCGTTATAAACTTCTGTGAAGCTCTTGGAGGTTCAAAGGTCTCACAACACATCTAGATAAGTTCATTGGGGTGTCTAGTTTCCAAAATGGGGTCACTTGTGAGGGTTTCTACTGATTAAGCACATCAGGGGCTCTACAAACGTAACATGACGCCCTCAGACCATTCCATCAAAGTCTGCATTTCAAAACGTCACTACTTCCCTTCCAAGCCCCGACGTGTGCCCAAACAGTGGTTACCCCCCACATATGGGGTACCATCATACTCAGGACAAACTGGACAACAACTTTTCTGGTCCAATATCTCCTGTTACCCTTGTGAAAATAAAAAATTGCGAGCTAAAAAAATCATTTTTTTGAGGAAAAAAAATATTTTTTATGTTCACTGCTCTGCGTTATAAACTTCTGTGAAACTTTTGGAGGTTCAAAGTTCTCACAACACATCTAGATAAGTTCCTTGGGGTGTCTAGTTTCCAAAATTGGGTCACTTGTGGGGGTTTCTACTGTTTACGCACATCAGGGGCTCTGCAAACGTAACATGAGGCCCTCAGACCATACCATCAAAGCCTGCATTTCAAAACGTCACTACTTCCCTTTCAAGCCCCGACGTGTGGCCAAACAGTGGTTCTCCCCAACATATAGGTACCAGCGTACTCAGGACAAACTGGACAACAACTTTTGGGGTCCAATTTCTCCTGTTACCCTTGTGAAAATCAAAAAATGTTGGGCTAAAAAAATCATTTCTTGATGAAAAATAATGATTTTTTATTTTCAAGGCTGTGCGTTATAAACTTCTGTAAAGGACTTGGGTGTTCAAAGTGCTCACCACACATCTAGATAAGTTCCTTTGGGGGTCTAGTTTCCAAAATGGGGTAACTTGTGGGGGTGCTCTAATGTTTAGGCACACAGGAGTTCTCCAAATGCAACATGGCAACCGCTAAATATTCCAGCATATTTTCCATTCAAAAAGTCAAATGGCATTCCTTCCCATCCGTGCCCTGCCATGCACCCAAACAGTGGTTTATGACCACATATGAGGTATCGGTGTAATGCTCAACAAATTTTAAGATCCATTTTATCCTGTTGGCAATGTGAAAATGAAAAAACTGAGGCTAAAAAATTTTTTGTGAAAAAAAGTACTTTTTTTTTCTTTTTTACGGATCAATTTGTGAAGCACCTGGGGGTTCAAAGTGCTCACTATGCATCTAAATAAGTTCCTTGGGGGGTCTAGTTTCCAAATTGAGGTCACTTGTGGGGGAGCTCCAATGTTTAGACACACAGGAGTTCTCCAAACGTGACATGGCAACAGCTAAATATTCCAGCATATTTTCCATTCAGGGCCCTGCTGTGTGCCCAAACAGTGGTTTATGACCACATATGAGGTATCGGTGTACTCAGGAGAAATTGCCCAACAAATTTTAGGATCCATTTTATCCTGTTGCCCATGTGAAAAAGAAAAAATTGATGCTGGGGCGTGGCTTGGCTGCCAGGAGGAATGGACGTGTAGTTACACAGCTCCTTGTCTATCCTGCTAAAAGCGACTGAATACAGCTACATCACGGTACCTACACTGCTCTGTCGAAGGGTGAAGCCTCCAGGATGCTTAAAAGAGGTAAAAGCAAAATCCCACAGCCCAAACAAGCCACGAAAATGTACTTTTCCAGATCAAGAAAGAGAGCTGCAATCTCCAAACATGGAGCTGACCCCCTCACACAGTATGCAAGCAGGGCTAATTCTCAGCAGAGCAGCCCCTCCTCCCCACAGTCTCTGAGCAGCAGAGATGGCACCTCTCCCCAGCAGCAGCCACAATGTGACAAAGGGGAGCAAGAGGAGATTCAGGAGGGCAGAGGGCAGACAAAGATGGACATTACTGACACACAGCAGACACAGAGCCCTGTAAAACAGAGACCAAGGCTCCAAGATGGCGCTGAGCTTCCACAGACACAGAGCTGACAGGGGGAGAAAGGACAGAGGGTAGAAGCTCCTACCTCCTTTGCAGGGACACACAGCAGCCATCCCTGTCCCTCTCCCTTATCAGAAGGCTGTGTGAGAAGCCCAACAGCAGAACAGAAGATCCTGCATGCAGATAAAGCTGAGGGGCAGAAGAAGCAGGATTACTCTCAGCTTAACCCTCAGAGTACCGGACGCCAGCAGCTCCAACTGAATGAGGGAACAGCCCAGTCCACAGAGGTGGGTGATAGTCCTGTACCTGCAGATTTGCATGTTATTGCCATCATCAGATACCCCAGTCACTGAATACACCCTAAAACAAATGTTGCAAGCACTTAACTAATCTATGCAGCTCAACATGATGCAAATCATACACCCTATCAAGTCTGCAGTAAATGAGGTGGAAACCAGGGTGGATCATATTGAACACAAAATGGGCCAGTTTACATCCTCCCACAATGATTTGATAGACGCTCACTACAAATTGGTAGAGGAAGTCTAAATGATGAAAAAAAAAATGACGGATCTTGAAGATAGATCTCGCCGTAATAACCTTAAGTTTAGGGGTATACCCGAAAATGTTCCCTCTCAAAAGCTCAAACAATATATTCGGGATATAATAAAAGCCCTTCTACCTGATAGTACCCCTGTGGATCTGACCATTGATCGGGCTCATAGACTTCCACGCCCGCGGCATTTGGACGAATCCGTACCCAGGGACGTTCTGGCAAAAATACACTTTTACGAAACTAAAGAAAATGTCATGACTACAACACGGAAAACGGGAAAACTCCCTGATCCATTCCATATGATTTCTGTATATGCAGACCTCTCTCCGCTGACTTTGCAACTTAGAAGACAATTTATCCCTATTACAACTGCTCTGCGGGAAAATAAGATTCTATACAGATGGGGCTTTCCTGTACGTCTCATCATATTCTACAAAAATGCTACTCACACAGTATTTACAGCAGAAGAAGGTGTTAAGGTTCTTCAAGAATGGGGCATAACTACATCTGCTCCTCTGTGTTTACCTCAGAGGTCCCCTACACAGATTGCGGATGACTGGAAAAAAGCAGGCAGTCATAAACGTAGGAACCGCTGAACATCTTTCTCTTAAGCGGGATAGACCCGGATTCATGAAAGAATCCCCTCCTGGCAACAATATAAACTGTTGACCCCAAAAATGGATCAGACGTTTGTCATATCCACTTGTTCTGTTCTTATTCAAAGAATGGTTTATTCGTTTATGTTTGATTGCTTGTTTAAGTTAGTTTTATTTAGGAATTGCAGTAGGAGCTACAAAGGTACAGAGATCCTAATGATGGAGTGTCAGTGTTCCACAAAAGTATCATCCACACTACCAGGGGGGGTAAGTGAACTTATAGCACCACCACACATGATAAATGGGGATTAAAATAATATCTATGAACGTAAAAGGGTTAAACATGCCACAAAAAGGGCCCACATGTGGAAGGAAGCCACTTCTCTGTCAGCGGATGTGTTTTGTGCTCAAGAAACTCACTTGCTGCAGAGGGATGCATATAGAATTTGTTATAGAACGTATCCTACTATTATACACTCACATCACCAATCACCAAGTCAAGGGGGGTCCTAATTGCTATAAAACATACTATTGCGGTAAATGTCATTCAGACCATTACAGACCCTAAAGGGAGGTACCTTATTCTTATTTGTATGCTGAATAATGAACCTTACACAATAGCTAATGTCTATGCTCCGAATCAGGGTCAAATTAAATTTTTCAGGAAAATTTTAAGATTAACGAACGCAGTTAAACAAGGGAGACTTTTGATTTGTGGTGATTTCAATATAATTGCTGACCAGCACATGGACACATCACACAGAACCTCGCACAGACATATGTCTTTAGGGAAAACTTTGTGGCAAAATGATCTGTATGATGCTTGTAGAGCACTGCACGGCTCTGAAAGAGACTTTTCCTTTTACTCTAACATACATGACAGCTATTCTAGGATAGACATGTTTATTATAGATAGAGAACTTGGCTGTAGCTGGAGCATCCATAGAAATCATCACTTGGTCAGATCACGCAGCCATTTCCCTGACAATAGCTGAAAAGAATAATTTTTCTCCAACATTGCTCTGGAGATGCAACAAATTTTTATTAACTCATCCAGAATACAATAAAACAATAGGCAAAGACCTAGAGGAATATTTTCAACTCTATAGTAGCCCACAGGTCTCTCCAGGTCTCATTTGGAACGCCCATAATGCCTTCATAAGAGGCACTTTTATAAAACTAGGTCATATGGTCAAGAAGAACATGACAAAATTAATAACATCGCTGACAACTGATATTAAATCTATTAAATTACAAAACAGCTCATCACCGTCTCATACTTTGTCAGAGAAACTTAAGAATTTAAGACAACAACTTAGAGAGTGTTTGCTTATGGATTATGAAAACGACTAAAGAAAACTAAAGCAGCATACTACTCACAAAATAACAAAGCGGGCAAACTACTAGCGTCACGACTCAAATCTAAAGAAAAAATGGGAGAATCCCATATATATGGAACAAACAGCGGATAGGCAAAATCACTGATCCAAGGCAAATAGCTAACAGGTTCAAAGACTACTACAAGGAGCTATACAACTTAAAACAAGACCCATTTACTTATCAGCCCTCAAATAAGGATATACAACCCTTCTTGGATACTATCCACCTGCCCGAAATTTCGGAACAACAATTAACGACCCTTAATACTCCGATCACTTTTACTGAAATAGCTCAAACTATAAATCCCTACCTAAAGGTAAATCACCAGGACCAGGCCTTACTAGTGCCTACTATATAATATTCGAAGGCATCCTCACTCCCCACCTGCTACCCTTTTTCCAGGATGCCTTCCAAAAGGGATCTTTTCCCAAAGAAAATCAAGAGGCTTTCATTGCAAGGCTATGTGCACACGTTGCGGAATTGCCATGGAAATTTCCGCAGCAATTCCGCACCTCCCTGCCGCGGGAAATACGCATATTATAGGTATGCGTATTCCCTCTAAAAACTAGCGTTTTGCAAGCGTAATTAGCTTGCAGAATGCTAGCGTTTTACAAGCGATCTGACAGGTTGGTCACACGAGTTAAACAAGTGTTTGACTCGTGTGACCAACTTTTTACTATTGATGCCGCCTATGCCGCATCAATAGTAAAAAGATCTAATGTAAAAATAATAAAAAAAATAATAAATAATGATATTCTCACCTTCCGGTAGCCCCCGCAGCTTTCCCGCCTCTCAGCGACGCTCCTGGCCAATCCCGTTCCCAGGAGTCCTTTGCGACAATCATCCAGATGACGTAGCATCACGCGAGATCTCTACGTCATCTGGGGTGATCTCACAATGCATTACTGGGACCGGAGCATTGCTGAGAGGCGGGAAAGCTGTAGGGGCCGCCGAAAGGTGAGAATATCACTATTTTTTATTTTAATTATTGTTTTTACAAGGATATGGTACCCAGGGCCTGGAGGAGAGTCTCCTCTCCTCCAGACCCTGGGTACCATCCGCACATGAACCGCTTACTTTGCGCATGGTGGGCACAGCCACATGCGGAAAGTAATTGGTTCAATGCATTCCTATGGCGGCGGAATCGCCGCGGTTCCGCAAAAAAGAATGAGCATGCTGCGGATTCTCCCGCGATGCGATTCCGCCGCGGAAAAACACGCAGCATGTGCACAGCATTGCGGAATCTCATAGGCCTTAATGAGTTGTATTGTGTAAGCGGTTTTGAAAAACCGCGGCAAAACCGCTAGGAATACGCAACATGTGCACAGGCCCTTACCTTCCAAAACCTGGAAAACAATCCAATGAACCCCAAAATTTTCAACCCATATCACTACTTAATACCGACCTTAAAATATATGCAAAAGTCATAGCAAACAGAATAGCCCATTTACTGCCCGATCTGATAGAAATCGATCAGGTGGGATTAATTAAAAATAGATATGCGGCAGACAACACCAGACGCATCCTCAACATAACACGCTACATAGAAGCCAAGAAGTCAGAGGCGCTGCTTGTAGCGTTAGATGCCGAGAAGGCATTTGACCGCATTCATTGGGATTTTGTTTTCTCAGTTCTGAGGAAGATAGGCTTCACTGGAGACATCTTCTTAGGGATACAGGCGTTATACTCCCAACCATCAGCGAGGATCTTTTCTAATGGGGCCCTATCAGACAATTTTCTAATTAGCAATGGAACGCGCCAGGGCTGCCCTTTGTCACCTTTGATTTTTGTACTCTCAATCGAACCTTTAGCCCAGGTGTTAAGAACTCAGTGCTCAACTACAGGGATACAAATAGGGAACAGAACACATTATTTCCCTTTTTGCCGATGATGTAATACTGACACTATCGCAATCAATAGACTCATTAGAACATGCAATGGAGGTAATTCTGTATTTTGGGAAAGTATCGTATTACAAGCTTAATGCACAAAAAACCCAGGCTTTGCCACTTAATTTATCCATGGAGACAGTGTCTTTGTTGAAACATAGGTATGCTCTGGACTGGCAAACAAAGGGTTTGAGATATCTGGGGATTATGGTCACATCATCCCACTCTTTCTTGTATTCTTCTAATTATGAACCCTTGCTTGCTAATTTAAAGTCCGAAACTCAAAAACTTGCTAAGGTTGAAGTTTCTTGGTTGGGCAGGATTGCAACTTTTAAGATGCTTCTTCTGCCAAAACTTCTCTACCTGTTCAGGACTTTACCCATAATACTTCCATAGACCTTTTTCAGAGCCATTAAGAGTTTAATGTCGACATATATCTGGGCGGGACACAAGCCCAGGATAGCCAATCATATTTTATCTAGAGATAAATGGATGGGTGGTTTGGGAGTGCCAGACATTCCTAACTATTATATAGCATCTCAGAACTCTACATTGGCATTAGGTTGGCTTGGACAATCACAAACACATTGGGTCCATATGGAAGAATCTCAGATGTCCCCATTGTCATACAGAGCTATACTAGCAGCGTCTTTGATAGGTCTCCCTCTGCCTGTTACATTACTACTGCTTACCAAAGCGGCGGTTTATAGTTGGCAGATATTCCATAAACGCTCGGGAAAGGGCACTAGATTACCTAGGAACATCATCCCTGTGGAAGTCCTTTCCACCGCTATCCCAAATCTAAATGTCACAGCTTGGTTACGTAGTGGGGTAATTTTCATAGATCAATTGTATTCTGGGGAAAATCTGATGCCATTTGCAGCCCTAAAATCTAAATACTCTCTAAGAGACAATGATGTCTTCTCATATCTTCAAATGAACCACTTTCTTAGGAAGCTCTCTTGGAGTTCGATGAGCTGTAACCCTAGAATATTTGCTGCTTATATGAAAATATTTAGAGTTGAGAGTCCTCAGTGGTTGATACCTTTTAATGGCTAACTGAAAAGATGGTAACAAATTGCAAGCTTTCGAGGCTACTCAGGTCTCTTCATCAGGCAAAGACTAATACAACATATGAAGAATCACATATTTATACACAAAACAGCACAGAAAAAATGCAATAGGTAAGACAAGTGACGTGAAGCAGAATAGTCATTATGGCAGAGGGATGAGCATAAATATTGGAACAGTTCATAGATAAGGAGTGTGAAAGTTTTATTACCCTCTGATTGGGGTCTGGTAATGTTTTGTGATGTTTTCACAGGGTATTTGGAGTAAATTCCTTAATTGATGTAATAGGCCATAAATCCATGTGATAGGTTCATTCCAGCATTAAGAGTGTCAAAGGTCACCATCAATTTGTATTCCCAAATTCTTCTTTGTCTCAGAGATGTGAAGCTGCTTCTCAGTACAAGTATTTTCATATCTGACATGCAATGATCAGGGGAGCAAAAATGTTTTGCCACAGGTAGATCCATTCTTTTTTCTCTTATTGTGTGGCGATGAGAATTCATCCTTGTTCTCAGAATTTGCCCGGTCTCCCCCACATACAGACCCCCAGTTGGACATTTAGTACATATAATTAGGCACACCACATTAGATGTGATGCAGCTGAAAGTACCTGGTATCTTGTAGTCCCGATGGGAGTTGGGGATCTTTATCTTGTCCGTGGTCATTATAAATGGACAAGTTTTGCATTTCTTCTTGTTGCAAGGAGAGGTTCCTGCAGCTGTTGGGGAGGACAGGGAACTTCTGACAATGATGCTTCTTAGATTTGGGGGCTGCCTAAAACACAGTAGAGGGGGATCTGGAAATATGGATTGTAATCGGGCATCTTTTTGTAGTAAAGCTGCATCACATCTAATGTTTTGTACCTAATTATATGTACTAAATGTCCAACTGGGGGTCTGTATGTGGGGGAGACCGGGCAAAAACTGAGAACAAGGATGAATTCTCATCGCCACACAATAAGAGAAAAAGAATGGATCTACCTGTGGCAACCTTTATCACTAAGAAGTAGCACACACATAGAATCATTTATGAAAACAGTACTGAGATGGTATTTTGTTCCATCGCGTCTACACCAAATATTCCCAGAGTCCTCACCACTGTGCTGGCGAAATTGTGGTGAACGTGGGATGTTGCTCCATATACTATGGGGATATCCTAAAGTAAAGCATTATTGGAACAGGGTGTTCCACATGATATCAACTATACTACAATCCAAGCTTAAGGGATCACCCCAAATGGCACTGTTACTGGTGGGTATTGGAGACATACCCCTAGGGGATAGAACACTGATATGTATCATACTTATACATTCCAAATTACTAATCGTCACTGGAAATCGGATACTATCCCAAACATTAAAGAGTTATATACCACAATTAATCAAACATATATGTATGAACAGATGTGGGCTAGAGGACAGGGTACAACAGAGAAAATCCATAGAAATTGGATGAGATGGCAACAAAGCTCATTCAGTCGGTAACGATACATAAGGGATGGTTCACATTTACCTCACAGCCTTCATCTGGTATAATTGCAACAACAAAGCAAATATATGACCTCCTACTCTGTTACCATTCCGACTATGCTCCATGCTCCATTAGAATGTATAATTTTGTTACATTCTTTACATTTTTATTTCATCATTCAATACTGAGTAGTGACCAATGTACTGTAGATTGAGATGATATTGCTTTGATTATGCCACATCTATGACTTAATGGCTACTGCTTAAGATTGGTTGTTCCCTTTCCTTTTCTTTTGATATTTAAGTCAGAACGATACTTGATATATCAGTTTATTGAAATGATGATCTTATTACTTTTGGTTTGTATGTTTGTGATAATATGAAAAACTTCTAATAAAAACTAATGAAACGAAAAAATTGATGCTAAACGAAAATTTTTGTTGGAAAAATTAAAATGTCCTGAAGGGTTAATAATCTTCTTGAATGTAGTTTTGAGTAGCTTGAGGGGTGCAGTTTTTAGAATGGTGACACTTTTGGATATTTTAAGCCATATAGACCCCTCAAAGTGACTTCAAATGTGAGGTGGTCCCTAAAAAATGGTTTTGTAAATTTTGTTGTAAAAATGAGAAATCGCTGGTCAACTTTTAACCCTTATAACTTCCTGACAAAAAAAAATTTGTTTCCAAAATTGTGCTGATGTAAAGTAGACATGTGGGAAATGTTATTTATTAACTATTTTGTGTCACATAACTCTCTGGTTTAACAGAATAAAAATTCAAAATTTGAAAATTGCTAAATTTTCAAAATTTTTGCCAAATTTCCATTTTTTCCACAAATAAACGCATCAATTATCGACCTAAATTTGCCATTATCATGAAGCCCAATATGTCACAAAAAAACATTCTCAGAACAGCTAAGATCCATTGAAGCGTTCCTGAGTTATTACCTCATAAAGGGATACTGGTCAGAATTGCAAAAAATGGCCAGGTCATTAAGGTCAAAATAGGCTGGGTCATGAAGGGGTTAAAATGATGCACATCACTTGTCAGATGCTCCTGATTCATTATGAGGCATAGACTTCTTAATGGATCACAAGTGTCTGATTCCAACATGTTCCTTCATGAAGACCAGAGATCATTGCGTGTCTTGATGGATTACGGTCTAACTCTGGTATTTTAGCATATTTTTCTGAAACTTCAATATAAAACACATGTTAAGGTACATATTATATCTACTTGTTCTTTATATTTATGTGCAAAAATTCTGAAAAATTGTATAAAATCGATTTAATTGTTGGTTGCAGCATCTAGACAGGGAACTGTGAAATAATTGAGTCTGGAAGCTGTTTTGTTTTAAAAGTAGCAAGGAAAAATCATAAATGTCATATTCCCCCTCCCATAGTGTGATTTGGAATCAAATCAAATAGGAAATAAATCCCACACAAGTAAAGAGGAGGTATGAATATTAATTTGTATCGTTCATGAAAGTTGGCATACAATTCATTATCACTGTATTCAAAGTGGCATAAACTGCAATACGTAAAACAGTATTTTCATCTTTTGAAAAAAAAAACTGGTAATATCTGAATTATACAGTTGAAACTTGGCAAACGTTATAAAAATAGTATCCTAGGATACGCATATAGAGTAGGAGATTTGAGGATAGAACATATGACAGGACAAAGATTATCATCTGTTTAGTAGTCTTCATAAATAAATTTTATGAAATCATCTTTCTAGGGTCCACTCTCCAGAATTTAAACTGTTTTCCATATAGAAAAGGGGACGCAGGTAAACATACAAATTACTGATATAGTGATGTTCTTCTTAACACAAGTAATTGGAACAATATTAATAACTTAAATGTTTCTGCCTTTTTTATGACATTTTCTGACGTAAACCTCCTTTTGACACATATCTCTCTCTATTGGAAATTTGCTAATTGATCTAAACTGCAATTCCACAGAGCAGAGCTACTACTGGAGTTAAAGGGAATGCATGATCAGAAAATGAATTATTGTTTAAAACAAATATTAATGTCAAACATTTTTTTCCTTATTTTCTATGCCACTAATTTGTATGTAAAAATCTTGCAACATTCTCTCAGGCCACTGGGCCTCATAGTAGGCTGACACTTCATGTACTACACACATCACTTCAAAGCAGTCACCTCATTATCACCTTAGGTTTTGTTACATCTCTATATAGGTGATATTTTTATTGAACATCTAACTACCACCCACAATAGTTGATCAACATAGTTCAGCCAATCTTCTTTTCTACACATTGAACTCTACATAGGTCACAGAGCATGCACAAAAATAATTCAATGAATAGATTCAATGAACCACATTAGTCAATGATTCATCCCAGAACACATTTCCCATGACCATATAATGCCTGTGAAAAGCAAGCAGAACAACAGATCAGTCAATATGGCTGTTCATTCCTGTATTTATATATGAAAATTGATTTAAAAATTAAAAAACCAAAACAGATTACAGTCATGGCCAAAAGTTTTGAGAATGACACAAATATTATATTTTCACATGATCTGCTGCCCTCTGGTTTTTATGTGTGTTTGACAGATGTTTTTATCACAGACAGAAATATAATAATTGCAAACATATGAGTAACAAAAGCTTATATTGACAGTTAGAATGAGTTAATGCAGCAAGTCAATATTTGCAGTGTTGACCCTTCTTCTTCAGGACCTCTGCAATTCTCCCTGGCATGCTCTCAATCAACTTCTGGACCAAATCCTGACTGATAGCAGTCCATTCTAGCACAATCAATGCTTTCATTTTGTCAGAATTTTTAGGTTTTTGTTTGTCCACCCATCTCTTGATGATTGACCACAAGTTCTCAATGGGATTAAGATCTGGGGAGTTTCCAGGCCATGGACCCAAAATCTCTATGTTTTGTTCCCTGAGCCATTTAGTTATCACCTTTGCTTTATGGCAAGGTGCTCCATCATGCTTGAAAAGGCATTGTTGATCGCCAAACTCTTCTTGGAGGGTTGGGAGAAGTTGCTCTTGGAGGACATTCTGGTACCATTCTTTATTCATGACTGTGTTTTTAGACAAGACTGTGAGAGAGCCGATTCCCTTGGCTGAGAAGCAACCCCACACATGAATGGTTTCAGGATGCTTAACAGTTGGTATGAGACAAGACTGGTGGTAGCGCTCACCTTGTCTTCTCCGAATGAGGCGTTTTCCTGATGTCCCAAACAATCGAAAAGGGGATTCATTAGAGAAAATAACTTTACCCCAGTCCTCAGCAGTCCACTGCCTGTACCTTTTGCAGAATATCAGTCTGTCCATGTTTTTTCTGGAGAGAAGTGGCTTCTTTGCTGCCCTCCTTGAGACCAGGCCTTACTCCAAGAGTCTCCGCCTCACAGTGCGTGCATATGCACTCACACCTGCCTGCTGCCATTCCTGAGCAAGCTCTGCACTGCTGGTAGCCCGATCCCGCAGCTGAAACACTTTTAAGAGACGGTCCTGGCGCTTGCTGGTCTTTCTTGGGCGCCCTGAAGCCTTTTTGGCAACAATGGAACCTCTCTCCTTGAAGTTCTTGATGATGCGATAGATTGTTGACTGAGGTGCAATCTTTCTAGCTGCGATACTCTTCCCTGTTAGGCCATTTTTGTGCATTGCAATGATGACTGCACGTGTTTCTTTAGAGATAACCATGGTTAACAGAAGAGAAACAATGATGCCAAGCACCAGCCTCCTTTTAAAGTGTCCAGTGGTGTCATTCTTACTTAATCATGACAGATTGATCTCCAGCCATGTCCTCATCAACACCCACACCTGTGTTAATGGAGCAATCACTGAAAAGAGGTTAGCTGGTCCTTTTAAGGCAGGGCTGCAATGATGTTGAAATGTGTTTTGGGGGATAAAGTTCATTTTCTAGCCAAATATTGACTTTGCAAGTAATTGCTGTTAAGCTGATCACTCTTTATAACATTCTGGAGTATATGAAAATTGCCATTAGAAAAAGTGAAGTGGTAGACTTTGTAAAAATTAATATTTGTGTCATTCTCAAAATTTTTGGCCATGACTGTATAAAAAGACCACAGTGGGACAGATTGTATAAGCTAAATGCCCAAAAATACCAGAGCAATTTTCACTAAAATACCTTTTTTAAGACACGCACAATATTTAATATTTGTTTTAGACTCTTCTTGTGCTTTGTCCGACAAGGGGCCACGGCTTCACTGACAAAGGGGATCTGGTGCACGGCAATGGGGACATGTCCTAACATGAAAACTATAAACCAAAAATTGCCGCAAAATTGTGGTACAAGTTTCTGGCACAAAGTATGCCAACTTAAAAGTGGTGCAAACTTAGAGTGGACAAATTAATTTTAACCCTTTTCTACATTTGACATACAATCCCATCCATGTGACCTGGGCCTTAATTCCCAGGGACGGGATAGTACGTCATATGCTATTACAAGCGATCGGACGCGCTCATTGGGTGAGCGTCTGCCATGCACCCAAACAGTGGTTTACCCCCACATATGGGGTATCAGCGTACTCAGGACAAATTACCCAACAACTTTTGGGGTAAATTTTCTTTTGTTACCCTTGGGAAATTAAAAAATTGGGGGCAAAAAGATCATTTTTGTGGAAAAATTATGATTTTTTATTTTTATGGCTCTACAATATAAACTTCTGTGAAGCACTTGGGGGTTCAACGTGCTCACCACACCTCTAGATAAGTTCCTTAGGGGGTCTACTTTCAAAAATGGTGTCATTTGTGGGGGGTTTCCACTGTTTAGGCACATCAGGGGCCCTCCAAAGGCGACATGGCATCCAATCTCAATTCCAGCCAATTCTGCGTTGAAAACGTCAAACTGTTCTCCTTCCCTTCCGAGCTCTGCCATGCGCCCAAACAGTGGTTCTCCCCACATATGAGGTATCAGCGTACTCAGGACAAATTGCACAAACAACTTTTGTGGTCCAATTTCTCCTGTTACCCTTGATAAAATAAAAAAAAATTGGATCTGAAATAAATATTTTGTGAATAAGGTTAAATGTTCATTTTTTTAAACATTCCAAAAATTCCTGTGAAGCACCTGAAGGGTTAATAAACTACTTGAATGTGGTTTTGAGCACGTTGAGAGGTACAGTTTTTTGAATAGTGTAACTTTGGGTATTTTCTAACATATAGACCCCGCAAAGTGACATCAAATGTGATATGGTTTCTAAAATAATTATGTAAAAATGAGAAATCGCTGGTGAACTTTTAACCCTTATAACTTCCTAACAAAAAAAATGTTGGCACCAAAATTGTGCTGATGTAAAGTAGACATGTGAGAAATGTTATTTAGTATCTATTTTGTGCAATATAACTCTATTATGTAAGTGTATAAAGATTCAAATTTTGAAAATTTTTGCCATGTTTCCTTTTTTCACAAATAAACGCAAGTTATATTGAAGAAATGTTACTAATATCATGAAGTACAATATGTCATGAGAAAACAATGTCAGAATCGCCAAGATCCGTTGAATTATTCCAAAGTTATAACCTCATAAAGGGACAGTGGTCAGAATTGTAAAAATTGGCCTGGTCATTAACATGCAAATAACCCTCGGGAGTAAAGGGGTTAAAACTGTCTGCAATAAATTTGCGCTGTCTAAAATTAGAAAGTATTGATAAATGTTTCCCAGTGTACTTTATTAGCTATTACATTTTATCTTTATTGTACCCTTTCTAATAAAACACATTTTTATTTGTGCAAATCTCAATACTGGAAAGCGTGTAATTGCTCAGAGAATATATGTGGTGGAGAGGAAAGAGACAACCATGCTGACCATAAGAGCTCATACGCTACGAGAGAGAGAGAGAGGAAGAGAGGCCGGAGTCACACATGTGAGAAACTCGCACGATTCTTGTGCGAGTCTCTCGCATGAACACCCAGCACTGCCGTCGGCACTCGGACCGGAGCGTTTGGCTGCATGTATTTCTATGCAGCCGCACGCTCTGGTCATAGTGCCGGCGGCAGTGTCGGGTGTTCATGCGAGAGACTCGCTCGAGAATCGTGCGAGTTTCTCGCATGTGTGATCCCGGCCAGAGAAAGAGAGGGCACCGCTGATCATAAGAGCTTACACTTACAGGAGAGAGAAACTCACTGATTCAGAAGGTGAAAAAACTGTGCTCTGCTGATCTGCGATGGCCCAGGAACTAACCACCAATGTACAAAGTATGATAATTCGAGTTGAGCAAAACAGGTCGGTCAGATTAAAAAAGACCGACTTTCGCCTAAGCGTGAGGTCGGCCTTGCGTTCAGCGACCCGAGCGCCAACTTCGGTATTCCCATGATGCTTGAAGGTCCTTTTGTCAGCCAGGACACAGACTGTGGGCAACGCGATGACATGGGCAGCAGCCAGTACCATCTTAGAGAAGGGCATTTCAGTTATTGACTTGCTTTGTGTAGCGTCACAGTGCCCATAAAAGCCCTCACCGCCATTTTATTTCTGCCGATCTTAGCATAGGGAGAGGTTGCTGGCACTGGTCCTCAGTAGGAAGAGCGTTAGGCAGTAAAAAAAACAAAAATTCTGTGCTTGTGCTGATAGCGATTAGCTGTACAGTTAGTGTGCAGTGACAGGGGAGGGAGGATTTTATTGTGTGCAGCAGCGCTGGTCATTAGGCTGCCTGCTAGTCACAGGGAGGAATTGCTTGCGTGGAGCAGCAGAGCTGATTATTAGGCTGCCTGACAGTGACAGGGGAGGAATTTCTTTAGCTGTGTGCACACTGCTGTGCAGATTGCATTTTAACACAGCACCTACACAGCACTAATACTTTTATTTTTTTCTGCACAGTTACTGAGCATTCATTTTTTCCCTCACCATATAGAGCTCTACGTTCCTCACACTATCTTGTACCGGCTGGTATCACGGACAAATACATGCTGACTATCTGTGTGTGACTCCGGAAATATATACCGAGATTTAAATTTTCCCCAAAGCCATATACAGCTGGTATCTTCTGATACAGTACCGTTTTTCTGCCTTGTGTATTACGGTCAAATCCATACTGAGAGAGAGTCTGTGTGTGACTCCGAAAATATATACGGAGATTTAATTTTTCCCCAAAACGGTATCCAGCTGGTATTTTCTGATACAGTACCGTTTTGCTGCCATCTGTATTATGGTCAAATCCATACTGAGAGCGCGTGTGTGTTTTACTCCTCAAATATATACGGAGATTTAAAATTACCCCAACACTGTATACACCTGTACGCTACTGATACAGTACACTTTTTCTGCTTTTCATAAGCTGGTGTAATCCATACTGAGCCTGTGACCGTGTGTGTTACTCCTGAAATATATAGGAGATTTAAAATTACCCCAACACTGTATACAGCTGTACACTACAGATACAGTACACTTTTTATGCTATTCATATTCTGGTCTACTCCATACTGAGCCTGTGAGCGTCTGTGTTACTGCTCAAATATATAGGGAGATTTAAAATTATGTATATGGCTGTATGCTTCTGAAACAGTACACTTTTTTGCTGTTCATATTCTGGTGTAATCCATACTGAGCCTGTGAGAGTCTGTGTCTGTTACTCCGCAAATATATACGAAAATATATACGAGATTAAAATTTTTCACCCTCACCGTATACAGCTGTACGCTTCTAATACAGTACCATATAGCTACTGGTATTTTGGCTACATTTTCACAAACATGAAGAAGTATGGTGGAAGAGGCCACGAACGTGGTTGTGGGTGGCCACCTGGTACTGATGGTGGTGGTGGTGGTGCATCTGCTGGTAGTGCCAAAAGTACAATAGCACCTAAGGCAGGAGGTGTTGAGCCTGCGTTATCGTCTGGCTCTAGAAGGCCTGGAAGGCTCCCTTTTCTGGAACTGCGTAAACTGCTTTTAAAGCTGGAGCATCAGGAACAGGTTTTGGCTTACATTGCTGAAACAGCCTCCAGCTCTATCGCCTCCTTTCTGAAGGTTCAAAAACTACAAGTACTGAGTCGCCAGTGCAGGCTTTTGGTCATGAACAACCACTTTCCTTCTGTCCTTCACCCCCACCCAAAGGGAAGGATGCGGCTGGCCACACTTCAGATTACTCCATGGAGCTCTTTTCACATACCATGCCTGGGTTATCAAGTAAAATCCTGAATTCCCCAGTCCAACATGAATCTGACATGGAGTGCACAGCCACTACTATATGATTGTGCTGGTACATTCACCCAGAGCACTACACTGCCCTCTCAGTCTACTGAGCCAGAATGTGACCCTGATGAAACTCAGGTGCCCCTTCCTGCATACTATACCACCTTACACAGTGACACAGAGGAAGATGCACATGAAATTGAAGAGGAGGTGATGGATGACCCAGTTGTTGACTCTCATTGGCATCCAGTGGGGGAAGAGGGTGCAGCTGGCAATAGCTCAGAAGAGGAGGAGGATCCGCAGCAGGAATCGACATTGCAGCTGTGGTTATCTGGCAGGCCCATAGCAGTCCAAAATGGTGTTAAAAGAACAAAAAGAGCTGCAGGACAGCTAGGCCAGACGGTCAAATTACCACAGCGTGGAAGCCCTGAAAATTTATACCATAGTAGGAAGAGTCCAGTGTGGCAGTTTTTTGCTCAAAATACTATTGATGAGGCAAAGGTTACCTGTAAGAAGTGCGGAAGGACCTTTAGCCGAGGGAAAAATCTCCGAAATTTGAATACCAGTTGCATGCTTAGACATTTAATGAACATGCACTTGCAAGCGTGGACAGACAACAAACCTCAGGTAGCACATGTGCATTTGCTCTGACTGAAGGTAGCCAGCAACGCTCTATCGCTTCCCCCACTGTAATCCCACTAGTTGGCACACCACCAGCAAGAAATGTTGAGGTGTCTTCGCAAGGCCAGAGCAGTCAGTGAAACACAATGTTTTTGCAACGAAAGACTGCATTTAGGCCATTAACACCACCACCACCATCACAATCACCAACCCTATTATAAATTGGTAGCTGAGGAGGACAGGAGCAAAAAACAGCCAAGGCAGCAAAACACCAGAGAGATTGGGAACTAATGTGTTGCAGATCCCTGAACTAACCGCACAACTAGAAGCAGCCGTGGGACGTACCTACTGTGACCTAGACGCCTCGGCACAGCCGGAGAGTTAGCTATACCTAAAGATAGAAACAGTAAAGCTAACTGCCCCGGAGTAGAGCCCCAAGGAATATGTAGCCCCCACACATATAATGGTGGTTAGACAAGAGTGAGCAAACGCTGGGGCCAAACACTGCCTAGATAGGACAGGACAGAATACTATCTGCAACCCAGCAAAATCCTAGAAAAACTTCCAACACTTCTGATTTCAAAAATGTGTGAGATCACACGTTCTCGCCACCCGCTAATTCAGATCTCTGGTGTGACCAAGTGACTAACTAGCAGCTACAGAAATAGCAGGGACAGAGCAATGGAACAAATAAACAGTGGCTACTGAAAAACAGAGAGTAGCACAGGCCCCTGGAGGGGAACCCGGCTAACCTCCCACAAAAGTGCAGACAAAAAAATGGAAATAGCAAACAAGATAGAAACAAGCAGAAAATATCTTATCTGAAAGTAGCAGACGAAGGCAAGACACCAGCTGACTTCCAAATGAACCAGTAAACAAAAATTGATCACCGGCGATGATCATGGGAAAGCTGCTCACTTATATCAGCCTAGTCAGTCTCTCCTGATTGCCAGTCATCGCTCGCAGGTGTTGGACTACTACTATTCAACACTGGTTCAATACCCTCAGCAACCACCAGAGGGAGCCCCAACCCAGAAGTCATTTCCAACATGCTCACAACACAACCCCCACTCTGTCCGTTATGTCCACTGATAGTTCCACCATATGCAGCTCTCAAGTCCAGCTCACCCTACCAGACACTCTGAGTAGGACAAGAAAGTACTCATCCTCTCATCCGCGAACAATGGGTTTGAACGCCTACATCGCCAAACTGATCTCATTAGAGATGATGCCCTTCCGTTTGGTTGAAAGCGCAGCGTTCAGAGACCTCATGGCCTACGCTGTCCCACGCAATGACCTACCCAGTCGGCATTTCTTTTCTAGAAAAGCCATCCCTGCCCTCCACCTGCATATGAAACACCGCATTGTCCATGCACTCAAACAATCAGTGAGTGGAAAGGTGCACCTCACAACAGATACATGGGCCAGTAGGCATTGCAAGGGCCGTTACGTGTCCATCACTGCGCACTGGGTTAATGTGGTGGATGCAGGGTCCACAGGGGACAGCGGCGGTGGGAAAGTTCTGCCTAGCCCACAGTATAGGCAACAGTTTGCTGTAGGCGTTCGACCTTCCTCCTCCTCCTCCAGAAGTGAAATCATGTCAACAGAGCGCAGTCGCACAAGCACTCCATCCACAACTGTCAGTGTTTCACACTAGGTGTACCACTATTGAACAGCTAGTGGTAAGCGTCAGCAAGCTGTTTTAAAAATGATGTCTTTGGGTGACACTAGATACATCGCGGAGGTTCTGGCCGACTACTTGCAGTGAGAAACTGAGTCATGGCTGGGCAGCATCCATCTTGAGCCAGGCAAGGTAGTCAGTGATAATGGCCGTAATTTTGTGGCGGCCATAGCCCTTGCAAAACTCACTTACCTTGCCTGGCTCAAACCTTGAACCTGGTGGTGCAGTGATTCTTAAATAATTATGCGGAGTTAACAGCCCTACTCCATAAAGTGCGAAGACTGTGCTCGCACATCCGTCGGTCGTCCGTAGACTACAGTCGTATGCAGAGGCTGCAGCGATTGCTCCACCTCCCCAAGCATCGCCTAATCATAGACATTGCAAAAAGGTGGAACTCCACTATGCACATGGTTGAGAGGCGGTGCGAACAGAGGCAGGCTGTAATGCGTTTATGGGAGGATACACGGGCAGGCAGTTTGAGGGCGGACATGGAGTTGTCGGGTGTGCAGTGTTCAAAGCTGAAAGACCTCTGTAAAGTCCTTCAGTGTTTAGAGGAATACACACGGCTGGTAAGCGCAGACGACGCCATCATAAGCATGAGCATTCCACTTATGCGTCTGCTCATGCAAACATTGACGCACATTAAGGATCAGGCATCTGCAGCAGAGGAGGAAGAGGGAAGCTTTGATGACAGTCAGCCATTGTCTGCTCTGGGAACTGTTCTGGACAAGGTGGAGGAAGAAGAGGAAGAGGAGGAGGAGGGGGATGATTATTTTGGGGAGGAGGATGCTTCTTAGGGGGCAAGAGAAAATGTTGGCTTGCCAAGTTCAGGTCCAGGGTTTGTGCGTGACTGGATTGATGTGGCTTTGGCAGAAAGTGCTCCTCCACCTGCCACTGGCAGTGCATCACTGACACCTGGAACATTGGCCCACATGTGTGATTATGCCTTGCGGATCCTAAAAAGGGACCTCTGCATTGCCAAAATTATGAAGGATGATGACTACTGGTTGGCCAGCATCCTCAATCCACGCTATAAAGGCAAATTACAGAACATCATGCCACAGGAGAACCTAGAGCTAATATTGGCGAACAAACAAGCAACTCTGGTAAACCGTTTGTTAGAGGCATTCCAAGCAAACAGCAGCAGTGCAGGTTCTACCACGAGCCATACTGGGCCAAATGGAAGAGGTGTTCGTGGTGCACACAGCCGAAGTGGCGTTGAAGACAGGGGTTTCATGACCATGTTGTGGACTCATTTCTCCAGGACAGCTCACACACCTGGTAATAGTGAATCTATAGCAACAGATAGGAGACAGCAGTTGTCAACTATGGTTAAAAATTACTTCTCCTCCCTATCGATGTTCTCCCTCACCGGTCATTCCCCATTGACTACTGGGCCTGTAAACTGGGCTCCTGGCTTGAATTGGCACAATATGCCTTACAGGAGCTCGCTTGCCCTGCTGGTAGTTTGCTATCAGAAAGAGTCTTCAGTGCTGCTGGATCAATTCTGACAGAAAGAAGGACCCGTCTGTTGACGCAAAATGTGGATGATCTAACCTTCATTAAAATGAACCATGCATGGGTTGCAAAGGATTTTGTCCCACCTTCCCCTGATGACACATAGGTTACCAGCAAAATGGCTCGCTTTGTCTTCCTCTTCCTCGGACTTCTCCAATTCCTCCATTTGCAGCTGCTTTACGTACATTATACACCTCAACATATGCCATTTTTGCCGCCTCCCTATCTGGGCTGTCCCCCCCACTTCCTCCACCCCCAACTTTTTATACTCTGGTGTGATCCATACTGAGCCTGTGAGAGCCAATGTCTGACTCTGGCAAAATATACTGAGATTTTCAATTTCCCCAACCCTGTATACAGCTGTCTGCTAGTTATATGTTATCCTTTTTCTAATTTTTATATTCTGGTGTGATCAATACTGAGCCTGTGAGAGCCAGTGTCTGACTGTGGCAAAATATACGAGATTTACAATTTTCCCAAACCTGTATACAGCTGTCCGCTTGTAATACATCACTCTTTTTCTACTTTTTACATTCTGGTCTAATCCATACAGAGCCTGTGAGCGTTTGTCTGTTACTCCAGAAATAAATACAGAGATTTACAATTACCCCTGTTAGGGTCTGCGGAACGCACCAAATATACGATGTATAGGGGTGCGTTCGGAGCCTGCTGCTAGTAAAATGGCACAAGAAGCGAACTCTGTTATCCCGCAGAGTCGCCAAAATAAACACCGTAACGCGCTGTGGCAATATGTGCGAACTCTGTTATTTCACAGAGCCGCTAGAAGGAATGCCGCAGCGTTATATGGTGATGTGTGCGAACTCACTTAACACCACTGAGTCGCAAAATAAACACTCTAGGGCGCTGTCTAGCGTTGAAAGCGAACCCTGTTACGTCACAGAGCCGCAGAGACAAACTTCTGTGTCCTGTCAGGCACCCAGGTACACAGTTGACTGCTAAGCGAACATAGAACGTGATCATGCCTAATGTCCTCGCGGGAGTCACCCGCAATCTATGGCATCTGAACGCCAGTCCCTGAATACGGCAATCAAACTCCTCACCGGTTATGCCGGTAATCTAGGGCATCTAGGACACTGACCCTGACCAGCTAGCATACCAAGCTCCTCACCGATTAAGTCGGTATTGTAATGGCGTATTTAAGCCACCCTAACCATACACACGCATGACCACAGTGGCGCAAAGCATATAACGTTTGATATTAGCGCATGGCGGTCCAGCCATGCCACCCTTTTATAGTAACAGCTACAGTACCTGCCAGAAACAAGGACCAATGAGAAACTGTTCCAAAACACATGTAGTTTCAGGACCTTCCAGGCGAACCAATAGGAGCTGCTGCAGTACCTGAACATGTGACCCTGATCTCCAATGAGAGCTCTTACCCTGGGCATGCTCAGAAGGGGAAACGCAGGACTTCGTCCCAAAGACATCTGCTCCAGCACTGGCTATAATAGCAGATCCAGAAGAGGCAGCAGCAAGTCTCTGCACAGTATTGGAATGGGCAAGATGCTGGGACTGACGTCTCTGCTGAGCAGGCTCCACTGCGGCCGGAGATGAATGCGGGACTGGTTCGAGACTCCCCTTGTGCAGCAGCGGGAACTCGAACCCTAACACCCATAGACTGTATACATCTGTACGATTGGGATACAGTACCCTTTTTTGCAGAAAGTCGTCCTCCCCCAACAGTAAGTGCATCATTGGCACTTGGAACATTGGCCCACATGTGTGATTATTTCTTGCGGATCTTTTTATATTTTTGTGTAATCCATACTGATACTGACTCCTGAAATATAAACGGCGATTTCCAATATTTTCCATAGACTATATATACCTTGTATCTGGTGATACAGTACCGCTTTTTCATCTTTTTATATTCTTGTGTAATCCATACTGAGCCTGAAAGCGTCAGTGACTGCCTCCTGAAATATATACGGAGATTTAGAATATTTTCCCCATACTATATATACCTGGTATCTGCTGATACAGTACTCCTTTTTCTTCTTATTATATTCTGGTGTGATCCAAACTGAGCCTGAGAGAGTCTGTCTGTTACTCCGGAAAAATATACGGAGATTTACAATTTCCCCAACCCTGTATTCAGATGTCCGCTTCTAATACATTACCCTTTTTCTACTTTTTATATTCTGGTCTAATCCATACAAAGCCTGTGAGCGTCTGTGTTACTCCAGAAATACAGATATTTACAATTACCCCTTGTGAAAGAAACCCGGTTCCTTCCACGTCACCAATGTGACGTTTCTACACAGTCACAGCTCTCCGGCGCCCCTTTGTCTCTCGGGTCAGTAAGGGAACTGCACCTAGAGCAAATGGACGCCGGGGAGGATGTCCTGTTACCCACTGAGCATTCTAAGATTCGTAATCAGAGTAAAAGCATCAGCCCAAAATTAATTTTATGGTTTAATTGCCTTAAGGGCGCACTAGATAATTACAGAAATATACAGTAAGCTATACAAATGAATTACAGTGAATTTGCAGTCAGAGTAAATTATAACAATAATGGTACAAGGCTTAGAGGTATTAAGGTATCAATTTTATCAGGCTATAGGTTGCATGCGGATGCCGGGAGCTTTGCAGTCCACTGGTAAGAATCTTAGTTGCCGGACTGTCCCCAAAACGTGTGCCGCTGCTCCCTTGGCAGATCTGTCCCCTGTTCCTTCTTAGATTATCATCGTCTTGTTCTTCTGTGAGAATAGCGAGTCTGCCATTCGATCACAGTTCTTAAACCTGCTAGGTTCCTCCCCTCGGTGTCAGAGGGTGGGCTGATAATCTCCACCCTTTAGCTCCCTGCAGAATTTATTCCCAATATCTAAGTAAGGGAGTAACTTTCTCCAGGATGATCGGATCAGGACACAAGAGGTACCAGTGAATGCAGTTTGTTTTGCCTGTCGCGTGGAGATCAAACATGGCCCGATTGGCCCTCCATAGCGACCCAATCTCTATATCTCAGGTCACCGAGCCATCACCGACTCGGGAGTTGCACTGTCAGATGCGCGAGGTCTGAGGTACCTCAAAAGGCGTGCTCATAATTCATAATCCTAGAACGGAGTAGTAGTGGCTGGGAGAGACAATGGATGTGTTTTCTGTGTCTAGCTGACAGGTATAATCTAATTGAAGCCCCCAGGCATTTTCAGGCCCCATGCTGGCGTGGCTCCTGACTCCAGCTTTGAAGTCCTGTTTAGGCCTGATCTACTTAGCATAATAAAAGACCTTTTAATTCAGTATTGGAGCACTAAATCCTGTTTTCTTCAATATGCCTACAGGCCATGGGGGTTAGGAGCAGTTAGCTGCCTGTGGCTTTGTGAACTCAGACAAAATGGCTACCTGGGACAGGCCAAGCTCAGACATGAGGCGAGCATTATGCCCCATATCCAAGATGGTGGCTGTTCTTTCATCACACCACCTAAACTGCATGCTCGCAAATGCCAGAAGACTGAAAAACAAGATGGAAGAGCTAGAAGCAGGAATATCTGCAGGTAACTATGACATAGTTGGAATAACCGAGGCATGGTTAGATAAAAGCTATGATTGGGCAGTTAACTTACAGGGTTACAGTCTTTTCAGAAAGGATCGTGAAAATCAGAGAGGAGGAGGGGTTTGTCTTTCTCTAAAGTCTTGTCTGAATTTGACTTTAAGGGAGGATATTAACGAAGGGAATGAGGATGTTTAGTCCATATGGGTCGAAATACATGGAGGGAAAAATAGTAACAAAATTCTCATTGGGGTCTGTTACAAACTCCCAAATATAACAGAAATCATGGAAAGTCTATTACAAATGCAGTTAGATGAAGCTGCAACCCTTAATGAGTTCCTTGTTATGGGGGACTTTAACTACCTGGATATTAATTGGTAAAGAGAGACCTGCGAAACCCATAAAGGCTACAGGTTTCTGCTAATAACCAAGAAAAATTATCTTTCACAATTGGAACAGAATCCAACCAGAGGAGCAGCACTTTAAGACGTAATACTATCTAATAGACCTGACAGAATAACAAATCTGCAGGTCTGTGGGCATCTAGGAAATAGCGAGCACAATATTGTACAGTTTCACTTGTCTTTCGCTAGGGGTACTTGTCAGGGAGTCACAAAAACACTGAACTTTAGGAAGGCAAAGTTTGACCAGCTTAGAGATGCCCTTAATCTGGTTGACAGGGACAATGTCCTCAGACATAAGGATACAGATAATAGATGGGAAATGTTTAAGAACATCCTAAATAGGCACTGTAAGTAGTTTATACCTTGTGGGAATAAAAGAACAAGAAATAGGAAAAGCCCAATGTGGCTAAACAAAGAAGTAAGAGGGGCAATTAACAGTAAAAAGAAAGCATTTAAACTACTAATGAAGGATGGCACCGTTGAAGCTCTAAAAAACTATAGGGAGAAAAATAATTTATCTAAAAAACTAATTAAAGCTGCCAAAAAGGAAACAGAGAAGCACATTGCTAAGGAGAGTAAAACTAATCCCAAACTGTTGTTCAACTATTTGAATAGTAAAAGAATCAAAAGTGAAAGTTTAGGCCCCATAAAAAGTTTTGAGGAATGAATTATTGCAGATGATGAGAAAAAAGTTAACATATTGAACACCTTCTTCTCCACTGTATTCATGGCAGAAAATAAAATGCTAGTTGAAATGCAGAGAGACAAAGAAAACACTATATTAAGGGTCACCAATATAACCCAAGAAGAGGTGCAAATCTGGCTAAATAAGATTAAAATGGAAAAATCTCCTGGTCCGGATGGCATATACCCACGTGTACTAAGAGAACTAAGTAATGTAATAGAAAAAAAAAACATTATTTCTTATATTTAGGGACTCTATAGTGATGGAGTCTGTTCCACAGGACTGGCGCATAGCAAATGTGGTACCAATATTCAAAAAGGGCTCTAAAAGTGAACCTGGAAATCATAGGCCAGTAAGTCTAACCTCTATTGTTGGTAAAATATTTGAAGGGTTTCTGAGGGATGTTATTCTGGAATATCTCAATGAGAATAACTGTTTAAATCGATATCAGCATGGGTTTATGAGGAATCGCTCCTGTCAAACCAATCCCCAACAGTGTCATCAGCAAAGCACCCCCACACCATCACACCACCTCCTCCATGCTTCACGGTGGGCACTAGGCATGCAGAGTCCATCCGTTCACCTTTTCTGCGTGCAAAGCAGTAATCAAAGCAAAAGGTGGCTACTTTGAAGAACCTAGAATATAAGACATATTTTCAGTTGTTTCACACTTTTTTGTAAAGTGTAATGTATAATTCCACATGTGTTAATTCATAGTTTTGATGCCTTCAGTGTGATTCTACAATTTTCATAGCCATGAAAATACAGAAAAATCTTTGAATGAGAAGGTGTGTCCAAACTTTTGGTCTGTACTGTATATGACTGCGATCTCTAAGGCAAATTATTTTAAACACTTCCTGATTGCGGTGAGCCATGCCAGTGCTTTTCTGCTCCTCAGCCGGTCCACCTGCACCTGTGGTTCCAGAGTTCCTACAGTGCCTGCCTGGATTTTTCATCCCACCTTTGGACTTTAGCAGCTTACCCACTGTAGGGGGTCAGCTGCCACATTTTGTAGGTCAGCCACGAAGTAGCACTTGGTGCCACCTCTTTGTACCTCATTGGGTCGCAGTTTTCACCTGCTGTCACTTATCCGAGTAGGGATTTGATAGGCCACCTAGTTATGCCCCTTCCAGGCTTTCAGATGGATACGGAACAGTGATCCCACCACCTTGCCCGATAGAGTCTCCATCTGCTGGGTTGGCTGTACTGGAAGCAGTGTCGGTCTCCTCTATACTAATTCTACTTTATTGCAATTAATGACACTTTGTTGGTGTCTGCCACTAATTTTTGTAAATGTGTAGACTCCTGGTTGGGTCTCCTTCATGCGTGTCGCCTGTAGCAGTAGGCCTTTGAGATCGTCAAGCCTCCACTTCTTTGGACTCAGCCTCCCCTGTTACTATCCTTAAATTTTTCTGACAATGGTAGTCTAGAAAACTTCTGCCACCTGAGTGTAGCTCAGCATGAAATCAGGTAGAGGTGTCTCATGTGGTATCAGGGCTCCCAGCAAAGGGGCCCTACACCGATACCTCACCCACCTTTTCTTACTGTGACGCTGAATTGAATGATGTAAATGCTGTCTCAGACCCGGAACCCTCATGCTTGGCTGATTGCTGCAGTGCCATTCTGAAATCTGTACTATGGGTGAATTGAGGCCACTGATGTCTGTCCCTCATTTGTTGTGTTTTGTCAGCATTTGGTGCCATTATAAGGTGTTGTGCATGCGTTTGTTTTTGCCTCCCATTGACTGTAATGGCGTACGGCGAATATTGAAAATTTGGCGAACATAATCCGAACCAAATATTGAAATATTCGCTCATTTCTGGTCATGAGCCCATGTCCTGGATACATCTGTGTGTGGTGGCTCTTGAAGCAATGACTCCAGAAGCAGTCCACTCCTTGTGATTCTCCCCTAAATTTTTGAATGGCTATTTCTTAACAATCCTTTCAAGGCTGCGGTTTTCCCGGTTGCTTGTGCACCTCTTTCTACCACACTTTTTCCTTCCACTCAACTTTCCATTAATATGCTTGGATACAGCACTCTGTGAACAGCCAGCTTCATTAGCAATGACGTTTTGTGACTTACCCTCCTTGTGGAGTGTGTCAATGACTGCCTTCTGGACATCTGTCAAGTCAGCAGTCTTCCTTATGATTGTGGAACCTGCTGAAACAGACTAAGGCAGGGCTCCCCAACCGCCGGTCCGCGGCCCATTACCGGGCCGTAGCAGTTCTGTTGCCGTGCCGCGGAGCCACGGCACAGAATGCTGTACACACTTGGAGCCGGCGGCTGCAGCACTGTAGTGACAGCTGCAGCCGCCGGCTTCAAGACATCGATATTTACCTTCTGTCGCTGCATCCCTGTCGGCCGTGGCAGCTTCCTCCTGTGTGCAGCGGTGACGTAGAACCCTCATTAAGGTAATGAATATGGACGTGACGCCACTCCCATAGGCGTGGTGTCCATATTCATGCCGTTAATGAGCGGTATTACGTCACCGCTGCGCACAGGAGGAAGCTGACGCCGCCGACAGGGACGCAGGGAAGTTCAGCGACGGAGCGAGGAGGGTAAGTATGGGGGGAGGACGGGGGAGCCCAGCCATGTATACAGGATGGGAGGACGGGGGAGCGGAGCCATATATACAGGATGGGAGGATGGGAGCGGAGCCATATATATACAGGATGGGAGGGTGGAGCGGAGCCATATATACAGGATGGGAGGGTGTGAGCGGAGCCATATATACAGGATGGGAGGGTGGGAGCGGAGCCATGTATACAGGATGGGAGGGTGGGAGCAGAGCCATGTATACAGGATGGGAGGGTGGGAGCAGAGCCATGTATACAGGATGGGAGGGTGGGAGCAGAGCCATGTATACAGGATGGGAGGGTGGAGAGGAGCCATATATACAGGATAGGAGGGGGAGCGGAGCCATGTATACAGGATGGGAGGGTGGAGAGGAGCCATATATACAGGATGGGAGGGGGAGCGGAGCCATGTATACAGGATGGGAGGATGGAGCGGAGCCATATATACAGGATGGGAGGGGGAGCGGAGCCATGTATACAGGATGGGAGGGTGGAGAGGAGCCATATATACAGGATGGGAGGGGGAGCAATGCCATGTATGGAGGATGGGAGCGGAGCCATATATATACCGGATGGGAGGGTGGAGCGGAGCCATATATACAGGATGGGAGGGTGTGAGCGGAGCCATATATACAGGATGGGAGGGTGGAGCGGAGCCATGTATACAGGATGGGAGGGTGAGAGCAGAGCTATATATACAGGATGGGAGGGTGGGAGCGGAGCCATATATACAGGATGGGAGGGTGGGAGCAGAGCCATGTATACAGGATGGGAGGTTGGGAGCGGAGCCATGTATACAGGATGGGAGGGTGGGAGCGGAGCCATATAAACAAGGGTGGGAGCGGAGCCATGCATATAAGGGTGGGAACGGAGCCATATATACAGGATGGGAGGATGGGAGCGGAGCCATATATACAGGATGGGAGGGGGAGCGGAGCCATGTATACAGGATGGGAGGGGGAGCGGAGCCTTGTATACAGGATGGGAGGGGGAGCGGAGCCATGTATACAGGATGGGAGGGTGGAAGCGGAGCCATATAAACAAGGGTGGGAGCGGAGCCATGCATACAAGGGTTGGAGCGGAGCCTTGTATACAAGGGAGTCACATTCACATTATAAATGTTATAATTAAATGATGAGTATGCACTACTACTAAACTACAACCCGTCCATAGCCCCGCCCCCTTATGACCAAAGCCCCACCCCTGCCACACCTCCATCCCGCCCTGCCGGGCCATGGAAGAATGGTCTTTCTTGAAGCCGGTCCCTGGTGCAAAAAAGGTTGGGGACCACTGGACTAAGGGACATTTTAAATGCTTAGGAAGCTTTTGCAGGTGGTTTTTCTTAATTATTCTAATTTACTGAGATAATGACTTTTGGGTTTTCATTGGCGGTAAGCTATAGTCCTCTACATAACCAGCAATAAACACTTGAAATAGATCAATGGGATATTTTTGTAGGCTTTTCTCCTTATTTTTTAAATCCCGTGTATGTATAGGACCATTTTGGGTTTCTGGTTATCAAAAATACAAGGGAACCTAAGCTGTTTTTTCTTTCAAGTATTTATGTAGAACACAGGCGCCGGCTGATGAATACTCCCATCAGCCGCCACCTGCTCTCATTATTAGCTGCAGCAGGCATAGCTGATAGAAGCAGTAGTCCCATCAACCTACGCCAGTGACCAGAGGTAAACTTTATACCTCCGATCACAACTGCGGGCTCATGCTGTCAATTAACAGAGTGGGAACCGCATCTGTCTGACCGGCGGTAATGATTTTACCACTGATCTGAACCAGTGTTTGTGACGATGTCATGCACATGACAGCGTGGTAAACTCTGGATGGTCGAGCCTCCCATTGAAATGACTGGGGTCCGAGTTCGGGTTCAGGCCCAGCTACTGTTCTGACACTGGAAACCGAAGCTTTTTTAACTGTTCGGCTGAACCCACCGAACCTGAACATCCAGGGGTACGCCCATCTCTATTTGTCACATGTACAGCACACAGATGACATCACATCAGGCAGGTGAATCAAATAAGA
>JARQOD010000004.1:86406197-86446971 GCA_033576555.1 Oophaga sylvatica | reverse complement strand
TTTATCTGCTGCTTTCTTGTACCTTTCCTGAGCCAATTCCAGATTCTCCTTTAGAAGATCCATATTCTTCTGTAAAGACGTGATTCTTTCGGCCACTGCTGGTAAAGGCGTTTCTATGGGAAATCGTGGAAGAATGTTAGGATGATAACCTAGATTGGAGTAAAAAGGAGACTGCTTAGTGGAGGCGCTCTGAGAGTTGTTATATGAGAACTCAGCCAATGGAAGTAGATCCACCCAATCATCCTGTAGGTGGCAGATAAAGCAGCGGAGATACTGCTCCAGAGTTTGATTGGTTCGTTCGGTCTGTCCATTAGTCTGGGGATGAAAAGCAGAAGAAAGGTTTACTTTAATGTCCAATGCTGCACAGAAATTTTGCCAAATCCTTGAAGTGAATTGCACCCCTCGATCCGAAATAACCTCATCCGGTACTCCATGTAAGCGAAACACATCTTTAATCATCAAATCTGATGTCTGTTTTGCAGTGGGTAAGCCGACACAAGGATTAAAATGAGCTGCCTTTGTTAAACGATCAACCACCACTAGAATGGTGTTTTTCCCTTGAGAGGTTGGTAACTCCACAATGAAGTCCATAGAAATGGATCCCCACGGGCGGGACGGGGTGGGAAGAGGTTGTAACAGACCAGTTGGTGAGGAGCGAGGTGTTTTGCATCTTGCACAGACTTCACATGAAGTGACATAGTTTAAAACATCCTTCCTGCAAGTGGGCCACCAAAAGAAACGAGAAAGAAATTCCTGTGTCTTTAGAATTCCTCTATGCCCAGCTATCTTGGAATCGTGAATGAGTTGCAATACTCTCAATCTGACTGTTTCAGGAATATACAGACGTTGTCCCAGAATCCACACACCATTCTTAAAGACAAGACTTACGTCCCTTGGGGGTTGTGCCAACAAAGAATCCGCATGGTATGCTTCCTTGATGTCCTTAAGTAGGTCTTGATTATGAATCACTCCCAGGAATCTAGAGTCAGGAAGAATAGTCTTAGGAGGAGCAAGTGGACGGGTCTCTGCTGAATGAATCCTAGAGAGTGCATCAGCCTTTCCATTGCGCGATCCTGGTCTATAAGAAATGACAAAATTAAATTGGTTTAAGAAAAGATTCCAGCGAGCCTGGCGAGGAGTCAGGCACTTAGCCGACCTGATAAATTCAAGGTTACGATGGTCTGTCAGGACGACTATTTGCTGTGCAGCTCCCTGAAGAAGGTGTCTCCATTCTTTGAAGGCGGCAATAATGGCCAACAACTCTCTATTGCCCACATCGTAGTTCCTCTCAGCCGAAACAACTGCTGGGAAAAGAAGGCACAGGGATGCAAGACATTCTTCTCACCTGTTCTCTGAGAGAGTATAGCTCCAACGGCACAATCTGAAGCATCCACCTCTATTATGAAGGCAAGTTCGGGTTGGGATGTACCAAGATAGGTGCGGTGGTAAATTTATCTTTTAGACGAGAAAATGCTTCCTGGGCTTGGGGAGTCCAGGAGAACCTAGACTCTTTCCGGTAAGTTGGGTGATAGGTGACACTACCTCAGAGAAATTCCTAATGAAACGTCTATAGAAGTTGGCAAACCCGATGAAGCGCTGCACCTCCTTCACATTTCTAGGACTTGGCCAATCCTTGATGGCTTGGGTCTTACTTCCATCCATACTAATTCCTTGTGTAGACAGTACATACCCCAGAAATTGAATTTCGGTCCTATGGAATTCACACTTTTCAAGTTTGATGTAAAGATGGTTTTGTCTTAGACGTTCCAAGACCATTCTCACATGTCCATGATGTTCCTCTGTGGAGTTAGAAAAAATTAGAATATCATCCAAATAAATCACCACGAATGTATCTAGGAGATCCCTGAAGATGTCATTCACCAAGTGTTGGAAAGTGGCTGGGGCGGTACTCAGACCAAAAGGCATAACTAGATATTCAAAGTGTCCATAGCGTGACCTGAATGCAGTCTTCCATTCATCCCCAGGTCTAATACGGACCAAGTTATAGGCCCCACGGAGATCCAATTTAGAGAAAATTTTGGCATGCCGCACTCACTCCAATAATATGGGATTAAAGGCAATGGATAACGGTTTCTAATAGTAACCTTATTGAGTTCCCTATAGTCTACGCAGGGTCTCAGAGATCCATCTTTCTTCTTCACAAAGAAGATGGGTGCACCTGCAGGAGATGAAGAGGGGCGTATGAAGCCCTTGGCTAGATTTTCGTCTATGTAATCCTTTAAAGTCTTTAGCTCAGGCCCCGCCAGGGGGTAGATCTTACCAAAAGGTATCTCTGCTCCAGGCAATAATTCAATTGGACAATCATATGGACGGTGAGGGGGAAGCTGGTCAGCGTTCTTCTTGTCACATAAATCCACATAGTCCTGGTATACAGCTGGTAGTTCAGGGACTGACATGGTTCCTTTAGGAACAGAGCAAGCTGAAACTTCTGGACTCATCTGTTTCTCTGGAAAGTGTAATTCCTTGGTCTCCCAGTTAATGGTAGGGTTCTGAGCCTGCAGCCATGGTAGCCCTAGAATAATGGGAAAGTGGGGAGAAGAGATAAGCATAAAGGACAGTTTCTCTTGATGATCTTTACCCATAAGGACCCTCAAAGGCTCCGTTTCCTGATCCACTGGTCCAGAAGTCAGCAGGGAGCCATCCACAGTTTCCATCTGTACTGGAGTAGCCTTCTTCACTGAACGTATCCCCTGTTTCAGAGCAAAGGAGACATCCATAAAATTCCCACTTGCCCCTGAGTCGATCATAGCAGAGCTAGACACCCAGACTGAGTTAACCCAGAGTTTGATGGAAAGGAAGCAATGAGAATTGTTTTTCCTACAACTCAGCTGGGACACCGCTGAGGAAACTTGAAAAATTGCAGCGTTTACACAGTCATCGTCCTCAGAAGTAACGGAGTTTAAGTCCGAGAAATCAAGATCTGTTGCTGCAGATCTCTCTGGAGCCTGAGGCTCGGACCTGACAGATCTCCTCTCGCAACACTCACAGTGAATGAGTGCTGCAGTAGTCTTACGAGAACGGCTGGGGCAGTTTATAATGAAGTGCCCTGACTTACCACAATAGAAACATAGATTTTCCTTAAAACGATGTTCCTTGCGTGCATCACTAACCCGTCTTTGTAAAGAGTCTACCTGCATGGGTTCAGGTTCCGGTTCCCGTGTGATCCTACTCAAAGGTTCCTTAGCTGGGGAGGAAGGTAGGAAAAGGTTAGTGCGATTGCTTTCGAACCATCTCTCTTGCCTGCGTTCAGTCAGGCGAGCATCAATACGGATGCAGTAGTTAATAAAGTCACCTAACGCAGTGGGAGGGTCGGCACAAGCAAGTTCATCCTTAATTAGTGGAGACAACCCCTTTCGAAAAATAGATTTTTTGGCGGAACTGTCCCAGGTGGTATCAAGGGCCCATCTCCTGAAATCCAAGGCATATTCGGCTACCGAGTGCTTACCTTGGCGCAAAGTTAACATGGCTGCTTCAGCTGTTGCACCTCGATTGGGGTCATCAAACACCTGCCCCATGGCTGAAATGAAAGCATCAAGATGATCCAAACATTCATCCTCAGTCTCAATCAGAGGGTTTGCCCACATCAAAGCCTTGTTGGTAAGTAACATAATTATAGTAAGCACTTTAGATCGTTCAGTGGGAAATTGTGAAGCATGTGCAGAAAAAAAAGATTGCATTGGTTAATAAATCCCCTGAATTTTTCACGTTCACCGCCAAAACGAAAAGGGGGCAACTTGGGAATCCCAGAACTTGGGGCTACGGCAGGAGCCTGAACTCGCTCCTCTAGAACCTCAATCCTGGCTCGCAAATCCTGGGCAGTCTGACCAAACACTTGCAAATTGTGATTAGTGAGGTCCTGTAGGTTTGTAAAACGGGTTTTTATAGTCTGTAAATCTGCAAGGATATTATCAGTCACTCCGCAAAGTTCCTTTATGCGGGCCTCCATTTTCCAGATCTTTAAGACAGGAGTACTGGAAGGAGAGGAGAAAAGAAAAAAAAAAAACAATAGTGTTTACCTGTGGTAACACTGCAGAGAGAAAAAAAAATTAAGGGAACTGCTCACCTGGAATGGTTGTGAGAAGTCACAACCACTATCATCACAGAAAGTTCAACCGGACATCTGATATCCACAGTTACAGCAGACACAAAAGAGGGAAGAGAAAAAAAAAACAACAGTGTTTACCTGTGGTAACACTGCAGAAAAAAAAACTTAAGGGAATTGCTCACCTGGAATGGTTGTGAGAAGTCACAACCACTGTCATCACAGAAAGTACAACTGGACGTCTGATATCCACAGTTACAGCAGACACAGCCTTCCCAGACCCAGCAGACACTAACGTTTTGGTCTTCAGAATCTTGTAATGTATGTAGTACAGTTCATATAGCGTCTTGTGCTTGGGTGCGATGAAAATACATGAGACACAGGTTTGATATAGAAGGTCTTGTATTACTTCATACAAGTGGCAAAAATAGTCACACAGTTTGCAGATACAGAAGCAGGAGACACAGCAGGCCAGAGTAACTTAAGCTCAGCAATCACTCTCCACAACAGGTTCAGGATCTTCTTCTCTGTTACCGTAAGTCCATGCAAACGTGGATCTTTCAAAGAGCAGGGTTCCAGAGTCCACAAGTGTTCAGAGTTCCTCAGTAGGAATAGCTGGAGTACATAGTCCAAGGCTTCCAGGAGTCAGGTCACAGGTTCACTGCAGGCTAGATTCTGAAGCACTGATTGCTCAGCTGTGGCTGCTTAAGAAGCAAGAGGGAGAAAATCAGGGCGGGAACATGAAAGCTGAAAACTCCATATTGACTGAGGGCAAGATAGCTGCAGCAAGACAGAAAGCAAAATGGCTGACGGAAAACTGAGTTTCAAGAACATGTACAAAGAACCTTACATATACTGTCAGAGATTCCGTAGGTGGGCAGTCCTGACAAGTGGAATGACGACGCTTTGGCGGCCCTTTTTCGGAAGGGTCTGTCAGATAATGTAAAGGATGTTATGGTGGGATTCCCTGTCCCCTGGTCTCAATGATTCTATG
This sequence comes from Oophaga sylvatica, assembly GCA_033576555.1. Lineage (NCBI taxonomy): Eukaryota > Metazoa > Chordata > Amphibia > Anura > Dendrobatidae > Oophaga > Oophaga sylvatica. Next base: position 86,441,914 of record JARQOD010000004.1, on the reverse strand, counting down.
TCATTAGCGATTCAAATTGACAGACGTTTGCGTGAGCGGAGAAGTATGCGTGGAATAGTGTTGCCTTGTGAACCTGCTTCTGAATCCATGCAGTGTGATAGAGTGATGTCTGGGGCACAGCGTCATGAGTTTCGAAAGCGCAATGGGTTATGTTTCTACTGTGGTAATGCCTCTCATGCTATTTCAGTCTGCCCTAAGCGGGGAAGACGTTTTGCACTCTCAGTTGTCTTGGGTAGTGTTCAGACTAAGTTTTTATTAACTGTCACTCTTATATGCTCTCTGTCCTCATTTTCTGCTCAGGCTTTCGTTGATTCTGGAGCAGCTATTAACCTGATGGATTATGATTTTGCTAAACGTTGTGGGTTTCCCTTGATACCCCTACAGAAGTCTATTCCCCTACTGGGGATCGATTCTACCCCTTTGGCTGAGAATAAACCTCAGTTCTCTACTCAGGTGATAATGAGGGTGGAACCTGATCATCAGGAGTGCTGCAAATTTTTGGTTCTGTATAATCTGCATGATATTATCGTACTGGGTTTCCCTTGGTTACAGTCTCATAATCCTGTTTTGGATTGGAAAACTGTGTCTGTAACCAGTTGGGGCTGCCAATGTGTTAATACCAACACTCCTGTTTTTTTCTGCCTCCCCCCAGGCTCAGGATGTTCCTGACTTTTTGATTGATTTTTCTGATGTGTTTAGCGAAAGTAAATCTGCATCCTTGCCTCCCCATAGGAGCTATGACTGCGCTATTGAATTAGTGCCGGTAGTAAATTCCCTAAAGGTCGCCTTTTTAACTTGTCGTACCTGAACATGACGCTATGCGGTCTTATATCAAGGAGTCATTGGAGAAGGGTCATATCAGACCATCCTCTTCACCCTTAGGTGCAGTTTTTTCTTTGTGGCCAAAAAGGATGGTTCATTAAGGCCGTGTATTGATTATCGTCTTTTGAACAATATTACTGTGAAATATCAATATCCGTTACCCTTGATTTCTGACCTGTTTTCCAGGGTGAAAAATGCTACTTGGTTTACCAAGCTTGACCTCGGGGGGGCATATAATCTTATTCGCATTAAGCACGGGGATGAATGGAAGACGGCATTTAATACCCCTGAGGGGCATTTTGAGTACCTTGTGATGCCCTTTGGGCTCACTAATGCTCCTTCTGTCTTCCAGTCCTTCATGAATGACATTTTCAGGGATTTTGTGGATAAATTTCTGATTGTTTATTTGGATGATATCTTGATTTTTTCCAATGACTGGGACTCTCATGTGAAACATGTTCGAACTGTATTCCAGATTTTGAGAGAGAATGCTCTGTATGTGAAGGGATCAAAGTGTCTTTTTGGCGTACAGAGGATCTCATTTTTGGGATTCATTTTGTCCCCATCTGTTATTGAAATGGACCCGGTCAAGGTTCAGGCCATCTGTGATTGGGTCCAACCTACTTCATTAAAGGCTCTTCAAAGATTTTTGGGTTTTGCCAATTTTTATCGTAAATTTATTGGTAATTTCTCGGTTATTGTTAAACCTTTAACTGATTTGACCAAAAAGGGTTCTGATGTGGTGAATTGGCCTGCTGAGGCAGTCTCTGCATTTCAGGAACTTAAGCAGAGATTCACTTCTGCTCCTGTTCTACGGCAGCCTGATGTTTCTCTACCATTTCAGGTGGAGGTTGATGCCTCTGAAATTGGGGCAGGTGCCGTTTTGTCCCAAAGAGATCCAGAGACCTCTAAAAGTAACCCTTGTGCCTTTTTCTCTCGAAAATTTTCTCCTACTGAACGTAATTATGACGTGGGTAATCGGGAGTTATTGGCCATGAAGTGGGCTTTTGAAGAGTGGAGACATTGGCTGGAGGGAGCCAAACATCAGGTGGTGGTCCTTACGGACCATAAGAATCTGGTTTATCTGGAATCTGCCAAGCGACTTAATCCTAGACAGGCCAGGTGGGCCTCGTTTTTCACACGTTTTAATTTTGTGGTTTCATTTCTTCCTGGCACTAAGAATGTTAAGGCGGATGCCCTCTCGAGGAGTTTCCTGGCGGACTCTCCTGAGTTATCTGATCCTTCTGTTATTTTGAAAGAGGGTATAGTTCTTTCCGCCATCTCGCCCAATTTGAGACTGGCTCTGGAGGGGTGTCAGGAGGATAAGCCCAAGCGCTGCCCTGTTGGGAAATTGTTTGTCCCGGACCAGTGGAAAAAGAGTGTGATGTCTGAGATTCATTGTTCCGCGCTGGCCGGTCATCCCGGAATTTTTGGTACCAGAGACTTGGTTAGTCGGTCCTTTTGGTGGCCTACCTTGTCTCGTGATGTCAGGGAATTTGTGCAGTCCTGCGGGACTTGCTCTCGCTCCAAGCCTTGCTCTCACTCTAGTGGTTTGTTGATGCCATTGCCTGTGCCCAAGAGACCATGGACCCATATCTCTATGGATTTCATTTCCGACCTCCCTGTTTCTCAGAGAATGACCGTCATCTGGGTGATTTGTGATAGGTTTTCCAAGATGATACATCTTGTGCCATTACCTAAGTTGCCTTCCTCCTCCGAATTGGTGCCTTTGTTCCTTCAGCACGTGGTTCGTTTACACGGCATTCCTGAGAACATTGTGTCTGACAGAGGAGTCCAGTTTGTTTCAAGATTTTGGAGGACCTTTTGTTCTAAACTTGGTGTTCAATTGTCTTTCTCCTCGGCGTTTCATCCTCAGACCAATGGTCAAACTGAGAGAACAAACCAGACATTGGAGTCTTATCTAAGATGCTTTGTGTCTGCTGATCAGGATGACTGGGTCTCTTTTTTGCCTTTGGCTGAGTTTGCTCTTAATAATAGGGCTAGCTCTGCCACTTTGATGTCTCCATTTTTCTGTAATTCTGGGTTTCACCCTCGATTTTCTTCAGGACAGACGGAGGCTTCTGTCTGTCCAGGTGTTGACTCTGTTGTGGAGCGTATGCAACAGATTTGGGACCAGGTAGTGGAGAGGTTGTCCCTCTCTCAGGAGAGGGCCCAGCGGTTTGCTAACCGGCATAGGACTGATGGTCCTCGGTTTAAAGTGGGGGACTTGGTCTGGTTGTCCTCAAAAAATATTCCTATGAGAGTGGCATCTCCTAAATTTAAGCCTAGGTTCATTGGACCTTATAAGATCATGGAGATTCTTAATCCTGTTTCTTTTCGTTTGCTTCTTCCAGGGACATTTAAGATCCATAACGTGTTCCACAAGTCCTTGTTGAAGAGGTTTGTTGAGCCAGTGGTTCCTACTACTGTTCCTCCTGACCCTGTTTTGGTTGAGGGCAATCTGGAGTATGTGGTTGAGAAAATATTGAATTCTCGTTTTTCTAGACGGAAACTCCAGTATTTGGTTAAGTGGAGAGGTTATGGTCAGGAAGACAATTCTTGGGTGTTTGCTTCGGACATCCATGCTAGGAGACTCATCCGTGCGTATCATAGAACTCATCCTGACCGACCTGGTTGCTCAAGTGAGGGTTCGGTGACCCCTCCTCAAGGGGGGGTACTGTTGTGAATGGACTTGAAATGAGTTCTGAGCAGAGGCTCCCTCTGGTGGTTACAAGCGGTACTGGACTGTCCAGTGAAGATTGTGAGGAGTGGGAATCAGGTGTTACTGACTGGTCTTATATAAGGGAGTCGCCTTCCCATCAGGGTTGCCGGTGTTCAATTGTTCTGGTCTCACTCCATGATTCCTGTTTCCCTTGTAGCCTGCTGTGTCGTGTCTGCATCTCCTGCTAACAGATAAGACATTTTCTTCTTTTTGTTTTTGTGCTTTATTTTTGCATTTTGTCCTGCACTTCCGTGGGGGCCTTCTGGGTCCCCTCCGGGGGCTTTTGCCCTCTCGTTTAGTTCAGCCACTGATGTTTGTACTTTTGCTTTTTCCAGTTTCTTCAGTGGCTGCTGTTTTGGTTTTGTTGCACCAGAGAACTAATTTAGGTGGTGGAGGTCGTGTGATCTCAGGTGTTTTTGAAATTAGTAGAGTTGGTGCTTTGCAGGGTTTTTTGGGATTGCAGTAAGTACCCTTCCTATCCTTTTCTATTTAGATTAGCTTGGGCCCCAACGTTTGCTCATACTATTTTCTGTCTGTGTCAGTATTTCTTCTTGTCTAACAGCCATTACATGTTTGGGGGCTTTCTATGTTCTTTGGGGATCTGCTCCGGGGCAGATAGCTTTCCTATTTCTATCTTTAGGTGTAGTTAGTTTCTCAGGCTGTGATGAGGCGTCTAGGACCAACGTAGGAACGCTCCACGGCTGCCTCTAGTTGTGGTGGTTAGTCAGGGTACTGCAATCTCATAGATTCCAACTGCTCTGGTGTATTGCATTTTTTACCTGCACTCCTCAGTTACCGAAAATAACAGTTATACTCCTGCCCTCAGCTGAGTTGGTTGACCCTGTGCATGCCTGTGCCTTGTGCCTGATATCTTGTTGCTTGTTTGGTTTTGACCTGGTCCGCCTCTTCGTTGTGAGTTTATCTGCTGTCTTGATACTGTGTTTTGCCCGTTCTGGTTTTCTGATCTCTTGCTACATCCTGACTACCATCTGCCTGCTTCTATTGTACTGTGCTGCCCTCTCTGAGTATGACCCCTTGGCTACGTTTTGACTTTCTGTTCTGTCTATGCCTTTTGGTAACTTTGTCCCGTAGTTACCCTTCTAGGAGTTTTTCTTCTGCTCCTAGCTTTCGGAGCTTAGGCCATGCCCCCAGCAGTCAGGTGCTTCAGGTCCTGTGTGGCCTGAAACAATCTCTCTCTGCTCCTGCTTCCTCTGAGAGACCTGTGGCCAGCTCCGCCACTTGGCAGTCACGTGCTTCAGGTCCTGAAGCACGCATCTTCACCGCTGCTGCCCCGCTCCACAGGTATCTTTGAGTACAGTCTGTCTTACTCAGGACATGCGTACTGGCTCAGTGAGCAAGTCCAATGCTGTGTTCATGACACACATTTTCATAAGATCAGAGGACAGTGATGAGATTTGTCGATTTTGGAGTTAACGTTTATGGATACACAGCAATATGATAGCTGTAATCGCAATTCTATAGCAACACAAAAATCTACCCAGAATGTGCCCAGAATGACTATTTCTGGCAGATTCTAAAACTGAAACCTAGCTGAAAAAGCACGAAATAAACTCAAAAAGGAATGAACACATGCACAGCAATGTTAAATTGATTTTGGATGTGGTGACTGGTCCAGCTTCCGCTTTCAAGCTGCCACTATATTATATATGAAACTTTAAAAAATATGCCAATGACAAAGAAATCCAAAATTATGTTATAAAAGATGATTCAAAAAATACTGCCGCTGTTTTCCTGAAGCGTTAACTGCTTCAAAAACTATGCAGGTACATCACATCTAAAATACATCATGTACACAACCTCAGAGCAAAATCAGATGTTCAGCTTCACCTGCAGTGACCAAGGGTTGCAAGGTTTTGTTTTCTAAGAGGCCATTTATGATCACACTCCACTGCTTTTAGGTTGACCAGCCCAGAAATGTGATAGTGGCTCAGGCTTAAAAAACACACACACAGTGTATATAGGAGAAGCTGGCAGACATTTTACATTGAAATTCAATGAGCAGAGAAAAAGATTAAAAGGAGGGCACCGGGTGTTTTAATTCTGAAATATCCATTTATTGCAATATTTTTATTTACCGTATTTTTCGGACTATAAGACGCACCGGACTATAAGACGCACCCAGGTTTTAGAGGTGGAAAATAGGGAAAAAATATATTTGAAGCAAAAAATGTAGTAAAATATTTAAAGGGAGTCTGTCACCCCATTTTTGGACTACGAGATACGGCCATCGCCATCAGGGGCTTATCTTACATTCTGTAATGTTGTAGATAAGCCCCGATGTCATCTGAAAGAGAAGAAAAAACGAGTTACCGTATATTATACTCACACAGGGGCGGTCTGCCGTCTGGTCCGATGGGCGTCGTGGTCTGGGGCCTCCCATCTTGTAGCGAAGCCGGCCTCTTCTTTCCGTCCCATCGCGGCTCCTGCGCAGGCGCACTGATCTGCCCTGATGAGGGCAGCGCAGAGTACTGCAGTGCGCAGGCGCTGGACCTCTCTGACCTTTCCTGGCGCCTGCGCACTGCAGTACTCTGCTCTGTCCTCATCAGGGCAGATCAGTGCGCCTGCGCAGGAGCCGCGATGGGACGGAAAGAAGAGGCCGGCTTCGCTACAAGATGGGAGGCGCCGAATCGGACCGCGACTCCCTCCGGACCGGACGGCGGAACGCCCTGCGTGAGTATAATATACGGTAACTCATTTTTCTTTTCTTTCAGGTGACATTGGGGGCTTATCTACAGCATTCCAGAATGCTGTAGATAAGCCCCTGATGGCGGTGTCATAGAGCAAAAATGGGGTGACACCGTTTTTAAACTTTTAATCCAGATTACACTCACTTCTGTGGCCACGCTAGACAGGAAGTACCAGCTGGGAGAACTTCCTCCTGTACCTCTTGTCTAGTGTGGCCGCACTATATTAACAGCGCGGCGGCTCACACAGTGGAGGTGCAACTTCACCGCCGGCGGCTCACACTGTGGAGTCTGCCGCTTCCCGCAGACCATCTTCACCGCCGGCGTCTCCTGCTCCACCGCCGGCGGCTCACACAGGCCTTCTTCACCGCCGGTGGCATCAGCGTCACCGCCGGCGGCTTCCCCTTCACCGCCGGCGGCTCCTGCTCTATTCTGCTCTCGCAGGCATTCTTCACCGCGGCGGCTTCAGCGTCACGCCGGCGGCTTCGCTTCACCGCGGCGGCTCCTGCAGGCTTTCTTCACCGCCGGCGGCTTCAGCGTCACCGCCGGCGGCTCCTGCTCCACCACCGGCGGCTCCTGCAGGCTTTCTTCACCGCCGGCGGCTTCAGCGTCACCGCCGGCGGCTTCCGCTTCACCGCCGGTGGCTCCTGCTCCACCGCCGGCGGCTCCTGCAGGCCTTCTTCACCGCCGGCGGCTTCAGCGTCACCGCCGGCGGCTTCCGCTTCACCACCAGCGGCTCCTGCTCCACTGCCGGCAGCTCTCGCAGGCTTTCTTCACCGCCGGCGGCTTTCGCTTCATCGCCGGCGGCTCCAGCTCCACCGCCGGCGGCTCTTGCAGGCTTTCTTCACTGCCGGCGGCTCCTGCTCCACTGCCAACGGCTCCCGCCATGCTGGAGACTCCCGCAGTGCCGCTCCACCACCAGCGGCTCCCAGCTCCTGCACTACCGCTCCACAGACGCCGGCTCCGAGTTCCTGTGATGCCGCTGGACCCCATTTACAGGTACGTTCCGATCATAAGACGCACCCTCATTTTCCCCCCGATTTTGGGGGGAAAAAAGTGCGTCTTTTGGTCCGAAAAATACGGTAAATGTGGAGGTTCCTTTTAAAAGATCCTTGCTTATCGTCTTTGGTATTTAGATGCAATGCTTTTGGATTAAATGCTTATGTTAAATGTTTATATTATTTGTTATTATTATTATTTGTTTATTATTATTTGTTTATATTATTTATGGGCAGCACGGTGGCTCAGTGGATAGCACTGCAGCCTTGCAGCGCTGGAGTCCTGGGTTCGACTCCCACCAAGGACAACATCTGCAAGGAGTTTGTATGTTCTCCCCGTGTTTGCGTGGGTTTCCTCCGGTTTCCTCCCACACTCCAAAAAACATACTGATAGGGAATCTAGATTGTGAGCCCCATCAGGGACAGTGATGGTAATGTGTGCAAACTGTAAAGCGCTGCGGAATATGTTAGCGCTATATAAAGATTATTATTATTATTTGCTGAGATTTTTTTCTGCCACAGGGACTTTATCAGAGAATAGTTAAAAACAAAAGTATCACTTTCAACAAATGAAGCATTTGGATCATGCTTCATTTGCATTCATGATCCATTTAATAGGAGGATATGCACCTTAGTTAAAGTTGCTGTAGATAAGCCCCTGATGGCGGTGTCATAGAGCAAAAATGGGGTGACACCGTTTTTAAACTTTTAATCCAGATTACACTCACTTCTGTGGCCACGCTAGACAGGAAGTACCAGCTGGGAGAACTTCCTCCTGTACCTCTTGTCTAGTGTGGCCGCACTATATTAACAGCGCGGCGGCTCACACAGTGGAGGTGCAACTTCACCGCCGGCGGCTCACACTGTGGAGTCTGCCGCTTCCCGCAGACCATCTTCACCGCCGGCGTCTCCTGCTCCACCGCCGGCGGCTCACACAGGCCTTCTTCACCGCCGGTGGCATCAGCGTCACCGCCGGCGGCTTCCCCTTCACCGCCGGCGGCTCCTGCTCTACTTCTGCTCTCGCAGGCATTCTTCACCGCCGGCGGCTTCAGCGTCACCGCCGGCGGCTTCCGCTTCACCGCCGGCGGCTCCTGCAGGCTTTCTTCACTGCGGCGGCTTCAGCGTCACGCCGGCGGCTCCTGCTCAACGCGGTGGCTCCTGCAGGCTTTCTTCACATCCGGCGGCTTCAGCGTCACGCGGCGGCTTCTGCTTTACCGCCAGCGGCTCCTGCTCCACCGCCGGCGGCTCCTGCAGGCCTTCTTCACCGCCGGCGGCTTCAGCGTCACCGCCGGCGGCTTCCGCTTCACCGCCAGCGGCTCATGCTCCACCGCGGCGGCTCTCGCAGGCTTTCTTCACGCGGCGGCTTCAGCTTCACCGCCGGCGGCTTCGCTCATCGCGGCGGCTCCAGCTCCACCGCCGGCGGCTCTCGCAGGCTTTCTCACTGCGGCGGCTCTGCTCCCTGCCAACGGCTCCCGCCATGCTGGAGACTCCCGCAGTGCCGCTCCACCGCCAGCGGCTCCCAGCTCCTGCACTACCGCTCCACAGACGCCAGCTCCGAGTTCCTGTGATGCCGCTGGACCCCATATACAGGTACGTTCCGATCATAAGACGCACCCTCATTTTCCCCCCGATTTTGGGGGGAAAAAAGTGCGTCTTTTGGTCCGAAAAATACGGTAAATGTGGAGGTTCCTTTTAAAAGATCCTTGCTTATCGTCTTTGGTATTTAGATGCAATGCTTTTGGATTAAATGCTTATGTTAAATGTTTATATTATTTGTTATTATTATTATTTGTTTATTATTATTTGTTTATATTATTTATGGGCAGCACGGTGGCTCAGTGGATAGCACTGCAGCCTTGCAGCGCTGGAGTCCTGGGTTCGAGTCCCACCAAGGACAACATCTGCAAGGAGTTTGTATGTTCTCCCCGTGTTTGCGTGGGTTTCCTCCGGGTTCTCCGGTTTCCTCCCACACTCCAAAAAACATACTGATAGGGAATCTAGATTGTGAGCCCCATCAGGGACAGTGATGGTAATGTGTGCAAACTGTAAAGCACTGCAGAATATGTTAGCGCTATATAAAAATAAAGATTATTATTATTTGCTGAGATTTTTTTCTGCCACAGGGACTTTATCAGAGAATAGTTAAAAACAAAAGTATCACTTTCAACAAATGAAGCATTTGGATCATGCTTCATTTGCATTCATGATCCATTTAATAGGAGGATATGCACCTTAGTTAAAGTTTCTAATCTATAATTAAAAATGTAGCCACAATTTGCTGGCAGGCTAAAAATTTCCATTCATTTTAGAGTTGTATTAGGAATAGATATTAGTGCATCCCATTATTTACTCCGTACTGATTTTAGAAGTGAATACCTAAAACTATAGGGTTAATAAGTTAAAGGGTAGTCAGGAACTAAAATTGAATTTAATCTGAAATGTCTATTTATTGTAATAAGCTAATCACTTTTCTAATAAACTTCAAATTAAAAAGTCTATACCTTTCAGTCACTATTAGTGATGAGTGCGCTCATCACTGCTTGTTACTCGCCCGAGCATCAGTGTGCTGGAGATGCTCATTACTCTGCGAGTATTTTTGAATGCTCACGTGTATCTTTGGAACTTCTTAGACAGCCAATAAACATGCAGAGATAGCCTGTCAGTCACTGTAATGCCATAGGTAGCCATCGTGGTTGTGGTATTACTGTGATTAACTGGAAGCAGTGTCATAGGGTCTATATAAGACTCGTGATTGCATGCTTGCCACAATATACCAACGGACACAGAACAGGTAGAGGTGCTGCGTTGCTGAGCTAGGGACAGAGATGTTGCTCTGTATAGGCAGGAATTAGACAAGTGTAATCTTTTTCTCAACTGCAACAAAAGCCTCCCTCATTAGGGCTAATTATAATCAATATTATTACTGTTGATAAGCAGCATTTAGGGAGAGATTGCGTCGAAGGGATAGTGAAGAACAGGATAGGGCTAATTGTATGTCGTTTCTGCTGCAACTCATATCAAGAGCCCTTCAAGTTCTCAGGGCTAATAATAATTCTTTTGCTCTTAATCCTATAAAACATTTTTCAGTAGGGAAATATTGTATGCCATTTACACTGTATCAGTTGTATCAGTTGCATCAAAAGCATACAGCCAGACTTGGCTGGTTAGTAATAGCATTGCTATATTGCGCCTGCACTGTAGCTAGTCCACCTGAGATGGGCAAATTTTCTTGCTACAGTAATCCTGCATGCAAAGTTTTTTTCAGCAGGGAAATATTATACAGCATTTATACTGTGCCAGTTGAGCATTAAAAAAAAAGCCAGACTTGGTTGGTTAGAAACAGCATCGCTATATTGCTCCTGCACTCCAACAAGTGCATCTGAGGTGGGCAGCGATCGCAGAGCTCAGGGGGGGGAGGCAGAGGGTCGGGAGCTCCCTCTGTCTCAGATCGGCGCCCTGCAATGTATTTGCAGGGCCCGATCTCTGCCTTGATGACCCGGGGGTTGTCATGACAACCTCCGGGTCATTTAGCTACGGGAAGCTGCTGTGATCATGTCACAGCAGTTTTCCCCATAGGTACAATGCATTGCAATGCTGGAGCATTGCAATGCATTGTAACTGCAATAAAAAGTAAAAAAAGTGAAAGTCCCATAAAGGGACAAGTTAAAAAAAATCATTTTTTAAAAAAAATTGTAAAAAAAATATTAAAAAATAATTTAAAAAAAATCCCCTAAAAAATACACAATTTTATGTAATAAAAAAAATAAAAAACAAAAAAAATACACATGTTAGGTATCGCCACGTCCGTAAAAATCCCATCTATAAAAGCGTAACCCTAGTTAACCCCTTCAGTGAAAGCCGTAAAAAAAACACACAAAAAGTAGTAAATTATACTTTTTCCAAGCGGTATCATCATACCGCTTGGAAAAAGTGCAATAACACGCGATCAAAAAGTCAGATATAAATAATCATGGTACCGCTGAAAACATCATCTTGTCCCGCAAAAAACAATCCGCTATACAGCATCATCAGCGAAAAAATAAAAAAGTTATAGCTCGCGGAATAAACTGATGCAAAAATAATATTTTTTCTATAAAATTTTTTATTGTGTAAAAAACGCCAAAACATAAAAAAAATATATAAATGAGGTATTGCTGTAATCGTAGTGACCCGAAGAATAAAGCTGCTTTATCAATTTTACCACACACGGAACGGAGGAAAAAAAAAAAACAATTCCTGAATTGCTGGTTTTTGTTCATTCTGCTTCCACAAAAATCGGAATAGGAAGCGATCAAAAAACGTTATGTGCCCGAATATGGTACCAATAAATACGTCAGCTCGTCCCGCAAAAAATAAGCCCACAGATAACTCTGTCGGCCGAAATATGGAAAAATTATAGCTCTCAAAAATTTCTTACAAAAAATTATTCCAAAAAAAAGCATCTTTTAGAGTGTGACAGAAGCTAAACATGAAAAATGGATGTAAATCTGGTATCGCTGTAATCGCACCGATTCGAGGAATAAAGTCGCCTAATCACTAATACCGCACGAGGAACGGCGTAAAAAAGAAAACCAATTCTTCACCTTTTGTAGATTTGTTCATTGTGCCTCCCAAAGATCGCAGTAAGGCGATCACAGTGGTTCCCCCCCACATATGGGGTATCAGCGTACTCAGGACAAAATGCCCAATAGCTTTTGGGGTCCTATTTCTCCTGTTACCCTTAGAAAAATAAAAATTTGGGGGCAAAAAGGTCATTTTTGTGGAAAAAAATATGATTTTTTTATTTTCACGGCTCTACGTTATAAACTTCTGTGAAGCCCTTGGGGGTTCAAAGTGCTGACCACACATCTAGATAAGTTCCTTGGGGGGTCTAGTTTGCAAAATGGGGTCATTTGTGGGGGATTTCTACTGTTTAGGCACATCAGGGGCTCTCCAAGCGCGACATGACACCCGCAGACCATTCCATCAAAGTCTGCATTTAAAAACGGTGCTCCTTCCCTTCCGATCTCTGCCATGCGTCAAAATAGTGGTTCCCCCCCACATATGGGATATCAGCGTACTCAGGACAAATTGCACAATAGCTTTTGGGGTCCTATTTCTCCTGTTACCCTTATAAAAGTAAAAATTTGGGGGCAAAAAGATTATTTTTATGGAAAAAAATATGATTTTTTTATTTTCACGGCTCTACGTTATAAACTTCTGTGAAGCCCTTGGGGGTTCAAAGTGCTGACCACACATCTAGATAAGTTCCTTGGGGGGTCTAGTTTGCAAAATGGGTCATTTGTGGGGGTTTCTACTGTTTAGGCACATCAGGGGCTCTCCAAGCGCGACATGACACCCGAAGACCATTCCATCAAAGTCTGCATTTAAAAACGGTGCTCCTTCACTTTCGATCTCTGCCATGCGTCAAAATAGTGGTTCCCCCCCACATATGGGATATCAGCGTACTCAGGACAAATTGCACAATAGCTTTTGGGGTCCTATTTCTCCTGTTACCCTTATAAAAATAAAAATTTGGGGGCAAAAAGATTATTTTTGTGGAAAAAAATATGATTTTTTTATTTTCACGGCTCTACGTTATAAACTTCTGTGAAGCACTTGGGGTTCAAAGTGCTCACCACACATCTAGATAAGTTCCTTGGGGGTCTAGTTTCCAAAATGGAGTCATTTGTGGGGGTTTCTACTGTTTAGGCACATCAGGGGCTCTCCAAACGTGACATGACACCCACAGACCATTCCATCAAAGTCTGCATTTGAAAAAGGCGCTCCTTCCCTTTCGAGCTCTGCCATGCGTCAAAATAGTGGTTTACCCCCACATATGGGGTATCAGCGTACTCAGGACAAATTGCACAATAACTTTTGGGGTCCTGTTACCCTTTGGAAAATAACAATTGGGGGTGGAAAGATCATTTTTGTGGAAAATATATGATTTTTTAATTTTACTGCTCTACATTATAACCTTCTGTGAAGCCCTTGGGGGTTCAAAGCTCTCACCACACACCTAGATAAGTTCCTTGGGGGGTCTAGTTTCCAAAATGGGGTCACTTGTGGGGGGTTTCCACTGTTTAGACACACAGGGACTCTCCAAATGCGACATGGCGTCCAATCTCAATTCCAGCCAAAAAAGTCAAATGGCGCTGCTTCCCTTCCGAGCTCTGCCATGCGCCCAAATAGTGGTTTACCCCCACATATGGGGTGTCAGCGTACTCAGAACTAATTGCACAATAACTTTTGGGGTCCTTTTATCCTTTGGAAAATAAAAATTGGGATGAAAAGATCATTTTTGTGGAAAAAATATGATTTTTTAATTTTACGGCTCTACGTTATAACCTTCTGTGAAGCCCTTGGGGGTTAAAAGCTCTCACAACACATTTAGATAAGTTCCTTGGGGGGTCCAGTTTCCAAAATGGGGTCACATGTGGGGGTTTCCACTGTTTAGGCACACAGGGACTCTCCAAATGCGACATGACGTCCAATCTCAATTCCAGCCAAAAAAGTCAAATGGCGCTGCTTCCCTTCCGAGCTCTGCCATGCGCCCAAATAGTGGTTTACCCCCACACATGGGGTATCGGTGTACTCTGGAGAAATTGTACAACAAATATTGTGGTTCATTTTCTCCTGATACCCTTGACAAAATTTAAAAAAATTGTGTCGAAAGAAAAATTTTGGGAAAAAAAGTTAAATGTTCATTTTTTCCTTCTACATTGTTTCAATTCTTGTGAAGTACCTAAAGGGTTAATAAACTTCTTGAATGTGGCTTTGAACACATTGAGGGGTGCAGTTTTTAGAATGGTGTCACTTTTGGGTATTTTCTGTCATATTGACCCCTCAAATTCACTTCAAATGTGAGGTGGTCCCTAAAAAAAATGGTTTTGTAAATTTTGTTGGAAAAATGAGAAATCGCTGGTCAACTTTTAACACTTATAACTTCCTAACAAAAAAAATGTTGGTTCCAAAATTGTGCTGATGTAAAGTAGACATGTGGGAAATGTTATTTATTAACTAATTTTTGTGACATATCTCTCTGATTTAATGGCATAAAAATTAAAAGTTTAAAAATTGCAAAATTTTCCAAATTTTTGCCATATTTCTGTTTTTTTCATAAATAAACGCAAGTTATATTGAAGAAATTTTACCACTATCATGAAGTACAATATGTCACGAGAAAACAATCTCAGAATCGCCAAGATCCGTATAAGCGTTCCAGAGTTATAACCTCATAAAGAGACAGTGGTCAGAATTGTAAAAATTGGCCTGGTCTTTAACCTACAAAATGGCTTGGTCATTAAGGGGTTAAACTGCCAAACTTAACACAGCGGTGGGGCAATCACAAGTAGGGAGCAAAACTAAGGTTTACATTTAATCCCTGTGGGTGGAGGGTCTTCTAGGGTCCAGATCCACCTTGACTCCAATTGACCAAGGCACTGGTTAGCTTATCACCACAGACTCCAATATCTCTAGAACAGATGCCTCTCACCTGCAAAAATGTACTATTGCAGTAATGAAAGGCCTTGAAATGGAGTGGCAGAGTTTTAGGGGGGATGTGTCTGTGTTGTCAACAAGCCTTAACGTGGCATCCAGGTACACATAAATTGGCCATTTTATGCACTAAGCTTTCTCAATTTTTCAGATTTCTAATGCAGTAATGCAATTCATTTTTCATATGTCATATTTGCATGCTATGGCTCTAGAGAGTGCTGCCTTTTTTGTTTGAGTGTATGTGAGTTGGTGACTCTAGGTTAATCACCTGTTCAGACTTTTATGTTTGGATGTGACAGTCAGTTTTTTGAAATTTGTATTTATTAGTCTTCTGACTGGGCACTCGGCCTCTTAGCAGCAGGCTTTTTTAATCACAGCAGGGCCACTACCCCTCCACAGAGATGTAGATTTCAGTCTAAAGAGAGGATTTATAGGTTCCCATACAGATGAAGACTTTAGTCTAAGTGAGGATTGGCATTAGTTTAGGTCCTGGAAAATGAGAAACGCCTTAACGTGGCTTCCAGGTACACATAAATTGTCCATTTTATGTGCTAAGCTTTCTCAATTTTTCAAATTTCTAATGCAGTAATGCAATTCATTTTTCATATTTATTTTTGCATGCTATGGCGCTAGAGAGTGCTGCCTTTTTTGTTTTTCTGTTTTCACATAGTGTCAATTTTAAATCACGACGGACATAGCATGCCATGATGCTGGAACTGACACCCACTTTTGACGTGCCTTGTCCGTCATTATTCACAAAAAGGTTAAAGAGTAATTGTCTTTTTTATCTCATAAATCAATAGTACACATAAAAATAGCAACCTTGTAAGAAAGCTTATTGGAGAAATCTTCTTTCTCTGCCAAAATCGACCAATCATTATCAAATTTCTCAATTCTGAGGTAAAATCTGTATTCAGTGAATATAGACTTTCCCATTACTGAGTAAGGAGATGTCAGCTGCTAATGATAATATTTTATGCATACAGAAAGAAGGAGGAACTAATAGTTGCGCTCCACTCTCCTCCTCTCCCTTTTATCGACATATAATCTTATCAGTAGCAGGCTCTGATTTTTGCATCCGAAGGTTTGAGCAAAGTGAAATGACCAACAGGTTTCTTTTAAGAGGCAACATTATACCACCAATAGACTCGAGTACCTGAAAATGGCATTGATAAAGCCTCACTGACAACTTGACATCAGTCCAACAGTAGTTGCATCACTGTAAGTGAGCTACTAAGAATGCATGACCACTGACACTGGAACCAAACAGTATCACAAGAGCATGAGAGAGAACCATAGTACAGTTAAAGCAAAATCTAGACACAGGGAAAGATTTTAAAAGGAATATTATTTTTTGTTTGATCTAACTAAATCAATATTAATTTGTTTAACAATTTCTTTAAAAATTAACATTAGCCATATATGTCACATTTATGAAAAAATAGATGAGTATAGTATCAAAATCTTTCCATATCAGTGAAGTGATGTTCTTCAGATACTGTAACATGAATGTTGGGAAACGTATAAAGAGAGGAAAAAAAATTATACTTTTTTAAGATGTAGTTATCCATCTAATGATAGTGAAACAAATCACAGCCTACTGCAATGATTCATATTATTCAAGTGGATCTGTGATTGTAAAGTTACCAGTGAAAGTCAATTCTGAAAATAATAAAGCTTCCATTTTTGAAGTTAAGTATGAAACAGAAAATGATTAACAAAAGGTTCAGAAAAAGCTTGACAGTCATAGTTGTACAATATGTACCATGCCATTTCAAAAATGCTAAAATTGTTCTTACACTGTGCATCCAATCAGATTGCTATAATTTACACTATGGGGACACATAAAAGCAAACATTTCATAAAAATACACTGCCTGAAATGGGAAAAGTTTTCTAACGTTTCTTTAATGGAGACATCATGCACAGACTTTCTGAAAAGTTGGATGCATTTTTGAGTATAGGTTATGTCAGTGCTGTTAAATATAAACTGCATTTATGGAGATGGAGTACCAAAATAATAACCGTGCAAATGGACTACTAAAACCAAAGGAAGAGATGACAATGTGATGACATACACAGATCATTAAAACAATAGTGAGTCTATGCAGTAACTGAGTTACCTTCTGGCTACACCTTCAGCAAATTAGGAATATTTCTGTAAAGCTTGCATTTCTATATTTTGAATATGTGCGCTACTATAATGTTGCTCAAGATTTATTGTGAAGATATATGCATATTGTGGTTCAGAATGTGTTTGTAGGGAACTACCACTAAGGAAGGGATGTCATGGGGAAAACTCATTAAGAAAATCTGCATATAGAGATGTAGAATAAAGATAGGGACTGGAAATGAGGGGAATGAGTTGCAAGACAGTGATTCATGGCTGACGAGCGAGAGTCCAGTGAAACTTCCCATATCTGTTGCCATCGTGTCGTGCTGCAACAAAGATGTAGGAATGATTTTCTGCTGGGCCTAGAGATCTGAGGGCGCCCATCCTGCAGCCGTGTACTTCTGATGTGGCAGGGTCCTGCAAATCAATATGCTCGCCTGCAATAGGGTCTCATCAATCTTACTACTCATACTTTCTACGTAAAGACAATAATAATATCATTTTATCCCTTTACCTGATGATGCCGTGTTTATGGTGAAACATGTTGGGGGGACTTGTTTTAATCTGAGTGCCTTTCTCTGCCTACAAAGATGGAACCCCGGGGGCCAACATGTGATAATTAGAAGAAATCTTTTTTCAATTTATAATGTTAGCAGATTAGGGGCAAATCTTTTTTAATCCTTAACCTCTAATACCTTCATTTATTTTGTTACTGAATAAAAGTTACATTTTATGACCTGTTAGAGTAGAGGTCTCAAACTGCATTCCTCAAGGGCCGGGAACAGGTCATGTTTTCAGGATCTCCTTGTATTGCACAGGAGATAATTTAATCACCTGCACAGATAATGATTCCAGCACCTAGTGCAAAGCTAAGGAAATTTTGAAAACACGCACGGTTTGTGGCCCTCGAGGAATGCAGTTTGAGACCCCTGTGTTAGAGAGTGTTACACAATGGCGTTCTCCCCTTCTGTTTACTAACAGTAATATATCCCTCCCAGGTCATTTGTATCCCACTAGTTTTTCTATTATAAAGTTTAATACGATGACAGCAATGCCAAATTTACATTGTTATTATTATGTTTTTCTACTTTTTCTTTTTACAGAAATATAATAAGGCTTACTTTTGGGACAACCTTAAACAAACAAACAAACAAATTAATCTGCAAGTGCTTTTCCCCTGGATTGGTTATCTACAGGACTGTACAGCAGAACAGATGATAGTTCATAAACGTAATTTATGTGTGTTAAAGCTGAGTGTACAGTAAAGGTACGTTTCCATGTACCCTATTGTCTGCGCTTTGGACGGAGCGGAAACCCCGCTCCACCCAAAGCCCCGCCCCCTTCTGAACGTGCAGTGATTCATTGAACACATCCGGAATCGCCACGCCATATACGGAGTGTCGCCGCAAGGTAAACAGACATGCTACGGTCTAAAAAGACACGCCGCATGTCCGGAAATGGAGGGCCACCGGATGCATGTTCGCATGCATAGTGGAGACGGGATTTCATAAAATCCCCTCCACTATTCTGGAACATCTGGCCGCTGTGGATTAAACGCTGCGGAAGGACGTGGAAACATACTCTTAGTGGTCAGCATGGTAGCTTAGTGGTTAGCACTGCAGCGCAGGGGTCCTTTGGTCAACTCTCACCAAGAACATCATCTGCAAGGAGCTTGCGTGGGTTTCCTCTAGGTACTCCGGTTTCCTCCCACATGCCAAAGACATACTGATAGGGAATTTAGATTGTGAAGCCCCATCAGGGACAGCAATGATAATGCGTGCAAAACTGTAAAGCACTGAGGAATATTTTAGCGCTATATAAAGATTATTTTTATACTATTATTAGTGGTCGGACCTTCTTGTAATCTGTGTGTTGGCTCTGTGTACACCAAACAGGTTACGTTTCACTTAACTGTTTGTAAGTGTAATTAACCTGGCTGTTATTTTTCATTCCTTGTATTTAACAGTCCTGCAGTGACTGATAATGATTGATATATGTAAATCAACACACTGTTAGCTGCGGTTTATTGAGGGAGTGACCACAACTCCTTCATTTACTATCACTTTTTATTAAATTATTGTGCTGAGTTGCTAGCCCCCTTGGTGTGGACAGAAGCAGCTTAAGGGAGTTTGCAGTCATTTAAGACTGGCCTTTTAGAGCAGTGGTATTTGTTTGTTTAACCCCTTCATCCCTGGGCCATTTTCCGTTTTTAGTTTTTGCTCCCCTTCTTCCCAGAGCCATAACTTTTTCATTTTTTTTTATTTTGCTATCAATATGGCCCAGTGAGGGCTTGTTGTACTTTTGAATGATACCATTGATTTTACCATATAGTGTACTGCAAAACTGGAAAAAAATGCCAAGTGAGGTAAATTTGCAAAAAAAAGTGCAATTCCACAATTGTTTCATTTTTTTACCATTTTCACTAAATGCTAAAACTGACCTGAAATTATGATTCCCCACGTAATTACGAGTTTGCGTATACCAAATATTTATAGGTTTTTTTGTGTTGATGGTGAAAAAAAATTCCAAAATTTGAAAAAAAAAAGAAAAAAACAGCCATTTGCCGAGACCATTATTTTGGATCTGGGGCTGGGAGAGGATTTTTTTGCTGATGTTTTTATTTATAATATTTTGGGATGTTGCAGAGACCAAAAACGTAATTCTGGTGTTTTTAATTTTTTTTCCGATTACATCAGACTCATATTTTTATATTTTAATTAATCGGGAATTTCTGGACAGGGGTAATTTGAACTTTTACATTTTTAATTTTTTTTAAATATTTTTTAAAAACGCTTTTTCTACTTTTTACTTGCTTCAATACCCTCCTTAGGAGACTTGAAACTGCAATCTTCTGATCACTTGTGCTTACACAGCCCTGATACATTAAGCAGTAATGATCATCTGATATGAATGCCGGCCACTTTGTGGCGCTCATAGCAGATTGTCAATGATAAACACAGGGGTCTTCTGCATGTGATTATATGACAAGGGCATTGATGGGTGGGGGTTAGTGACGCGCTTCTGGGGCAAGCATGTTAAATGTTGCTGCCAGAGATTGACAGCAACATTTAACATGTTAACAGCCGCGGGTGGATCGCGATTGTACCCACAGCTGTTAAAGGCACATGACAGCTGATCAAATCAGTTGTCATGTGTCAGAAAAGATTCAGGTTTAGCCCTGTAGCCCACATCAAAATGGGATACACAACATATGATGTATACGGGTGCTTTTCACAAAATTAGAATAACATCAAAAAGTTAATTTATTTCAGTTCTTCAATACAAAAAGTGAAACTCATATATTATATAGAGTCATTACAAACAGAGTGATCTATTTCAAGTATTTATTTCTGTTAATGTCGATGATTATGGCTTACAGCCAATGAAAACCCAAAAGTCATTATCTCAGTAAATTAGATTACTTTATAACACCAGCTTGAAAAATTATTTTAAAATCCATTAATAATACAATGTAGTTAGTCTTTGACTAGAGTTGAGCGATACTTTCCGATATCCTAAAGTATCGGAATCGGAATGGTATCGCCGATATCACTAAAATATCGGCGATACCCGATACCGATACCGGAAGTCCCATGTAAGTCTATGGGAACAAAATATCGAAATTAAAAAAAAACCCATTCTTGCCTTGTTGGTTAATTGTACATGAAGGAAAACAAGAAAGAGTAATGTAGAATGTATTGGGGAAGGTTGAGGAGACATTAAAGGCATAGATGTTTAACCCAATCAAATGGAATAGCATAAATATTTTTTTTTTTAAAGATGTTCGGATTGACGAAGAAATTGACAATGTTAACGTTTTTTATATTTTGGCAAATATGTATATTACACAACTTCCATGCTCTTCATCTTCACCTTTTTAACTTTTCACACACTTTCTCCTTCATAATCTTCTGCAGCATCATCTTTTTCATCAAATTATTCTTCATCTTCACCTTCTTTATCTTCTTCTTAAACTTCTTGCTATTCATCTTTGTTAACATTACTCATATTCTTCTTATTAAACTATTATTCTTATTCATATTCTGCTTCATCTTCTTCATCATATTCTTATTTGTGACAGAGAATCCTGTACTTGTAATCTGTCAAAGTATGAATTTTTCATCCTTCCGTTCTTGCTGTCACAAAAGATTTAAATTACAACAGTATTTGTCCGTGTTCAGTTTAGCCTGCAGCAGCAGGCATTTTCCAGGGGCACCACGAGGAGGAACGGACTCACCCCCATACACTGCTTAGTCTTCTTCTGCTTAGAATTTAGAGCATATATTTTGCTCTTCATTTTGGTCTTATACTTCATGTTCTTCTGCTTTTAGATCTTCTGCTTATTGTTCTTGTGTCTCTTGTTCCGTATCTTGTATTTGTAGCACAATCTTGTACCAGCTGATGTTACTGGGACACGGTTACTAAGCAGGAGGTACCTGTGCTCCAAAGCACTACCAAGGACCAGCAGACGTTGCTGGAACTCGGATACCGGGATGGAGGCACCTAGGCCAAAGGCACTGTGGAGAACCAGCTGACGGTACTGGAACCCGGAGGGGCAGCAGAAGGAAAAGAGCCAATGGCACAACCGAGGACCAGCTGACGTTACTGGGACACGGTTACTAAGCAGGAGGTACCTGTGCTCCAAAGCACTACCAAGGACCAGCAGACGTTGCTGGAACTCGGATACCGACATGGAGGCACCTAGGCCAAAGGCACTGCGGAGAACCAGCTGACGGTACTGGAACCCGGAGGGGCAGCAGAAGGAAAAGAGCCAATGGCACAACCGAGGACCAGCTGACGTTACTGAACCCCAGTAACACAGGAGCAAGTGTTGACTGTGCTAACAGCACTTCCGAGCAACAACTGGCGGTGTTGGAGCCCAGGGTCAAGGAGGATGTTTAAATACTAGATCAAGTAATTTCCTTGTTACCTGTCAATTTTAAATGTCTATACTTCAAACAAGAGAAAGATAACCTTTACTACCATAAGATGATGATTTCATTTAAACTAATATCTAGATAAATAAAGAATTGACAAACATAAACACATACATTAACATGTTGAACAGCAATGCAAACCACAAAATAAATTAGTTAAGGAATCTGCTATACGGTTGTACATAAAAGCATACAAGTACATATCTGAATCCATTAATGATGGATAAGTAACAGTATGTACACCATTTTTATTGTATAGACAATGAATGTCTGACTTCAAAACATCATCAGCATTACAAGTTATCTGTGATATTACTAAAATGTTCCATTTGCTGAATAATGTCCCTAAATATTTTATACAAAATTATACAATTTCCATCATGTAATACTCATAATATGTGGCAATAATCATTTTTATTAACAAACATAACCTTTAAAAAGTGCATAGTGCATAGTGAAAATTGCTATTTATGGCTGACTGTCGACTTGGAAGCATGACAACAGATAGATAAGGTATATATAGATGACACTGCATAGCCACAGATGGTGAATGGCAATGTAATACTGTACCTCAATAAAGTGTGCGTCACTACTACATATTTTTTTTTATATAGCTGTATAAACAGGGTACATGGATGTATGCTTGTGCCTTTGTTTTGACGCACAGACTGCCTTCCTGCTGAGACGCATTGGGTAGTGAACAGTTGTGTGCAGTGTTCACTGCAGTCTCTGCGGAATAACCACACTTAGACCTTATAACTTTTCAGACTTTCTTTATCAATCTACCAAGATGAAGAAGGCAGGGAGTAAGGCACGTGGTCGTGGAGTTTCTTCAGGGAGAGGACGTGGGGATTCTGTGGCTGCTGCGGCCCCCAGTGACACAGCATCCACCAGTTTTCCCCGGGCCGTGAGCGTTCCTTTATGCGCACTTTTGTAGGAGCTCGGAGTACCCCCCTGCTGCGGGAAGAACAAATTGAAGCCGTTGTTGTTTGGATGTCAGCCAATGCATCGACTTCAATTGCTTCCACCTCCTCTCAGGACCACAGCACTGTTGGGCAACCATCTGTCTCTTCACCGCCTGGCAAATTGCCCAGGCAGTCAGAGAGTTCTGTACAGGAGCCAGCTGAGTGTCTGCTTCTGTTCTCAGAATCTATTGGCTTGCAAACAGGGGCCCAGCCAAGCAGCATTCTGTAATGTGAAGAGGGAGTATGCAGTGATGCGCAACAGCTGTGTCTCTCTGAATCTGAAGAGGCGGGTGAGACAGTGCCGATGGTCAGCACACCGCAGAACGCATCTGATGATGATGATGAGACCCAGGTGCCAGTTTCTGTTGAGCATGGTGCTGGCCAGACCACCCAACAGCAGGTGTTGGAAGAGGGTAGTGGAGATGATGAGGTCCAAGACCCAACATGGCATGAAGAACAGGAAGGTGGTGGGAGCAGCTCAGAGGAATAATAATAATATTTATTTATATAGCGCCATCATATTCCGCAGCGCTTTACAGTTTAGCAGTTTCAGAACACAAGTCATAAGTAACAACGTTAACAATACAATAATTTAAGCTAAATAAGTCGCCCCTGCTCGTGACAGCTTACAATGTACAATGAGATGGGGGAGATACAAAGTATAGGTGTTTATATACAATGGTGCATTTACAATGATGTTCCAGCCATCTTAAGGGACTGAGGGATGGAGATAGTGAATGGGCTAGAGACACACACACACTTACACAGAATACATAGAATGACTTTGATTAGTGAATGTGATAGGCCGCTCTGAACAAATGTGTTTTGAGGGAGCGCCTGAAACCATGCAAATTGTGGATAGTCCTAATTTCTTGGGGTACAGCATTCCAGAGGATTGGCGTAGAGCAGGAGAAGTCTTGGAGTCGGGAGTGGGAGGTACGTATTAGTGCAGAGGTTAGTCGAAAGTCGTTTGCAGAGCGCAGCAGTCGGTTAGGCCGATAGATAGAAATGAGGGAGGAGATGTAGGAGGGGTGCTGCACTGTGGAGAGCTTTGTGGGTGAGAACCAGTACTTTGGTTGAAAGCTGGGAGAGGCCTAGAGAAATGGTTAGTGATAGAAGGAAGATAGAGGAAGACATTGCCCCAACGGTACAAACAGGAGGGAGAGTTAGGCTGCAGACTCGGTTGCCTGTAGCCTCCAGTTTGGCACCTGTTCGGAGCAGTTGTCTTCCAAAAGTCAAAACGTGCGCTCCCAGGACTTGCACTGCGTGGTCCTTTTTTCACACACTTGCACATGATATTTGCTATGTGAAATGCAAGCTGTGTAATTAAAAATTAAAAATAGCTAAAAGTGTCAGTCACCTCAATACCACAAATATGTGGAAACATGTGCGGACAAAGCACGTAGTTGAGTTACAAAGACACACTAGAGATGTAGGCCAACCTACAGCAGCACCTACATCTTCAGGTTGTGTTGAAGCCTCTTCATCGAGCTCACACACAGCTGGTTATGCTTCCTCACAGGATCGCCATGGAAGAACCTCGGCCACTGTTGTCCAGAGACAAACTGTTATTCCACACACAGCAGCAAGTTCCCTGTCATCCTCACACTCCCAGGCCACAAAACAGCCAGCGGTAGCACAGGCATGGGATAAAAGACGGCCATACTCCGCAAACCATGCACGAGCACAGGCTCTGAATGCTGGCATTGCAAAACTCCTGTCCCTTGAAATGCTGTGATTCAGGCTGGTGGAGACAGACAGTTTCCGTAACTGAATATCATTGTCAATCCCACAATACAATGTGCCAAGCCGATTTCATTTCAGCAGGCAAGCCGTCCCTGGTCTGCAAAAGCATGTTGAGGGAAAAATTAAACATGCGCTACTAAAAGCCCTCAGTAGCAAGGTCCACCTGACCACCGATGCGTGGACCAGTACCCATTGTTATGATCTGCTACAACCAGTAAGGAAAGAAGGGAATTCTGTCCCTACAATACAACTAAGCTGAATCCCTACGATGTAACGGGGAACCTGATCCTGCGACCAGACCCGCTAAAGTCCTCATCTAGTGTGAACGAAGACCTATAGTTGCGAGGGAGTAATCCCTACAAGATCTAGGGACTGTGAGAAAAGGTGGACACCTCCTAACATAAATTGTAGCATGGATAATTAAACAGAAAAATAAATACTTTGTGATCCTAACATCAAGCAAAACTGACAGATTAAGGCACCTAAGCACCCGGCTAGCTTAACAGTAGATAATACAATGAAGTCAAGCAAAGCCAGAAGGGCGGAGCCAGACTAAATAGGGAAAAAAGGTCATGTGACCAGCAAACTGAAACAAAACCTAACAAGAGGGTTCTAACACCCATGGCCAGGGACAATACCTTTCCCTCACTGCCCATTGGGTCAATGTTGTGCAGCCGGGTACTGATCTTGCGAGTGGCGCTGTACGTGTTCTGCCAACTCCAAGGATTGCAGGAATCAAGTCTGTACACATTGATTCCTCCTCCTATTCCAGTTCCTCAGAATCATCGCTGCAGGAGCCGTCACGGTCTACCTCCACATGGACCCGTGAACGTTTACCTGTTGCGACCGATATGAGCACAGCCGTGTCCAAATGTCAACAGGCCATCCTGAAATTAATTTCCATGGGGAATCTTAGCCACACAGCGCAGGAGCTCTGTAATGCCATAAAGCAGGAGAGCGACGTGTGGTTTTTGGAAGAGAATCTACAGGCAGGCTTGGTAGTGTGTGACAATGGCCGAAATCTGGTGTCAGCTCTGGGCCTTGGCAACCTCACTCACATACCATGTCTGTCATATGTGCTCAACTTGGTCGTGCAGAGTTTTTTGAGGGACTATCCGGATCTTGATGCACTGCTGCACAAGGTCCGCCTAGAGTGCGCTCACTTGCGACGTTCCAGCATGGCCAGATCGCTGATTGCAGCTCTGCAACGCAGATTTCACCTTCATGAACATCGCATCATATGTGACGTACCCACCAGGTGGAATTCCTCGTTACATATGTTGGAGCGGTTGTGTGAGCAGCAGCCAACAGTAATGGAGTATCAGCTGCATCAGGCGCAGTCAACTCGCAATTTGCGCCGTTCACACTTCACCACTACTGAGTGGGCCTCTATAATAAGAATAATAATATTATTTATTTATATAGCGCCATAATATTCCGCAGTGCTTTACAGTTTAACAGTTTCAAAACACGAGTCATAAGTAACAACGTTAACAATACAATAATTAAAGCAAAATCAGCCGCCCCTGCTGGTGAAAGCTTACAATCTACAATGAGGTGTGGGAGATACAAAGTACAGGTGTTTATATACAATGGTGTTTTTACAATGATGGTCCAGCCATTTTAAGGAAGTGAGGGATGCATGGAGATAGTGAATGGGCTACACACACAGAATTACACATAGAATGACTTTGATTAGTGAATGTGATAGGCCACTGTGAACAAATGTGTTTTGAGGGAGCGCCTGAAACCATCCAAATTGCGGATAGTCCTAATTTCTTGGGGTAGAGCATTCCAGAGGATTGGCGCAGCGCGGGTGAAGTCTTGGAGTTGGGAGTGGGAGGTACGGATTAGTGCAGAGGTTAGTCGAAGGTCGTTTGCAGAGTGCAGCAGTCGGTTAGGCCGATAAATATAAATAAGGGAGGAGATGTAGGGGGGTGCTGCGCTGTGGAGAGCTTTGTTGGTGAGAACCAGTAATTAGAATTGGATCCTATAATGAATGGGCAGCCACTGCCAGTGTAATGAGTGGCGAATAACTCTATGAAGGATATCTGCCACGTTTTGCGTGCGTTTGATGAGTCAACGCGGATGGCGAGTGCAGATGATGCACTAGTCAGCCTGACTGTCCCCCTTATCTGCCTGCTTCAAAAAACACTGCAAGCACTAAGGCATGAGGTTTTGGAAGAGGTGGAGGATGAGGAGTCACAAATTCCATCACCTTCTGGACAGTCAGCGCAACGTGGTTCCTCACAAAGGGCTGGAGGACTTTCAAAGTACCATGCTGTATCAACAATTGAACCTCCAGAGTCGCTGTCTATATTTTCATAACCATTACAAACTTTTAATGTATTTACAAAGCACATAATGTACAGTTTTTGTCTATCCTTTTGTAATGCTATTGTGTTTCCATAAACTGATGTTACAGAATTATGATACAAAGTTTTTAAATTTTGAGTTTTAAATTTTGTAAATTTATATGTATTTGAAGGACTTTGTGAGGAGGATGAGGAGGAGTCAATGGAGGAGGAAGACATCGCTCCAGAGGGAGGTAGACAATGCTCTAGTCAGTATGTAGACCAAGGGTGGGGTGATGCACAGCAGGCGGAGATGACGCCTCTTGCAGGGGACAACGTTTCTTGGCCAGTTGGGAGTCTGCAGCACATGGTTGATTTCATGCTGCAGTGGCTGAGAAACGACCGCCGCATCGAACACATTCACACCACGTCTGATTATTGGGTGTACACCCTCCTAGACCCTCGCTACCGGGACAACTTACAAAGCCTCATCACACCGTTGAACCGGGAGCGTAAAATGCGGAAGTACCAAGACACACTGGTGCAATCCATAATGTTCTCCATTCCAGCCGAGAGCACTGCTGCTGCTACTGATTTACAAAGCAGCTCTGTGCGTCGAGGCAGTGGAGACAGCTCTGCAACAAGAGGGAGCACAAGCAGCGCCTCTGCACAGGGCAAGAACAGTATGTTCCAAATGTGTCGAAGTTTTGTGGCAGCGCCACCAATGTCTACACCATCCGAGACGGCTCCAGTCAGCAGGAGGCAACATTTCCGTAAGATGGTTACAGACTACATGTCTTGCCCTCTCAGTGTACTCTCAGATGGCTCTTCCCCATTCAAGTTTTGTGTCTCTAAGCTGGATACATGGCCAGAGCTTAGCCAGTATGCATTGGAGGTGCTGGCTTGATCTGCTGCCAGTGTATTATCGGAGCGCGTCTTTACTGCTGCAGGTGGTGTACTAACAGACCGTTGCATGCGACTATCCTACGATAATGTAGAACGGCTTACTTTTCTGAAAATGAACTAGGCATGGATCTCGCCTGAATTTGCCTGTCCGGTTTCAGATTAACTAACTGGTTGGCAACGTTTTCCATGTCTCCTGTTATGTTCATCTTTCTACCACCTGAGCTATACTCCCTGGGCTACAACACTGCCAGTTGCTGCTCAGAAGTGTCGTGTCCACAGACCAATACACAAGCTATAGTAATAGTGGGGTTCAGTAACGCCTGCTGTTCCCCTGCTGTGTGTCCGGCAAAAATTACTGCTACCTAGCTACACATGTTTAAAAAAACATGACATGTTAAAGTGGCTAGTGCTACACATAGATATCAGGCTACACCCTTATTTCTAAGCTGTAAACAAGTGAAACGTCAAATTTAAAACCATTCAATGATTAGTGTTGGTAACAAATCTGTAACTAAATAATTGTGACATATTATGGCAGATATCCACATGTCTAACACAAATGCTAACACAAAAGCATACTTATGCTATAGGGTACTGATGGTGAACCTTCTCACTCCATAACTTTGACCAATCCAACTCACATCATGCCTCAAATGCTGCAATGTTGGAAGTGCATAATGTGGGTTGAACTTTGACAACAGCTGCAGTGCGAAGGTTATCCTTCTGTGTTCTTGGCTTTTAAATAAAAGCATACAAGTAAATATAATAATACATTGTTGATTAAGGGACATGATGTACACCTGTAATATTGTGCAAACAATGGATGTAGGACTATTCCTCTTCAACATTACTTATATTTGTGTCATTTGAAAAAATACATATTTTAGTTAAAAATTAAAAACCCATGTTCAGTAGCTGTGAAAGGCCCGTTTGTGTACTTCTATATTGTTTGCAACCAATGTATTGTATACGGATGGAAGCGCGTCACACTAATAGATTAGATTTATTTTAAATGGAATGTAGCAGAACCAATTGGAGATAAATGAAAAGGATGAGCCACTGAGACACGCTCAGCAGAGTACAAGCAGCAGTGCTTGAACAAGTAACTGGAGCGTGATCTGCACTCAAAAAAGTAAAAAACACAGACTGAAGTGAACACTGAAACACAACTGTCCACAATCTGTGAAAAGCTCCTTTCTGTACTTCTATAGTGTTTGCAACCAATGTATTGTATACGGATGGAAGCGCGTCACACTAATAGATTAGATTTATTTTAAATGGAATGTAGCAGAACCAATTGGAGATAAATGAAAAGGATGAGCCACTGAGACACACTCAGCAGTACAAGCAGCAGTGCTTGAACAAGTAACTGGAGCGTGATCTGCACTCAAAAAAGTAAAAAACACAGACTGAAGTGAACACTGAAACACAACTGTCCACAATCTTGTGAAAAGCTCCTTTCTGTACTTCTATAGTGTTTGCAACCAATGTATTGTATACGGATGGAAGCGCGTCACACTAATAGATTAGATTTATTTTAAATGGAATGTAGCAGAACCAATTGGAGATAAATGAAAAGGATGAGCCACTGAGACACGCTCAGCAGAGTACAAGCAGCAGTGCTTGAACAAGTAACTGGAGCGTGATCTGCACTCAAAAAGTAAAAAACACGACTGAAGTGAACACTGAAACACAACTGTCCACAATCTGTGAAAAGCTCCTTTCTGTACTTCTATAGTGTTTGCAACCAATGTATTGTATACGGATGGAAGCGCGTCACACTAATAGATTAGATTTATTTTAAATGGAATGTAGCAGAACCAATTGGAGATAAATGAAAAGGATGAGCCACTGAGACACGCTCAGCAGAGTACAAGCAGCAGTGCTTGAACAAGTAACTGGAGCGTGATCTGCACTCAAAAAAGTAAAAAACACAGACTGAAGTGAACACTGAAACACAACTGTCCACAATCTGTGAAAAGCTCCTTTCTGTACTTCTATAGTGTTTGCAACCAATGTATTGTATACGGATGGAAGCGCGTCACACTAATAGATTAGATTTTTTTAAATGAATGTAGCTAGAACCAATTGGAGATAAATGAAAAGGAAGCCACATGAGACACCTCGCAGAGTACAAGCAGCAGTGCTTGACAAGTAACTGAGCGTGATCTGCACTCAAAAAAGTAAAAAACACAGACCTGAAGTGAACACTAGAAACACAACTGCCCACAATTGAAAGCTCCTTCGTACTTCTATAGGTTTGCAACCAATGTATGTATACGTGAAGCGCGTACACTAAAAATTATTTATTAATGTAGCAGAACCAATTGAGATAAATGAAAAGGATGAGCCCTGAGACACCTCAGCAGAGTACAAGCAGCAGTGCTTGAACAAGTAACTGGAGCGTGATCTGCACTCAAAAAAGTAAAAAACACAGACTGAAGTGAACACTGAAACACAACTGTCCACAATCTGTGAAAAGCTCCTTTCTGTACTTCTATAGTGTTTGCAACCAATGTATTGTATACGGATGGAAGCGCGTCACACTAATAGATTAGATTTATTTTAAATGGAATGTAGCAGAACCAATTGGAGATAAATGAAAAGGATGAGCCACTGAGACACGCTCAGCAGAGTACAAGCAGCAGTGCTTGAACAAGTAACTGGAGCGTGATCTGCACTCAAAAAAGTAAAAAACACAGACTGAAGTGAACACTGAAACACAACTGTCCACAATCTGTGAAAAGCTCCTTTCTGTACTTCTATAGTGTTTGCAACCAATGTATTGTATACGGATGGAAGCACGTCACACTAATAGATTTGATTTTTTCTAATATAATGGAGCTGCACCAATTCCACTAAATAAAATAAAAAAAAAAAAAAAAGTGACACGTGCAGATGCCTACAAACAGCGGTGGATGCAGAGCAAACTGCAGCGTCACCTGCACTGTCACACACACACCTTGCACAGAGCTGTTAAAACAACACTGGCAAAATGAAGCTTTACACAGCGGTTGGTAAACTAGCCTGCCTCAAGCACAGTAGTACACAAAATCGCTATATCTAACTGTCCCTCAGAGTGAGCAGAGTAGCGTTCTGTCCCTTACTGAGTTCACAGCACAGTGACGCTAAAATGGCGGCGGCGCCTTTTATAGTGCATTCTGACATCATTTCAGCAGCCAATCACAGCCATGCCATTAGTTAAGATGACCGCAGCATTACAGGATGTGCCCACACTTCGTAGGATTCCTCATTGGCTGACTAAAATCACATTGCCTCTCAAAGAATTATGGGAACTTCCGATTCCGGTATACGATATGGAAAAAGTATCGGAATTAAGTATCGGAATTCCGATAACGCGAATATCGGCCGATACCCGATACTTGCGGTATCGGAATGCTCAACACTATCTTTGACACCTAACCAATCAGGCCACACCACAGCAGAGTCTGATTGGCTGACGCAGGTAGGGAGGCCATTGTCAGGATTCCATGTTTCCCTAACATTCATAGGCTCCTTTTAATCATGCTATAATGGTCACAGAATCTATAAGCTGACAAAGAGATTGATCCTTACAATTCGGACAAAGAGATTGATCCTTACAATTCGGTGATTGGTACTATATCCGGTCTTAGCATGTATAGCAGAAGCATAGCTGTGTGATTGGAGGTTGGAAAAGTTGGGATTGTTTAGCTTAGAAAAATAGCCTCAGAGGAGATCTTATTTACATTTACAAATATATGTGTGGTCAGTACAAAGGACCGGCACATGGCTTGTTCCTTGCAAAGACCATACGAAAGACCAAGGGGTACTCATTACGGGTGGAACAAGGCGATTCCGGCAGCTAAATAGAAAAAGGTTCTTTACTGTTAGAGCAGTCAGACTGTGGAATATCCTATCACAGGGGTAGTACTGGCAGGCACTATAACGGCTTTTAAAGAAGGGCTGGACAATTTCCTTAGTGCACATAACATTGTGGATTATGGTTAATTTAGTGACAAATACTTTATAATTGGTGGAGAAAGGTTGAACTTGATGGACCTATGTCTTTTTTTTCAACCTATGTAACTATGTAACTCTTTTGCCATAAAGGGAGATATTTAACCCCTGTACTCCAGAGGGTGGTTTTCACTTTAATAACCGGGCCAATTTTTAAAATTCTGACCACTGTCCCTTTATGAGGTTATAACTCTGGAATGCTTCAATGGATCTTGGCGATTGTGAGAATGTTCTCTTGTGACATATTGTACTTCATGGTAGTGCTAAAATTTCTTCAATATAACTTGCATTTATTTATGAAAAAAATGGAGATATGGCAAAACTTTTGAAACTTTTTCAATTTTCAAAATTGTTATTTTTATGCCCTTAAATTAGAGAGACAAAGCGCACAAAACAGTTACTAAATAACATTTCCCACATGTCTACTTTACATCAGCACAATTTTGGAACCAAAATTTTTTGTTTGTTAGGAAGTAATAAGGGTTAAATATTGACACGCTATTTCTCACTTTTACAGCATCATTTTTTTTAGGGTCTATATCATAGAAAATACCCAAAAGTGACACCACTCAAAAAACTGCACCCCTCAGTGAGCTCAAATCAACATTCAAGAAGTTTATTAACCCTTCAGGTGATTCAAAGAAATATTTGGAATGTTTAAAAAAAAATTAGCATTTAACTTTTTTGCACAAAATATTTACTTCAGATCCAATTTTTTTTTATTTTACCAAGGGTAATAGGAGAAATTGGGCCACAAAAGTTGTTGTGAAATTTGTCCTGAGTACGCTGATACCTCATATGTGGGGGGAACCACTGTTTGGGCGCATGGCAAAGCTCAGAAAGGAAGTAGCACCGTTTGACTTTTTCAATGCATAATTGTCTCGAATTGAGATTGGACGCCATGTCGCGTTTGGAGAGCCCCTGATGTGCCTAAACAGTGGAAATCCCCCACAAGTGACACCATTTTTGAAAGTAGACCCTCGAAGGAACTTATCTAGATATGTGGAGAGCATTTTGAATCCCCAAGTGATTCACAGAAGTAGAGCTGTAGAGCTGTAAAAAAAAAAATCATAATTTTTCCACAAAAATGATTTTCTCGCCCCCAATTTTTTAATTTCTCAAGGGTAACAGGAGAAATTGGATCCCAAAATTTATTGTGCAATTTGTGCTGAGTACGCCAATACCCCATATGTGGGGGTTAAAGCACTTTTTGGGGGCATGGCAGATGCTTTTTATTGCAAAAAAGTTTTTGCATCACCATATTTTGAGAGCTATAATTTTTCCATATTTTGACCCACAGAGTCAATTGAGGTCTTGTTTTGTGTGGGACGAAAATGGGATATTTATTCTATTGATTTATTATATTTGAGATTCATTTGCTCCCCATATATGCTAGATCTATGCATGTCTATACCTTTTTTTTGCCTAGGGTTAAGTGTCACGTCAAAATTTAATATTAGAAGCTATTTGCTCCTTAATATTATGGTGTACAAATGTACTACTCCTTTTCCCTTGGCAGCATGACATTTTTTAGATAAGGGAAATTAATGCTATACATTCCTATATCGCGGCACTATTTTTGTATTTGATTTCCCCACTGATAATATTTTATCTTCATGCTTCATGTTGAATTTTAATAAATGATTTTCCTTATTTTTGTCTATTTAGATTTTCTTATTATGATTTTTCTAAGCCTATTGCTATTGTGATTTTCCCAGTCCCTGTGGACCTTTTGTTATTTTACATCACATGCAGTGGCGTACCGTCAATTGTAGCAGACCACGCAGCTGCTATGGGGCCCGGACAGGTGAGGGGGCCCGCGACGGCAGCTGCGGTTTGGCAGCTGTGCTGACACAGTACTACCAGGGCAGGGGGAGGCGGGGGAGGCGAAGCGCAGCTGTGTGCTTTATACTCATCTCCTCCTGGCACGGTCTCTGCCCTGCTCTTCTCCCGCGGTCTCTGGCGCCTGTGTTCAGCGGTCACGTGGTACCGCTCATTAAAGTCATGAATATGTGCATATTCATGACTTTAATGAGCGGTACCACCTTACCGCTGAACACGGGAGCCGGAGACCGCGGGAGAAGAGCATGGCAGAGACCGCACCAGGAGGAGGTGAGTATAAGGGATATTTACCTGTCCCGTTCCACCGCTGCGCTGCTGTGTGCTCGCATCCTCTCTTGCTGTGAATGTTCAGGCAGAGGGCGCGATGACGTAGTTTGTGCGCGCCGCGCCCTCTGCCTGAGCATTCACTGCGGAGGACCCAGAAGACAGCGGCGGTCAGCGGTGCACCGGGTGACAGGTAAATATCACAGGTGCCGGGAGGTGAGTATGTCTTTTTTTTTTGGTTTCAGCAGCTGCGGCAGTATGAGGGACATATACTATGGGGTACAATCTATGGAGCATCTATGGGGGCATTATCTATGGAGCATGATGCATCTATGGGGGCATTATCTATGGAGCATCTATGGGGGCATTATCCATGGAGCATCTATGGGGGCACAATCTATGGAGCATCTATGGGGGCATAATACATTTTTTTTGTTAAATGTGTCTCCTCACTGTGCTGGCACTTTACATTTACAATGGCTCTGGCTTTTTTATTGGGGGGGTGCCCCATTCAGACTTTTGCTATGGGGCCCCATGATTTCTATGTACGCCCCTGATCACATGTGTTACCATTTCATGTATTTGTAGGCAGATTTCTGGTCATGGTTTTTGTTTTTATACACTACCGGTCAAAAGTTTAGGGTCACTTAGAAATGTCCTTATTTTTGAAAGAAAAGCAGTTTTTTTCCAATGAAGCTAACATTAAATGATTCAGAAATACACTCTATACAGTGTTAATGTGGTAAATGACTATTCTAGCGGCAAACGTCTAGTTTGTAATGCAATATCTTCATAGGTGTATAGAGGCCCATTTCCAACAACCATCACTCCAGTGTACTTATGGTATTTTGTGTTCGCTAACTGTGTAAGAAAGCTAATAGATGGTTAAAATACCCTTTAAAACCCTTGTGCAAGTATGTTAACACAGCTGAAAACCGTTTGGTTGATTAGAGAAGCTATAAACCTGACCTTCCTTTGAGCTTGTTGAGAATCTGGAGCATTACATTTGTTGGTTCCATTAAACTCTCAAAATGGCCAAAAAAAAGAACTTTCTTGTGAAACTCGACAGTCTATTCTTGTTCTTAGAAATGAAGGCTATTCCATGCGAAAAATTACCAAGAAACTGAAGAATTCATAGAATGGTGTGTAGTACTCCCTTTAGAGGAGTGCACAAACAAGCTCTAACCAGAGAAGAAAGACAAGTGGGAGGCCCCGCTGCACAACTGAGCAACAAGACAAGTACATTAGAGTCTTTAGTTTGAAAAATTGAACACCTCACAGGTCCTCAACTGGCAGCTTTATTAAATAGTACACATTTAAAAGCCTGTACCAAAATCTACAGTGAAGAGGCGATTTGGGATGCTGGCCTTCAGGGCAGATTGGCAAAACAAAAGCCAATATTCCCCTGTCCCATGTCTGTGTTCTTTTGCCCATATTAATCTTTTCCTTTCATTAAGCCAGTCCCTTAAAAAATGGCTTTTGTTTTGCCAATCTGCCCTGAGGCCAGCATCCCCAAAATCGCCTCTTCACTGTAGATGTTGACACTGGCGTTTAATGTGTACTGTTTAATGAAGCTGCCAGTTGAGACCTGTGAGGCGTCAATTTTCAAACTAAAGACTCTAATGTACTTGTCTTGTTGCTAGTTGTGCAGCGGGGCTCCCCCCTTGTCTTTCTTCTCTGGTTAGAGCTTGTTTGTGCACTCCTCTAAAGGGAGTACTACACACCATTGTATGAATTCTTTAGTTTCTTTGGGAATTTTTTCGCATGGAATAGCCTTCATTTCTAAGAACAAGAATAGACTGTCGAGTTTCACAAGAAAGTTCTTTTTTTTTGGCCATTTGAGAGTTTAATGGAACCAACAAATGTTTAAAGCTCCGATTTCAACAAGCTCAAAGGAAGGTCAGGTTTATGCTTCTCTTTAAAAAA
>JARQOD010000004.1:86361759-86406097 GCA_033576555.1 Oophaga sylvatica | reverse complement strand
GGGGGTTTTGATGGGCCTATAAATGAGTACCAACACTTTTATTGCCCCAATTTTTTCCAGGCAAGATGCAGCTAAAAATTCTTAGTAATTTGAAGTTGGTGGAGCTTTGTAAAATGGCCTA
Organism: Oophaga sylvatica; assembly: GCA_033576555.1. Classification (NCBI taxonomy): domain Eukaryota; kingdom Metazoa; phylum Chordata; class Amphibia; order Anura; family Dendrobatidae; genus Oophaga; species Oophaga sylvatica. The sequence goes on along the minus strand of JARQOD010000004.1, from coordinate 86,405,976 downwards.
ATAGAATGAGTACCCACACTGTACTATGCCCCAAATTATTTTCCGAAGATGCAGCTAAAATTCGTGTTATTTGAACGGGGTGGGCTTTGTATAGATGGCTAATAGAATGAGTACCCACACTGCTATATGCACCAAAATTATTTTCCAGGAAAGATGCAGCTTATATTTCATAGTAATTTGAACACTGGTGGAGCTTAGTATAGATGGCTAATAGAATGAGTATCACACACTGCTATATCCCCAAAAATTTTTTGTCCAGTCAAGATGCATCTAAAAATTTGCAGTAATTTGAACGTGGTGGGCTTAGTATAGAGGGCCCTATTAGAATGAGTACCACCACTGCTACTATGCCCAAATTATTTTACAGGCAAGATGCAGCTAAAAATTATTAGTAATTTCAACGCTGCTGGAGATTTGTATAGATGGCCTATTAGAATGAGTACCACACACTGCTACTATGCCCAAATTATTATCCAGGCAATATGCAGCTAAAAATTCTTAGTAATTTCAATGCTGGTGGAGCTTAGTATAGTGGCCTAATAGAATGAGTACCCACACTGCTGCTATGTCCCATATTATTTTACAGGCAGATGCAGCTAAAATTATTAGTAATTTCAATGCTGGGGGAGCTTAGTATAGGTGGCCTAATAGAATGAGTACACACACTGCTACTATGCCCCAATTATTGTCCAGGAAGATGCAGCTAAAAATTCTTAGTAATTTGAACGCTGGTGGAGCTTTGTATAGATGGCCTAATAGAATTGAGTACCACACACTGCTACTATGCCCAAATTATTTTACAGGGAGATGCAGCTAAAAAATTCGTTAGTTTTTGAACGCTGGTGGAGCTTTGTATAGATGGCTAATAGAATGAGTCACACCACTGTACTATGCCCAAAATTATTTTCAGCAAGATGCAGCTTAAAAATATAGTAATTTGAACACTGGTGGAGCTTAGAATAGATGGCCTAATAGAATGAGTACCACGCACTGCTACTATGCCCAAAATTATTTTACAGGCAAGATGCAGCTAAAATTTGTAGTAATTTGAAACGCTGGTGGAGCTTGTATAGATGGCCTAATGGAATGAGTACCACACACTGCTACTATGCCCAAATTATTTTACAGGCAGATGCAGCTAAACATTATTAGTAATTTCAATCTGGAGGAGCTTAGTTATTAGATGGTCTAATAGAATGAGTACCACACACTGCTAATATGCCACAATTATTGTCAGGCAAGATGCAGCTAAAAATTCTTAGTAATTTGAATGTTGGTGGTGCTTTGTTATATGGCCTAATAGAATGAGTACCACACACTGCTTACTATGCCCCAAATTATTTTCAGGCAAGATGCAGCTAAATATTCGTATATTTTGAACGCTGTTGGGCTTTGTATAGTTGGCCTAATAGAATGAGTACCACACACTGCTACTATGCCCCAAATTTTTCCGGCAAGACGCAGCTTATATTTCATAGTAATTTGAACACTGGTGGAGCTTAGTATAGATTGCCTAATAGAATGAGTACCAACACTGCTACTATGCCCATATTATTTTACAGGCAAGATGCAGCTAAAAATTATTAGTAATTTCAATGCTGGGGGAGCTTAGTATATATGGACTAATGAATGAGTATCACACACTGCTACTATGCCCAAAATTATTGTCCAGGCAAGATTGCAACTAAAAATTTGCAGTAATTTGAACGCGGGTGGAGCTTAGTATAGATGGCCTAATAGAATGAGTACCACACACTGCTACTATGCCCAAAATTATTTTACAGGCAAGATGCAGCTAAAAATTTATTAGTAATTTCAACGCTGCTGGAGATTTGTATAGATGGCCTAATAGAATTAGTACCACACATGCTACTATGCCCATAAATTATTGTCCAGGCAAGATGCAGCTAAAAATTCGTAGTTATTTGAACGCTGGTGGAGCTTTGTATAGATGGCCTTATGGAATGAGTACCATACACTGCTACTATGTCCAAATTATTTTCCAGGCAAGATGCAGCTAAAAATTCGTAGTAATTTGAGCGCTTGTGGAGCTTAGTATAGATGGCCTAATAAAATGAGTACCACACACTGCTACTATGCCCAAAATTATTTTCCAGGCAAGATGCTGCTAATAAATTCATAGTAATTTTGAACGCTGGTGGAGCTTAGTATAGATTGCCTAATAGAATGGTACCACACACTGCTACTATGCCCCATATTTTTTACAGGCAAGATGCAGCTAAAAATTATTAGTAATTTCAATGCTGGGGGAGCTTAGTATAGATGGCCTAATAGAATGAGTACCACACACTGCTACTATGCCCACATTATTGTCCAGGCAAGATGCAGTTAAAAATTCTTAGTAATTTGAACGCTGGTGGAACTTTGTATAGATGGCCTAATAGAATGAGTACCACACACTGCTACTATGCCCCATATTATTTTACAGGGAAGATGCAGCTAAAAATTCGTAGTTATTTGAACGCTGGTGGAGCTTTGTATAGATGGCCTAATAGAATGAGTACCACACACTGCTACTATGCCCAAAAATTATTTTCCAAGCAAGATACAGCTAAAAATTCGTAGTAATTTGAACACTGGTGGAGCTTAGAATGATGGCCTAATAGAATGAGTACCACACACTGCTACTATGCTCCAAATTATTTTACAGCAAGATGCAGCTAAAAATTTGTAGTAATTTGAACGCTGGTGGAGCTTAGTATAGATGGCCTAATGGAATGAGTACCACACACTGCTACTATGCCCAAAATTATTTTACAGGCAAGATGCAGCTAAACATTATTAGTAATTTCAACGCTGGTGGAGCTTAGTATAGATGGCCTAATAGAATGAGTACCACACACTGCTAATATGCCCACAATTATTGTCCAGGCAAGATGCAGCTAAAAAATTGTTAGTAATTTGAATGTTGGTGGAGCTTTGTATAGATGGCCTAATAGAATGAGTACCACACACTGCTACTATGCCCCAAATTATTTTCCAGGCAAGATGCAGCTTATATTTCATAGTAATTTGAACACTGTTGGAGCTTAGTATAGATGGACTAATAGAATGAGTATCACACATTGCTACTATGCCCAAAATTTATTGTCCAGGCAAGATGCATCTAAAAATTTGCAGTAATTTGAACGCTGGTGGAGCTTAGTATAGATAGCCTAATAGAATGAGTACCACACACTGCTAATATGCCAACAATTATTTTCCAGGCAAGATGCAGCTAAAAATTCTTAGTAATTTGAATGTTGGTGGAGCTTTGTATATATGGCCTAATAGAATGAGTACCACACACTACTACTATGCCCCAAATTATTTTCCAGGCAAGATGCAGCTAAAAATTCGTAGTTATTTGAACGCTGTTGGAGCTTTGTATAGATGGCCTAATAGAATGAGTACCACACACTGCTACTATGCCCCAAATTATTTTCCAGGCAAGATGCAGCTTATATTTCATAGTAATTTGAACACTGGTGGAGCTTAGTATAGATGGACTAATAGAATGAGTATCACACACTGCTACTATGCCAAAATTATTGTCCAGTAGAGTTGAGCGATACTTTCCGATATCCAAAAGTATCGGAATCGGAATGGTATCGCCGATACACAAAAAATATCGGCGATACCCGATACCGATACCGGAAATACAATGTAAGTCTATGGGAACAAAATATCGGAATTAAAAAAAACCCATTCTTGCCTTGTTGGTTAATTGTACATGAAGGAAAACAACAAAGAGTAATGTAGAATTTATTGGGGGAGGTTGAGGAGACATTAAAGGCATAGATGTTTAACACAATGCAATGGAATAGCATTAATATTTCATTTTTTGAAATACGTTTGGATTGACGAAGAAATTGACAATGTTGTTAACCTTTTTTCTATTTTGTCAAATATGTCTGTTTCACAACTTCCATGCTCTTCACCTTTTTAACTTTTCACCACACTTTCTCCTTCTAATCTTCAGCAGCATCATCTTTCTCATCAAATTATTCTTCATCTTCACCTTCTTAATCTTCTAAAACTTCTTGCTATTCATCTTTTTGTTAACATTACTTATATTGTTCTTATTAAACAGTTATTATTCTTCATATTCTACTCTTCATCTTCTTCCTATTCATCCTTTTCATCATATTCTTATTTGTGACAGACATTCCTGTACTTGTAATCTGTAAAACTCTGAATTTTCATCCTTCCGTTCTTGCTGTCACGAAAGATTTTAATTACAAACAGTATTTGTCCGCGTTCAGTTTAGCCTGCAGCAGCATCAGGCATTTTCCAGGGGCACCACGAGGAGGAACGGACTCACCCCCATACACTGCTTAGTCTTCTTCTGCTTAGAATTTAGAGCATATATTTTGCTCTTCATTTTGGTCTTATACTTAATGTTCTTCTGCTTTTTGATCTTCTGCTTATTGTTCTTCTGTCTCTTGTTCTGTATCTTGTAGTTTGTCTTAACCTTCTTTGTCCTGTTGGTGATGGTACAAAAGCCAATGGAAGTAACGAGGACCAGCTGACGTGCTGGAACCCGGAGGGTCAGCAGAAGGAAAAGAGCAATGGCACAACCGAGGACCAGCTGACGTTACTGGGACACGGTTACTAAGGCAGGGAGGTACCTGTGCTCCAAAGCACTACCCAAAGGGCCAGCAGACGTTGCTGGAACTCGGATACCGACATGGAGGCACCTAGGCCAAAGGCACTGCGGAGAACCAGCTGACGGTACTGGAACCCGGATTTGGGTAGCAGAAGGTACAAGAGCCAATGAAAGTAACGAGGACCACTGACTGTGCTGGAACCCGGAGGGTCAGCAGAAGGAAAAGAGCCAATGGCACAACCGAGGACCAGCTGACGTTACTGGACACGGTTTACTAAGCAGGAGGTACCTGTGCTCCAAAGCACTACCAAGGACCAGCAGACGTTGCTGGAAACTCGGATACCGACATGGAGGCACCTAGGCCAAAGGCACTGCGGAGAACCAGCTGACGGTACTGGAACCCGGATGGGTAGCAGAAGGTACAAGAGCCAATGAAGTAACGAGGACCACTGACTGTGCTGAACCCGGAGGGTCAGCAGAAGGAAAAGAGCCAATGGCACAACCGAGGACCAGCTGACTTACTGGGACACGGTTACTAAGCAGGAGGTACCTGTGCTCCAAAGCACTACCAAGGACCAGCAGACGTTGCTGGAACTCGGATACCGACATGGAGGCACTCAGGCCAAAGGCACTGCGGAGAACCAGCTGACGGTACTGGAAACCCGGATGGGTAGCAGAAGGTACCCATGGAAATTAAAGTTGAGGCAGCAGGACTGTTTGCCGTTCACACAGCAGGGGAACAGCTGACATTACTGACCCCAGTAACACGGGAGCAGTGTAGACTGTGCTAACAGCACTTCCGAGAAACAACTGGCGGTGTTGTAGCCCAGGGATGAGAAGAGAACATGGTGGAGGCAGCAGGACTTTTTGCCGTACACAGCAGGGGAACAGCTGACATTACTGAACCCCAGTAACACAGGAGCAAGTGTAGACTGTGCTAACAGCACTTCCGAGAAACAACTGGCGTGTTGTAACCCAGGGATGAGAAAGGAACAGGGTGGAGGCAGCGGACTTTTTGCCGTTCACACAGCAGGGGAACAACTGACATTATGAACCCAGTAACACAGGAGCAAGTGTAGACTGTGCTAACAGCACTTCCGAGAAAAACTGGCGGTGTTGTAACCCAGGGATGAGAAGAGAACATGGTGGAGGCAGCAGGACTTTTTGCCGTACACACAGCAGGGGAACAGCTGACATTACTGAACCCCAGTAACACAGGAGCAAGTGTAGACTGTGCTAACAGCACTTCCAGAAACAATGGCTGTTGTAACCCAGGGATGAGTAAGGAACTTGGTGGAGGCGCAGGACTTTTTTGCCGTCACACTGCAGGGGAACAGCTGACATTGCTGAACCCAGTAACCGGGGAGCAAAGTGTAAACTGTGCTAACAGCCTACGAAGAAAAACTGGCGGTGTTTGTAGCACGGGATGAGAAGAGAAATGGTGGAGGCAGCAGGATCTTTTGCCGTTCAATCAGCGGGGAACAGCTGACATTACGAAACCCAGTAACACAGGAGAAGGTGTAGGATGTGCTAAACAGCACTTACGAGAAACAACTGGCGGTGTTGTAACCCAGGGTGAGAAGGAACATGGTGGATGGCAGCAGGACTTTTGGCCGTTCACACAGATGGGAACAGCTGACATTACTGAACCCCGTACACAGGAGCAAGTTGACTGTGCTAACAGCACTTCCGAGAAACAACTGGCGGTGTTGTAGCCCAGGGATGAGAAGGAAAACAATGAGGAGGCAGCAGGACTTTTTGCCGTTCAACAAGGGAACGCTACTATGAACCAGTAACAAGCAAGTGAACTGTGCTAACAGACTTCCGAAATACACTGGGGTGTAGCCAGGGATGAGAAGAGAACATGGTGGAGGCAGCAGGACTTTTTGCCGTTCACACAGCAGGGGAACAGCTGACATTACTGAACCCCAGTAACACGGAGCAAGTGTAACTGTGCTAACAGCACTTCGAGAAACAACTGGCGGTGTTGTAACCCAGGGATGAGAAGAGAACATGGTGGAGGCAGCAGGACTTTTTGCCGTACACACAGCAGGGAACAGCTGACATTACTGAACCCCAGTAACACAGGAGCAAGTGTAGACTGTGCTAACAGCACTTCCGAGAAACAACTGGCGGTGTTGTAACCCAGGGATGAGAAGAGAACATGGTGGAGGCAGCAGGACTTTTTGCCGTTCACACAGCAGGGAACAGCTGACATTACTGAACCCCAGTAACACAGGAGCAAGTTTTAGACTGTGCTAACAGCACTTCGAGAAAACAACTGGCGGTGTTGTAACCCAGGGATGAGAAGAGAACATGGTGGAGGCAGCAGGACTTTTTGCCGTTACACACAGCAGGGGAACAGCTGACATTACTGAACCCCAGTAACACGGAGCAAGTGTAGACTGTGCTAACAGCACTTCCGAGAAACAACTGGCGGTGTTGTAAACCCAGGGATGAGAAGAGAACATGGTGGAGGCAGCAGGACTTTTTGCCGTACACACAGCAGGGGAACAGCTGACATTACTGAACCCCAGTAACACGGAGCAAGTGTTAACTGTGCTAACAGCACTTCCGAGAAACAACTGGCGGTGTTGAAAGCCCAGGGATGAGAAGAGAACATGGTGGAGGCAGCAGGACTTTTTGCCGTTCACACAGCAGGGGAACAGCTGACATTACTGAACCCCAGTAACACGGAGCAAGTGTTAACTGTGCTACAGCACTTCCGAGAAAACAACTGGCGGTGTTGTAACCCAGGGATGAGAAGAACATGGTGGAGGCAGCAGGACTTTTTGCCGTTCACACAGCAGGGGAACAGCTGACATTACTGAACCCCAGTAACACGGAGCAAGTTTTAGACTGTGCTAACAGCACTTCCGAGAAACAACGGGCGTGTTGTAGCCCAGGGATGAGAAGAGAACATGGTGGAGGCAGCAGGACTTTTTGCCGTCACACAGCGGGGGAACAGCTGACATTACTGAACCCAGTAACACGGGAGCAAGTGTTAACTGTGCTAACAGCACTTCGAGAAACAACTGGCGGTGTTGTAACCCAGGGATGAGAAGAGAACATGGTGGAGGCAGCAGGACTTTTTGCCGTTCACACAGCAGGGGAACAGCTGACATTACTGAACCCCAGTAACACAGGAGCAAGTGTAGACTGTGCTAACAGCACTTCCGAGAAACAACTGGCGGTGTTGTAGCCCAGGGATGAGAAGAGAACATGGTGGAGGCAGCAGGACTTTTTGCCGTTCACACAGCAGGGGAACAGCTGACATTACCGAACCCCAGTAACACAGGAGCAAGTGTAGACTGTGCTAACAGCACTTCCGAGAAACAACTGGCGGTGTTGTAGCCCAGGGATGAGAAGAGAACATGGTGGAGGCAGCAGGACTTTTTGCCGTTCACACAGCAGGGGAACAGCTGACATTACCGAACCCCAGTAACACGGGAGCAAGTGTAGACTGTGCTAACAGCACTTCCGAGAAACAACTGGCGGTGTTGTAGCCCAGGGATGAGAAGAGAACATGGTGGAGGCAGCAGGACTTTTTGCCGTACACACAGCAGGGGAACAGCTGACATTACTGAACCCAGTAACACGGGAGCAAGTGTTAACTGTGCTAACAGCACTTCCGAGAAACAACTGGCGGTGTTGTAGCCCAGGGATGAGAAGAGAACATGGTGGAGGCAGCAGGACTTTTTGCCGTTCACAAGCAGGGGAACAGCTGACATTACTGAACCCCAGTAACACAGGAGCAAGTGTAGACTGTGCTAACAGCACTTCCGAGAAACAAACTGGCGGTGTTGTAACCCAGGGATGAGAAGAGAACATGATGGAGGCAGCAGGACTTTTTGCCGTACACACAGCAGGGGAACAGCTGACATTACTGAACCCCAGTAACACGGGAGCAAGTGTTAACTGTGCTAACAGCACTTCCGAGAAATAACTGGCGGTGTTGTAGCCCAGGGATGAGAAGAGAACATGGTGGAGGCAGCAGGACTTTTTGCCGTTCACACAGCAGGGGAACAGCTGACATTACCGAACCCCAGTAAACACAGGAGCAAGTGTAGACTGTGCTAACAGCACTTCCGAAAAACAACTGGCGGTGTTGTAGCCCAGGGATGAGAAGAGAACATGGTGGAGGCAGCAGGACTTTTTGCCGTTCACACAGCAGGGGAACAGCTGACATTACCGAACCCCAGTAACACAGGAGCAAGTGTAGACTGTGCTAACAGCACTTCCGAGAAACAACTGGCGGTGTTGTAGCCCAGGGATGAGAAGAGAACATGGTGGAGGCAGCAGGACTTTTTGCCGTTCACACAGCAGGGGAACAGCTGACATTACTGAACCCCAGTAACACGGAGCAAGTGTTAACTGTGCTAACAGCACTTCGAGAAACAACTGGCGGTGTTGTAACCCAGGGATGAGAAGAGAACATGGTGGAGGCAGCAGGACTTTTTGCCGTACACACAGCAGGGGAACAGCTGACATTACTGAACCCCAGTAACACGGGAGCAAGTGTTAACTGTGCTAACAGCATTTCCCGAGAAACAACTGGCGGTGTTGTAGCCCAGGGATGAGAAGAGAACATGGTGGAGGCAGCAGGACTTTTTGCCGTTCACACAGCAGGGGAACAGCTGACATTACCGAAACCCCAGTAACAAGGAGCAAGTTTTAGACTGTGCTAACAGCACTTCCGAGGAAACAACTGGCGGTGTTGTAGCCAGGATGAGAAGAGAACATGGTGGAGGCAGCAGGACTTTTTGCGTTCACACAGCAGGGGAACAGCTGACATTACCGAACCCAGTAACACAGGAGCAAGTGTAGACTGTGCTAACAGCACTTCCGAGAAACAACTGGCGGTGTTGTAGCCCAGGGATGAGAAGAGAACAGGGTGGAGGCAGCAGGACTGTTTGCCGTTCACACAGCAGGGGAACAGCTGACATTACCGAACCCCAGTAACACAGGAGCAAGTGTAGACTGTGCTAACAGCACTTCCGGAAACAACTGGCGGTGTTGTAGCCCAGGGATGAGAAGAGAACATGGTGGAGGCAGCAGGACTTTTTGCCGTTCACACAGCAGGGGAACAGCTGACATTACTGAACCCCAGTAACACGGGAGCAAGTGTAGACTGTGCTAACAGCACTTCCGAGCAACAACTGGCGGTGTTGGAGCCCAGGGTCAAGGAGGATGTTTAAATACTAGATCAAGTATTTTCCTTGTTACGTGTCAATTAAAAATGTCTATACTCCAAACAAGAGAAATATAACCTTTAGTACCATAAGATGATGATTTTACTTTAAAAAATATATGTTAATTAATAATTGACAAACATAAACGCATACATTAACATGTTGAAAAGCAATGCAAACCACAATAAAATCGGTTAAATAATCTGCTATAGGGTTTTTTAAATAAAAGCATACAAGTACATATCAGAATCCATTAATGATGGATAAGTAACAGTATGTACACCATTTTCATTTGCTGATATATCACTAAAAAGTTTTTAAAAATATCTAAAATTTTCCATCATGTAATACTGATAATATGTGCCAATCATTTATATTAACAAAAAAAACCTTTAAAAAGTGCATAGTGAAAACAGCTATTTATGCCTGACTGTGGACTTGCAAGCATGACAACGGATAGATAAGGTATATATAGATGAGTCTGCATAGCCACAGATGGTGAATGGCGATGTAATACTGTACCTCAATAAAGTGTGCGTTACTACTACATCCTTTTTTTTATATAGCTTTATAAAAGGGTACGTGCATGTATGCTTGCGCCTTTGTTTGGACGCACAGACTGGCTTCCTGCTGTGACGCGTTGGGTATTGGAGCGTCTGTGCGTCTTATGACGCAGACTAACATTCACGGTGCGCATCGTTCATCATCGCAAGCGTACCGACAACACAAAGGCGTTGTCATGACTGCTTTACTCAGTAAACATGCCCTATGATGAAACATACACGCATGTGCCCTATTACATAACAAGCTACAAGAAAAATGCGTGTGAGGTGTGACACAGCTGTTTTGTTAAGGTACAGTATTATATCGACATTGTACAGGTGTCGCTATTCAGTCTGATAAATAGATATCATTCACCTATTCTATCAGTTGTGTTCTTTCAGCACCACTTACAGGTATATATTTTGCTATTGTGACTATGCACTATTGACTTTACCAAGGTAATGCATGATTTTTGTTAGCGATTATCATGTTTACATGAAGGACCTTTATGATATGGGCTGTTAACTTTCTAATCAAATATGTATTTTTTAAAATGACACAAATATAAGTAATGTTGAAGAGGACTATTCCTACATGCATTGTTTGCACAATATTACAGGTGTACATCACGTCCCTTAATCAACATTGGATATTATATTTACTTGTATGCTTTTATTTCAAAGGCAAGAACACTGAAGTATAACCTTCGCACTGCAGCAGTTGTCAAAGTTCAACCCACATTATGCACTTCCAACATTGCAGTATTTGAGTCATCATGATGTGAGTTGGATTTGTCTAAGCTATGGAGTGACAAGGTTGACCATCAGTATCCTATAGCATAAGTAGGCTTTTGTGTTTGCATTTGTTTTCGACATGTGCATATCTGTAATAATATGTCACAATTATTTTGTTACCGATTTGTGACAGACAAATCATTTTATGGTTTGAAAGTTGACGTTTCAAATGTTTACAGCTTAGAAATCATGGTGTAGCCTCATATCTATGTGTAGCACTAGACACTTTGAGATGTCATGTTTTTTTCACCATGATTAGGTAGCTAGCAGTAATTTTTGCCGGACACACAGCAGGGGAACAGCAGGCGTTACTGAACCCCACAAACACATCAGCGATTGTTTTCATCTGTGCATCTAACACTTCTGAGCAGCAACTGGCGCTGTTGAAGCCCAGGGTCAAGGAGGGTGTAGGCAGAGGCCTAGTATGAGACGTTTGAAGTTGAAGTTGTAGTTAGCAGCAGTAATTTTTGCCAGACACACAGCAGGGGAACAGCAGGCGTTACTGAACCCCACAAACACATCAGCGATTGTTTTCATCTGTGCATCTAACACTTCTGAGCAGCAACTGGCGCTGTTGAAGCCCAGGGTCAAGGAGGGTGTAGGCACAAAATATTGAGTTATTGCCTTGTTACGTGGCCATTGCAAATGTATGTACTTCAAACAAGAATAAATGAAGTTTTACTACGACAATAAAATGATGAATTTCAATTACAAGTATAGAAAAATATTTATACTTGACAGTCTCTGTGGTTGATAACGTTTAATGGCTAACTGAAAATATGGTAACAAATTCAAAGCTTTCGAGACTACTCAGGTGTCTTCATCAGGCTAAGAGTAAAGCCAAAAATGAAGAACACATATTTCTACACACAACAGGACACAGGAATAGCTAAGACAAGTGAGGGAGGGACAAGTGGGGGAGGACCGGCAACAAAAAGGAGAACAAGGATGAATTATCAGCGCCACACAATCACAGATAAATTAATGAATTTACCTGTGGCAAAAGACTTTTGTATGCCGGTCATAGCATCATGGATATGGAATTACTGGTATTAAAATATAACTTCAAATATGAGAAACGTACAAAGGTTTCAGAATATAAGCTCATCATGACCTTTGACACTGTTAGTGATGGAATGAATAGATCACATGGATTTATGTCATTCTATATCAATTAAGGAATCTGCGTCTATGCCCTTCCAGGGTCATGAAAACCCAAAAAAAGACGCCAATGAGAGGGCAATCAAAATTTCTATCCTTATCTAGGAACTGTTACAATATTTATGTTCATCCCTGTGAGATAATGACAGTTCTGATACACGTCACTTACTTGTCTTACCTATTGCACTATTCCTGTGTCCTGTTGTGTATAGAAATATGTGATGCTTAATTTTTTTATTTAGTCTTTCCCTGATGAAGAGACGTGAGTAGCCTTGAAAGCTTGCAATTTGTTTCCATCTTTTCAGTTATCCATTAAAAGGTATCAACCACTGCTGACTCTGAAGTCTAAATATTTTTCTATCTACTGGCTAACACGGTACAAAGATACACATGTTTTCTAATTTCAAGAAGGAAAAATAAAGAAAATACAAATATAAACGCATATATGCACATGCCAAAAATAAATGGAACAACACAACACCCAAAAAATTGGTAACAAAATATAGTGTTGTAAATTTAAGAATAAAAGTCCATTTTTTTTTTTATGAATAATGCTTAAGGAACGCTATGTTAAACCATAACATAGTGAAGACAATGGATTTTGTAATAGTCACTCATCATCATCATCGCAAATTTTATGTGACAGTCACAGACATTTCAATTATTTAAGTTCATAAAATCGTAACTTTCTATTGCATGTATGACATGTCCAGCATGGACTCATCAATGTGATTGATGACACAATAATGTACGATAAAAAATAACCATTTAAAAAAACATTAGGCATTGTTTGTCACAATTTAAGTGTGTGCCTGCAAGTGTAGGTGAAACAAAGGCTACGGATAGCAAAGGTATATTCTATGTCTGTATCAGACAGTGGACAGCCTCTGATGGGTAATGCCGATGTTATACTGTACGTCAATAAAGTCTGCGGCTGAAATCATGCATTTTTTGCTTGTAAAGTGTTGAAGAGGGTAAAAGAATGTCTGGTTGCGCAAAGCTTTATCCGTCAACACTACCTTCCTACTGTCACGCGTAGGGTAGGGTAGCGTGTGGCAATTAGCTGACTATCAAATGTGAGGTTAGGCTGCGTTATTGCGCACTAGGGACGCCAAAAAAAATACAGCAGTAATAATTTAATGTGTAATACTCCACCTATGACAAGCAAAAAAATTACGTTCCCTCTTTAACAATGTACAATACTAACAAGCCTAATGGTTGACGCTGACTTAATTGAGATACAGTATTACATCAACATTGTCCATGAGTAACTATGCACTGTGATACCTATATACCAGTATTAATTTATATCTCTTGTGGTTGTTTCAACAGCACTTGCAGGTATAACTACCTATTGTCAGTATGCATGATGCACTTTCTAGATGTAATAATTTATTATTGGACATTATTACCATGTTTACATGCTGGCCATTTCATATATGGTGTTTGAAGTTACAGTTGGCATCAGTATGTGTATTTTATAATGTCTGTCATAAATAAAACTCGTGATGATGATGATGAGGATTTAATGATTCGTACATCCATTGACTGCATTATCTTACAGGTACAGATAAGTTCCTTAAAAAGCATTAATTCATAAGTCTGAAATGTACTTTTATGCATTAATTTCAAAATGTGAAGAGTAGACTATGTTTTATTTTTTGTTACATTTCTAATAGACATGTGCAGATATGCGCTGTGATGACAAATTATTATTTGTCCATATTTGTCATAAAAATGTATCATTCTAGGCGTGCAAAACTTCACAATTTCATGTTTTCAGCATAACAAGCAGGGTGACGGCTCTTCCCTATTTGGAGCATGTTGGTCATGTGTTTTTCTGCCATGTGTCGGAACAGGAGACTTCTTGCCGTTCCACACAGGGGAACAGCTGGCGTTACTGAACCCCACTAACAGTAGAGCTTGTGTTTTGTTCTGTGGACACGACACTTCTGAGCAGCAACTGGCAGTGTTTGAGCCCAGGGAGTAGAGTTCAGGTGGTAGAAAGATGAACATAACAGGAGACATGGATAACGTTGCGAACCAGTTATTTAATCTGAAAACGGACAGACAAATTCTGGCGAGATCCATGCCTTGTTCATTTCAGAAAAGTAAGCCGGTCTACATTATCGGAGGATAGTCGCATGCGACGGTCTGTTAGTACACCACCTGCAGCACTAAAGACGCGCTCCGATAATACACTGGCAGCAGGGCAAGCCAGCACCTCCAATGCATACTGGCTAAGCTCTGGCCATGTATCCAGCTTAGAGACCCAAAACTTGAATGGGGAAGAGCCATCTGGGAGTACACTGAGAGGCAAAGCCAAGTAGTCTGTCACCATCTGACGGATACGTTGCCTCCCGCTGACTGGAGCCCTCTCGGATGGTGTAGACATTTGTGGCGCTGCACAAAACTTTGCCACATTTTTAACATGCTGGTCTTTCCCTGTGCAGAGGCACTGCGTGTGCTCCCTCTTGTTGCAGAGCTCTCTACACTGCCTCGACGCACAGAGCTGCTTTGTAAAGCAGTAGCAGCAGCAGTGCTCTCGGCAGTAAGGTAGAACATTAGGGATTGCACCAGTGTGTCTTGGTACTCACGCATTTTACGCTCCCGGTTCAACGGTGTGATGAGGCTTTTGACGTTGTCCCGGTAGCGAGGGTCTAGGAGGGTGTACACCCAATAATCAGACGTCGTGAGAATGTGGGCGATGCGGCGGTCGTTTCTTAGGCACTGCAGCATGAAATCAACCATGTGCTGCAGACTCCCAACTGGCAAAGAAACGCTGTCCTCTGCAAGAGGCGTTATCTCTGCCTGCTCTGCATCACCCCACCCTCGCTCTACATACTGACTAGAGCGTTGTGTACCTTTCCTCTGGAGCGATGTCTTCCTCCTCATTGACTCCTCCTCCTCATCCTCCTCACAAAGTGAGCCCTGCCCAGCCTTTTGTGAGGAACCACGTTGCGCTGACTTTCCAGAAGGTGATGGAATTTGTGACTCCTCATCCTCCACCTCTTCCAAAACCTCATCCCTTATTGCTTGCAGTGTTTTTTGAAGCAGGCAGATAAGGGGGACAGTCAGGCTGACTAGTGCATCATCTGCACTCGCCATCCGCGTTGACTCATCAAACGCACGCAAAACGTGGCACATGTCCTTCATAGTGGCCCACTCATTAATGGTGAAGTGTGGACGGCGCAAATTGCGTGTTGATTGCGCCTGATGCAGCTGATACTCCATAACTGCTGGCTGCTGCTCACACAACCGCTCCAACATATGTAACGTTGAATTCCACCTGGTGGATACGTCACATATGATGCGATGTTCAGAAGGCGCAATCTGCGTTGCAGAGCTGCAATGCGCGATCTGGCCATGCTGGAACGTCGCAAGTGAGCGCACTCTAGGCGGACCTTGTGCAGCAGTGCATCAAGATCCGGATAGTCCCTCAAAAAACTCTGCACGACCAAGTTGAGCACATGTGCCAGACATGGTATGTGAGTGAGGTTGCCAAGGCCCAGAGCTGCCACCAGATTTCGGCCATTGTCACACACTACCAAGCCTGGCTGGAGATTCGCTGGCAAAAACCACACGTCGCTCTCCTGCTTGATGGCATTCCAGACCTCCTGCGCTGTGTGGCTTCGATTCCCCATGGGAATTAATTTCAGAACGGCCTGTTGCCGTTTGGCCACGGCTGTGCTCATATCGGTCGCATCAGGTAAGCGTCCACGGGTCCATGTGGAGGTAGACCGTGACGGCTCCTGCAGCGATGATTCTGAGGAACTGGAGTAGGAGGAGGAGTCAATGTGGACAGACTTGATTCCGGCAATCCTTGGAGTTGGCAGAACACGTACAGCGCCACTCGCAAGATCTGTACCCGGCTCCACAACATTCACCCAATGGGCAGTGAGTGAAAGGTATCGTCCCTGGCCATGGGTACTGGTCCACGCATCGGTGGTCAGGTGGACCTTGCTACTGACGGCGTTTAGTAGCGCATGTTTAATTTTTGCCTCAACATGCTTTTGCAGACCAGGGACGGCTTGCCTGCTGAAATAAAATCGGCTGGGCACATTGTATTGTGGGACTGCCAATGCCATTAATTCACGGAAACTGTCAGTCTCCACCAGCCTGAATGACAGCATTTCAAGGGACAGGAGTTTTGCAATGCCAGCATTCAGAGCCTGTGCTCGTGGATGGTTTGCCGAGTATGGCCGTCTTTTATCCCATGCCTGTGCTACCGATGGCTGTTTTGTGGCCTGGGTGTGTGAGGATGACAGGGAACTTGCAGCTGTGGGTGGAATAACACTGTGTCTCTGGACAACAGTGACAGAGGTTCTTCCATGGCGATCCTTTGAGGAAGCCGAACCAGCTGTGTGTGAACTGGAGGAAGAGGCTCCAACACGAGCTGAAGATGTAGGTGCTGCTGTAGGTTGGCCTACATCTCCAGTGTGTCTTTGTAACTCAACAAAGTGCTTTGACCGCACATGTTTCCACATATTTGTTGTATTAAGGTTACTGACACTTTTACCTCTTTTAATTTTTTGATTACACAGCTTGCATTTGACATAGCAAATATCATCTGCAACTGTATCAAAAAAGGACCACGCAGAGCAAGTCCTGGGAGCGCCCGGTTTGGCTGTTGGAAGAGAACTGCTCCGAACGGGTGCCAAACTGGAGGCTACAGGCAAGCGAGTCTGCAGCCTACCTCTCCCTACTGTTTGGACCGTTGGGGCAATCTCTTCCTCAGAGCTGCTCCCACCACCTTCCTGTTCCTCACGCCATGTTGGGTCTTGGACCTCATCATCTCCACCACTACCCTCTTCCAACACCTGCTGTTGTTGGGTGGTCTGGCCAGCACCATGCTCAACAGAAACTGGCAACTGAGTCTCATCATCATCAGATGCGTTCTGCGGTGTGCTGACCATCGGCACTGGCTCACCCGCCTCTTCAGATTCAGAGAGACACAGCTGTTGCGCATCACTGCATACTGCCTCTTCTTCACATTCCAGAATGCTGCTTGGCTGGGCCCCTGTTTCCAAGCCAACAGATTCTGAGAACAGAAGCAGAGACTCAGCTGGCTCCTGTACAGAGCTCTCTGACTGCCTGGGCAATTTGGCAGGCGGTGAAGAGACTGATGGTTGTTCAACAGTGCTGTGGTCCTGAGAGGAGGTGGAAGCTATTGAAGTCGATGCATTGGCTGCCATCCAACCAACAACGGCTTCAATTTGTTCTTCACGCAGCAGGGGGGTACGCTGAGCTCCTACAAAAGTGCGCATAAAGGAACGCTCACGGGAAAACTGGTGGATGCTGTGTCACTGGGTGCGGCAGCAGCCACAGAATCCCCACGTCCTCTCCCTGCTGCAAATCCACGGCCTCGACCACGACCACGTGCCTTACTCACTGACTTCTTCATCTTGGTAGATTGATAAAGAAAGTCAGAAAAGTTATAAGGCCTAAGTGTGGTTATTCCTCACAGACTACAGTGAACCCTGCAGACAACTGTTCAGTATCTGTGAAAGGCCCCTTTGTGTACTTCTATAGTGTTTGCAACCAATGTATTGTATACGGATGGAAGCGCGTCACACTAATAGATTAGTTTTTTTTCCACTAAAATGGAGCAGCACCAATTAGAGAAAAATGTGAAGGATGAGGCAGTGACACACGCTCAGCAGACTACAACCGGCAGTGGTTGAAGAACAAACTGGAGCGTAATCTGCACTCACAAAATGAAAAGCTCACAGACTACAGTGAACACTGAAACACAACTGTTCAGTAGCTGTTAAAGGCCCCTTTGTGTACTTCTATAGTGTTTGCAACCAATGTATTGTATACGGATGGAAGCGCGTCACACTAATAGATTAGATTTTTTTCCACTAAAATGGAGCAGCACCAATTAGAGAAAAATGTGAAGGATGAGGCAGTGACACACGCTCAGCAGACTACAACCGGCAGTGGTTGAAGAACAAACTGGAGCGTAATCTGCACTCACAAAATGAAAAGCTCACAGACTACAGTGAACACTGAAACACAACTGTTCAGTAGCTGTTAAAGGCCCCTTTGTGTACTTCTATAGTGTTTGCAACCAATGTATTGTATACGGATGGAAGCGCGTCACACTAATAGATTAGATTTTTTTCCACTAAAATGGAGCAGCACCAATTAGAGAAAAATGTGAAGGATGAAGCAGTGACACACGCTCAGCAGACTACAACCGGCAGTGGTTGAAGAACAAACTGGAGCGTAATCTGCACTCACAAAATGAAAAGCTCACAGACTACAGTGAACACTGAAACACAACTGTTCAGTAGCTGTTAAAGGCCCCTTTGTGTACTTCTATAGTGTTTGCAACCAATGTATTGTATACGGATGGAAGCGCGTCACACTAATAGATTAGATTTTTTTCCACTAAAATGGAGCAGCACCAATTAGAGAAAAATGTGAAGGATGAGGCAGTGACACACGCTCAGCAGACTACAACCGGCAGTGGTTGAAGAACAAACTGGAGCGTAATCTGCACTCACAAAATGAAAAGCTCACAGACTACAGTGAACACTGAAACACAACTGTTCAGTAGCTGTTAAAGGCCCCTTTGTGTACTTCTATAGTGTTTGCAACCAATGTATTGTATACGGATGGAAGCGCGTCACACTAATAGATTAGATTTTTTTCCACTAAAATGGAGCAGCACCAATTAGAGAAAAATGTGAAGGATGAGGCAGTGACACACGCTCAGCAGACTACAACCGGCAGTGGTTGAAGAACAAACTGGAGCGTAATCTGCACTCACAAAATGAAAAGCTCACAGACTACAGTGAACACTGAAACACAACTGTTCAGTAGCTGTTAAAGGCCCCTTTGTGTACTTCTATAGTGTTTGCAACCAATGTATTGTATACGGATGGAAGCACGTCACACTAATAGATTTGATTTTTTTCTAATATAATGGAGCTGCACCAATTCCACAAAATAAAATAAAAAAAAAGAGTCAGTGACACGTGCAGATGCCTACAAACAGCGGTGGATGCAGAGCAAACTGCAGCGTCACCTGCACTGTCACACACACACCTTGCACAGAGCTGTTAAAACAACACTGGCAAAATGAAGCTTTACACAGCGGTTGGTAAACTAGCCTGCCTAAAGCACAGTAGTACACAAAATCGCTATATCTAACTGTCCCTCAGAGTGAGCAGAGTAGCGTTCTGTCCCTAACTGAGTTCACAGCACAGTGACGCTAAAATGGCTGCGGCTCCTTTTATAGTGCATTCTGACATCATTTCAGCAGCCAATCACAGCCATGCCATTAGTTAACATGACCGCAGCATTACAGGATGTGCCCACACTTCATAAGATTCCTCATTGGCTGACTAACATCACATTGCCTCTCAAAGAATTATGGGAACTTCCGATTCCGGTATACGATATTGAAAAAGTATCGGAATTAAGTATCGGAATTCCGATAACGCGAATATCGGCCGATACCCGATACTTGCGGTATCGGAATGCTCAACACTATTGTCCAGTCAAGATGCATCTAAAAATTTGCAGTAATTTGAACGCTGGTGGAGCTTAGTATAGATGGCCTAATAGAATGAGTACCACACACTGCTATTATGCCCAAAATTATTTTACAGGCAAGATGCAGCTAAAAATTATTAGTAATTTCAACGCTGCTGGAGATTTGTATAGATGGCCTAATAGAATGAGTACCACACACTGCTACTATGCCCACAATTATTGTCCAGACAAGATGCAGCTAAAAATTCGTAGTTATTTGAACGCTGGTGGAGCTTTGTATAGATGGCCTTATGGAATGAGTACCATACACTGCTACTATGTCCTAAATTATTTTCCAGGCAAGATGCTGCTAAAAATTCATAGTAATTTGAACGCTGGTGGAGCTTAGTATAGATTGCCTAATAGAATGAGTACCACACACTGCTACTATGCCCAAAATTATTTTCAAAGCAAGATGCAGCTAAAAATTCATAGTTATTTGAACGCTGGTGGAGCTTAGTATAGATGGCCTAATAGAATGAGTACCGCACATTGCTACTATGCCCAAAATTATTGTCCAGGCAATATGCAGCTAAAAATTCTTAGTAATTTCAATGCTGGTGGAGCTTAGTATAGATGGCCTAATAGAATGAGTACCACACACTGCTACTATGCCCCATATTATTTTACAGGCAAGATGCAGCTAAAAATTATTAGTAATTTCAATGCTGGGGAGTTTAGTATAGATGGCCTAATAGAATGAGTACCACACACTGCTACTATGCCCACAATTATTGTCCAGGCAAGATGCAGCTAAAAATTCTTAGTAATTTGAATGCTGTTGGAACTTTGTATAGATGGCCTAATAGAATGAGTACCATACACTGCTACTATGCCCCATATTATTTTACAGGGAAGATGCAGCTAAAAATTCGTAGTTATTTGAACGCTGGTGGAGCTTTGTATAGATGGCCTAATAGAATGAGTACCACACACTGCTACTATGCCCAAAATTATTTTCCAAGCAAGATGCAGCTAAAAATTCGTAGTAATTTGACCACTGGTGGAGCTTAGAATAGATGGCCTAATAGAATGAGTAACACACACTGCTACTATGCTCCAAATTATTTTACAGGCAAGATGCAGCTAAAAATTTGTAGTAATTTGAACGCTGGTGGAGCTTAGTATAGATGGCCTAATGGAATGAGTACCACACACTGCTACTATGCCCAAAATTATTTTACAGGCAAGATGCAGCTAAACATTATTAGTAATTTCAACGCTGGTGGAGCTTAGTAAAGATGGCCTAATAGAATGAGTACCACACACTGCTAATATGCCCACAATTATTGTCCAGGCAAGATGCAGCTAAAAATTCTTAGTAATTTGAATGTTGGTGGAGCTTTGTATAGATGGCCTAATAGAATGAGTACCACACACTGCTACTATGCCCCAAATTATTTTCCAGGCAAGATGCAGCTAAAAACTCGTAGTTATTTGAACGCTGTTGGAGCTTTGTATAGATGGCGTAATAGAATGAGTACCACACACTGCTACTATGCCCCAAATTATTTTCCAGGCAAGATGCAGCTTATATTTCATAGTAATTTGAACACTGGTGGAGCTTAGTATAGATGGCCTAATGGAATGAGTACCACACACTGCTACTATGCCCAAAATTATTTTACAGGCAAGATGCAGCTAAACATTATTAGTAATTTCAACGCTGGTGGAGCTTAGTATATATGGCCTAATAGAATGAGTACCACACACTTCTAATATGCCCACAATTATTGTCCAGGCAAGATGCAGCTAAAAATTCTTAGTAATTTGAATGTTGGTGGAACTTTGTATAGATGGCCTAATAGAATGAGTACCACACACTGCTACTATGGCCCAAATTATTTTACAGGGAAGATGCAGCTAAAAATTCGTAGTTATTTGAACGCTGGTGGAGCTTTGTATAGATGGCCTAATAGAATGAGTACCACACACTGCTACTATGCCCAAAATTATTTTCCAAGCAAGATGCAGCTAAAAATTCATAGTAATTTGAACACTGGTGGAGCTTAGAATAGATGGCCTAATAGAATGAGTACCACGCACTGCTACTATGCCCCAAATTATTTTACAGGCAAGATGCAGCTACAAATTTGTAGTAATTTGAACGCTGGTGGAGCTTAGTATAGATGGCCTAATGGAATGAGTACCACACATTGCTACTATGCCCAAAATTATTTCCAAGCAAGATGCAGCTAAAAATTCATAGTAATTTGAACACTGGTGGAGCTTAGAATAGATGGCCTAATAGAATGAGTACCACGCACTGCTACTATGCCCCAAATTATTTTACAGGCAAGATGCAGCTACAAATTTGTAGTAATTTGAACGCTGGTGGAGCTTAGTATAGATGGCCTAATGGAATGAGTACCACACACTGCTACTATGCCCAAAATTATTTTACAGGCAAGATGCAGCTAAACATTATTAGTAGGGTTGAGCATTCCGATACTTCCGATACCTGAAATCCAATGTAAGTCTATGGGAACAAAATATCGGAAGTACTTCCGATACTTACTTCCGATATTTTGTTCCCATAGACTTACATTGGATTTCAGGTATCGGAAGTATCGGAATGCTCAACCCTAATTATTAGTAATTTCAACTCTGGAGGAGCTTAGTATAGATGGCCTAATAGAATGAGTACCACACACTGCTAATATGCCCACAATTATTGTCCAGGCAAGATGCAGCTAAAAATTCTTAGTAATTTGAATGTTGGTGAAGCTTTGTATATATGGCCTAATAGAATGAGTACCACACACTGCTACTATGTCCCAAATTATTTTCCAGGCAAGATGCAGCTAAAAATTCGTAGTTATTTGAACGCTGTTGGAGCTTGTATAGATGGCCTAATAGAATAAGTACCACACACTGCTACTATGCCCCAAATTATTTTCCAGGCAAGATGCAGCTTATATTCATAGTAATTTGAACACTGGTGGAGCTTAGTATAGATGGACTAATAGAATGAGTACACACACTGCTACTATGCCAAAAATTATTGTCCAGCAAGATGCATCTAAAAATTTGCAGTAATTTGAACGCTGGTGGAGCTTAGTATAGATGGCCTAATAGAATGAGTACCACACACTGC
Source organism: Oophaga sylvatica (assembly GCA_033576555.1). NCBI lineage: Eukaryota > Metazoa > Chordata > Amphibia > Anura > Dendrobatidae > Oophaga > Oophaga sylvatica. The sequence goes on along the minus strand of JARQOD010000004.1, from coordinate 86,383,035 downwards.
TACTATGCCCAAAATCATTTTACAGGCAAGATGCAGCTAAAAATTATTAGTAATTTCAACGCTGCTGGAGATTTGTATAGATGGCCTAATAGAATGAGTACCACACACTGCAACTATGCCCACAATTATTGTCCAGGCAAGATGCAGCTAAAAATTTGTAGTTATTTGAACGCTGGTGGAGCTTTGTATAGATGGCCTTATAGAATGAGTACCATACACTGCTACTATGTCCTAAATTATTTCCAGGGAAGATGCAGCTAAAAATTCGTAGTTATTTGAACGCTGGTGGAGCTTTGTATAGATGCCCTAATAGAATGAGTACCACACACTGCTACTATGCTCAAAATTATTTTCCAAGCAAGATGCAGCTAAAAATTCGTAGTAATTTGAACACTGGTGGAGCTTAGAATAGATGGCCTAATAGAATGAGTACCACACACTGCTACTATGCTCAAATTATTTTACAGCAAGATGCAGCTAAAATTGTAGTAATTTGAACCTGGTGGAGCTTAGTATAGATGGCCTAATGAATGAGTACCACACACTGCTACTATGCCCAAAATTATTTTACAGGCAAGATGCAGCTAAACATTATTAGTAATTTCAACGCTGGTGGAGCTTAGTATAGATGGCCTAATAGAATGAGTACCACACACTGCTAATATGCCCACAATTATTGTCCAGGCAAGATGCAGCTAAAAATTCTTATTAATTTGAATGTTGGTGGAGCTTTGTATAGATGGCCTAATAGAATGAGTACCACACACTTCTACTATGCCCCAAATTATTTTCCAGGCAAGATGCAGCTAAAAATTCGTAGTTATTTGAACGCTGTTGGAGCTTTGTATAGATGGCCTAATAGAATGAGTACCACACACTGCTACTATGCCCCAAATTATTTTCCAGGCAAGATGCAGCTTATATTTCATAGTAATTTGAACACTGGTGGAGCTTAGTATAGATGGCCTAATGGAATGAGTACCACACACTGCTACTATGCCCAAAATTATTTTACAGGCAAGATGCAGCTAAACATTATTAGTAATTTCAACGCTGATGGAGCTTAGTATATATGGCCTAATAGAATGAGTACCACACACTTCTAATATGCCCACAATTATTGTCCAGGCAAGATGCAGCTAAAAATTCTTAGTAATTTGAATGTTGGTGGAGCTTTGTATAGATGGCCTAATAGAATGAGTACCACACACTGCTACTTGCCCCAAATTATTTTCCAGGCAAGATGCAGCTTATATTTCATAGTAATTTGAACACTGGTGGAGCTTAGTATAGATGGCCTAATAGAATGAGTACCACACACTGCTACTATGCCCACAATTATTGTCCAGGCAAGATGCATCTAAAAATTTGCAGTAATTTGAACGCTGGTGGAACTTAGTATAGATGGCCTTAAAGAATGAGTACCACACATTGCTACTATGCCCAAAATTATTTTACAGGCAAGATGCAGCTAAAAATTATTAGTAATTTCAACGCTGCTGGAGATTTGTATAGATGGCCTAATAGAATGAGTACCAAACACTGCTACTATGCCCACAATTATTGTCCAGGCAAGATGCAGCTAAAAATTCGTAGTTATTTGAACGCTGGTTGAGCTTTGTATAGATGACTTTATAGAATGAGTACCGTACACTGCTACTATGTCCTAAATTATTTTCCAGGCAAGATGCAGCTAAAAATTCGTAGTAATTTGAACGCTGGTGGAGCTTAGTATAGATTGCCTAATAGAATGAGTACCACACACTGCTACTATGCCCAAAATTATTTTCCAGGCAATATGCAGCTAAAAATTCGTAGTTATTTGAATGCTGGTGGAGCTGGCAAAAAGTGATAGGAACTGATGTAACCTAGCCCTCAAAAGGGCTGCAATTACAATCTTGTCTCTACTCCCTAAACCTTTCTGTCAATTTAAGAGAAATTTTGCTTCCAATTCGCTGGTGCACAATATAGCGCTAACAGCAGCAGCAGTATTTTTTTAATTTTTACCCCTAATAGTGGGGTAACAGACAGCAAAAACAGTGGAATGGAGGCCTGAAATACCATATTTTGTAGCCCACGGATAGATAAGGCGTCTGACAGAGATAACACACTTTAAAATATCTGGCATATATTTTTTGTTTTTTTTCCTGCACAATAGTGTATAGAACTAGGGTAAGACACAGCAAAAACAGTTTATGGAGGCCTGAAATGCCACAATTTGCAGCCCACAGATAGATAATTTTTGTGCACGAACAGTTATCGAACATAACCTCGAACAGCCGGATTTTTTTCAAATCGTTCGGGTTCGTCGAATGGCTCGAACACCGCCCAAAACAGCTCGAATTTGAGATTGGCGAACAGTTCGATTCGAACACCGCTCATCTCTACTCCCTACTGCATCTGTGGAGCTGAACCACAGTGAACTTGGGGATCTTCTTTACCTCTTCTCCCACGATTGCTCAGATTGGCTGGACAGCAAGGTCTAAGAAGACTTCTGGTGGTCCCAAACTTCTTCCATTTAAGGATTTTGGAGGCCAGTGTGCTCTTAGGAACCTTGAGTACTGCAGAAATTCTTTGGTAACCTTGGCCATATGTGTGCCTTGCCACAATTCTGTCTCTGAGCTCCTTGGCCAGTTCATTTTATCTCATGATTCTCATTTGGTCTGACATGCACTGTGAGCTGTGAGGTCTTATATAGACAGGTGTGTGCCTTTACAAATCAAGTTCTGTCAGTTTAATTAAACACAACTGGACTTCAATGAAGGAGTAGAACCATCTCAAGGAAGATCACAAGGAAATGGACAGCATGTGATGTAAATATGAGTGTCTGAGTAAAGGGTTTGAATACTTTTGACTATGTGATATTTCAGTTTTTCTTTTTTAATAAATTTGCAAAAATTTCTACTTTTCTGTTTTTTTCAGTCAAGATGGGGTGCAGAGTGTACATTAATGAGAACAAAATGAACTTTTTTTGCATATACCAAATGGTTGCAATGAAACAAAGAGTGAAAAATTTAAAGGGGTCCAAATACTTTCCGAACCCACTGTATATTGACCGTATCTACATAGCCCTAGGTCTCAGTGGACAACAATTGCTTTTTTTGCATCTTAATCCTGATTATTTTTTTCCAGATACCCTTTTTTTCTAGATTTGCTTGTTTACACTGCAGAATTCAGCCAGATCGTTTTCATAGTACAGCGTGAAAATCCAGCAATTTTAAACAATTTTGACCATCACAGCCATCACATCTGAGTGCACAGAAATTTCTGATATTTTTTGTGGTACTGTTAAATTTTTTTGTAGTGTGTTATTTAATTTCATTACACTATTTTGCTGCCCAAAAAATATTTAGCTGCCAAAAAAATTTAGCCACAGGGCAGATATTTTACACCGTGTTTTGTCCGCCTCACGGATCGCATATCATTGCGATCAAAATTGTGCTAGCTAATACTAGAGAAGAGAGAGAGAGGATTCAAAAATATATAAATAAACTGGAGCAGTGGGCAGCAACTAACAGAATGGTTTTTAACAGGGAAAAATGCAAAGTACTACATCTGGGCAAAAAATATGAAAAAAGCATATACAGAATGGGAGGAATAGGGCTAAGCAGCAGCACATGTGAAAAAGACTTGGGTATACTAATAGATCACAGACTGAACATGAGTCAACAGTGTGATGCAGCAGCAAAAAAGGCAAATACAATTCTGGGATGTATTAACAGAAGCATACAGTCTAGATCACGTGAAGTCATTATCGCCCTCTACTCCTCTTTGGTCAGACCTCATCTGGAATACTGTGTCCAGTTTTGGGCACCACATTTTAAAAAAGACATCAACAAACTGGAGCAAGTTCAGAGAAGAGCGACCAGAATGGTGTCCGGTCTGCAAACCATATCCTATGAGGAACGGTTACAGGATTTGGGAATGTTTAGCTTGCAAAAAAGAAGACTGAGAGGAGACTTAATAGCTGTCTACAAATATCTCAAGGGCTGTCACATTGTAGAAGGATTATCTTTATTCTCATTTGCATAAGGAAAGACTAGAAGCAATGGGATGAAGCTGAATGGGAGGAGACACAGATTAGATATTAGAAAAAACTTTTTGACAGAGTTATCAATGAGTGGAACAGACTGCCACGAGAGGTGGTGAGTTCTCCTTCAATGGAAGTCTTCAAACAGAGGCTGGACAGACATCTGTCTGGGATGATTTAGTGAATCCTGCTTTGAGCAGCGGGTTAGACCAGATGACCCAGGAGGTCCCTTCCAACTCTACCATTCTATGATTCTATGATTCAAGACTCCATAGAATTTTTTTTGTTGTGTCACAGCCAACTTGTTGACACAATTTAGCTGTGCCAAAAAAAAAAAAAATACAGGCCAGATATTTTAGAGTTGGCTTTCTCCGTCACACATCTCATCTATCTGTGGGTTGCAAATTGTGGCATTTCAGGCCTCCATAAACTGTTTTTGCTGTGTCTTACCCTAATTCTATACACTATTGTGCAGGAAAAAAAACAAAAATACAGGCCAGATATTTTAAAGTGTGTTATCTCTGTCAGACGCCTTATCTATCCATGGGCTACAAAATATGGTATTTCTGGCCTCCATTCCACTGTTTTTGCTGTCTGTTACCCCACTATTAGGGGTAAAAATTAAAAAAATACTGACCACATATTGAAGAGTGTGGTATCTCCGTCAGATGCCTCATCTATCTGTGGGTTACAAATTGTAGCATTTTAGACTTCCGGTCCACTGTTTTTTGCTGTTTGTTACCCTAGTTAAGTACACTATTTTGGGGTTAAAATTTAAAAAATACTGGCCACATATTGAAGAGTCTGGTATTTCTGTCAGACGTCTCATCTATCTGTAGGCTACGAATTATAGCATTTCAGACCTCCATTCCACTGTTTTTGCTGTCTGCTACCCTAGTTCAGTACACTATTTTGCGGTAACAATTAAAAAAATATTGTCCACATATTGAAGAGTGTGGTATCTCTGTCAGATGCCTCATCTATCTGTGGGCTACCCATTGTAGCATTGCAGGCCTCCATTCTACTGTTTTTGCTGTCTGTTAAACTAATGCAATACACTATTTAAGGATAAAAATTTAAAAAAAATGAGGAAGAGGAGGAGGAGGAAGAACAGGAGCTTCTGGATCTTTAGCCTTAACACTGCAATTGTCCACTGCTGGGTGTTTAGCCTCAACACTGCAATTGTCTACTGCATGTTCTTCAGGCTCACCACTGCAATTCACCAATGCAGGTTCTTCAGCCTCAACAATGCAATTCTCAAATGCTGGTCCTTTAGCCTGAACACTGACATTCAACACTGCAAGTTCTTCAGTCTAAACAATGAAATGCTCCAATACCAGGTGTTCTTTAGCCTCAATACTGCAATTCTCCACTGCAGTTTCTTCAGCCTCAAAACTGAAATTATCCACTGCAGGTTTTCCAGACTCAACACTGATATTCTCCTGCTGCTGGGTCTTCATCCTCAACATTGACATTCTCCAATGCAGGTTCTTCAGGCTCAACAATTCACTGAGTAGCCAAACAATATGGGAGTACCAAATTACTAGGAACAATGCTTTCAGGTGGCCATCGAAAACGTTGCTTCCAAGCATTCAATGCCTAGGCAAACAGTATGGCAATACCAAATAAAGCTTAATGGGAACTGTGGTTTCATGTGGCCATCCAGTACATGGGTTTAAAGGCTTGTTGGGATGCGTGTAACTTTTGGACAGGGCAGGCCATGCATTCAACGCATAGGCAAACAGTATGGCAGTACCAAATAAAGCTTAATGGGAACTTTGGTTTAATGTGGCCATCCAGTACTTGGGTTTAAAGGCTTATTGTGGTGCATGTATCTTTGGGACAGGGCAGGCCTTGCATTCAATGCATAGTCACTCACTACATATGCAATAACAGTATAAGGGACCCACAGTTTAACAACGGGAACAACAAAGCATAGCCAGCTGATGGCTCGCTAAGAAAAGTGAGGACCCACTGCTGGCACTATAAAAATAGACTTTGTGACTTTCAGAGTCCCTCCTTCATAAATGAAACAGGATGTGTCTGATGATGTGTCACACACCACATGGCCAAATAAGGTTGTAAAATGTTAAAATGATTTCACAGTGAATGCATTTGTCTTGGTTGAAAGCAATGGTAAAGTAGAAAAACGCATCAAAAAGGCTATGTGTGAACATAGCCCACTTGGTGGAGGAATTTTTTTGTTTTGGGTTCTTTATTTTACCTTACATATAAATCATTACACTGGAAAGGATGTTCCTCAACATATTTCCAAGGAAAATCCATTTTGGTATAGTTTTTGTAGGTTTTATTGTGCGCCTGTAAAAGTGGCGTAAGACTCTGACAACAAGAGAGACACCAGACCCCACAATGCAGGCGAGCTGAATGCTGCTATCAAAGCCACCTGGGCTTCCATAACACCTCAGCAGTGCCACAGGATGATCTCCTCCATGCCATGCAGCATTGATGCAGTAATTGATGCCAAAGGATCCCCAACCAAGTACTGAGTGCATTTACTGAATATATATTTCAGCAGGCCAACAATTCGGATTTTAAAATCATTTTTTCAAGCTGGTGTTATAAAGTATTCTAATTTACTGAGATAATGATATTTGAGTTTTCATTGGCTGCAAGTAGAGATGAGCGACTTTGCCTCCGGGAGGGTCGAGTAGGGTTTCGGACCACCCGACTTTCACAAAAGTCGAGTCGAAGAAATCGGCCGACTATCGGAAAAAGTTGAAGGTCCGACTGAAACACGAAACCAAATGCAAGTCAATGGGGAAGCAAAGTCGGCAGGGAGTGGAGGACAGTAAACACACCTACAGTGCCCATTTCAATGCCAGCGACATCAATTCTTATTACTTAAGCTTGTCAACCTTAACTTACTTTTTAATAATAGTTACGCATTGAAAACTGGGGTTACTTGGCTAAAGTTGTGGGGGGGACAGGGCTGGCTCCAGGTTTTCATGGGCCCCGGGTCAAATAGTCTCAGTGGGTCCCTTTAACACATACCACAATTCATGATGCTCCGATACGGCAGAGAAATATAGGTATAGTACAATGCCAAATATTTCACTTCTTACATGGCATGACTGATATCTATTTTAAATTCTACAATAGCTCAAAAACCGGACAGTATATTCCTCCATACAGTATTATGGCCACCACATAGTGCGCCATACAGAATAATGAGCCCCATATATTGCTCCATACAGAATAATTGGTCCCATATAATGTTACATACAGTATATGATGAGCTTCACATAATGCTACATTATATGATGGTCCCCAAATAATGTGCAATTCAGTATAGGACGGTCCCCATAGAGTATAATGAGCCCCCCATATTGCTCCATACAGTATAATGAGTTGCATATAAAGCTCCATACAGTATATGATGGGCCCCATACAGGGCCGGCGTCAGCACCTGGCACACCCGGGCAAGTGCTGGGGCCCTGAGCAGGCGGGGGGGCCCACTCGCAGTCTGGCACCCCCGCGCCCGTTAGCGGAGGAGAGCGGAGGAGAGCGGTGTCAGCGCCGCCACTGGCCCCCCCCGCTTGCTCAGGGCCCTGGCATCAGCTGGCACAATACTTACCTCTCCCGTGCCTCCGCTGCCGCAGCTCCGGGCTCCAGGGGGCGCCGGCGCTTCCTCTCACAGCCGGCCGCTGAATGACGTCATCATTCAGCGGCCGGCTGTGGCACAGAGCGCGGGGACGCCGGACAGGTAAGACGTGTGTGTGTCTCTGTGTGTATGTAGTGCGGTGCTTTGTGTGTGTATGTATGTGTGTGTGTGTATGTGTGTGTGTATGTATGTGAGAGAGTGCTTGTGTGCTGTCTGTGTGTGATGATGAGCAGGCATTGCTGATAATGGGGAGGCATTGATGATGATGATGGGGAGAAGATGATGATAATGGACAGGCATTGATGATAATGGGCAGGCATTGATGATGGGGAGAAGATGATGATGGGCAGGCATTTCTGATAATGGGGAGGCATTGATGATGATGGGGAGAAGATGATGATAATGGGCAGGCATTGATGATAATGGGCAGGCATTGATGATGGGGAGAAGATGATGATGGGCAGGCATTGATGATGATGGGGAGGAGATGATGATGGGCAGGCATTGCTGATAATGGGGAGGCATTGATGATGATAAGGAGGCAATGATGATGATGGGGAGACAATCATGATGATAATGGGGAGTCTTTCCACAGCGCCCTTTCCTGAGCCGCAACAGTGCAGAACGCAGTACAGCGCAGAGGAGAGCTCCATATTTTGTATGGAGCATTATATGGGGACCAGTATCCTGTATGGAGCATTATATGGGGACCAGTATCCTGTATGGAGCATTATATTGGGTCCAGTATTCTGTATGGAGCATTATTTTGGGTCCAGTATTCTGTATGGAGCATTATATGGGGGGTGACATCCTGCATGGGGAATTTATATGGGTGATGAGGGGGAGACAGTGGTGCCCATAATATTGTATGGAGGACCGTACTGTCCAGTCTGTTCTGTGCGCTGTGAGGATTTGGCGGTTTTTGAGCTATTGTACAATTTACAATAGATATCACTCATGTAATGGAAGAAGTGAAGTATTTGGCAATGTACTGTACCTATATTTCTCTGCTGTATCTGTGCATCATGAATCATGGTCTGTGTTAAAGGGGCCCACTGAGGCTCTTTCGCCCTAGGCCCATAAAAACCTGGAGCCGGCCCTGGCCCCATATATTGCTCCATACAGAATGGGCTCCATATAATGCTCCATACAGAATAGGCCCCATGTGTGTTCCATATGATGCTCCATACCCTATATCAGGGATGTCAAAGTCAAACACACCGAGGGCCAAAAAAAAAAATTTGCTACAAGCCGAGGGCCGGACTAACGCCGGCCCTGCTACCGGTGCATTGTGGGAAATGTAGTGTTGGTGCCAGGGCCGGCTCCAGGTTTTTATGGGCCCCGGGCGAAAGAGCCTCAGTGGGCCCCTTTAACACAGACCACGATTCATGATGCACAGATACAGCAGAGAAATATGGGTACAGTACAACGCCAAATACTTCTCTTCTTCCATTACATGAGTGAAATCTATTGTAAATTGTACAATAGCTCAAAAACCGCCAAATCCTCACAGCGCACAGAACAGACTGGACAGTACAGTCCTCCATACAATATTATGGGCACCACAGTCTCCCCCTCATCACCCATATAATACCCCATGCAGGATGTCACCCCCCATATAATGCTCCATACAGAATACTGGACCCAATATAATGCTCCATACAGGATACTGGACCCAATATAATGCTCCATACAGGATACTGGTCCCCATATAATGCTCCATACAGGATACTGGTCCCCATATAATGCTCCATACAAAATATGGAGCTCTCCTCTGCGCTGTGCTGCGTTCTGCACTGTTACAGCTCAGGAAAGGGCGCTGTGGAAAGACTCCCCATTATCATCATCATTGCCTCCCCATCATCATCATGGCCTCCCCATTATCATCAATGCCTGCCCATCATCATCATCTCCTCCCCATCATCATCAATGCCTGCCCATTATCATCAATGCCTGCCCATTATCATCATCTTCTCCCATCATCATCAATGCCTCCCCATTATCAGCAATGCCTGCCCATCATCATCTCCTCCCCATCAACATCAATGTCTGCCCATCATCATCTTCTCCCCATCATCATCAATGCCTCCCCATCATCATCTTCTCCCCATCATCAATGCCTCCCCATTATCAGCAATGCCTGCCATCATCACACACAGACAGCACACAAGCACTCTCTCACATACATACATACACACACACATACATACACACACACACACACACACACATACATACACACACAAAGCACCGCACTACATACACACACAGAGACACACACACAGAGACGTCTTACCTGTTCAGCGTCCCCGCGCTCTGTGCCACAGCCGGCCGATGAATGATGACGTCATTCAGCGGCCGGCTGTGAGAGGAAGCGCCGGCGCCCCCTGGAGCCCGGAGCTGCGGCAGCGGAGGCACGGGAGAGGTAAGTATTGTTGCCAGCTGCTGCCGGGGCCCTGAGCAGGCGGGGGGGTAGGGCCCAGTGGCGGCGCTGACACCGCTCTCCTCCGCTAACGGGCGCGGGGGTGCCAGACTGCGAGTGGGCCCCCCGCCTGCTCAGCCGCCTGCCAGGGGGCCATAGATAATCAATTCGCGGGCCGGATCTGGCCCGCGGGCCTTGACTTTGACATATGGGCCCTATATGATGCCCCATAAACAATGAACCCCATATGATGCTCCAGTATATGATAGGCCCATGGATGATGCTCCAGTGTATGATGGGCCTATAAAATGCTCCATATATAATGGGCCCAATATGATGCTCCAGTGTATGATGAGCCACATTTATAATGCTCCAATGTATGATGGGCCCCATGGATGATGCTCCAGTGTATGATGGGCCTATATAATGCTCCATATATAATGTGCCCCATTTATAATGCTCCAGTGTATAATAGGCCCTATCTATGATGCTCAAGTGAATGATGGGCCCTATATATAATTCTCCAGTGAATAATGATCCCCATATATTGCTCCAAACATTAAAAAAATTTAAATACCTCTCCTCGCTGGGCACTGCTCTGTTCTGGACTCCTCAGCGTCGCCATCTTCCAGCTCTCTGCACATGGACTGTTCAGGTAGAGGTCGTACAGACGTAACGTCATCGCGCTCTCTGACCTGAATATCACTGTCAGGAAACGCGGAAGACGTCACAGCGGTGGAGCAGGGAGAGGTAAGTATTGCAAGTGCTGGGGCCCTGAGCAAGCAGGGGGGCCCACTCGTGGGCACTGGCACAGGACTCCTCATAGTAGGCCGGTGTCTCTGACGGCGAGTGGGCCCCCCCATCGTCAGAGTCACCGGCGTACTATGAGGGGTCCTGTGCCAGTGCAGTCGCCCACAAGTTGTCCGCCCACCTGATCAGGGCACCGGCACTTGCACGGGTGCGCCAGGTGCTGACGACGGCCCTGGGGGGGCGGTACAGCCCAGTTAGGGAGGTGGAAAAATGGCATATGTCGAGGTGTAGGCTGGACGTTGAGCAGCTGCAAATGGAGGATTTGGAGAAGTCGGTGGAAGGGGAGGACAAAGCGAGCCATTTTGCTGGCAACCTATGTGTCATCAGGGGAATGTGGTACAAAATTCTTTGAAACCCAGGCATGGTTCATTTTAATGAAAGTGAGATTGTCAACATTTTGGGTCGACAGCCGGGTCCTTCTTTCTGTCAGGATTGATCCAGCAGCACAGAAGACTCTTTCTGATAGCACACTACCAGCAGGGCAAGCGAGCTCCTGTATGGCATATTGTGCCAATTCAGGCCAGATGTCCAGTTTACAGGCCCAGTAGTCAAAGAGGAATGAACTGAGAGTGAGAACATCGATAGGGGAGGAGAGGTAATTTTGAACCATAGTTGACAACTGCTGTCTCCTGTCTGTTGCAATCGATTCAGTATTACCAGTCGCGTGAGCGGTGCTCGAGAAATCAGTCCACAACATGGTCATGAAACCCCTGTCTCCAACGCCACTCCGGCTGTGTGCACCATGAACACCTCTTCCATTTGGCCCAGTACGGCATGTGGTAGAACCTGCACCACTGCTGTGTGCAGGGAATGCCTCTAACAAACTGTTTACAAGAGTTGCTTGTTTATTCGCCAATATTAGCTCTAGGTTCTCCTGTGGCATGATGTTCTGTAATTTGCCTTTATAGCGTGGATCAAGGATGCTGGCCAACCAGTAGTCGTCATCCTTCATAATTTTGGCAATGCGGGGGTCCCTTTTTTGGATCCGCAAGACATAATCACACATGTGGGCCAATGTTCCAGGTGTCAATGATGCACTGCCAGTGGTGGGTGGAGGAGCACTTTCTGACAATTCCACATCCCTCCAGTCAATCACAAACCTTGTACCTGACCTTGGCAAGCCAACATTTTCTCTTGCCCCCTGAAAAGCATCATTCTCCCCAAAATAATCATCCCCCTCATCCTACTCCTCTTCCTCTTCTTCCTCCACTTCATCCAGGACAGTTCCCTGAGCAGACGATGGCTGACTGTCTTCAAGGCTTCCCTCCTCCTCCTCGTCTTCCTCATACGCTTCAGACTCCTGATCCTTAATGTGCGTCAAAGTTTGCATGAGCAGACGCATAAGTGGGATTTTCATGCTTATGATGGCGTCATCTACGCTTACCAGCCGTGTGCATTCCTCAAAACATTGAAGGACTTTACAGAGGTCTTTCAGCTTTGACCACTGCACAGCCGACAACTCGATGTCTGCCCTCAAACTGCCTGCCCGTGTATCCTCCAACAAATGCATTACAGCCTGCCTCTGTTCGCACAGCATCTCAACCATGTGCATGGTGGAGTTCCACCTTGTTGCAATGTCTATGATTAGGTGGTGCTTGGGGAGGTGCAGCCTCTGCATACAACTGGAGTACAGTCTTCGCACCTTATGAAGCACGGCGGGTAACTCCGGATAATTATTTATGAAGCACTGCACCACCAGATTCAAGGTATGAGCCAGGCAAGGTATGTGTCTGAGTTTTACCAGGGCTATGGCGGCCACAAAATTACAGCCATTATCACTGACTACTTTGCCTGGCTCAAGATGTAGACTGCCCAGCCATGACTCAGTTTCTCACTGCAAGTAGTCGGCCAGTACCTCGCGGTGTGTCTGTTGTCACCCAAAGACATCATCTGTAAAACAGCCTGCTGACGCTTACCACTAGCTGTTCTATAGTGGGACACCTATTGTGCAACACTGGCAGCTGCGGATGGAGTGCTCGTGCAACTGTGCTCTGTCGACGAGCTTTCGCTTCTGGAGGAGGAGGAAGAGGGTCGTACACCAACAGCCAACTGTTGCCTATACCGTGGGCTAGGCAGCACTGTCCCACCGCCGCTGTCCCCTGTGGACCCTGCATCCACCACATTAACCCAGTGCACAGAATATCATGCCACTGGAGAACCTAGAGCTAATATTGGCAACAAACAAGCAACTCTGGTAAACCTTTTGTTAGAGGCATTCCCAGTACACAGCAGCGGTGCAGGTTCTACCACGAGCCGTACTGGGCAACATGGAGGGGGTTCGTGGTGCATGACCATGTTCATGACCATGTTGTGGACTGATTTCTCGAGTACCACTCACACGACTGTTAATACTGAATGGATTGCAACAGACAGGAGACAGCAGTTGTCAACTATGGTTCAAAATTACCTCTCCTCCCCTATCGATGTTCTCCCTCACAGTTCATTCCCCTTTGACTACTGGTCCTGTAAACTGGACACCTGGCCTGAATTTGCACAATATGCCTTACAGGAGCTCGCTTGCCCTGCTGGTACTGTGCTGTTATGTTTCGGTAGCTGAGGAGTGCAGGTAAAAAAGGCAATACACCAGAGCAGTTGGAATCTATGAGATTGCAGTACCCTGACTAACCACCACAACTAGAGGCAGCCGTGGAGCGTTCCTACGTTGGTCCTAGACGCCTCGTCACAGCCTGAGAAACTAACTACACCTAAAGATAGAAATAGGAAAGCTATCTGCCCCGGAGCAGAACCCCAAAGATAACAGAAAGCCCCCAAACATGTAATGGCGGTTAGACAAGAGGAAATACTGACACAGAAAGAAAATAGTATGAGCAAACGCTGGGGCCCAAACTATCTAAATAGAAAAGGATAGGAAGGGTACTTACTGCAATCCCAGAAAACCCTGAAAAGCACCAACACTACTAATTTCAAAATCACCTGAGATCACACGACCTCTACAACCTAAATTAGTTCTCTGGTGTAACAAAATAAAAACAGCAGCCACTGAAAAAACTGGAAAAAGCAAAAGAACAAAACTCAGTGGCTGAACTAAACTGAGAGGGCAAGCCCCCGGAGGGGACCCTGAAGGCCCCCAAAGAAGTGCAGGACAAAATGCAAAAATATAGCACAAACACAAAAGAAGCAAAAGTCTTATCTGTAAGCAGGAGATGCAGACACGACACAGCAGGCTACAAGGGAAACTGGAATGAAGGATTCAGACCAGAACAATTGATCACCGGCAACCCTGATGGGAAAATGAATCCCTTATACAAGACCAGTCAGTAACACCTGATTCCCAGTCCTCACAATCTTCACTAGCACCGCTTGTAACCACCAGAGGGAGCCTCTGCTCAGAACTCATCTCAAACCCATTCACAACAGTACCCCCCCTTGAGGAGGGGTCACCGAACCCTCATTTGAGCAACCAGGTCGGTCAGGATGAGTTCTATGATACGCACGGATAAGTCTCCTAGCATGGATGTCCGAAGCAAACACCCAAGAATTGTCTTCCTGACCATAACCTCTCCATTTAACCAAATACTGGAGTTTCCGTCTAGAAAAACGAGAATCCAATATTTTCTCAACCACATACTCCAGATTGCCCTCAACCAAAACAGGGTCAGGAGGCACAGCAGCAGGAACCACTGGCTCAACAAACCTCTTCAACAAGGACTTGTGGAACACGTTATGGATCTTAAATGTCCCTGGAAGAAGCAAACGAAAAGAAACAGGATTAATAATCTCCATGATCTTATAAGGTCCAATGAACCTAGGCTTAAATTTAGGAGATGCTACTCTCATAGGAATATTCTTTGAGGACAACCAGACCAAGTCCCCCACTTTAAACCGAGGACCATCAGTCCTATGCCGGTTAGCAAACCGCTGGGCCTTCTCCTGAGAGAGGGACAACCTCTCCACTACCTGGTCCCAAATCTGTTGCATACGCTCCACAACAGAGTCAACACCTGGACAGACAGAAGCCTCCGTCTGTCCTGAAGAAAATCGAGGGTGAAACCCAGAATTACAGAAAAACGGAGACATCAAAGTGGCAGAGCTAGCCCTATTATTAAGAGCAAACTCAGCCAAAGGCAAAAAAGAGACCCAGTCATCCTGATCAGCAGACACAAAGCATCTTAGATAAGTCTCCAATGTCTGGTTTGTTCTCTCAGTTTGACCATTGGTCTGAGGATGAAATGCCGAGGAGAAAGACAATTGAACACCCAGTTTAGAACAAAAAGTCCTCCAAAATCTGGAAACAAACTGGAAAAAGCAAAAGAACAAAACTCAGTGGCTGAACTAAACTGAGAGGGCAAGCCCCCGGAGGGGACCCTGAAGGCCCCAAAGAAGTGCAGGACAAAATGCAAAAATATAGCACAAACACAAAAGAAGCAAAAGTCTTATCTGTAAGCAGGAGATGCAGACACGACACAGCAGGCTACAAGGGAAACTGGAATGAAGGATTCAGACCAGAACAATTGATCACCGGCAACCCTGATGGGAAAATGAATCCCTTATACAAGACCAGTCAGTAACACCTGATTCCCAGTCCTCACAATCTTCACTAGCACCGCTTGTAACC
Organism: Oophaga sylvatica; assembly: GCA_033576555.1. Lineage (NCBI taxonomy): Eukaryota > Metazoa > Chordata > Amphibia > Anura > Dendrobatidae > Oophaga > Oophaga sylvatica. Next base: position 86,367,575 of record JARQOD010000004.1, on the reverse strand, counting down.
ACCAGAGGGAGCCTCTGCTCAGACCTCATCTCAAACCCATTCACAACAGTGTGCTATCAGAAAGAGTCTTCAGTGCTGCTTGATCAATCCTGACAGAAAGAAGGACCCGTCTGTCGACCCAAAATGTTGGTGATCTCACCTTCATTAAAATGAACTATGCCTGGGTTTCAAAGGATTTTTTGTACCACCTTCACCTGATGACACATAGGTTGCCAGCAAAATGGCTCGCTTTGTCCTCCTCTTCCTCCGACTTCTCCAATTCCTCCATTTGCAGCTGCTGAACGACCACACCTCAACATATGCCAGTTTTTCCACCTCCCTAACTGGGCTGTACCCCCCAGGGCCGGCATCAGCACCTGGTGCACCCGGGCAAGTGCCAGTGCCCTGAGTAGGTGGAGGGGCCGGCTCGCCGTCAGAAACACCGGCGTACATGAGGGGCCCTGTACTTACCTCTCCCTGCTCCACCGCTGTGACGTCTTCCGCGTTTCTTGACAATGACATTCAGGTCAGAGAGCGCAATGATGTCACATCTGTGCACCCTCTGCCTGAACAGTCACAGTGCAGAGAGCTGGAATATGGCGACGCTGAGGAGTCCAGAGTAGAGCAGTGCCAAGCGAGGAAAGGTATTTCATTTATTTAATGTTTGGAGCAATATATGGGGAGCATTATACACTGGAGAATTATATATGGGGCCCATCATACACTTGAGCATCATAGATAGGGCCCATTATACACTGGAGCATTATATATGGGGCACATCATACACTGGAGCATTATAATTGTGGCCCATCATACACTGGAGCATCATATACGTGGCCCATTATGCACTGGAGCATCATATGGGGCCCATTATATATGGAGCATTATATAGGCCCATCATACACTGGAGCATCATCCATGGGACCCATCATATACTGGAGCATCATATGGGGCCCATTATATATGGAGCATTATATAGGCCCATCATACACTGGAACATCATCCATGGGGCCCATCATATACTGGAGCATCATATGGGGCCCATCATATATTAGAGCATCATATGGGGGTTCATTATTTATGGGGCATCATATAGGGCCCTTTATATATGGAGCATCATATGGAGCACATATGGGGCCTATTCTGTATGGAGCATTATATGGAGCCCATTCTGTATGGAGCAATATATGGGGCCCATCATATACTGTATGGAGCTTTATATGCGACTCATTAGACAGTATGGAGCAATATGTGGGGCACATTAAACTCTATGGGGACCGTCCTATACTGTATGGCACATTATATGGGGACCATCATATACTGGAGCATTCTGTGGAGCTCATCATATACTGTATGTAACATTATATGGGCCAATTATGTATGGAGCAATATATGGGGCTCATTATTTTGTATGGAGCAATATACTGTATGTGGCTCATTATACTGTATGAAGCATTATATTGGGCCCATTATTCTGTATGGAGCATCATATATGGGACTCATTATTCTGTATGGCGCAATATATGGAGCTCATTATTCTTTATGGCACACTCTGTGGTGGCCATAATACTGTATGTAGGCCTATACTTTCCGGTTTTTGAGCTATTGTAGAATTTACAATAGCTATCACTCATGTAATGTAAGAAGTGAAGTATTTGGCATTGTATTATACATATATTTCTCTGCCGTATCGGAGCATCATGAATTGTGGTATGTATTAAAGGGGTCCACTGAGACTCTTTCGCCCGGGGCCCACGAAAACCTGGAGCCAGACCTGCCCCCCCCCCACAACTTTAGCCAAATAACCCCCAGTTTTCAATGCGTTACTATTATTATAAAGTAAATTAAGGTTGACAAGCTTAAGTAGTAAGAAATGATGTTGTTGGCATTGAAATGGGCACTCTAGGTGTGTTTCCTATCTTCCTCTCCCTGCCGACTTTTCTTCCCCATTGACTTGCATTGGGGTCGGTTGGAGTTTCAGTCGGACCTTCGACTTTTTCAGTTAGTCGGCCGATTTCGTTCGACTCGACTTTTGTGAAAGTCCGGTGGTCCGAAACCCGACTCGACCCTCCCGGAGGCAAAGTCGCTCATCTCTAGTAATGACATTTAACGTCTTCAGTGGTACCCCTCCCAAAACACTGACGGCCAAAGGTGAGAGACAAAAGCAGATAGTTCATCCCACTCAGGTCTGCTGTGCTCATGCACAAGTCATCACGCTGTAGTGAGAACAGGCTATTTGTCAATATATTGAGCCTATTCTAAGCTATTGTGGGGTGCAATTGTCTTTCCCCATTGTGTTACTGCCTGATTATGATTGGTCAGTGTCAGAAAGTGGAAGAAGTACTTGCAGTTTTTGAAGTATATGTTCACTTTGACTGCCAGTTCACCACTTGGGTAAAGTATTTCTCTATCCTCTCCAAGAACAACTATTTGGAGAGGGCAGACAGACACAGCTCAAATGTTGTGCTGTCTTTTTAAAACATAGTGTGTAAATTGCCTCTTCAGAACTCCAGTGCCACCTATTGGGATTATCAATCTTAAGCACATGGCATTTAAGTCTCCTCACTCTGACATGCCAGGCCTGGCTTGTCACTCTCCACAAGTAACAACGTTACCCCTCAAAAATCCTAGTTCTAAACATAGATGACTTCAATCCTTGTGATAGGTTTTATGACAGTATAGAAAATTTTCCTTTAGTGAGGTTTCTATTTTTGCATTCTTCTGCAACATAAAAAAGGCACCGCTGATGAACTGAACCTCTAATGATTGCTGTAAAAAAATATATTTACAGTCACTGAGGGGTTAAAATAAAACCCTACTTCTCATTGATACTGGTAATTCTTGAACTAGAAGTTTATGACTTCTGCTATGTCTGCGGAACTTTTCAGCCTACCGAAGTCTGATCATATTTTAATATCTGAAAAACTAAGGTTAAATAGAGAAACAAAAAATAATACTGCAAATATTCCATTTGACTACATGAAAGAGTGCAAGAAGCAATGTATCTGTATTTTCAGGCTGCTCATCTACTTATATATTTGTTTGCAGCTGTTTACTTCAAGCAGCCTTGAAGTATAATAAATGCGTTACCTCTACCTTTTCTTTATTGATTTTCAAACACCGGCAGTATATTTTACAGAAAATAAACTTTATTCCAGTACAATGTTCTCTGCAGTCTTAAATCTAGGTATCTGGCTCTTTCGAGATACTGTATATTGTATATGTCGGCTGCTTTGGCGTAACCTTAACCCAAACTGGATGATTATCACAAAACACAAGATGCTGGGATAAAAAGGACTAGGTAACTTCTAGCATCCATTGACCCTTATAGATTTTTTCTTAGATAAATACAAGATAGCCGAGACAGTTTATTTCACAGTGATCTCTGACACATTACTGTCCCAGAGATATCGCAGGTCCACACGTTCTGTTGTAAGAAAATAAAGGTTTGTTTGTAATCAAAGTCTATGCTGGGAGCTGAAATATGGAACGTGAGCGCTGTACCTTCGGAGACAGTGAACACTATGCACAGGAGGGCACCTTCACTAATATTTCTGTTCTAGTGAAATTCTATAATACGGAAATACAGAAACAATTAGTAGTAAGTTTAAGTAAAAAAAAAAGTAGAAATATATTGCACTTAAAAATAGATTGTCTCAAAAAAAAAGAGCATTCCAGTGACTTTTGCTTAGTATTTGGACCCTTGCAATCAGACAATTTTTGCTGGTGAAAATCTATTTTATTATTAGAACTTTGTATCCATTCGGGCTCAGACAAGTGAATTAGAAGTATTTGTGTTATCTGTGTTAAAGTCATATGGTGCACAGATATCACACTGGCCAGGAGTGGCCATGACAATTTCTTTTCACGAGAGAAAGCAAAATGCAGCACGCAGTATTTTCTCTTCCGTACTTAGGGTGAGACTCTTCTACACAAAATTTTAAAGAAAGATTGTTCTGGGCAACATGCACCACATTCAATCCACTTAATTGGATTCATCTTCTCAGTGGCATGTACCTTGGCACAAATCACCAGAAAGGCTATACCAGTTAGGCACCGGAGTAAGACTTTCCATGGATGTACCGTGGAAATGTACCATGATTGCCGGTATATTAATTTTTAACATTGGACTAATAAATGTGAGATTTTGAGTACACATCCTTAGTCATTCCTAGAGAAAACTCTCCTTTTTTCTTGGAGTCACTCCCGACTCTAAGACTTCTCCCCGCGCTGCGCCAATCCTCTGAAATGCTCTACCCCAAGAAATTAGGACTATCCACAATTTGCATGGTTTCAGGCGCTCCCTCAAAACACATTGTTCAGAGTGGCCTATCACATTCACTAATCAAAGTCATTCTATGTGTAAGTGTGTATGTGGACCATCATTGTAAATGCACCATTGTATATACACACCTGTACTTTGTATCGCCCCCACCTCATTGTAGATTGTAAGCTGTCACGAGCAGGGTCTGCTTATTTTGCTTTAATTATTGTATGGTTAACGTTGTTACTTATGACTTGTGTTTTGAAACTGTTAAACTGTAAAGCGCTGCGGAATATGTTGGAGCTATATAAATAAAGATTATTATTATTATTATTTATTCTGCAATGTCTTTTTATATGGGACTGTATTAAAACAAAAAAACAAATCCCTAATCAGGTCCCAAATAAATCAAATCACTAATAACGGGTCTCTCTTATAGATCAACCACTCACATGTACACAGCCTCCGCCAGAGACCCTGTTACAGCAGCACAGAGTATGTCAGTGATGCCACCGTAGCAGCACAGGGTATGTCAGCGACCCTGCCACAGCATCTCTCTCTTTGTTTTTCTGTCTGTTTGTCTGTCTCTCTGTCTGTCTGTCTCTCTGTCTGTCTCTGTCTCTCTGTGTCTGTCTCTCTTTGACTCTGTCTCTCTCGCTCTCTGTCTGTGTCTCTCTGTCTACTTATCTGTCTGTCTCTGTGAATATGTCTGTCTCTCTCTGTGTCTGTCTCTGTCTATTTCTGTGTACATGTCTCTATCTCTGTCCCTCTGATAGTCTGTCTGCTTCTCTGTCTCTCTCTGTGTCTCTGTCTGTGTCTCTCTGTCTGTGTCTCTCTGTGTGTTTGTCTCTTTCTGTACAGCTGTCTGTTTTCTGTGTTTGTCTCTCTGTGTATCTCTCTTTCTATGTATCTCTCTGTATATCTCTCTCTGTGTATCTGTCACAACCCCACAGTCAGCAGATGGCACAGCACACACTCAGTGGGATGGTAGAAGGGAAAGGAAGGCCCTAACAATAGCGAATGAGGGATGGGAGACATCCTGAGCTCCAACCTGAGTCAGTCTCTTCACTCCCCTAACACCCTAAGTGGGTCCTACCCCCCGCCACTGTCATGAACCTCATCCCTCGCTGTCACTTCACACTGTCTGGCCAGTACATTGGCTGACAAGGGCGCTAGCCAAACCACTGCAGATGGTATAAGCAAAGGGGGTAGTGACAAGCACGAGACAGACAAGGTAAAAACACAAAACTTAGCTCCGGGCACCGCTGCTGAGCTCCACACCGCAGAGGACATGGAAACAGGACCCCAAACTCCAGAGGCGTAGCTAAGTGTTCAGCCTAGGGGGGGCGAAACACTCTGAGTGGACCCCGTAACCTGAGTAACATTTGTTTACATAAATATGGAGGTTTTAAACACTCTTGTGGGCATTTCAGTGCACTACTGTGCATTCCAAATGAGCAAGATTATCGCTACACATCAACAGATACTACATTATGCATAATAAACATTAAATCATGGTTCTAAACCCCTAAATGCAGAGCAGCTACAATCACAACCACAGATATACCTAAGG
>JARQOD010000004.1:86279214-86361659 GCA_033576555.1 Oophaga sylvatica | reverse complement strand
TACCTTGGCTCCTTCACCACTCTCCCCATATTGAGTGGTCCTCTGGGAGGATACTGGGTTGGGGTGATTCATGTAGAGGCAGGTGTGTCAGGGAGTGCGTTCAGGTCACCACCACAGAGATACCCGTAGATCTCACTTCTCTCTCCCCAATGTTATTGGTCTTACGCAGACGTTTTCTCCAAGAAGGCTGCGGAGACTCTTCCGCCTCATCGCCCCTACGACTGTCCTATTGATCTCTTGCCTGGAGCAGAACCTCCTCAGGGAAGAGTCTATCCCCTCTCGCTTCCTGAGACGGAGGCCATGTCCCAGTATGTTCAGGAGCATCTGGCAAGAGGGTTCATTAGGAAGTCGGTGTCACCAGCAGGGGCGGGGTTCTTCTTCGTGCAAAAGAAGAACGGAGAATTACGTCCATGTATTGACTACAGGGGTCTTAACGCCATCACCGTCAAGAATAAGTACCCATTGCCCCTAATTTCTGAGCTCTTTGATAGGCTCCGAGGAGCAAGGGTATTTACCAAGCTAGATCTACGTGGTGACTATAACCTAATTCACATCCGTGAAGGGGACGAGTGGAAGACAGCTTTTAATACCAGGGATGGGCATTATTAATACCTGGTGATGCCCTTCAGCCTCTGTAATGCTCCCGCTGTTTTCCAAGACTTTGTTACTGACATCTTCCGGGATATGCTCTCCACCTCTGTAGTAGTCTATCTGGATGATATTCTCATCTTTTCACCAGATATAGACTCTCACCGGAGGGATGTCAACAAAGTTTTCAACCTCTTACGAGCAAACTCCCTCTATGCCAAGCTGGAGAAATGTGTGTTTGAGAAGGAGTCCTTACCTTTCCTTTGCTATATCATCATCATCAGGGATTGGCTATGGATCCTGCCAAGCTACAGGCTGTAATGCACTGGCAAGAACCCCATTCTCTTAAAGCAGTGCAGCACTTTATTGGGTTCATTAATTATTATCGTCAGTTCATCCCCCATTTTTCGACTTTGGTAGCTCCCTTGGTAGCCCTCACCAAGAAGGGAGCAAATCCCAAGTTGTGGTCTGAGGAGGTCTCCAAGGCGTTCTCTTCCATCAAGTCGCATTTTGCCAGTGCTCCCATATTACAACGCCCTGATGTTGATAAGCCGTTTATTTTAGAGGTGGACGCCTCTTCTGTTGGTGATGGAGCAGTCCTTTATCAAAAGGATACTCAAGGTTGGAAGCATCCCTGCTTCTTCTTTTCTAAGACCTTTACACCAGCAGAGAGGAATTATTCCATCGGGGACAGGGAGTTGCTGGCTATGAAGTTGGCCTTCTCTGAGTGGAGACATATTCTGGAGGGGGCTCGTTTTCCCTTCCATGTCTTCACCGACCACAAAAACTTGGCATATTTGCAAACGGCTCAGCGGCTAAATTCTCGCCAGGCCAGATGGTCCCTGTTCTTCTCTCGGTTTCACTTCACCCTCCATTTTCTCTCCGGTGAGAAGAATGTTCGGGCTGACGCTCTCTCTCGCTCCTTAGTGTTATCAGAGGAGGATGATGAGGAGCCTCGGCTTATTGTCCCCGAAGAGAGCCTGAGAACTGTAGCCCCGGTTTCGCTAGAGTCTGTGCCTCCGGGCAAGACTTTTGTGCCCACTAATTTGCAACCGGGGGTACTCTCTTGGGCACACTCGTCCAGGGTGGGTGGACACTTTGGGGCAAAGAGGACAACAGAATTATTGGTGAGGACATACTGGTGGCCACATATGGTCCGTGATATCAGGGAGTATGTTCAGGTGTGTGTCTCCTGCGCCCGGAACAAGTCCCCTCGACAACGGCCAGCTGGGTTACTTTTTCCTTTGCCGGTAGCAGACAGGCCCTGGGAGATGGTCGGAATGGACTTTGTGGTGGGCTTACCCAAGTCTCGGGGTTGCACTATCATTTGGGTGATCACCGACCACTTCTCCAAAATGGTGCACTTAGTGCCGCTACCCCGGTTACCTTCTGCACGGGCCTTGGCAGCATTATTTATTAGACACATCTTCCGTCTAAACGGTATGCCAGACAAGATTGTCAGTGATCGAGGTCCCCAATTTGCGTCTCGGTTCTGGAGAGAGTTGTGTCATCTACTCTGTATTGAGTTAAACCTCTCCTCTGCATATCATCCCGAGACGAATGGGTTGGTAGAGAGGGCCAACCAGACCTTGGTCACATACTTGCGACATTTTGTCTCTGCCAGGCAGGATGACTGGGCATCCTTGCTCCCATGGGTGGAGTTCGTGCTAAAAAAATGCTGTGGCTGACTCCACCGAACAGACCCCATTCCTCTTAAATTACAGCCAGCATCCGCGGGTACCGGTGCCCATGCCTGTGGCTTCCGCCGACTCCAGGGTGGCAGACTGGGCTGTGGAGGCACGGGACATATGGGACCTCACCCAGGATGCCATTCAGGCTTCCAAGGAAAGGATGAGGTCTTCTGCCGATGCCCATCGGCGTCCTGCTCCGACATTTGCTCCTGGCGACCTAGTGTGGCTCTCCGCCCGAAACATCAGGCTACGGGTGGAATCCACTAAGTTGGCAACCCACTATTTGGGTCCCTTCAAGGTTCTCGAGCAGCTGAACCCTGTGGTTTACCATTTGGCCTTTCCGCCTCGCCTTGGTATCTCCGACACCTTCCATGTGTCCCTCCTAAAACCCGTGGTCATCTCCCGGTTGCCTGAGTCATCTTCCGGGACGTCAGGTTCGTCTACGGACGATTACGAGGTGAACGCCATTGTAGGGTGCAAGGTGGTACGGGACAAAACATTTTTTTTGGTGGATTGGAGGGGTTATGGGCCTGAGGATAGGTCCTGGGAGCCTGCCGAACATGTTCATGCTCCGCACCTCATCGCTGCCTTTGAGCAAAGCGAGGCCCAAAGAAGGGAGGGCCCTAGGATGGGGGGTAATGTTAGGGGTCGAGTTCCCGCTTCTGCACAAGGGGAATCTCGAGCCGTCCCTGCTGGGGTCTCCCATCCGTCTCCGGCCGCAGTGGACTCTGCTCAGCTTAGACGTCGGTCCCAGCGTCTCGCCCAGTCTAACATTGTGCAGAGGATTACTGCTGTTCCTCCAGGCTCTGCTATTGTAGCCAGTACTGGTTAGCGGCGAGCAGACGTCTTTAGGACTAAGTCCTTGCTTTCCCCTTCTGAACATGCCCAGAGTAAGATCTCTCATTGGAGATCAGGGGTCACATGCTCAGGTACTGCAGCATCTGCTATTGGTCTGCCAGGAAGGTCCTGAAACCTCTTGTGTTCTGGAGCAGTTTCCTAGTGGTCCTTATCTGGCAGGTCCTGTTGTTGCTACTATAAAAGGGTGGCATGGTCGTGCCGCCATGCGCTAGTATCAATCACATTATGTGCTTTGCGCCAGGGTGATCTTGCACGCATGTGTTAGGGCTCGGCTGAAATAAGCCCCTAGAATACCGGCACCTCCGGTGAGGAGATTGTATGCACGTGTTTAGGGCTCGACTGAAATAAGCCCTTAGAATCCCGGCTTCTCCGGTGAGGAGATTGTCTGATTGCGTTGCTGATTGCGTTACCACGGACTGCTGTCAGCACAGCAGTTGTCTGTGCATACCTGTGTAGTTAACAGGACACAGTCCATATTTCTGCGTTTCTACCTTAGCGACTCTGTGGAGTAACAGAGTTCGCTTATATCGCCATATAGGGCCACAGGGTCTGTAGTTGCGACTCTGTGAAGTAACATAGTTCGCCATACCTCCATCCTACTAGCAGCAGGCTCTGCCTGCACGGTGGACCCCTGGCTGCGAACGCACTTATTATTTATATTTATTTTGTGTGTTCCGCCAGCCCTAACACATTGTCCCAGTCAACCAGATTACGGGCATCTCTAAGCTAGTCAAACTTTGCTTTCCTAAAGTTCAGTGTTTTTGTGACCCCCTTACAAGTCCCCCTAGTGAAAGACAAGTGAAACTGTAGAATATTGTGGTCTCTATTTCCTAGATGCCCGACGACCTGCAGATTTGTTATTCTGTCAGGTCTATTAGAAGTATTAGGTCTAATAATGCTGCTCCTCTGGTTGGAATCTGAACCAATTATGAAAGATAATTTTTCTTGGTTATTAGCAGGAACCTGTTGCCTTTATGGATTTCGCAGGTCTCTGTTTCCCAGTTAATATCCGGTTAGTTGAAGTCCCCCATAACAAGGACCTCATGATGGGTTGTAGCTTCATCTGTCTGCTTTGGTAGTAGACTTTCCATGATTTCTGTTATATTTGGGGGTTTGCAACAGACCTCAATGAGAATTTTGTTACTATTTTTCCCTCCATGTATTTTGACCCATTTGGACTCGACATCCTCATTCCCTTCGCTAATATCCTCCCTTAAAGTGGACTTTAGACAAGACTTTACATAAAGAGAAACCCCTCCACCTCTTCGATTTTTAGGATCCTTTCTAAGCAGACTGTAACCCTGTAAGTTAACTGACCAATTATATCTTTTATCTAACCATGTCTCGGTTATTTCCACTATGTCATAGTTACTCGTAGATATTTCTGCTTCTAGTTCTTCCTTCTTGTTTGTCATGCTTCTGGTGTTTGCGAGCATGACAAATGCTGCCTTTCTGCCTGGTGTATACAGGCGCTTTCCGAAAGCCGATGGCCATTGCTGTCCCCCAGTACCAGTTGCCCAGTCGCAATTCCTTCTCTAAGAAAATGTGTCTGTGCTACACCAGTATGTTGCCGACAATAACACCTTTTCCTTGAATAAATATATGTCTGCCTGGGTGGATTTCACCACTGTCACCTGGACTAGCAAGCATGGCCAGGGACGTTACATCTTGGTGACTGGGCACTGGGTGACCCTGGAGGCTGTGAGGGCCGTCGGGGATGGGTCTGCTCCACAAGTCTTGGAATCTCCAAGGCTTGCAGGTCACTTGGGGATGGAGAACTAAACCACTAGACAAAAGGGTTTGGAAAACTTAACTACTAATCACCTAAGGTTGAAGGAAAGACTATCTATGGAAACTCTATTAAGATCTGTCAGGTTTATACGTACAGCTTACCTTACAACTCTTTATTACATTTTGCCTGTTGCATTGTCTTTTAGATTATCACTGTTCCATACATTTCTTACTTTTTGCTAGTTTTTATTCCTGGTCTTACTTAGCACTGCATACACGGTTTCCTGTTGATATAGACAGGGTCATCTCAGTTGGACATAGTGAAGCCATTCCAGCAATCACATGATTGGTATGTTTGTGGCTTTTATAACAGTGTTGACAAGTAAAAAAAAGCCACACTTTAACCCCTTTTTGCATTCCAGTGATTTCTGTTGCATTCTTATTCTTGAATAACTTCATAATTATCAACATTTAAGATTCAACCCCAAAATGTAAGGTTATAGCTGAAATTGTGTCATTCTGCCAGTCTTTTGAAAGGCTTGTAGTTTGCTAATTTGAAGTTGAAGGACAATTAGGAACACTTTTACATTGTTTTTTCATTTCAGTTGTGCTATTTTTCCTCCAAACTCAATAATGTGAGGAAAAATATGAAATATATTTAAATAAACAAAATGTCTTGGTACAAAGTACACATTTTCGTAAAATATAATACAATTACATCATGCTTTAAGAACAGTGAATGTCCTCTAAATTTTATTGATATGAAATTGTAATATCCTGGTCTCATAAATAGTCTGTCCACTGTTTAACAAGAATGTCAATCACTCATCCTGTAAATCCTTAGTTTAGGATCTAACACAAGATTTACTGTCCAGAAATGATTCTTTATTGATGACACTATATGAAGATGTCTGCAAATCCTATGTACTATTAAAGAGAAAGCACTGGTCAAAACTAGTGTCAAATTAAGTTTTATTTAGAAGATTATTTATGATTAGACCCTCTGCGGACTGAACTTAAACCCTTAATTTGGCAAATTATTATTATTTCTTTATATATCAGCATTGATTCTATGGTGCTTTAAATGACATGGGTTTTTATTCAAGATCCAGATATAAATTACAATCAACAAACTAACACTAAAAGGCTGGATTAAAGGGGATGAGGTCTCTGCTTTTGCAAGCTTACAGTTTAAATGCCTGAAAAATCCCACACATATACTGATGTTTCCACTTTCTTCTGTAAAAGTGTGACACAATTAGAGAGTAGTCATAACCATATATTTAGTGAGCCGTATGGTCAGGAGAACACAGTTAACCCTCTTTTACTTCTATGGTGAAGCAAAAAGTGATAGCATGTCCTGTTTAATTCAGATGAGGCATTGTGGGAACTGAGGGTTTTAAAACTTAAGGTAAACCGTAGTGATGAGCGAACATGCTCAGTGATACTCAGATATCACTTGAGTATCTGGGTGCTTGGAAATGCCTGAGCACTTGTCGAGCATTGACTGGTACTCAAATTGTATGCTGGAATCCCTGCCCTGCCAGCCACTGTAATGCCGTAGGCATCTTGGTAGTGGCTATGGCATTACCAAGGTTATAAATGGGCTGGTGCTACTGCACTCATCTTAATGATGCCATTGCACAGCTCAGGGACAGTTATGATTGGATGGAAAGAGTAGTTGTCCAGGCCTGTGTGTACACAGTATCATTAATCAGAGTCCTCTAGTGGTGCTACTGGTACTGATGCTGAAAAAAACAAATCACCATGTCAACTTCTATACATATTAACATGTAACTTTTATTAAAGTCTTGACTTATCGTGCCGTTAGTAATATAGATAAAAAAGAGACCACCATCACCATTTAAAACGAAGGAAATCGGACCCAGGACTCTAATCAGATAGGTAGACTGGTCCTGCCTTGCAGCGGAGGTTGGTACACTAGGACCTGCGCACTGGCGCCCCAGCTCACCGACGGCTGATCCTTCTATCCCTGTGTCACCCTGTATGGAATCAGCCTGTTAGGAAGCAACTATGGCCGAAGATTGGCCTTGTTCACACTCAAAACATGTATTTTTATATAGGGAAGACTATAGATATAAAGTATTGCACTTAATACATAGTTATTAGTTATTAAGGTTGAAGGAAGACTTTAAGTCCATCTAGTTCAACCCATATCCTATTCTAACCTGCCCTAACATGTTGATCCAGAGGAAGGCAAAAAAAACTCAAGTGCAAACAGTAAGCTTCACATTGGGGAAAAAAATTCCTTCCCGACTCCACATACGGCAATCAGACTAGCTCCCTGAATCAATGCAATATCAAGGAAACTAGTGAATATAGCCTGAATTATTATATATTAATGATTAGATAAAGTGCAATAGTGCTTTAGAATAGGCATAAAAATTTATGCCAATGGTGAGGGAGAGGGCAGGTAAACCCTTTCTGTGCCCTGCCTGTCAGCGGAGTTTGGCACCCTATGATTGTAGCAAAAATGGCGTCCCTGCTCCCGATGGCTAATCAGCCAAAACCCTGTTGGCCTTAGGGGATTGGCCTGATAAAGATGCAATAAGAGGGAAGGAAAAAGGTGAATGCTGGGGAGTTGTCTAGCAATCATATATAATAGACAATACTGTTTTGATAATATCGAAAGATACCAACATGTAAAAAAATATTATTGCACCATCCCGAATTAGGGGTAACAGGTAAATGTATCAAAAAACATGACTAAGAGCTCTGGAAGAGCACTCGACGTGTGGCTGGTGCTTGATTTGAATTCTTGAATCCCTACCCTGCCAGTCACTGTAATGCCGTAGCCATCTTGGTAGTGGCATTACTTTGTTTGGCTGGCCGTATTACCTTCTCAGAGGTTATAAAAGGACTGTTGCTACTGCGCTCAGCTTACTGAAGTCATTGCACAGCTCAAGGACAGTTGTGATTCGAGGCAGAGAGCAGTTGTCCAGGCCTGTGTGTGCACAGTTTCATTAATCAGAGTCCTCTAGCAATGCTACTGGTGCTGATGCTGAACCATCATAGTAAAAGTCCTTCTAAGGGCTCATCTTGTTCTTTTTCTGTTTTTATGCAATACATTCTGCATTTAGCCTAGGGACAATTGCTGGAGCAAAGAGTGACTGAATACAGCCTCTAGGCACAGATTACGGCTTTGCAGTCCTTTGTTAAATATATAGCTGCTACATGAGACCACATTTTTTGGCGTGAAAAAATTGACTATATTGTCATCCATACAGTTTAACGTGCTTTGTGTAAAATTCCAGTTGTCTAAAATTTGTAAAAACCACTTGTCATGCTACAGTTCACTAAATTTTTTGTTCTAAAATAGACTATTGTCATTCATACAGTTTAACATGCTTAGTGTAAAATTCCAGTGGTTAAAAAATTGTAAAAACCACTTGGCCTGCTACAGTTCCCTAATTTGATTATATAGTTGAATGTGCTTTGTGTAAAATTACAGTGGTTTAAAATTTGTAATAATCTCTGGGCCTGCTACAGTTCACAATTTTTTTGTTACAAAAATTGACTAATGTCATCCATACAGTTGAACTTGCTTCGTGTAAGATTCCAGTGGCTTAAAATTTGTAAAAACCGCTTGGCCAGCTACAGTTCACAAAATTTTTTGTTCCAAAAATTGATTATTCTCATCTGTACTGTTGAACAAGCTTTTTCTAAAATTCCGGTGGTTTAAAATTTGTAAAAATGCTTTGCCTGCTATAGTGCACAACATTTGAACATGCTTTGTTGAAAACTAAGGTGTTTTGAAACTTTTTCAAAAACGCTTGGCCTGCTACAGGTGACCACATTTATTTTTTATTAAAAAATGTAGTTTTAATTTATTAAGGAAACTTGGTTTCCAGACACCTAGCAATTACAAAATGCGTAATGTGTGTGGCAAGCAATGCGGAAGTGGAAGTGCTGATGATAGTGCACGAAGGCAGTGAGGATGTGGGGCAAGTTCTACTGTGCCTGTTGCTGGAGTACAAGCAACACGCCCATCTACGAAACAGACTCCTGTCCTACTTTGCAGGGAGGCATGGTACACCATTTCTGAAGCCATAACTGTGCGAATAGGTGGTGGGGTGGATAACAGATAATTCTTCCAGCATAATTGCCAGCACCACCCAGTCTTCCATGTTGTTCAGTCTCACTTCCCAAGAATCAGGCTCACTTATACCTCATCCTGATCCTCCTTCCTCCTACCATATCGAGTCCCAGGAGACTAGTGATCCCACACTAGGACACTCTGAGAAGCTCTTTACATTCTCATTTCTTGATTGTGGCCTCTCACCCTGCATGTTTCAAGAGGGAAAGGAGGACATACTGTTTAGTGATGCACAAAACCTAGAGTAGACACGGTCACAAGAAGATGATGGCGAGGAATGGCAGATTTTGTCTAAGGAGGTAGATGATGATGATGCACAGTTGCCAATAACTCATATTGTTTTTAAGTCACCAAGTCAAGAGGAACAGGGTGTGGCAGTGGAAGATGAGGTGGTGGATGACGAAGTCACTGACCCAATCTTGGAAGCTGGCATGCAGATTGAGGCCAGCAGTTCTGAGGGGATGGATTGGTAGCACCAAAATAGGCAGAAACAGGCTGTGGGTGTGACCAGAGGGAGAAGGCGGACAACAGAAAATTTATCTGACAAAAGTTAGATGTTCCACAGTCTGGTACTTTTTTAAAGAGAGTACTGAGGCAAAAAATGGTCATTTGCAAACTGTACCATGCCAAGATCAGCTGGGGCCTGACCACAGGGAGCCTAACCACCACCAGCATGATCAGGCACATGTCATCTAAGCACATGACTCTGTGAGCCGAACACCTTTCTCCACAATTGGTACCAGCGAGTGACACCACTTCCTCTTCCCCTGTGCCAGGTATTTGACAATTTACTGTCTATGACACTAGCGCAGATGCATCACTCCCTGAAACCCATCCTTCCACATTTTGAGGCATTATCATCAGACACTTCCAAATCTATGTCCCAGTACAGCGTTCAGCTGTCCCTACCCCAGGCTTTGGAACGAAAAAAAAAGTTCCCAGGCACCCATCCACAGACCCAAAGACTAAAAGGGATCCTTTCCAGACTTCTTGCTGTGGAAATGTTGCCGTTTAGACTTGTAGACATGGAGGTTTTCAGCCAATTCATAGCGGCAGCAATCCCTCGGTACTTGGTCCCCAGCTGCCAGTATTTCTCCCACTGTAGCGTCCTCGCCTTGTACCAGTCATGTGTCCAGGAACATCACCCATGCCCTTACCAATGCACTTACTGGGATTGTCCTCTTAATGACAGACATGTGGACCAGCGCTTGTAGCCAGGACACTACATTTTCCTGACAGCACACTGGGTGAATATTCTGGAGGCTGGGGTCGAGTTATACCTGGCACAGCACATTTCCTTCTGACACCGAGGATTGTTGGCCCTACTTTTATCAGGGTTTACTCCACCTCCTATAACAGTTCCTGCAATCCCTCCTGCTCCTCCTCATCCTCCATCTCTGATGTGCTATCTAAGAGCATATTGTCCACATCCGCTGGAAGCTGGAAACTGCAGCACTGCCTCAGCAAAGCGGCCACAAGCTCTGTTGAAGCTAATTTGTCTAGGAGACAAACTGCAAACCTCAGCAGAGTTATTGAAAGGAATAACAGACCAGACAAATCTGTGGCTCTCACCACTGAACCTACAGCTAGGCATGGTCATGTGTGATAATGGCCATAACCTGGTGGTGGCTGTGAAGTTTGGCAAATTCACACATGTACCATGCTTGGCACACATGCTCAACTTGGTAGTTCAGCAGTTTCTGAAAACCTAACCAGGTTTGCCCCAGCTTCTTGTCAAGCTACTTTGCGTCAGCGCCCATTTCCGCAAGTCAGCTGCCGCTCAGTCAGTGCTCAGTAGCGCATGCAAATGCCAGCTCACCAACTGGTGTGCAACTTGACCACACTCTGGCACTTTACACTGCACATGCTGGCAAGTCTTTATGTGCATGGGAGGCTAGTTGTGGAATAACAGCTCCAGAATTCACTGTGATATTCTGGTCAGCATCCACACAACAGCTGAAGAGTTGGCATGAATGTCTGACAGTTGTGCAGTTCTACAAGACTTTGAGGAGAGGAGAGGGAGACATACACAAGGTACAGCAGAGGCTGGGTACACTGTCAAAGGCCTGGGCCAATTTCAAGACACCCTCCCAGTGTCCAGGCACTGATGACAAAACCAGCATAATCCCTAATTCCTCTGTGACCTTCAACTATTGGGTCTCAAAGCTGGACACCTGCCATGATATGTCCCTCTATGCCTTGAAGGTATAGGTGCTGTCCTGCCATTAGTGTCTTGTCTGACTGGATTTTTTGTGTCGCCGGGGGGGTCATAACGGACAGGCGCTTTCAAGTGTCAGCAGAAAATGCTGACAGGCTCCTCTATGATAGAAAAGAACAAATCCTGGATTAGCCCTGACTTTTCCATACCACCAGTGTGGGAATACCACAGCTACACTTTGTTCAAGATATGTGAATGAGATACTACAGTTGGTGCCTTGAAGGGTGTATGGATGACCCTGTTTGTAATTTTTGGCAGGTTTTGCACTGTCTTCATACCTTTGAGAGTGGGAGTAACACAACTATACTTTGTTCATAATATTTGAATGAGACACTAAAGTTTATGCCTTCTAGGGTATATGGATGACCCTGCTTCTAATTTTTGGAGGCAGCTTTTGCACCTAGCGCATAGCCTTTATGAGCCTACGAGTACTACTACGTGACAATTTGCTCCTTCATGTTTAACACAGGGTGTATCTGACTTCCTCTTCTATCAAATGTTTGGCAGCTCTTGCTTCCTTCATACACTACAATGAAATTTCCCATTTTTTAAAAAATATTTCAATTTTGGTTTAGTTAAGTTATTTTCTTTTGAAATCCATTTATAAGTCATTATACAGGAAAAATGTTTCTTAATATTTTTTTCTGGTAAACTCCAATTTGTCGTTGATTTTGAATGTTTTATTGTCAGTCCTTAAAGTGGAGTAAAAGTGTGACACCATTGTTCTCAGCAGCGATCTGGGAGTAAAGCCCCCATCACACTAAGCGAGATCGCTGAAGCGTCACTGATTTTGTGACGCAACAGTGACCTAGCCAGCGATCTCGCTTAGTGTGACACACAGCGATGACCGTCCCCCCTACTGGATATCGCTGATCGTCGTCGAATGGCCTGGACCATTTTTTCATCGTTGGTGTCCCACTGGCCAGCACGCATCGCTGCGTGTGACAGCGGGAGACCAACGATCAGCGATCTCTCAGCGCTGTACAGCAGACGCTGGGACCTGGTATCCAGGATAAACATCTGGTAACTAAGTTCTGCGCAGGTCTTAATTACCCGATGTGTACCCTGGATACCAGCTCCCAGCGCGGTATAGCAGAAGCTGACAGCTGGTATCCAGTGTACACATCGGGTAACCAAGCCCCGCGCAGTGCTTAGTTACCCGATGTTTATCCTGGATACCAGCATGCTCTCTGGTCCTGATCGCTGGTGAGTCTGCCCATGTGACAGCTCACCAGCGATCAGCTAACGATGTCCCAGTGATCCTATCCACGTCGGATCGTTGGTGGGATCGCTGAGACATTGAAGAGTGTGACGGGACCCTAAGAGATGCTTCCAGGGGGTTTTCCCCATGCTGTTCTCCTTCCATTCAACACTTTTTAATCCATTTCAATATTTTCACTGCCTCCTAGACCTCCTTGAAGGGTCTGCCAGAAAAATGCTCCGATTACCCATTGACTGTCATTATACTTTCATGCGAAACGAGCATAGGAATTGCTAGGTTTGAGTAATGAGCAACCAAGCACTTTAGTGCTCGCTCCTCCCTAGTAAACTGCATTGCCACAGTCCGATTTTAAAAAAGCACAATAATAATAATAATTATGGAAAATATTATGCGTCATGGAGTCTATTCATAGTATTACACTCACCATGAAAGCAAACCTGTCAGCAGCATTTTGCTAAGTAAACTACAGGCATTGTCAGGTTGGCAATGTTAAACTGATTAAAATGATACCTGGAGTAAAGAAACCCATCTTGTGGTTCTTGTGTAATCAGTGTTAGAAGTTTTCAATTAATGATATTCTCGTGCTCCGGGGCAAGACTGTAGGCAGAGCCTTATCTTCCTGGTCTAAGCCAGAGAAACTTTGGAAAGACTAGCCCACAGGCTGCCACAAAGCATAGTCTGTCTTTTTCGCTGTCTCTATGATGAAGAACATGTTTGTGCTTTGGGGCTGCTTCATGTTCGCTCTGCTGTGAAAGCAATCTTACTCCTGCAAACTCCATGCTTAGCTTCAGATCTCGTCTCAAGATCTCGGGAGACAAGATCTGAAACTGAGCATGCTCCGCCCTCAGCGGCCATTTTCCCGGAGGCCACTGCATCGCAGCAATGAAGCTGCAGGGGCCTCCGGGGATTGAGAAAATGCCTGCAGATCCAAGAATCTGCAGAAAGAACCACCATCGCCGTCCCCCAGCACAGAGCCTGGGGGGGCTGCACAAGAGGAGCCGCCGCCATCACCCAGCACAGAGCCCCCCCAGGCTGCACAAAGAGGAGCTGCCGCCGTCCCCCAGCACAGAGCCCCCCCAGGCAGCACAAAAAGGAGCCGCCAACGCCGCCCCCCAGCGCCTAGACCCTCGCTGATATGATCAGGTAAACACCTTGCCTCTGAAACGCCCACTCCCCCCACCATATGTTCCGTACCCGGCGTATAAGATGACACCCGGCGTATAAGAAGACCCCCCCACTTTTAAGACAATTTCATATTTTGACTGTAAAAGTTGGGGGGTCGTCTTATACACCCAGTCGTCTCATACGCCGGAAAATACGGTAATCTAGGGATACCGGAGTATCTATCGTTACGGTACCATTAACCTGTGGTAGATCCCCACACAGGCCTATGATTTGCGTTGGCTGCAGCCAGTCCCAAAAATCTTCGGCGGCAAAAAACATCTTCAGCAAAAGCAAGGATCCACGTCTTGTCGGCCAATGCCGAGCCCACATGTCGGGGACTTTCAGGGTACAGTACAGGGAAAACACTTCAACAGGGCTTGTCAGGATCCCCCTCAATATGGATGGTACAGGATACCGTCTCTCCTCTAGCAGTCACTCACAATTTCCCTGGGAGCTGACTGCCTGAATCTGCACAGGAAAGATGTCTTCTGTCACTTTCCAGCTCAGCACAGTATGGGCTCCACAGAGCTCCAAAGTCAACACAGGTTCACCAGAGGAAGGGATTAGCAACTCTCATAAAAATGCTGGCAGAGAACAATCTTTTCAGATTGTAACACGCTGTATCTGTCACAACATTTCTTGTTCCTTATTTCTTTAACACAGTATGTTTCAGTATTATTTCCGCACATAGCCCCCAAATTTCCCATTTTTTTCTCCTATTTTTCCCCATTCTCACCTTACCTTTTCTTATTATAATATAAATCAATAAAAACATCTGAAAACACCATATGTTTCCTTAACACAGTCCATTTCCAATATTAGTCGCCGTTCCTCCTGGACTATCCCTACGTTGGTTAATCTTGTTTTCCACCAGGATTTCCTGTCCAATCCCCCCACAGTGCATCCGGGATCCGCTATCTTTCCTTCCTATG
The DNA here is from genome assembly GCA_033576555.1 of Oophaga sylvatica. Lineage (NCBI taxonomy): Eukaryota > Metazoa > Chordata > Amphibia > Anura > Dendrobatidae > Oophaga > Oophaga sylvatica. The sequence continues at coordinate 86,347,138 of JARQOD010000004.1, read as the reverse complement.
GTTTTGCGTCCATCTTATACTGTATGGCAGAGGATAAGGCACTCCTCCCAGTATCTGTACTGAGCTCTGGACATTGCAGGAATATTCTCAAGGGAATCCAGTAAGGCCTCTCACTGCTATGAATGAAAGTTCCTTGCTGTTGCCAGAAGCCTACTGCATTTGAACTTGACCTTGGTTACAGCCCATCATTCCTTCACTCTTTAACAATGGTCATCCTCGACCATTCAGGAACCTGAAATGCACTAATTAACATAAAACCTGTAAAACACATAAAACAAAAAGGCTCTTTCTCCTCGGACTATATAGTGTCCATTGACTGAGATGCACTGACCCCCAAAATACAGAATGGGTATGACCTGCTGTCTCCTCCTCCTGCACATTGCTTAGAGAAACTGGTCCTCTCAGTTTGGGCATAGAACTTATGTGTTGTGAACAATTTTAATCTGACTTCTGAGTTTGGGCTCCCTCTGGTGTGTGTTGCTGGTAATGAAGCTGCCCTGACTAACATAAGTCTCCCATCTGATGGGGATGATTATCAGTCAGGTGTTGCTGACTGGGGAGATTTAAATGAGCAGCCTTCCCATGATTCTTGCCGGTGATTGTTTTTCTTCCTGAGCCATTTGGAAGTCTGCTTGCTCCCTGCTGTGTCCTGCAACTTTCAGATAAGTTATTTTTCTGTTTATTTCTGTGGCATTTGTTTACCCTTTTGCTTTGCTCAGTTTTCTGCCTTGTTGGAGTCAGTTCAGCCAGGTCCCCTGCGGGGGCCTGTGCAGGACTGTTTTCATTTGCTACAGCTTATACATTTCTGGTTCCCTGTTATTTCAGTATCTGTTTGCAGCCAGTTCACACCAGAGTTCTGATTTAGCGGGGGTGAGGTCATGTGGCCTCAGTATTTTTGTATATCAGACATGTTGGAATTTTTCTTAGGGTTTTTGCTGGATTGCAGTCAGTATCTTTTCTGTCCTGTCCTATCTAGACAGTTTGGGACCCAGCATTTGCTTACATTATTTCCTGTCTGTGTTTGTGCTTCATCTGACTCACCGACAATATATGTTTGGAGGCTATCTATTCCTTTGGGGCTCTACTCCGAGGCAGTTAGCTTTCCCCTTTCACCCTTTAGGCTTAGTTAACTCTTTGGCTGTGATGAGGCGTCTAGGTCATCGTAGGTACGTCCCACGGCTAATTCTAGTTGTGTTGTCAGTTCAGTGGTCTGCAATCCGCTAAGTTACCAACCTTCTCTGGTGCTCTGCCTAGCCTATTTTTCCTGTTATCCTCCTCAGTTCTGAATCACAACACTTATGTACATCTGAATCCATTTTTTTCAAAAAGAGAGGCCCCAGTCTAACACAACAATGGTCCATCAGTCCATGAGCACAGCCCATAGATCCCTTGTCAGTCCTCAACATAAAGACACAATCCACAAAATGTCTTGACCCAGCAGGAACATCAGGTTGTCCTTTTCCTTACCTCCCTCTTTGTGTTTGTTATTTTTAAGTAAATTTGTAAAATGGTGGGTACTTTATTTTAAATAAAGGACTTTATTCTGGGTGTTTTTATTAACAATATGACTATAGGGTTAAAATGGATAGACGTCTTATAGATGCCTCTCCATTAATAACTGCTTGGCTTGATGTCACCTGAAAATACAAAGGTGACATCAACCCTTCAAATATGAACCCAAATTGCCAATGCCACAGGACAAAGCACCAGAATAGATGCTCCTTTTCTGGGGTGGCTTCAGGCTGCTATTTTAAGGGTGGGTGGCCAATATCCATGACCCCAAGCCTGTTTTTAAAATGTTTTAATTATTATTATTTTTTTTTAATTTAATTATGGCATGGGGACCCCTTTATTCTTGATGCCCAGCCATGATAAAGCTGACAGCTGAGGGTTGTAGCCTGCAGCTGTCAGTTTTGCCATGCTGGGTATCAAAAATAGAAAGACCCCAAGTCTTTTTTTTTTAAATTCTTTATAGAGCAGGTGTTGGCTGCTGGGAGTAGTACTATCTCATCAGCTGATGCCTTTCTGTATGAAGGTAAACTTTTTACTGCCAGTCACAGCTGCTGGCTCTCAGATGAACTGCAGCTTTCTTACTGGTGGTAATGATCATACCCCCGATCAGAGTCACCAGTGTTTCTTGCGCTGTCATGCAGATGGTAGCGTGGGAAACACACAATTTTTGTGGTGCCCAACCCAAAAAGTAACACAAAGTTCCTGGAGAAGTCCGTGTACGAGGTCCATGCCCAAAGAGTAGATGTTCGGCGTGGACCCCGAACTTTACTGTTTGGGTTCGCCCATCACTAGTACCAACAATTTTTTTCCACTTCTATAGGTGACGCATCTCTGAGCCTCGGTTACATGGAAATTATATAGTGATAAGTCACAGGCAGAGCTGATATTGGTGAGCTAGGACCAAGCAGTTATACTATGCCAGGCAGAGATCAGCAATGATGTGACTGGTTGGTTTAAGACTATGTGCCCATGATCAGGAATAGTAGTGTTTTGGACTCTTTTTGTTGCGTTCAAAACACTGCATACTAATTACCACACTTGTTTGTTAGTACACTCGGATTTACTGCATGTAATGACATTCTATTAATCAAAATATGCAGCGAAGATTAGGCGTACACTTTACAGCAGGGTTCCCCAACTCCAGTCCTCAAGGCCCACCAACAGGTCATGTTTTCAGGATTTCCTTTGAATTGCCCAGGTGACAATTGCATCACCTGAGCAATACAATGGAAATCCTGAAAACATGACCTGTTGGTGGACCTTGAGGACTGGAGTTGGGGAACCCTGCTTTACAGAAATTGACATGCTGCAGCTCGTAAACCTACACCGCAGGTGAGTTTACGCAGCATTATATAGAAGCACAGTGAGCACTGATTTATAAATTCCATCCACTGTGCTTGTAATGTAGAATGCTAATGCACTGCATCCAAAACGCTGCTATTCCTGATCGTGGGCAAGCAGCCTAATAGAAGCCTCAGCAGTACCAAAGCTACTATTCATCACATGATGCTCACTGTGTATTTTCTGCTGCAGAAAAGTAGACAGATAGCAGTGGCAAATTGCTTCTGCTTCTAAGGGAACACTGTGGCTCATCATTACAGGGCAATTCAGTGTGGGCTCAGCAATCAGTGCTCTGAGCACTACTGATGGGAGGAGATTGGGACACTTGGCTCACCACCCAAGACACTGAAACAGTGACTCAAATCCAGGACTGTCCTGCTGGATCCGGGAAGGTTGAGAGCTGTGGGTGAATATCTGCCAAATAGCTATTGGAATTTATCTGCAATCTTATTTATCATGGAAAGAAAATATTTGGGTAAACAAGTCATTGAAATTTACTTGGAGCCTGATCACAGGCATGTAGATTAGCTGGTATTAAGATAAATCTGTCGGCAGCAAATATTATGTGAATATCTCTAGAGCGTGTTCTGGTTTACCATGTTTTTCTGTTTATAAAATAAGCATGTTTCTTATGCAAAATCTCAAATCACAAGTTGAAGGTTGCAATCTCTTTGCTTTATTCAGTGCTGCCTTTTTTTTTAAGGCTATGCAAGTAATTTAGGAATCATAGATAGTGTCCTTAAGGTAGCAATCCCTGCGGATTAGGCACATCTGCCATGGAGATTCACCAGCTCTGTGATTCGAATGATCTCATTTATATATGACAAGATAAAACATCATATAGCATGTAATAAAATATAGCTGTTTCCTAAAGCAATTAAGATGCTTAGGCTTTAAGATGAACATCATCTTTTATTACAGTATCCATAACCATTTTTCTTTTAAGTTGTATTGTTTATTCTCCTAAATGTCTAATTTTCCACAATTACAAATATAAATACATGTGTATACAGTCATGGCGGAAAGTTTTGACACCCTTAAAATTGCTCCAGAAAACGAAGCATGCTATTTTTTAGATTAGAAGACACATTTTTTCCCCCCAAATTTGGGAGAAAAATTGGGGTGCATCTTATAATAATAAGATAGCTGACTGGAGGGTGGCGGTGGTGGAGCGGGTTCACAGGAGCCGACGGTGGCAGGAGTAGGGCGATGCTGTGTGCCCCGGGCTGGGATGAGGGAGTGTCCCAGCGTTAGGAAGCTCCCGAGATCTCAATCTGCGCATGCAGAATTGAGATCTCAATTAATATTTAATTTAGAAGGTCTAAACAAAATGACTGTTTACTGAAACCAGAGTCTTAACCGTTGTGAGACTCTTCTCATGATTATATAAAGTGTTGACATCTACAGTAAGTGATCAATACTGAGTGCTGTGGTTAACTACCAGTATCCCTGGCTAAACAGCTGGACAGAGCCTGCCATCCTCTCCAATATGTAACACATTGTCTCTTCCATAACTAGTGCTGCCCACAACGTGAATATGGCATCGCCCAGGGACAGTGAACCAAACACTGTCAGGATCCTCTCCCCAAACAGTTATCAAAAAACATGGATGTTGTTTTTTTTAAAAAAAAAATCAATATCTGTGAATCTTGAAGAAAATACAGATTGGTATTTCAAACATGTTAAACAATTAGTGTGTGGTATAAAACATGTACACTTCAGCTATACCTTTAATTCATTCCTTACATGGACAGTGCACTGTTTTATCTGATCACTACCCAGCTGCAAGGTGCTGACACCTGATATAGGGACTGATCAGGAAGGAGAAAGGTGTAGCAGTTCAGCAGAGATGAGTGCGATCACACTAATACTAGTACATCTATAATAAACCCTTCACAAGCGCCACCACCCATCTCCTATGACCTTGTAGAGGGCACTGGCAGAAGCGGGCTCCTCTGCATGTACGTTGGCTTGTGTAGCATCAATAGCAGTAAGGGACATGTGAAAGAGAAGGTGCGTTGACATTTTCACTAAACCTTTACATTGATGATAGCTATCAAGCATATTTTTATTGACCAGTCTTAGCAGTATGTTGACCTAGTATTGGGACAATATCAGCTTAAGTATTCATTAGTCAAGCTAACATATTTGCTCAAAAACAAACTTAAATCATTCAAATTGGATCAATCTCCTCACTGCCGCCCACCAAATACTGGACACCATTTTTTGCTACCATTGTTGCACTGCTACAGCTGTAAGATTTTTATTTTTTGAAAAGCGATCTGTGTACAAACACATTTTCAACCATTAAGAGGTTAAATAAAGTTTTTCTCTTTTACTTTGATGCAATTACCTACAATGTCTAATCCAGATCTGTTGACTTTACAAGTTTTAGGCAATTCAATTTGCTGTGTGAAAAGAGTGTGAAATGACTAATAATCACTTATTAAGTTCTGTAAATGACCTGGGCTTCATAGCTCTTTGTGGTATTACTAGGAGGCTGATTCCTATCCCTCAACTGCGCATTTAACTATGGCTCATACTGTTTTTCCCCTGGGGCTCTCTTCACAGTGTCAATATTTTGTATGGTGTGAAAATAATCATTTACGTTACAACATTTTATTGTAATATTGAAAAAAAATAAAGTTTGTTTTCCTTATTTTGTATCTTTTTAATATTTAGAATATTTATACATTTGTATATTAATTTTACAAGGAACACATACAATAAAAGGTGTGATGATGTAAAAGTTGGTGATGTGACAGCTCTTCCCTGGTACTGCTGGTAAAAAGGGATGAGTCAACTGATAAACTGTAATCCAAGAATCTACGATAGCAGTACTCCCTCTTTTGGTACATACAACATTGAATTTTCAGCATCAGAATTGTTGTGGACTTGCTGCCTGTATGTAAAACCTGGCCATATCATAGGGCATATTTACAGGAGATGTGAAGTAGAATGCTTGTTCTCCAATTATTGCCTTATGTAAATTTACCGAAAGTCAAAGGATAAACAAGCAAAATGCTCATTCATTCTTCAAGTGATTGTATTGTTCATGCCAGTATTCATCTTTTATTGTTCTGGGCAGCACATGACTTCTTATCAAACTATGAAGGATCGTATACAAGTCAAATTTCCCTGTGGGGGAATATAGTGAAGTGTTTCGCATCTACTCAGCCTGATACGGAGACCAGAATCTTCTATACTTATTGTACAAAGTCTCCTGTCCCAGCTGTGAAATTTTGTATGTAGTGTGAGAACTCCCTATGTGATGACCACCTGAAAGCCCACAAACAAGGCACTGGATCATATACTAATAGAACCCACTGGCTCTTGGTTTCCAAAAATGTTCCCTCAACTAGAAGATGGAGCCTCAGAAAAACATTTTTTCACATTACAAAGGAGTGGGTCTCCTACACTGGTAATGCAAATGCACTAAGTACACGGGCTGAAAAACATTTACCCCTGGGGTGTATACATATATATAAAAGAACGTTCAAGGTAGGCCACTCAAACTTGTTAATGAGAGCATAATAAACACCCTTAAAAAATTTATAGCAAGGGTAACATGATCATGCATGATAACCCTGTTGATATGGTGGTGGAGGAGGAAGAGGGCAACACAAAAAAGACAAAATCCTGAAGCTCAACCATGTTTGGGTGGAAAGGAGTGCATGGAATAGATCAGAAAAAAAAAAAATATCGGCTGGATTTGAGTTTATGTTCTGCTACTGTCATCTGGTGGTGTGCAGAAATCTGGCCCAAACCAGCCCCTGTTCATTTTTATTCATCCTGTCAGCATTTTCAGTGTACAGGCAGCTGCGCCTATCGGTTATAATACCTCCGGCCGCACTAAAAAGCCTCTCTGACAAAACGCCAGCGGCAGGGCAGGCCAGTACCTCTAAGTCATAGAGAGACAATTTATGCCACGTGTCTAGCTTGGATACCCAATAGTTGTAAGGCACAGAGGAATCACAGATGACGCTGGTACAGTCAGCAAGTTACTCCTTCAGCTTCTTCCAAAACTCTTCCCTGCTTGTCAGAGTACCCGCTGCATCAGGGCCTGGGCTCTGGGAGGGTCTAAGAAAACTGTCCCAGACCTTTGATAGTGTTCCCCTGCCTCTGATGCAACTGGTGTGTGCCTCCCTTTTCTCCACTCCTTGGTTGTCCAAGGAACTATTACCTCTGCTGCCAGCATTGTCAGATGGGAATTTTATTAATAGTTCATCAAATAGGGCCTTCTGGTACTGCAACGTTAGACCTCTCCCCCACAGGAAGGAGAGATGGAAAGTTCTCCTTGTAGTGTGGGAGGAATTAGTGGAGGAATCAGGGATAGAGATTTCATTTTATCCATATAATTTAAAACCCCTATTATTTATAGTTTTTTGTGTTTATCAGCAGTAATCAGAGCTCAGCTCTGTCCAATGTTGTTAGCGACAGACCAGGTTCGAGTTGCAGTGGGGAGAGCCACTGATCGGTCTGTTGTTTTATTCCTTGCCACAGCTCTGCTGCAGTGTGTGGTGTTTGACCTAAACAGATCAGCTTCAGCAGAGCATGTTGCCGCTTTGCCGATGCGCTGCTGCACAGCTCCCAAAATGGGATAGTGATGTGGAAGGTAATTCAGCATAGGATGAGGAAGAGGGGAGACAGGACGTATATAATGAGGCGGAAACCATGATTGAGGTTGGGTCCGCTATTCATGGCATAGGTAGGATATGTGATGTTCCAGTTTGTGACTTTGTCCCACCCTCCACCAAGTTCAGCCAGTGTGCCATGACAGAAAGTATCGTCCCTGTCCACAACTACTTGTCCACGTGTCAGTTGTTAGGTGGACCTTACTGGTTACGGCATTGGTGACAGCACGCTTTAGATTGTTTAACACGTGCTGGTATAATGCGGGGATGGCACACTGGGAAAAATAGTGCCGGCTGAGAACAGAGTATCATGGGGCAGCCAAAGCCAAGAGATCACGGAAAGACTGTGTCCCCACAAGCCTAAATGGCAACATCTTCAAGGCTAGCAACTTGGCATTGTGCATGTTTAGTATTTGTGCTTGTGGGTGCATGGGTTGGTATTTACGCTCCCTTTCATAGATCTGGGGCACGGACAAGATTATTATTATTAGTATCTGCCATCCAAGACAGTATCTGCTCTTGCTCTTCTGGCTTCCAGACACGTTTACATTCCAGACCGAGAATTTTCGCCAGGAACATAGATGCATCAACCTTCTTCTGTCTCCCAGACTCAGTGCTTTGTCGGGCACCACTGACAACCCCACGCCCATGTCCCTGTCCCTTCACAACAGGCTTTTTGGGAATTTGAGTTTTTGTGACATAGTTGAAGATGTTCAGATGCAGATATTGGGGAACAAGGAGCAGTTCGTGCTTTGTGGAAGGTGCCACTACAGCCTAGTACTGCTTTGTGTTTTACAAACAGGACCACAATGTAAAAAAAAACGGCCTGAGTTTAAAGCCGAATATTTTTCTCAACAGTCACCACAGAAGACAACGGTGCTGGCTGCGTATCAGTTGTGCAGTACCGTGCGTGCTATTTGGCATGCAAACAGCACCGCAAAGGCAAAAAAATTGGCCCGAGGTTAAAGCCGAATATTTTTCTCGCCAGTCACCACAGAAGACAATGGTGCTGGCTGCGTCTCAGTTGTGCAGTACTGTGCATACTATTCGGTGTGCAAACAGCACCGCAAGGGCAAAAAATTGGTCTGCAGGGGTAAAAATAGCTGGGAAAATTGTCACTACTCCCTGACCTTAAACAGTACTTTCAGCAAGAGCTGAAATATTTAAGGTACTATGTATGTACTGTAACTCTCCTGCCTGTCTCCCTGCACTACAGACACCTACTACTAGAATACTCCAGGTAGCTCTCACAAGAGCTTTTGTATTTTTAGATGATTTATGGACGATTTGCAAAAGCACAACTCTCCCTAGCAGCTGCTCACACTATCCCCACGCTAGCATTAGCTGTGTTCTGGATGCAATGTGCAGAAAATAGTGGCGGCAGGGCTTATATAGATCCTATGAATCATAGGCTATGACTGATCTAAGATGCAGCGCGGCCAGCCAATCATAGTAATAATGACACAACCAAGAAAGCTGCGGCATTACCGTGATTGGCTAATGCTAGGCGGGAGATCCGAATATTGCGAGGCAAGTAGTGAAATACTTGCTATGTTTCGAGGACTGCGAGTACAGCATTACTCGCCGAGTAACGAATACTAACGAATATACTCGCTCATCCCTAGTCACAGATAAATGCACCAAACGCATTCTCCAGCAACAACCACCAACAACCTCCAGCCATACAGTAAAAGCTACTCTGTCAATGAGTGCTAGCAGTGCCCAGATTATATAGGAGATGGTAGTGTCTAACAGTGCACAACTAAGAACCTTAGCTACAGGAGCTCTCAACGAGCAGATTAACCCCTGCACTGCTAAAATAAATTTACACAATTTAATAAGAAGGTGAAGTGCCTCTACTCAGTGCAGGACTAGGAAAAATCAGATGCTGCTGTGTTCTGGCTCATACTCTGAAGAAGCTGCACAGCCTATTGTGTGGTCCAGTTACTCCTGATTATCTTATGAAAATGAAAAATTTAGGCTTAAAGCAATATTTTTTTGGGAAAAAATGTATATTTTCATTTTCACAGCTCAGAGTTGTAAATTTCTGTGAAGCACCTGTCTGTTCAAGGTGCCAACCACACTTCTAGATTTATTCCTTGAGAGTTGTAGTTTCCAAAATGGGGTCACTGTTGGGAGTTTCCACAGTTTGAGCACATTAGGGGCTTTGCAAATGTAACATGTCTTCCTCTATTCCAGCCAATTTTGCCCTGCAGAAGACAAACAGTGCTCCTTCCCTTCCGAGCCCTGCCGTGCACCCAAACAATAGAGTTCCACCACATATGGTTATCGTTGTTTTTAAGAGTAACTGCACAACAACATTTGTAGTCCAATAGAGCTTGGATGGTTATCCTTAATGGCTAAAATGTGCAAAAAAGTCAGATTAAAATGGATTTTATTGGCAAAAAAAGAATAAATATTTGTGTACATTATTATAAGGCCACAAAACGATTTTGATACTAACCCTTGAAATGAATAAAATTACAACAAGAAACTTTATAATGTACCGTATATACTCGTGTATAAGCCAAGATTTTCAGCTCATTTTTTAGGGCTGAAAGTCTCCCTCTCGGCTTATACGTGAGTCATATATGGGGGTCGGCGGGGGAGGGGGAGCGGGGGTGTAGGATCATACTCACCCCTCCACCAGCACGGTCTCTGCAGCCCCCCTGCTTCTTCCACGATCTCCGGCTCCTTCCTGCAGCGGTCACATGGCACCGCTCATTAAAGTCATGAATATGCACATATTCATGACTTTAATGAGCGGTACCACGTGACCGCTGTAGGATGGAAGCGCTCCGGAGACCGCCGGGAGAAGAGGAGAGGCTGCAGAGACGTTCCGACGGAGGGGTGAGTATAGCGATATTTAACTGTCCTCTCTCCACCACTGCGCGCTGCTCCCTCGTCCGACTCCTCCAGGCTGTGAATGTTCAGGCAGAGGGCGCGATGACGTCGTTAGTATGCGCCGCGCCCCCTGCCTGATCATTCACTGCCGAGGACCCGGAAGAGGGAACAGTGCGCAGCGGTGGAGAGAGGACAGGTAAATATCTCAGGTGCCAGGGTCCTGAGCGAGCGGTGACACCGGCACCTGTCCCCCATAGCGCGCCAGTGTCACCGCCTGCTCAGGACACTGGCACCTGGCCACCAGCGACGAGAGGTGAGTATGTCATTTTTTTTGCAGCAGCAGGGCGGCAGCATAAGGGACGTATACTATGGGGCATAATCTGTGCAGCATATGGGGCATAATCTGGAGCATATGGGGCAAAATCTGTGGAGCATATAGGGGTATAATCTGTGCAGCATGTGGGGGCATAATCTGTGGATCATACGTGTTATGTTTTGGTAGCTGAGGAGAGTAAGCAAAAACGGCAATACACCAGAGAGGCTGGAACCTATTGGATTGCAGTAACCTGAACTAACCACACAACTAGAGGTAGCCGTGGAGCGTTCCTACGTTGATCCTAGACGCCTCGTCACAGCCTGAGAGATAACTACACCTAAAGGCAGAAAGATGAAAGCTATCTGCCCCGGAGCAGATCCCCAAAGAAAATAGGAAGCCCCCAAACATATAATGGCGGTTAGACAAGAAGAAACATGGACACAAACGTTGGGGCCCAATCTGTCTAGACAGAAAAAGGATAGGAAGGATACTTACTGCAATCCAAAAAAAAACCCTAAAAAAAGCCAACGCTACTAATTGCAAAAACACCTGAGATCACACGACCTCTCCACACCTAAATCAGTTCTCTGGTGTAACAAAACTAAGCCGCAGCCACTGAAAAAACAGGAAAAGCAAATGAACAAACAACAGTGGCTCCAGATAAACTGAGAGGAGCACAAGCCCCCCGGAGGGGACCTGGCTGACCTCCACAAAGTGCAGGGAACGATGCAAAAAGCAAGCACAAAAATAAAAGCAGAAAATATCTTATCTGATAGCAGAAGATGCAGGCAAGACTCAGCAAGCTTCCAAATAAACCAGGAACCACAATTGAGACAAGAACAATTGATCACCGGCAACAATCAGAAAAGCCAGAAAAAATGCATCAATATCATTCAAAACAGGATCCCCAGGTGTCAGGGAAAAAGCCCAATCCTGAGGGTCGCCGCGCAGGAGAGAGATGACAATTTGAACCTGCTGTGCTGCGTTCCCTGAGGACTTAGGCTTTAAGGCCAAAAACAACTTACAGTTATTTTTGAAATTCAGAAATTTAGCCCGATCCCCCAAAAACAAATCTGGCATGGGAATCCTAGGTTCCACAACCGGCAACCCAGCAAGATAGGCAGCAATACTCCGAACCTCAGTGGCAAGCTGATCCACACGGCCAGACAACTGTGCAAGCTCCATTGAGAGAGAAAAAAAAAATCCTCCTCAGCACCCAGAGAAACAGAGGGAAAAAAAAAATCTCTGACAACTCTGACAATCTTTTTTCTTTCCACACTATTTTTCCCTTCTGTGAGTACCATATATAATTTTCAGTTTTGGGCCGGTGATACTGTTATGTTTTGGTAGCTGAGGAGAGTAAGCAAAAACGGCAATACACCAGAGAGGCTGGAGCCTATTGGATTGCAGTAACCTGAACTAACCACACAACTAAGGTAGCCGTGGAGCGTTCCTACGTTGATCCTAGACGCCTCGTCACAGCCTGAGAGATAACTACACCTAAAGGCAGAAAGATGAAAGCTATCTGCCCCGGAGCAAATCCCCAAAGAAAATAGGAAGCCCCCAAACATGCAATGGCGGTTAGACAAGAAGAAACACGAACACAGACAGAAAATAGAATGAGCAAATGCTGGGGCCCAATCTGTCTAGACAGAAAAGTACAGGAAAGGATACTCACTGCTATCCAAAAAAAACCCTAAAAAATACCAGCTCTACTGATTGCAAAAACACCTGAGATCACATGACCTCTACCACCTAAAATCAGTTCTCTGGTGTAACAAAACTAAGCTGCAGCCACTGAAAAAACAGGAAAAAGCAAATGAACAAACAACAGCACAAGCCCTCCGGAGGGGACCTGGCTGACCTCCACAGAAGTGCAGGGAACAATGCAAAAAGCAAGCACAAAAATAAAAGCAGAAAATATCTTATCTGATAGCAGAAGATGCATGCAAGACTCAGCAGGAACCAGGAACCACAATTGAGACAAGAACAATTGATCACCGGCAACCATCATGGGAGGGAACCTCCCTTATATCAGACCAGTCCGTGATCCCAGATTGCCACTCCTCGCTGAAAGGTTCAGTACTGTCAGTATGGGGGCATAATCAGGAGCATATGGGGGCATAATTTGTGCAGCATATGGGGCATAATCTGGAGCATATGGGGGCATAATCAGGAGCATATGGGGGCATAATCTGTGGAGCATTTGGGGGCATAATCTGTGGATCATACGGGGCATAATTTGTGCAGCATATGGGGCATAATCTGGAGCATATGGGGGCATAATCTGGAGCATATGGGGGCATAATCTGGAGCATATGGGGGCATAATCTGTGGAGCATATTGGGCATAATCTGTGGAGCATATGGGGGCAGAATCTGTGGAGCATATTGGGCATAATCTGTGCATCATATGGGGCATAATCTGGAGAAAATGGGCACATAATCTGTGGAGCATATGGGGGCATAATCTGTGCAGCATGTGGGGGCATAATCTGTGGATTAAATACGGGGCCTAATCTGTGCAGTTTATGGGGGCCTAATCTGTGGAGCATCATATGGGGGCATAATCATTTTCCACCCTAGGCTTATACGCGATTCAATAAGTTTTCCCAGTTTTTGTGGCAAAATTAGGGGGTCGGCTTATACACGGGTCGTCTTATACATGAGTATATACGGTACTTCATGATAAAAATACTTACAATTCAGAAGAATTTAGGGTTGTTTAGCTGAATTTTAAACGGATCATTGTCCTGGTGACTGAATGCTTTAGCCTGAGGTGGCCAGTTTCCAAGGACAGGAGCTTGAGCTTGCTTTGCTCTGAAACTGTCATCCAGAATTAGTATTCCTGTGCCCTATCATGTTGAAGAGGCAGAGCTGCTTGTGATGCTGGCATTAAGGAACACACAGTTTGGACCAACAGTGCGAAAATGCCGCTTGTCCTAACTGTTAATCTACAGAACTGCATTAACCTCAGCCAGCAGTACATTGGGAAACAGGTGAACAGTGGAATCCTGAAGAATAATAGAGCTTACAGAGGGGAAATATTGCAAGCAGGATACAAGACATATAATGGTCAGAGAAAGTGTTGTTACGTACACACACGTAACGGCTTATTATGAAAAGATGACTTTTCAGCAAAGAAAAATGTTAGTCACAAGAAGGAAATGGGAAATGGATTAATACTTATATATATATATATATATATATAATATATATATGTATATATATATATATATATATATATAATATATATTTTTTTAATACATTTCTATTATAAATAAGAGTAGCACACCTTCGTTATACTTCGGGACCTATTTTTTGTACTTTATGTGGTAATTAGTGTATTTCTGTTTTATTCTTTAATTTTTTAAATTTGCTTTATACATTTTATTTTATTGTATTACCTACTTTATAATTACATTATTATTTTTTTTAGGGGACTTGGACAATGTGTTGAACCCTCACCATTGCTGAAACTACAATTAATCCTGGAGCTCAATACATATTTTCCTTCATATCCAACGTCAATCAATTAGTGCTATTAACAGAAGTGAGAAAAAATCATTGCTGGCCTTACTTTTATTTTTCTTTAACATTTTTGCTTAACAATCATCAATTGTATGAGCAAGTGATATCATTTAAGCCTAATTATGACATCATGTTGATGCTTGAAAAAGATTCCGTGTGGAACTACAACAATGCACTTTTTTAAGGGAGAATAAACTAATATGGCGAGGCCATTAGCGATGAGCGACCGATAAACAGCTCGGATGCTCAGTACTCGAATTAAGCACTTCGGACTGCTTGGGTAATTGGTACTCAAATCGAACAGTGCCGACTGCTTAAGTGCTCGGTACTTGAATCGAGCACTGCAGACTGCTCGCATGCTTGACACTTCAATTGAACACTGCGGACTGCTCGGGAGCTCAGTACTCGAATCGAGCACTGCGGCTGCTCGCATGCTCGGTATTTGAATCGAGCACTGTGGACTGCTCGCATGTTCGGTTCTTGAATCGAGCACTGCAGACTGCTCACATGCTTGACACTTCAATTAAACACTGCGGACTGCTCGGGAGCTCAGTACTCAAATCGAGCACTGCGGACTGCTCGCATGCTTGGTACTTGAATCGAGCACTGCGGATTGCTCGCATGTTCGGTACTTGAATTGAGCACTGCGGACTGCTCGCATGTTCGGTACTTGAATCGAGCACTGCGGACTGCTCGCATGCTCGGTACTCGAATCGAGCACTGCGGACTGCTCGCATGTTCAGTACTCAAATCGAGCACTGCAGACTGCTCGCATGCTCGGTACTCGAATCGAGCACTGCGGACTGCTCAGGTGCTCAGTACTCAAATCGAGCACTGCGGACTGCTCAGGTGCTCAGTACTCAAATCGAGCACTGCGGACTGCCTGGGTGCTCAGAATTTGAATTAAGCACTGTGGACTTCTTGGGTGCTCAATTTGAGTATCAAGCATAATTAACGTCAATGAAGCAGGCAAGCATTTATCTGGCAGGTCTTATTTGGGCTTCAGAAGCACTGACAACTGAATAAAATCTTATTTATTTTGTATTGTGTTGCTGTCTGCATGAAACACATTGCAAGTACTAAAGAGTTAATGTAAAGCATACCCAATGTCAACATTCTGAAAGTAAATCTAAAAATAATTGAACACATTGCCTGTAAGCCGTATTCTCTGTAGAATTACACCATTAAGCATTATTCAATGGCCTTGAAAGTGCCACCTCCGGGTGCCTGAACACTGTCTAAAAGATTGCACATTATTATAAAAACAGCAAAGATGATATTTTTCATAACTCATTATCAGTTCAGCACAACTAATTTAATTTAGTTGAGTTTCACAGCCAGACAGACTTGTTAGAACACAGTAGAGAGACTTGTAAGTGGTGCAGCAAAATACCTCTTTAATTTTATACACGTTATAGGAAAACATAATATTAAAACTTGATGTAGTTATTTAAAATGTTTATGTTTGCAGTTTTTTTTCTATAAAAACCCTATCTTACCTGCTCATAACGTGAATGTTCACCTTTTGAATATGTTTTCAGCTTTGATTAATTTCATGGTATTTTTGGTATACAGCTGAATATACTCAAAGGGAATCTGTCCATAGGATCAAGCCTCCTGTGCTGTCAATATGGGCCTGTAGGTTCTAGGAAGCTGAATAAAATGATAATAAGTTATCTGCGATCCTATGTCTTATTCCAGAGATATCAATGTTTTCTTATATGTAAATTCAGGACTATGGGCAGGACACAGATCTGCATGAGAATCTGCCTCCAGAGCTTATTTTATATGAAAAAGCACATTATCAATGTGGGACAAGCAACTTTATCTCCTTACAAACACATTTTCTGCAGTTTTCACAGCTCTGCTGTATTGTAACAATATTTCAGCCCTGTCTGCCTGTGAGATGGAAGATGGAGCTAAGAAGTACCTGAAGATGTGTCAGTTATCAGGAGAGCAGAGAGCGGCCATTGCACATCACACTGGTAACTCCTACATTCATGTAAAATAATCTCTAGAGGCAGATTCTCATACAGCTCAGTGTCTGCCCCATAGTCATGAACAGCTCATTTGCATATAATATAAACATGGATTTCTCTGGAGTAAGACATCAGATCGCAGATATCAAAGTGTCATTTTATTCAGTTTCCTATGGTTTACAGGCCTATATAGAAAGCTTAAAAGGATCCTACTGATTGATTCCCTTTAACCCCTTTACGATATCGGGCGTAAATTTACCCAGATGTCTGACTCCCTCCCTTTGATATGGGCCCTGGTGGTGAGCCAACATCTTTCCTGGGACATGTCAGCTGTTTTTAACAGCTGACATGTGCCCAGAATAGCCGCAGGTGGAATCGTGATCCACTCGTGGCTATTAACCCTTTAAATGCCACTGTCAAACTCTGACAGCTACATTTAACTAGTGCTTCCGACCATGAGGCCGGAAATCCGCCTACAGGTGACCCCCGTCACGTGATCGCGGGTCACCAGTACGTTGGCATGATAACCTGAGGTCTCCAGTGCCGGATTGCTATGAGCGCCGTCCAGTGATTAGCGCTCATAGAAAGCCAGCAATTCTGCTACAAAGAGGCGATCTGATCATCGCTTGAATGTAGCAGAGCCGATCTGGTTATGGCAGCCTCTAGTCTCCCATGGAGACTATTGAAGCATGCCAAAAGTAAAAAAAATGTTTTTAAAAATATAAAAAAATAAAAAAAAATCACCCCCTTTTGCTCCATTTAAAATAAAACAATAAAATAAAAATCAAACATACATATATTTAGTATTGCCATGTTCAGAATCACCTGATCTATCAATAAAAAAAAGGATTAACCTGATCGCTAAACGGTGCAGTGAGAAAAAAAGTCAAAACGCCAGAATTACATTTTTTGGTCATCGCTACTTTGCATTAAAATGCAATAACGGGGGATTTAGAGATCGTATCTGCACCAAAATGGTATCATTAAAAATGTCAGCTCCACACACAAAAAATAAACCCTCACCCAATCTGAAAATGACAATTTTTTTTAACAAAGTTTGGAATTTTTTTTCACCACTCAGATAAAAAAGAACCTAAACAGGTTTGGTGTCTATGAACTTGTAATGACCTGGAGAATCATAATGGCAGATCAGTTTTAGCATTTAGTGAACATGGTGAAAAAAAAATACAAGTGTGGGATTGCACTTTTTTTGCAATTTCACCGCACTTTGAATTTTTTCCTGTTTTCCAGTGCACAATATGTTAAAACCAATGGAGTCGTTCAAAAGTACATCTCATCCCACAAAAGACAAGCCCTCACATGGCCATATTGATGGAAAAATAAAAAAGTTATGGCTCTGGGAAGAAGGGGAGCAAAACATGAAAACGCAAAAAACGAAAAAAGCTCCGGTTATAAAGGGGTTAAATAATAACATTCTAATTGCTTACTGTTCATTACCATTAGGGCAGGCTTGGGATATTTGGAAATGTTAGCATCTAATATGATTAGATTGTAAGCTTGAGAGCAGGGCACTCATTCCTCTTGGTATTTGTTGTTTATGGGATTATTGTTATTCTGTAATGTTTTTTATTGTCTGCACAAGTCTCCTCTAAATTGTAAAGCCCTGCAGAATATGTTGGTGCCATAGAAATAAAAATTATTATTATTGTTATCATCATCATCATTAATGTGTGTCAATGTGAAGGGACCAATTAACATTGGGAGTGATGTATTAGGAAAAATGAACCCCTATAAACATTTTAAATTAAAATCATTACATTTATTTCTAAAAAAGCAAGCAAAAAAAAAAATGTATATAATGTCTTAAAACATTTCTAAGGACAAGTCAAATCAGAGACACCGATGTGTATACAACACTGTTTCTGAGGTATCAAAAATAACTTTAAAGTGAACCTATTAGCAGGATTTTGCTAAGTAAACTACAGACATTGTCAACTTGGCAGTGTTAAACTGATTAAAATGATACCTGGGGTGAAGAAATCTGTCTTGTGGTTCTTGAGTAATCAATATTAAGAGTTTTCAGTTAATGATATGCCCATGCTCCGGGATAGGATTGTAGGCAGAGTCTTATCTTCCTGCTCTAGGCCAGAGAAACCAAGGAAAACCTGCCCACAGGCCGCCCCGAAGCACAAACTTGTTCCTCATCATAGAGCCAGACAGAGAGAGAGATACACAGAGAGACAGAGAGATACACAGAGAGATATGGATCGCCCGCCAGGGCAGTGGGATACTCGTTAACGGACCGCTTCTTAAAGGGGAAGTGTCACAGCGGCAGTGACCCGGTCCGTGGCCCTGGGCATCTGTTGTGAATGTTTTAGAAATGAATTCTGAGCAGAAGCTCCCTCTGGTGGTTACAAACAGTACTGAACCATTCAATGAGGATTGGCAATCAGGAATCACAGACTGGTCTTATATAAGGGAGGTTCCCTCCCATCATGGTTGCCGGTGATCAATTGTTCTTGTCTCAACGTTGTTTCCTGGTTCACTTGGAAGCTTGCTGAGTCTTGCCTCTTCTCCTGCTCTCAGATAAGATATTTTCTGTTTTTTGTTTTTGTGCTTACCATTTGCATATTTCTCTGCATTTCTGTGAAGTTAGCCAGGTCCCCCTCCCCGGGGGCTTGGGCTCCTCTCAGTTCCTCTGGAGCCACTGTTATTTGTTCATTTGCCTTTTCCAGTTTTTTCTGTGGCTGCGGCTTAGTTTTGTTACACGAGAGTAACTAATTTAGGTGGTAGAGGTCGTGTGATCTCAGGTGTTTTTGCAATTAGTAGCGTTGGCTTTTTTTAGGTTTTTTTTTGGATTGCAGTAAGTATCCTTCCTATCCTTTTTCTGTCTAGACAGATTGGGCCCCAACGTTTGCTCATACTATTTTCTGTCTGTGTCTGTATTTCCTCTTGTCTAACCGCCATTACATGTTTGGGGGCTTCCTATGTTCTTTGGGGATCTGCTCCGGGGCAGATAGCTTTCCTCTTTCTATCTTTAGGTGTAGTTAACCTCTCAGGCTGTGACGAGGTGTCTAGGACCAACGTAGGAACGCTCCACGGTTGCCTTTAGTTGTGGTGGTTAGTCAGGGTACTGCAATCCAGTAGATTCCAACCTCTCTGGTGTATTGCCGTTTTTGCCTGCTCTCCTCAGCTACCAAAACATAACAGGCATCCAATAAAAGGGGATATTTACAAGGGATAATAGAGTCTGTAATAAAGTGTTTGTGACGCCACCTGTGGTACTCGGCAATAAAGATGTTAGCTGACGCTGCTGATGCAGTCCACTGGGACAGTTGGTGAAGCAGCAGAGTTGGTAAAGCTCCCCACAGGTGGAGCTAAGTCCCAGGACAGATGTAATATAAGGTGGATGGTAAAAATGTAGTATTTGGCAAGGGATGTAGCAGTGTTGAGGGGGTGTTGTAGGAAGAACTTGAGAAGACACAGTCAGATGCAGTTTCCAAAGCTTTAGTCACAGTTCTGCTGGCAGAGTGTCCAAGGCACTGGTTACAGATGGTTCTGGAGTGGGTCTGCCTGAAAGCAATTTGGGAATCTCCATATTCAGGTGGGTTGTGAGGCCTCCTTTCTAGCGCTATTCTCTGAGGTACTTGCTGCTGTAAACTCTGTTCAAGTTCCTCTTTCTGTCTGCTACTTAAGTAGAACTCCACTCGCATGTCAGGCAGCTGTAACCTGTTTCAGGGATTGCTCCTCTCTGGCGTCTCCGGCTCACACGTGCTGCTGTGTCATCGAGTATCATTTGGGGGCAGAGGATCTGCTGTCTTCTATCCTCCGGATTCTGCTGCTGGGGCTTTAGCACCCTACTCAGCCTTGGACTCCGGGGTCCGGTCTCTGGCGCTCAGGACTAGGGGTGAGCTGAGCTATAGCTCCTGTCCCCCAGCTCCTAGCCACATGTCCTCTCTCAACCCTGTCTACAGAAAGACTCCTCTAACTCCTCCCCAAGCCAGAATGTTCAATGGAAGCTACCCTGAGAACAGGTGTTAGAGCTCCCCCTTCTGGTCTGGAGTAGGAAAAGTGTTGTATGCTGTATCTTACCTGTCAAGGGGATCCCTTCCTTGCTTCCAGGCATGACATCACTCCCACCTGGAGGGAGGCAAGGTCACTGTGGCAACTGAAATCATGGGGTACCACAGATACACAGAGAGAGCCAGAGAGATACAGAGAGAGAGAGATACACAGACGTTGACTGAGAAATACACAGAGAGAGATACACAGAGAGATACACAGAGAGAGATATACACACAGAGATATACAGAGAGATACATAGAGAGATACAGAGAGAGATATACAGTGATAGATACACAGAGAGAAATACAGAGAGAGATACGCAGAAAGAGAGAGATACATAGAAAGAGATACATAGAGAGCGATACATAGAGAGAGATACAGAGATACAGAGATAGAGAGATACACAGAGCGAGATACACAGAGAGAGATATAGAGAGATATACAAAGAGAGATACACAGAGAGATACATAGAGAGAGAAAAACATAAATAGAGATACATAGAGAGATACACAGAGAGAGATACAAAGAGAGATACAGAGATAGAGCTACACAGAGATACAGAGAGAGATATAGAGAGAGATACAGAGGGAGAGTTACACAGAAACAGAGAAAAATACACAGAGAGATACACACAGAGAGATACAGAAGAGAGAGAGAGAATACTGTCACGATCCATTTTTGGATTCATGGCGTGACAGCTCTGGTTTCACTATAATTTAAATGTAGCTTTTTTTCCTTTCAGGCCAGCAGGGGTTAATGTCAGTTTTCCTTCCTGGCAGCTTGCAGCAGCTGCTGAGATGCTAGGTCAGCTGATGTGGGTGGTGACCACTCCCACCATCATTTGAATAGTCAACTGATTCATCAGCTGACTGTTAGTGATAGAGTTATTCTATGCAGACCAGCCCTGGAGTGTGTAGCTCTCTGGTGTCAGCGCTGTATCAGCTACTTCTGGAGTTAGGGGTCCTGTAACCATGTCCTCTGTGGTTCGGAGCTCAGCAGTGGTGCCTGGAGCTAAGTTTTGTGTTTTTACCCTGTTTGTCTCATGCTTGTCATTACCCCCTGTGTTTGTACCATCTGCAGTGGTGAGACTAGTGCTCTTGCCGGCCAGTGCACTAGCCAGAGCAGTGTGAGGTGACAGCGAGGGATGAGGTTCATGACGGCAGCGGGAGAAAGGACCCGCTTTGGGAGTTAGGGAGTGCAGGGCTCAGGTTGGAGCTCAGGAGATGTCCCATCCCTCATTCCCCATCGGTAGGGCCTTCCTCTCCCCTTTACCATCCTTTTGAGTGTGTGTTGTGCCATCCGCTGACCGATCCCCTTTGGGGTCATGACATTATCACCCACAGTGCTACTCCTTCTGTGAACCTAGTGTGTGTTGTGCCATTCGCTGACCGACCCCCTTTGGGGTCATGACATTATTACCAACCGTGCTACTCCTTCTGTGAACCTAGTGTGTGTTGTGCCATCCGCTGACCGACCCCCTTTGGGGTCATGACATTATCACCCACTGTGCTACTCTTTCTGTGAACCTAGTGTGTGTTGTGCCATCCACTGACCGACCCCCTTTGGGGTCATGACATTATCACCAACCGTGCTACTCCTTCTGTGAACCTATGGCACGAACAGAGGCTTTGACTCGCCTTATCCAGACCCTTACGGATGAGTTAACGGAGCTGCAGTCTCAGGTGATACAGCAGCTTTACCAGGTGTCTGGGTTCATGGTCTTGGCTCATGTCTTGGCTCAACAGGAACCCAAGATATCTCTCCCTGACAGGTTCTCTGCAGGGAGGGATACATTTTTGTTCTTTAAGGATGCCTTTAAGCTATATTTCAGGCTTTGCCCTCATTTTTTAGGGAGTGAGGAACAACGTGTAGGTATTATAGTCTCCTTTCTCAGGGGTTATCCCAAATTCTGGGCCTTCTCTCTGCCGACCAATTCACCATCTTTGTAGTCGGTGGATGAGTTTTTTGCGGCATTGACGCTGGAGTTTACGGATCCTGATGGCATCTTCCTGGCTGAGTCTTAACTCAGTAAAATCAAGCAGGGGGGCCGGCCGGCTGAGGAGTACTACTCGAAGTTTCGAGATGGGCCACTGCCACACAGTGGAAAGACCCTGCTCTTAGGAGTCATTTCTGTTAGGGTCTTTCAGCTAGGCTTCAGGATACTCTGGTCCTTGGTCACTGGAAGCCGCCATGGCCCTTGCTATCTGGGTGGATAGACGCCTCAGGGAGAGACATACACCGAATCTGCCACCTGTTGTTCTTTTTAGGGAGGAGGACACACTGTTGTAGAGGGAAGAACCTATGCAGGTTGGAAGAGTCTCTTCTCAAACTGGGTTGCCTGCGGTTCGCCGTGGAATGGGGGCATGTTTCTACTGCTGTCTTACGGATCATTACATTATTTTCTGCCCATCTCAAGCCAAAGATTGTACTTCATCTCCATAGCCGCGTTCCCCTGGTCATGTGGGGGGAAGTGACCAAGGTGTGTACATTTCCTCCACCTTTTTGTCTCAGTTTTCCATTTCTGCTGAAGTGATGGTTGGTGTGGAGACTGAGAAGGTACCGGTTCTTGTGGATAGTGGAGCTGGGGTTAATCTGGTGGATTCTCGCTTTGTTTAAACCCAAGGTCTGATCGGTAGGATGCTGGCAAGACCCATTTCCATCCAGGCTATTGACTCTGTTTCTCTCAGCCAGGGGAGTGGGACCAAGTTGTAGATAATATAAACCTGCATATATGGACTCTTCACGAAGAGTCCCTGTCATGCTACGTCTTGGAGGGTATTCCAACTCCCATTGTCTTAGGCCTTCCCTGGCTGAAGCGACACAATCTGGTCATTGTTTGGGGGTCCAGGGAAGTTGTTAATTGGGACCAGTCTTGTAAAGGCTGCTGATTGGGAGCTAGTGTCTCTGCCATCCTTCTCAAATCTACCACTTCTTCTCTGGTGGAGGCAGGTAAGTGTTATGATTTGGTAGCTGAGGAGAGCAGGCAAAAAAGGCAATACACCAGAGAGGTTGGGAACTATTGGATTGCAGTACCCTGACTAACCACCACAACTAAAGGCAGCCGTGTAGCGTACCTACGTTGGTCCTAGACGCCTCGTCACAGCCTGAGAAGCCAACCTCACCTAAAGATAGAAAGAGGAAAACTATCTGCCCCAGAGCAGATCCCCAAAGAACATAGGAAGCCCCCAAACATGTAATGGCGGTTAGAAAAGAGGAAATACAGACACAGACAGAAAATAGTATGAGCAAACGTTGGGGCCCAATCTTCCTAGACAGAAAAGGATAGGAAGGTCACTTACTGCAATCCGAAAAACCCTAAAAAAATACCAACACACTAATTGCAAAAACACCTGAGATCACACGACCTCTACCACCTAAATTAGTTCTCTGGTGTAACAAAACTAAGCCGCAGCCACAGAAAAAACTGGAAAAGGCAAATGAACAAACAACTGGCTGAACTAAACTGAGAGGAGCACAAGCCCCGGAGGGGACCTGGCAGACCCCCACAGAAGTGCAGGACAAAATGCAAAAAGCAAGCACAAAAAACTAAAAGAAGAAAATGTCTTATCTGTTAGCAGAAGATGCAGGCACGAAAAAGCAAGCTCCAAAGTGAACCAGGAACAAAAGTTGAGACCAGAACAATTGATCACCGGCAACCCTGATGGGAGGGAACCATTGGTCTGAGGATGAAAAGCTGAGGAGAAAGTCAATTGAACACCAAGTTTAGAACAAAAAGTCCTCCAAAATCTGGAAACAAACTGGACTCCTCTGTCAGACACAATGTTCTCAGGAATACCGTGTAACCGAACCATGTGCTGAAGGAACAAAGGCACCAATTCGGAGGAGGAAGGCAACTTAGGTAATGGCACAAGATGTATCATTTTGGAAAACCTATCACAAATCACCCAGATAACAGTCATTCTCTGAGAAACAGGGAGGTCGGAAATGAAATCCATAGAGATATGGGTCCATGGTCTCTTGGGCACAGGCAATGGCATCAACAAACCACTAGGGCGAGAGCAAGGCTTGGAGCGAGAGCAAGTCTGTTATGTTTCGGTAGCTGAGGAGTGCAGGTAAAAAAGGCAATACACCAGAGCAGTTGGAATCTATGAGATTGCAGTACCCTGACTAACCACCACAACTAGAGGCAGCCGTGGAGCGTTCCTACGTTGGTCCTAGACGCCTCGTCACAGCTTGAGAAACTAACTGCACCTAAAGATAGAAAGAGGAAAGCTATCTGCCCCAGAGCAGATCCCCAAAGAACATAGAAAGCCGCCAAACATGTAATGGCGGTTAGACAAGAAGAAATACTGACACAGACAGAAAATAGTATGAGCAAACGATGGGGCCCAAACTACCTAAATAGAAAAGGATAGGAAGGGCACTTACTGCAATCCCAAAAAACCCTGAAAAGCACCAACTCTACTAATTTCAAAAACACCTGAGATCACACGACCACTACCAACTAAATTAGTTCTCTGGTGTAACAAAATCAAAACAGCAGCCACTGAAAAAACTGGAAAAAAACAAATGTACAAACATCAGTGGCTGAACTAAACTGAGAGGGCAAAAGCCCCCGGAGGGGACCCTGAAGGCCCCCACAGAAGTGCAGGACAAAATGCAAAAATCAAGCACAAAAACAAAAAGAAGAAAATGTCTTATCTGTTAGCAGGAGATGCAGACACGACACAGCAGGCTACAAAGGAAACAGGAATCAGGGATTGATCAAAATCTGGAAACAAACTGGACTCCTCTGTCAGACACAATGTTCTCAGGAATGCCGTGTAAACGAACCACGTGCTGAAGGAACAAAGGCACCAATTCAGAGGAGGAAGGCAACTTAGGTAATGGCACAAGATGTATCATCTTGGAAAAACTATCACAAATCACCCAGATGACGGTCATCAGGGAGGTCGGAAATGAAATCCATAGAAATATGGGTCCATGGTCTCTTGGGCACAGGCAATGGCATCAACAAACCACTAGAGCGAGAGCAAGGCTTGGAGCGAGAGCAAGTCCCGCAGGACTGCACAAATTCCCTGACATCACGAGACAAGGTAGGCCACCAAAAGGACCGACTAACCAAGTATCTGGTACCAAAAATTCCGGGATGACCGGCCAACGCGGAACAATGAATCTCAGACATCACACTCTTTTTCCACTGGTCCGGGACAAACAATTTCCCAACAGGGCAGCGCTCGGGCCTATCCTCCTGACACCCCTCCAGAGCCAGTCTCAAATTGGGCGAGATGGCGGAAAGAACTACACCTTCTTTCAAAATAACAGAAGGATCAGATACCTCAGGAGAGTCCGCAAGGAAACTCCTCGAGAGGGCATCCGCCTTAACATTCTTAGTGCCAGGAAGAAAGGAAACCACAAAATTAAAACGTGTGAAAAACAAGGCCCACCTGGCCTGTCTAGGATTAAGACGCTTGGCAGATTCCAGATAAACCAGATTCTTATGGTCCGTAAGGACCACCACCTGATGTTTGGCTCCCTCCAGCCAATGTCTCCACTCTTCAAAAGCCCACTTCATGGCCAATAACTCCCGATTACCCACGTCATAATTACGTTAAGTGGGAGAAAATTTTCGAGAGAAAAAGGCACAAGGGTTACTTTTAGAGGTCTCTGGATCTCTTTGGGACAAAACGGCACCTGCCCCAATTTCAGAGGCATCAACCTCCACCTGAAATGGCAGAGAAACATCAGGCTGCCGAAGCAGAAGTGAATCTCTGCTTAAGTTCCTGAAATGCAGAGACTGCCTCAGGAGGCCAATTCACCACATCAGAACCCTTTTTGGTCAAATCAGTTAATGGTTTAACAATAACCGAGAAATTACCAATAAATTTACGATAAAAATTGGCAAAACCCAAAAATCTTTGAAGAGCCTTCAATGAAGTAGGTTGGACCCAATCACAGATGGCCTGTACCTTGACCGGGGACATTTCGATAACAGATGGGGACAAAATGAATCCCAAAAATGAGATCCTCTGTACGCCAAAAAGACACTTTGATCCCTACACATACAGAGCATTCTCTCTCAAAATCTGGAATACAGTTCGAACATGTTTCACATGAGAGTCCCAGTCATTGAAAAAATCAAGATATCATCCAAATAAACAATCAGAAATTTATCCACAAAATCCCTGAAAATGTAATTCATGAAGGACTGGAAGACAGAAGAGCATTAGTGAGCCCAAATGGCTTCACAAGGTACTCAAAATGCCCCTCAGTGGTATTAAATGCCGTCTTCCATTCATCCCCGTGCTTAATGCGAATAATGTTATATGCCCCCCTGAGGTCAAACTTGGTAAACCAAGTAGCGTTTTTCACCCTGGAAAACAGGTCAGAAATCAAGGGTAACGGATATTGATATTTCACAGTGATATTGTTCAAGAGACGATAATCAATACACGGCCTTAATGAACCATCCTTTTTGGCCACAAAGAAAAAACCGGCACCTAAGGGTGAAGAGGATGGTCTGATATGACCCTTCTCCAATGACTCCTTGATATAAGACCGCATAGCGTCATGTTCAGGTACAGACAAGTTAAAAAGGCGACCTTTAGGGAATTTACTACCAGGCACTAATTCAATAGCGCAGTCATAGCTCCTATGGGGAGGCAAGGATGCAGATTTACTTTCGCTAAACACATCAGAAAAATCAATCAAAAAGTCAGGAACATCCTGAGCCTGGGGGGAGGCAGAAAAAACAGGATAGTTGGTATTAACACATTGGCAGCCCCAATTGGTTACAGACACAGATTTCCAATCCAAAACAGGATTATGAGTCTGTAACCAAGGGAAACCCAGTACGATAATGTCATGCAGATTATACAGAACCAAAAATTTGCAGCTCTCCTGATGATCAGGTTCAACCCTCATTATCACCTGAGTAGAGAACTGAGGTTTATTCTCAGCTAAAGGGGTAGAATCGATCCCCAGTAGGGGAATAGACTTCCGTAGGGGTATCAAGGGAAACCCACAACGTTTAGCAAAATCAAAATCCATCAGGTTAATAGCTGCTCCCGAATCAACGAAAGCCTGAGCAGAAAATGAGGACAGAGAGCATATCAGAGTAACAGTTAATAAAAACTTAGTCTGAACACTACCCAAGACAACTGAGCGTACAAAACGTCTTCCCCGCTTAGGGCAGACTGAAATAGCATGAGAGGCATCACCACAGTAGAAACATAACCAATTGCGCTTTCGAAACTCATGACGCTGTGCCCCAGAAACCACTCTCTCACACTGCATGGATTCAGAAGCAGGTTCACAAGGCAACACTATACCACGCATACTTTTCCGCTCACGCAAACGTCTGTCAATTTGAATCGCTAATGACATAGAATCATTGAGACCAGAGGGGACAGGGAATCCCACCATAACATTCTTTACATTATCTGACAGACCCTTCCGAAAAAGGGCTGCCAAAGCGTCGTCATTCCATTTGGTCAGGACTGCTCACCTACGGAATCTCTGACAGTATAACTCAGCGTCATCAAGCCCCTGATTTAATGCCAACAAGGCTTTTTCAGCTTGATCAGAGACATTAGGCTCATCGTACAATAACCCCAAGGCCTGAAAAAACGCATCAACATCACTCAAATCAGGATCCCCAGGTGTCAGGGAAAAAGCCCAATCCTGAGGATCGCCGCGCAGGAGAGAGATGACAATTTGAACCTGCTGCGCTGCGTTCCCTGAGGACTTAGATTTTAAGGCAAAAAACAATTTACAATTATTTTTGAAATTCAGAAACTTGGCTCGATCCCCCAAAAACAAATCTGGCATGGGAATCCTAGGTTCCACAACAGGCAACCTAGCAAGATAGGTAGCAATACTCCGAACCTCAGTGGCAAGCTGATCCACACGGCCAGACAGCTGTGCAAACTCCATTGAGAGAAAAAATCCTCCCCAGCACCCAGAGATACAGAGGGAAAAAAAAAATGCAACAAACAGAAAAATATCTCTGACAACTCTGACAACCTTTTTTTTTTTTTTTTTTTCTTTCACAATATTTTTTCCCTTCTGTGAGTACCATACAATTTTCAATTTTTAGGCCGGTGATACTGTTATGTTTCGGTAGCTGAGGAGTGCAGGTAAAAAAGGCAATACACCAGAGCAGTTGGAATCTATGAGATT
This sequence comes from Oophaga sylvatica, assembly GCA_033576555.1. Classification (NCBI taxonomy): domain Eukaryota; kingdom Metazoa; phylum Chordata; class Amphibia; order Anura; family Dendrobatidae; genus Oophaga; species Oophaga sylvatica. Next base: position 86,318,814 of record JARQOD010000004.1, on the reverse strand, counting down.
GCAGTACCCTGACTAACCACCACAACTAGAGGCAGCCGTGGAGCGTTCCTACGTTGGTCCTAGACGCCTCGTCACAGCCTGAGAAACTAACTACACCTAAAGATAGAAATAGGAAAGCTATCTGCCCCAGGGCAGAACCCCAAAGATAACAGAAAGCCCCCAAACATGTAATGGCGGTTAGACAAGAGGAAATACTGACACAGAAAGAAAATAGTATGAGCAAACGCTGGGGCCCAAACTATCTAAATAGAAAAGGATAGGAAGGGTACTTACTGCAATCCCAGAAAACCCTGAAAAGCACCAACTCTACTAATTTCAAAAACACCTGAGATCACACGACCTCTACCAACTAAATTAGTTCTCTGGTGTAACAAAATCAAAACAGCAGCCACTGAAAAAACTGGAAAAAACAAATGTACAAACATCAGTGGCTGAACTAAACTGAGAGGGCAAAAGCCCCCGGAGGGGACCCTGAAGGCCCCCACAGAAGTGCAGGACAAAATGCAAAAATCAAGCACAAAAACAAAAAGAAGAAAATGTCTTATCTGTTAGCAGGAGATGCAGACACGACACAGCAGGCTACAAAGGAAACAGGAATCAAGGATTGAGACCAGAACAATTGATCACCGGCAACCCTGATGGGAAGGCGACTCCCTTAAATAAGACCAGTCAGTAACACCTGATTCCCAATCCTCACAATCTTCACTGGACAATCCAGTACCGCTTGTAACCACCAGAGGGAGCCTCTGCTCAGAACTCATTTGAAGTCCATTCACAACACAAGTCCCGCAGGACTGCACAAATTCCCTGACGTCACGAGACAAAGTAGGCCACCAAAAGGACCGACTAACCAAGTCTCTGGTACCAAAAATTCCGGGATGACCGGCCAATGCGGAACAATGAATCTCAGACATCACACTCTTTTTCCACCGGTCTGGGACAAACAATTTCCCAATAGGGCAGAGTTCGGGTTTATCCTCCTGACACCCTTCCAGAGCCAGTCTCAAATTGGGCGAGATGGCGGAAAGAACTACACCCTCTTTCAAAATAACAGTAGGATCAGATAACTCGGGAGAGTCAGCAAGGAAAGTCCTCGAGAGGGCATCCGCTTTAACATTCTTAGTGCCAGGAAGAAAGGCAACCACAAAATTAAAACGTGTGAAAAACAAGGCCCACCTGGCCTGTCTAGGATTAAGTCGCTTGGCTGATTCCAGATAAACCAGATTCTTATGGTCCGTGAGGACCACCACCTGATGTTTGGCTCCCTCCAGCCAATGTCTCCACTCTTCAAAAGCCCACTTCATGGCCAATAACTCCCGATTACCCACGTCATAATTACGTTCAGTTGGAGAAAATTTTGGAGAGAAAAAGGCACAAGGGTTACTTCTAGAGGTCTCTGGATCTCCCTGGGACAAAACGGCACCTGCCCAATTTCAGAGGCATCAACCTCCACCTGAAATGGCAGAGAAACATCAGGCTGCCGCAGAACAGGAACAGAAGTGAATCTCTGCTTAAGTTCCTGAAACGCAGAAACTGCCTCAGGAGGCCAATTCACCACATTAGAACCCTTCTTGGTCAAATCAGTCAATGGTTTAACAATAACAGAGAAATTACCAATAAATTTACGATAAAAATTGGCAAAACCCAAGAATCTCTGAAGAGCCTTTAATGAAGTAGGTTGGACCCAATCACAGATGGCCTGAACCTTGACAGGGTCCATTTCAATAACAGATGGGGACAAAATGAATCCCAGAAATGAGATCCTCTGTACGCCAAAAAGACACTTTGATCCCTTCACATACAGAGCATTCTCTCTCAAAATCTGGGACACAGTCCGAACATGTTTCACATGAGAGTCCCAATCATGGAAAAAATCAAGATATCATCCAAATAAACAATCAGAAATTTATCCACAAAATCCCTGAAAATGCCATTCATGAAGGACTGGAAGACGGAAGGAGCATTAGTGAGCCCAAAGGGCATCACTAGGTACTCAAAATGCCCCTCTGGGGTATTAAATGCCATCTTCCATTCATCCCCGTGCTTAATGCGAATAAGGTTATATGCCCCCCTGAGGTCAAGCTTGATAAACCAAGTAGCACTTTTCACCCTGGAAAACTGGTCAGAAATCAAGGGTAACGGATATTGATATTCCACAGTGATATTGTTCAAGAGACGATAATCAATACACGGCCTTAATGAACCATCCTTTTTGACCACAAAGAAAAAACCGGCACCCAAGGGTGAAGAGGATGGTCTGATATGACCCTTCTCCAATGACTCCTTGATATAAGACCGCATAGCGTCATGTTCAGGTACAGACAAGTTAAAAAGGCGACCTTTAGGGAATTTACTACCAGGCACTAATTCAATAGCGCAGTCATAGCTCCTATGGGGGGGCAAGGATGCAGATTTACTTTCGCTAAACACATCAGAAAAATCAGTCAAAAAGTCAGGAACATCCTGAGCCTGGGGGGAGGCAGAAAAAACAGGAGTGTTGGCATTAACACATTGGCAGCCCCAACTGGTTACAGACACAGATTTCCAATCCAAAACCAGATTATGAGACTGTAACCAAGGGAAACCCAGTACAATAATGTCATGCAGATTATACAGCACCAAAAATTTGCAACTCTCCTGATGATCAGGTTCAACCCTCATTATCACCTGAGTAGAGAACTGGGGTTTATTCTCAGCTAAAGGGGTAGAATCGATCCCCAGTAGGGGAATAGACTTCCGTAGGGGTACCAAGGGAAACCCACAACGTTTAGCAAAATCGAAATCCATCAGGTTAATAGCTGCTCCGAATCAACAAAATCCTGAGCAGAAAATGTGGACAGGGAGCAAATCAGGGTAACAGTCAGCAAAAATTTAGTCTGAACACTACCCAAGACAACTGAACGTGCAAAACGTCTTCCCCGCTTAGGGCAGACTGAAATAGCATGAGAGGCATCACCACAGTAGAAACATAACCCATTGCGTTTTCGAAACTCATGACGCTGTGCCCCAGAAGCCACTCTATCACACTGCATGGGTTCAGAAGCTGGTTCGCAAGACAACAATATTCCACGAATACCTCTACGCTCACGCAAACGTCTGTCAATTTGAATCGCTAATGACATAGAATCACTGAGACCAGAGGGGACAGGGAATCCCACCATAACATCCTTTACATTCCCTGACAGACTGTCATGGGTGCATCGCCACGAAGATCGTCGCGATTGCACATTCTGACTTCTCACAGCTGAGCTTCTGTTTCTTTGTTTTTTGGTGATGTGAGAGTTAATTTTTCCTAGCTCTTTGCTAAGGCTAGGTGCAGCCTCGCCCGGCTGCTTTTGTTTATGTTCTAATTAGTTTCCTTTATATTTCTGCCAGTCTGGGTGTTAGACGCCGGTGAAAGCATTCATGTAGTTCAGCAGACTGGATCGGTTCTGAGAATATTTAAGCTAAGAGTTCATTAGGTGTTTTTACTCTTATAGCTTATAGTTAAATCTCTGAGACCTTAGGTGTTCCTTCTGTGTGTGAGTGTTGTATGTAAGACTTTATTTACTTTATTCCTTCTCTTTCTTGTATGTCTTTCTGTTCATTATCCGTTACCTGTTCATTCCCTTTGGTGGTATTCAGGGTCCTTCTTAGGACTAGAATACAGTTGGCAGGGATTGATAGGAGACAGGGTTTACGCTGGTGGCCTGGACCTCTGTACCTTTAACAGTACCTCCAGGTTGAGGGATTAGTTAGGACCCCAGTTCAGGGTCAGCTTAGACCCGGTCACCCTCTAGCCGGAGACAGCGTATAACGGATTCCGTTTTGACCCCGTGGACATTCTGTCAGGTAAATCCATGTTATAATATTATGCGCATGTTATATAGTATGTTGCCCTTTGATATAGATTACAGACATCTCATATATAATCTGCTATACAGCGTGACACAGACCCTTCCGAAAAAGGGCTGTCAAAGCATCGTCATTCCATTTGGTCAGGACTGCCCACCTTCGGAATCTCTGACAGTATAACTCAGCGTCCTCAAGCCCCTGATTCAATGCCAACAAGGCTTTTTCAGCTTGATCAGTGACATTAGGCTCATCGTACAATAACCCCAGAGCCTGAAAAAATGCATCAACATTACTCAAAACACGGTCCCCAGGTGTCAGGGAAAAAGCCCAATCCTGAGGATCGCCGCGCAGGAGAGAGATGACAATTTGAACCTGCTGTGCTGCGTTCCCTGAGGACTTAGATTTTAAGGCAAAAAACAACTCACAGTTATTTTTGAAATTCAGAAATTTAGCTCGATCCCTAAAAACATATCTGGAATGGGAATCCTAGGTTCCACAACAGTCAACCCCGCAAGATAGGTAGCAATACTCCGAACTTCAGTGGCAAGCTGATCCACACGGCCAGACAACTGTGCAAACTCCATTGAGAGAAAAAAAAATCCTCCTCAGCACCCAGCGATACAGAGGGACAAAAAAAAAAATCTCTGACAACTCTGACAATCTTCTTTCTTTCACACTATTTTTCCCTTCTGTGAGTACCATAAAATTATCAATTTTAGGCTGGAGTCACACAGAACATTTAAAAAAAGTTCCGATTTTGTAATGCGATAATCGCACAACTGTTCTCCGTATGTTGATCCGTATGTAATCCATTTTCAATGCGAGGATGCGATTTCCTCGCATGTCAGGATCCGTGTGACATCCGTATGGCTTTTCATTTCTCACTGCTTTTCCCCTTTGAATTTAATGGCTCAATGGGCTGTAATGAGGAAAATATATGCGTATTTCTCGCAAGTCACACTGATGGTCCGTGTGATGTCCGTTTTTTTATCGCACCCATAGACTTGCATTGGCGACTCTGAGCCGAGATACGCGTAAAATCGCAGCATGCTGCGATTTCACTCGCGCGTATAAAACGCGCAAGAAAAAAAACGGCTGATGGGAGCTGCCCATAGAATAACATTGGGACGAGTGCTAGGCGATTTTTTATCGCCTAGCACTCGTCCGTATTAAACGGTAGTGTGACTCCAGCCTTAGGCCGATGATACTGTTATGATTTGGTAGCTGAGGAGAGCAGGCAAAAAAGGCAATACACCAGAGAGGTTGGGAACTATTGGATTGCAGTACCCTGACTAACCACCACAACTAAAGGCAGCCGTGGAGCATACCTACGTTGGTCCTAGACGCCTCGTCACAGCCTGAGAAGCCAACCTCACCTAAAGATAGAAAGAGGAAAACTATCTGCCCCGGAGCAGATCCCCAAAGAACATAGGAAGCCCCCAAACATGTAATGGCGGTTAGACAAGAGAAATACAGACACAGACAGAAAATAGTATGAGCAAACGTTGGGGCCCAATCTTCCTAGACAGAAAAGGATAGGAAGGTCACTTACTGCAATCCGAAAACCCTAAAAAAATACCAACACACTAATTGCAAAAACACCTGAGATCACACGACCTCTACCACCTAAATTAGTTCTCTGGTGTAACAAAACTAAGCCGCAGCCACAGAAAAAACTGGAAAAGGCAAATGAACAAACAACTGGCTGAACTAAACTGAGAGGAGCACAAGCCCCCGGAGGGGACCTGGCAGACCCCCACAGAAGTGCAGGACAAAATGCAAAAAGCAAGCACAAAAAACTAAAAGAAGAAAATGTCTTATCTGTTAGCAGAAGATGCAGGCACGAAAAAGCAAGCTCCAAAGTGAACCAGGAACAAAAGTTGAGACCAGAACAATTGATCACCGGCAACCCTGATGGGAGGGAACCTCCCTTATATAAGACCAGTCAGTAACACCTGATCGCCAATCTTCCCAATCTTCATTGAATAGTTCAGTACTGTTTGTAACCACCAGAGGGAGCTTCTGCTCAGAATTCATTTCTAGCACATTCACAACAGGTAAGGTGCTTCCAGGGAATAGGGGCAGGATTCAACCCTCACCACACATAAACCCTGAGTCTCAGTGTCCTCTCAGGAGGAGGGAGGTTGTGAGGGTGGTGGCTCCCCTGAATGTTGTGAGGGTATGGGTTTGGTGACACGGGGGGACTCCTCTGTTGTCTGTTCCTCAGACAATCGTCTGTTGGCGAATGTATGCGTGGAAATAAATGTTTTGTTGGAATAATGCATATTGATTTGTATGTATTGCAACAACTACTACTGTACTGTTTGATATGTTGTGCATATTGTGAGGTTGTTAACAAAGTTTTGTAAAAAAAAAAACCCTCACTCACAGACAGGATGCCTCCTCCTTCTCTTCCTGTGTTGTTGTAATGTTTTTCATGCTGCAGCCATAGCAGATATCAGGCTGATCACATTTCATGCTGTGTTGTAAGCTGTCTATACTGGATGTGAATAAATCTACATTCTCTGTTGCTGACTCAGGATGTTACGCTGGTTAATCCGCTGCTAACAGGTTATGGGCCCAGAGTTCCCAGAGTGCCCAGAGTCCTAGAGTCCCAGAGATCCCCAGAACACAGAGAAAAGAAAAGAAAGAAAGACAGCAAACATGGTCACCAGCAGCAGCAACTCCATGAAGTTTACAGTACCAAGTCTCACTAACCAGAACTATCAATCCTGGAAAATTCAAAGTGAAGATGCTGCTGATAAGGAAAGGTACTTGGAATTACACACAGGAGTCTAAACCTGACCCAGTACCACAGGAGTGGATAGAGATGGATCAGAAAGCACAGAGTACCATATCACTCAGCATAGATGATGATCAGATTGTTCATGTGTGTAAATGTGATACTGCAAGAGAAATGTAGGAGCAGCTGCAAAAGGTACATGAGAGGATTAATTTAAGCAATAAACTGTATCTTTTGAGAAAACTGTACCAGTCTAAGCTACAGAAAGGCCAGGATATGCAGAAGTATATCAGGAGTATTCTAGAGCTTGTAGAACGCTTGAGAGGCATTGGGGAAGATCTGAAGGACTTTCATGTAGCCGCATTACTGCTTAGTGGTCTTCCAGAGAGCTATGACACGCTTGTGACCGCACTAGATGCGCGCCCAGATGATGAGCTTACTCTGGAGTATGTAAGAGGGAAGCTTATAGATGAATATAAACGGAAGGCAGAATGTATAAGCACCAAGACAGAGTCTGCTTTACAAACAAAGCGTCTATATGATAACAGAAAGCACCTAAAAGAAACACGTGAATGTTTTGTTTACAAGAAATCAGGACATTTGAAAGCCGACTGCAGAGTTTGGAAAGCTAGAATGAATCAGCTGAAAAAGCATAACAGTCAGCAAAGGGTTAAGAGTGCTGTGTCTGGAGAAAATGATTCTGTGAATACTGAAATTGCATTTACTGTCAGTGCAAATACATCAAAGCATGCATGGTGTATAGACTCTGGAGCAACTAGTCACTTGACTAATAACAGAGACTTCTTTTCTAAGCTTAATCAAAATAAGTCAGAGAAAGTGATTATGGCTAATGGTCAGTACATGAGTTCAGAAGGCATAGGAGATGGTTATATTGATTGTCAAATCTCACCAACACAAAGCAGGAAGATCCCAGTAAAATATGTGCTCTATGTGCCTAGCCTTGAGAGTAATTTACTATCTGTGAAGAAACTCACAAAACAAGGAAATTAAGTTACATTTAAGCATGATAGCTGCATCATCTCAAAAGAGGGTCACACACTAGCAGAGGGAAAATCACAGATGAACTTTATCAGCTGAAATGTAAAGAGTGTGTGTATACTGCTCAACAAGAAGAGCACAATAACTGTATTCATGTATGGCATAGGCGTCTGGCACACAGAGACCCAGAAGCAATAAGAAAGTTAGTTCAGAAGCAACTAGCTGATGATATCACAATTGATCTATGTAACCAGACAATGAAGTGTACTAGCTGCATCAAAGGGAAAATGTCTAGAAAAGCTTTTCCTAAGAGAAGTACTACAAGAACAGAACAGCCACTAGATTTAAAAACACACAGATGTCTGTGGTCCAATGAGCACTCAGACTCCTGGGAAGAAGAGATATTTTCTCACATTTATTGATGATCATTCCAAATATACAGTTGTCCATCTGCTTCACAGCAAGATAGAAGTTCCAGAGAAACTTGAAATATATCTAGCTGAGGTAGATAATAAATTTGGAAGAATGCCAAACATGCAGATAATGGGACTGAATATACAAGCAATGAGACACAGAGCATTCTAAAGAAAATGGAATCCTATTTCAGACCACTGTACCGTACAACTCTGAGCAAAATGGTGTTGCGGAAAGAAGGAACCGAACACTCTGTGAAAGTGCAAGAAGTATGTTATTTGATGCAAATCTGCCTACAACATATTGGGGTGAGGCAATCATGACAGCTTGCTGTCTTCAGAACAGACTACCAGGTAAAGCTACAGAGAAAACTCCATTTGAGCAATGGAACAGCAGAAAGCCAAAACTGCACCACATAAGAATATTCGGAAGTAAAGCATTTGTACATATTCCCCAAAGAAAAGCGAACTAAGTGGGAATCTCACACTAAAGAAGGTATCCTGGTAGGCTACAGTGAAACCCAGAAAGGTTATAGGATTCTACACCCAGAAACAAACAAGGTCACAATAAGCAGAGATGTAGTGATTGATGAGAACTTTGTATCACCCAAGTTTTGTGACATCACGCCAGTAGTCCAGCTGAAGTCACAATTACAAGACAACAACAAGGAGGATGTAGAAGTCTGGCTGGATTCTTCAACCACTGAAGGAACAACAGAAAGATCAGAAGAATCTGAAATCAGAAGATCGTCAAGATCAAACAAAGGTATACCAGCTAAACGTCTATCCTACATTGTCATGACACTACCTGAGCCAGAGCCGCAGTCATGGGATGAAATGCAAGGACTACCTATCCATGAAAGAACAAAGTAGATTGATGCCGCTAATGAGGAAATCAAGTCGCTTCATCAACTCCAAACTTGGAAACTCACCAAGATACCACAGGGCTAAAAGGCAATCAAGTGCAAGTGGGTCTTTAAAACCAAATATGACTCTGAAGGTAAAGTCCACAGATTTAAAGCAAGGTTGGTTGCAAAAGGATATTCTCAAAAGTATGGCGAAGATTATGATGCTACATTTGCTCCAGTCGCTAAACAGACTATGTTCAGAGCTTTGTTAGCTGTAGCTGCTGTACAAAAGATGTATGTCAGACATTTGGATATAAAAACTGCTTTCTTAAATGGTGACATTGAGGAGGACTTATACATGACTCAACCTGAAGGTTATGTAAAAAGAGGTGAAGAGAATCTTGTTTGCAAACTACAAAAATCTCTCTATGGTCTTAAGCAATCAGCAAGAGCATGGAACACCAAGATGAATAAAGTCTTGTTGGAAGAAGGATTTAAAAGAGATCAAGCAGATCCATGCTTATACACAAAATATACAGATGAAAAGTGGATGTATATTCTCTTATATGTGGACGATGTGATTGTAGTTCATCAAGAAGACGCAGAAATTGGAAAAATGACTGAAATTCTGAATCAGCATTTTGAAACAAAAGACCTTGGAAGTGTGACATATTATCTAGGAATCCAAATCCAGAGAGAGGAAGATGGGAGTTTTCTTCTAAACCAAAGTGCAAAAATTAATTTGATTCTGAATCAATTTGGAATGTCAGAGGTCAAAGGTATATCAACCCCAATGGAACCATCCTACCTGAAGCTGGAAGAAGAAGATGACCTGTTGCCTAACAATGAGAAATATCGTCAGGCAGTGGGGGCACTTCTGTACATATCAACTATGACTCGACCGGATATCACAACAACAGTTGGAATCCTTTGCAGATATGTGGAAAAACCGCGCCAAAGAGACTGGAATGCTGTTAAAAGACTTCTGCGATATTTGAAAGAAACGCAAGATGTAAATTTAAAACTATCTGCAGCGGGAGAACTAGAACTTACCGGCTATGTAGATGCGGATTGGGCTGGTGATTCGCGTGATCGTAAATCCACAAGCGGATACTTGTTTAAAGTTGGAGAAAGTTCAATCTCCTGGTCTAGTAGGAAACAAGTGTCTGTTGCCTTGTCATCCACAGAAGTGGAGTATGTGTCCGCAGCCGATGCAAGCCAGGAGGTCGTTTGGCTAAGACAATTGATGGACGATCTTGGCAAACCGTCAACTCAGCTGACGGTGATTTATGAGGACAACCAAGGATGCATTTAACTTGCATGCAGTGAAAAGATCAGTGCTAGAACCAAGCACATTGACGTCAGACACCATCATCTACGTGATTTGATAGATCGTGGCATAATTCAGTTTGTCTATTGTGAAACTGATAAGATGCTAGCTGACATTATGACAAAGCCATTGCCACGAGCCAGGTTCCAAGAATTGAGAACCACAATGGGAATAAGAGGATAAGTAGTTGTTGAGTAGGGGTGTTGGAATAATGCATATTGATTTGTATGTATTGCAACAACTACTACTGTACTGTTTGATATGTTGTGCATATTGTGAGGTTGTTAACAAAGTTTTGTAAAAAAAAAACCCTCACTCACAGACAGGATGCCTCCTCCTTCTCTTCCTGTGTTGTTGTAATGTTTTTCATGCTGCAGCCATAGCAGATATCAGGCTGATCACATTTCATGCTGTGTTGTAAGCTGTCTATACTGGATGTGAATAAATCTACATTCTCTGTTGCTGACTCCGGATGTTATGCTGGTTAATCCGCTGCTAACACGTTTAGGTCTGGACGTGTGTGAATGAATATATGTGGGCGTCCACTAAAATCATCAAGTGGAAGTACGCATCTGGAACCTGGAGTTCTAGGGTGATCAGGCAGTATCGGGTGTCGGCCATTATCATCTATTAGATGCTCCAATTCTGGTGCTTTGTCCGGTTCTTCCCACTTGCCCTGTAGCGGTGGCAAGTGGGGTTCATATTTGTGGGGTTGATGTCACCTTTGGATTGTTAGGTGACATCAAGCACACGGCTTATTAATGGAGAGGTGTCTATGAGACACCTCTCCATTACTAATCCTATAGATACATGTTAAAGACACAGCCAGAATAATGTCTTTTATTTAAAATAAAACAAAACACAGTTTACCATTTTTAATGTTACGCCTAATCCATGCGAAGCCCTTGTTCTACTGTAATAAAAATAAAATAACAAAACAAAAATATACTATACCTCTCCGGCATTCTGTCCCACACAGTAATCCATATCTGGGGAATACACAGTTTGCAACTGGGATGGTACTAAGATGTCACCGTCCCGGCTGTAAACCACTGCTGACTGATATGCTGCCTGTGCAGTCTCAGTGACTAGCGGTGATGTCACTGAGTCTGTGCTCGCAGCTGGGCTGAACTGTGACCTCAGGACCATGGGAAAATGCCAGTGATGAGGTCACGGCAGTTCAAGCTCAGTGTCTTCTTCACAGCCGATCACCGGTGGTGGGCATTAATATGTGGGGAACAGTGGTGGCATAATAATATGGAGTACTAAGAGGATCAGTAATAGAGGCACATATGGCAGCAGTGGCTCAGCATTGGGGTATCATCAGGATGTGGGAGTTGTGCAGGTTGGGAAAAGATGGTAATGGTGCTGGAAATATGAGAAGTCAAATGTGTCTTTATTGTAATCTCTGCAGCCTCGTCATGATGATCTGTGTCTGGTTTAAAAGACTGGAAAAGTGAACGACTCCATTAGAGAGAGCATCACCTGCAAGTCTCTATAACTGCACTGTAATAACCGATATGTTCTTTAGGACTGATATCTTCTACTACATAGTCACCATATGGCGGTAATATCAGTGTGGGTGTTTGTAGAGATTTTTAATAACAGTTACAGCCCAGTCATCTGCAGATATTTGATTTATCAGCTATATCTTTTTGGATTCTTTTTTTGAAGTAGTAAAACATTACAAATACATAATTGTGTATTTGTTGCTTTACCACGCTCTAATCCCTTTGTGCCTAATGACATGTATCAGGTCTGTTCCCTGTTCATGACAGATATGTTATGCTCATCTTTTGGAAACTGCATTTTACATGCAAGATGAACAGCAGGAGGTCATAAGATATTCATAGTCAGGCTAAAAAGTCGTAGTTTACTATTTAGACAACCTCTTCTAAATTGTTAAAGTGCCGTATATGAAAGAAAAACAAATTATACTCACCTCACAGACTCGCACCATTCCAGTGATGTCAGTGCTTTCACCCAGGTGTGAAATTCCATTGTTATGTCATGGGATAACATAAGAGGAACCTTTAGTGTTGGCCTGGAGAACTTGGGGCTTTTGTCCTTGCGGGTTGCACTAGTATAGTGCAGGGCAGCTCACCTACTCTAATAATGTGAGGTCACTAATAGGCTGAAGCCAGACACTGTGCACTACCTGTGCATGGCCGGGATCACACATTCGAGAAACTTGCATGATTCTCGTGTGAGTCTCTCGCATGAACACCCGACACTGCCGCAGGCACTCGGACCGGAGCGTGCAGCTGCATAGAGATACATGCAGCCACACACTCCGGTCCGAGTGATGGGTGTTCATGCGATAGACTTGCACGAGAATCATGCGAGTTTCTCATATGTGTTATCCCGGCCTATCATTGGTTCTCTATGCAAGCCATATCTGTGTGTATTTATAATATTAAGCAACCACCCTCTCAATGAATGACCTGCGTGTGAGTGGTTGTTTTGCACCTGTGCATCCTGGTAGTACATTGGTAATCTGACCTGGGGTTTTAAAATATTTAACAGTAAAATGTTTTACAGTTTTTTGCCAGAGAATAAAGATTTACATTCCTTAGGTATATCTGTGGTTGTGATTGTAGCTGCTCTGCATTTAGGGGTTTAGAACCATGATTTAATGTATATTATGCATAATGTAGTATCTGTTGATGTGTAGCGATAATCTTGCTCATTTGGAATGCACAGTAGTGCACTGAAATGCCCACAAGAGTGTTTAAAACCTCCATATTTATGTAAACAAATGTTACTCAGGTTACGGGGTCCACTCAGAGGTGTTTCGCCCCCCCTAGGCTGAACACTTAGCTACGCCTCTGGAGTTTGGGGTCCTGTTTCCATGTCCTCTGCGGTGTGGAGCTCAGCAGCGGTGCCCGGAGCTAAGTTTTGTGTTTTTACCTTGTCTGTCTCGTGCTTGTCACTACCCCCTTTGCTTATACCATCTGCAGTGGTTTGGCTAGCGCCCTTGTCAGCCAATGTACTGGCCAGCACAGTGTGAAGTGACAGCGAGGGATGAGGTTCATGACAGTGGCGGGGGGTAGGACCCACTTAGGGTGTTAGGGGAGTGAAGAGACTGACTCAGGTTGGAGCTCAGGATGTCTCCCATCCCTCATTCGCTATTGTTAGGGCCTTCCTTTCCCTTCTACCATCCCACTGAGTGTGTGCTGTGCCATCTGCTGACTGTGGGTTGTGACAGATACACAGAGAGAGATATACAGAGAGATACATAGAAAGAGAGATACACAGAGAGACAAACACAGAAAACAGACAGCTGTACAGAAAGAGACAAACACACAGAGAGACACAGACAGAGAGACACAGACAGAGACACAGAGAGAGACAGAGAAGCAGACAGACTATCAGAGGGACAGAGATAGAGACATGTACACAGAAATAGACAGAGACAGACACAGAGAGAGACAGACATATTCACAGAGACAGACAGATAAGTAGACAGAGAGACACAGACAGAGAGCGAGAGAGACAGTCAAAGAGAGACAGACACAGAGAGACAGAGACAGACAGAGAGACAGACAGACAGAGAGACAGACAAACAGACAGAAAAACAAAGAGAGAGATGCTGTGGCAGGGTCGCTGACATACCCTGTGCTGCTACGGTGGCATCACTGACATACTCTGTGCTGCTGTAACAGGGTCTCTGGCGGAGGCTGTGTACATGTGAGTGGTTGATCTATAAGAGAGACCCGTTATTAGTGATTTTGATTTATTTGGGACCTGATTAGGGATTTTTTTTTTTTTTTAATACAGTCCCATATAAAAAGACATTGCAGAATAAATAATAATAATAATAATCTTTATTTATATAGCTCCAACATATTCCGCAGCGCTTTACAGTTTAACAGTTTCAAAACACAAGTCATAAGTAACAACGTTAACCATACAATAATTAAAGCAAAATAAGCAGACCCTGCTCGTGACAGCTTACAATCTACAATGAGGTGGGGGGATACAAAGTACAGGTGTGTATATACAATGGTGCATTTACAATGATGGTCCACATACACACTTACACATAGAATGACTTTGATTAGTGAATGTGATAGGCCACTCTGAACAAATGTGTTTTGAGGGAGCGCCTGAAACCATGCAAATTGTGGATAGTCCTAATTTCTTGGGGTAGAGCATTTCAGAGGATTGGCGCAGCGCGGGAGAAGTCTTAGAGTCGGGAGTGACTCCAAGAAAAAAGGAGAGTTTTCTCTAGGAATGACTAAGAGCATGTGTACTCAAAATCTCACATTTATTAGTCCAATGTTAAAAATTAATATACCGGCAATCATGGTACATTTCCACGGTACATCCATGGAAAGTCTTACTCCGGTGCCTAACTGGTATAGCCTTTCTGGTGATTTGTGCCAAGGTACATGCCACTGAGAAGATGAATCCAATTAAGTGGATTGAATGTGGTGCATGTTGCCCAGAACAATCTTTCTTTAAAATTTTTGTGTAGAAGAGTCTCACCCTAAGTACGGAAGAGAAAATACTGCGTGCTGCATTTTGCTTTCTCTCGTGAAAAGAAATTGTCATGGCCACTCCCTGGCCAGTGTGATATCTGTGCACCATATGACTTTAACACAGATAACACAAATACTTCTAATTCACTTGTCTGAGCCCGAATTGATACAAAGTTCTAATAATAAAATAGATTTTCACCAGCAAAAATTGTCTGATTGCAAGGGTCCAAATACTAAGCAAAAGTCACTGGAATGCTCTTTTTTTTTGAGACAATCTATTTTTAAGTGCAATATATTTCTACTTTTTTTTTTACTTAAACTTACTACTAATTGTTTCTGTATTTCCGTATTATAGAATTTCACTAGAACAGAAATATTAGTGAAGGTGCCCTCCTGTGCATAGTGTTCACTGTCTCCGAAGGTACAGCGCTCACGTTCCATATTTCAGCTCCCAGCATAGACTTTGATTACAACAAACCTTTATTTTCTTACAACAGAACGTGTGGACCTGCGATATCTCTGGGACAGTAATGTGTCAGAGATCACTGTGAAATAAACTGTCTCGGCTATCTTGTATTTATCTAAGAAAAAATCTATAAGGGTCAATGGATGCTAGAAGTACCTAGTCCTTTTATCCCAGCATCTTGTGTTTTGTGATAATCATCCAGTTTGGGTTAAGGTTACGCCAAAGCAGCCGACATATACAATATACAGTATCTCGAAAGAGCCAGATACCTAGATTTAAGACTGCAGAGAACATTGTACTGGAATAAAGTTTATTTTCTGTAAAATATACTGCCGGTCTTTGAAAATCAATAAAGAAAAGGTAGAGGTAACGCATTTATTATACTTCAAGGCTGCTTGAAGTAAACAGCTGCAAACAAATATATAAGTAGATGAGCAGCCTGAAAATACAGATACATTGCTTCTTGCACTCTTTCATGTAGTCAAATGGAATATTTGCAGTATTATTTTTTGTTTCTCTATTTAACCTTAGTTTTTCAGATATTAAAATATGATCAGACTTCGGTAGGCTGAAAAGTTCCGCAGACATAGCAGAAGTCATAAACTTCTAGTTCAAGAATTACCAGTATCAATGAGAAGTAGGGTTTTATTTTAACCCCTCAGTGACTGTAAATATATTTTTTTACAGCAATCATTAGAGGTTCAGTTCATCAGCGGTGCCTTTTTTATGTTGCAGAAGAATGCAAAAATAGAAACCTCACTAAAGGAAAATTTTCTATACTGTCATAAAACCTATCACAAGGATTGAAGTCATCTATGTTTAGAACTAGGATTTTTGAGGGGTAACGTTGTTACTTGTGGAGAGTGACAAGCCAGGCCTGGCATGTCAGAGTGAGGAGACTTAAATGCCATGTGCTTAAGATTGATAATCCCAATAGGTGGCACTGGAGTTCTGAAGAGGCAATTTACACACTATGTTTTAAAAAGACAGCACAACATTTGAGCTGTGTCTGTCTGCCCTCTCCAAATAGTTGTTCTTGGAGAGGATAGAGAAATACTTTACCCAAGTGGTGAACTGGCAGTCAAAGTGAACATATACTTCAAAAACTGCAAGTACTTCTTCCACTTTCTGACACTGACCAATCATAATCAGGCAGTAACACAATGGGGAAAGACAATTGCACCCCACAATAGCTTAGAATAGGCTCAATATATTGACAAATAGCCTGTTCTCACTACAGCGTGATGACTTGTGCATGAGCACAGCAGACCTGAGTGGGATGAACTATCTGCTTTTGTCTCTCACCTTTGGCCGTCAGTGTTTTGGGAGGGGTACCACTGAAGACGTTAAATGTCATTACTAGAGATGAGCGACTTTGCCTCCGGGAGGGTCGAGTCGGGTTTCGGACCACCGGACTTTCACAAAAGTCGAGTCGAACGAAATCGGCCGACTAACTGAAAAAGTCGAAGGTCCGACTGAAACTCCAACCGACCCCAATGCAAGTCAATGGGGAAGAAAAGTCGGCAGGGAGAGGAAGATAGGAAACACACCTAGAGTGCCCATTTCAATGCCAACAACATCATTTCTTACTACTTAAGCTTGTCAACCTTAATTTACTTTATAATAATAGTAACGCATTGAAAACTGGGGGTTATTTGGCTAAAGTTGTGGGGGGGGGGCAGGTCTGGCTCCAGGTTTTCGTGGGCCCCGGGCGAAAGAGTCTCAGTGGACCCCTTTAATACATACCACAATTCATGATGCTCCGATACGGCAGAGAAATATATGTATAATACAATGCCAAATACTTCACTTCTTACATTACATGAGTGATAGCTATTGTAAATTCTACAATAGCTCAAAAACCGGAAAGTATAGGCCTACATACAGTATTATGGCCACCACAGAGTGTGCCATAAAGAATAATGAGCTCCATATATTGCGCCATACAGAATAATGAGTCCCATATATGATGCTCCATACAGAATAATGGGCCCAATATAATGCTTCATACAGTATAATGAGCCACATACAGTATATTGCTCCATACAAAATAATGAGCCCCATATATTGCTCCATACATAATTGGCCCATATAATGTTACATACAGTATATGATGAGCTCCACAGAATGCTCCAGTATATGATGGTCCCCATATAATGTGCCATACAGTATAGGACGGTCCCCATAGAGTTTAATGTGCCCCACATATTGCTCCATACTGTCTAATGAGTCGCATATAAAGCTCCATACAGTATATGATGGGCCCCATATATTGCTCCATACAGAATGGGCTCCATATAATGCTCCATACAGAATAGGCCCCATATGTGCTCCATATGATGCTCCATATATAAAGGGCCCTATATGATGCCCCATAAATAATGAACCCCCATATGATGCTCTAATATATGATGGGCCCCATATGATGCTCCAGTATATGATGGGCCCCATGGATGATGTTCCAGTGTATGATGGGCCTATATAATGCTCCATATATAATGGGCCCCATATGATGCTCCAGTATATGATGGGCCCATGGATGATGCTCCAGTGTATGATGGGCCTATATAATGCTCCATATATAATGGGCCCCATATGATGCTCCAGTGCATAATGGGCCACGTATATGATGCTCCAGTGTATGATGGGCCACAATTATAATGCTCCAGTGTATGATGTGCCCCATATATAATGCTCCAGTGTATAATGGGCCCTATCTATGATGCTCAAGTGTATGATGGGCCCCATATATAATTCTCCAGTGTATAATGCTCCCCATATATTGCTCCAAACATTAAATAAATGAAATACCTTTCCTCGCTTGGCACTGCTCTACTCTGGACTCCTCAGCGTCGCCATATTCCAGCTCTCTGCACTGTGACTGTTCAGGCAGAGGGTGCACAGATGTGACATCATTGCGCTCTCTGACCTGAATGTCATTGTCAAGAAACGCGGAAGACGTCACAGCGGTGGAGCAGGGAGAGGTAAGTACAGGGCCCCTCATAGTACGCCGGTGTTTCTGACGGCGAGCCGGCCCCTCCACCTACTCAGGGCACTGGCACTTGCCCGGGTGCACCAGGTGCTGATGCCGGCCCTGGGGGGGTACAGCCCAGTTAGGGAGGTGGAAAAACTGGCATATGTTGAGGTGTGGTCGTTCAGCAGCTGCAAATGGAGGAATTGGAGAAGTCGGAGGAAGAGGAGGACAAAGCGAGCCATTTTGCTGGCAACCTATGTGTCATCAGGTGAAGGTGGTACAAAAAATCCTTTGAAACCCAGGCATAGTTCATTTTAATGAAGGTGAGATCACCAACATTTTGGGTCGACAGACGGGTCCTTCTTTCTGTCAGGATTGATCAAGCAGCACTGAAGACTCTTTCTGATAGCACACTGTTGTGAATGGGTTTGAGATGAGGTCTGAGCAGAGGCTCCCTCTGGTGGTTACAAGCGGTGCTAGTGAAGATTGTGAGGACTGGGAATCAGGTGTTACTGACTGGTCTTGTATAAGGGATTCATTTTCCCATCAGGGTTGCCGGTGATCAATTGTTCTGGTCTGAATCCTTCATTCCAGTTTCCCTTGTAGCCTGCTGTGTCGTGTCTGCATCTCCTGCTTACAGATAAGACTTTTGCTTCTTTTGTGTTTGTGCTATATTTTTGCATTTTGTCCTGCACTTCTTTGGGGGCCTTCAGGGTCCCCTCCGGGGGCTTGCCCTCTCAGTTTAGTTCAGCCACTGAGTTTTGTTCTTTTGCTTTTTCCAGTTTGTTTCCAGATTTTGGAGGACTTTTTGTTCTAAACTGGGTGTTCAATTGTCTTTCTCCTCGGCATTTCATCCTCAGACCAATGGTCAAACTGAGAGAACAAACCAGACATTGGAGACTTATCTAAGATGCTTTGTGTCTGCTGATCAGGATGACTGGGTCTCTTTTTTGCCTTTGGCTGAGTTTGCTCTTAATAATAGGGCTAGCTCTGCCACTTTGATGTCTCCGTTTTTCTGTAATTCTGGGTTTCACCCTCGATTTTCTTCAGGACAGACGGAGGCTTCTGTCTGTCCAGGTGTTGACTCTGTTGTGGAGCGTATGCAACAGATTTGGGACCAGGTAGTGGAGAGGTTGTCCCTCTCTCAGGAGAAGGCCCAGCGGTTTGCTAACCGGCATAGGACTGATGGTCCTCGGTTTAAAGTGGGGGACTTGGTCTGGTTGTCCTCAAAGAATATTCCTATGAGAGTAGCATCTCCTAAATTTAAGCCTAGGTTCATTGGACCTTATAAGATCATGGAGATTATTAATCCTGTTTCTTTTCGTTTGCTTCTTCCAGGGACATTTAAGATCCATAACGTGTTCCACAAGTCCTTGTTGAAGAGGTTTGTTGAGCCAGTGGTTCCTGCTGCTGTGCCTCCTGACCCTGTTTTGGTTGAGGGCAATCTGGAGTATGTGGTTGAGAAAATATTGGATTCTCGTTTTTCTAGACGGAAACTCCAGTATTTGGTTAAATGGAGAGGTTATGGTCAGGAAGACAATTCTTGGGTGTTTGCTTCGGACATCCATGCTAGGAGACTTATCCGTGCGTATCATAGAACTCATCCTGACCGACCTGGTTGCTCAAATGAGGGTTCGGTGACCCCTCCTCAAGGGGGGGGTACTGTTGTGAATGGGTTTGAGATGAGTTCTGAGCAGAGGCTCCCTCTGGTGGTTACAAGCGGTGCTAGTGAAGATTGTGAGGACTGGGAATCAGGTGTTACTGACTGGTCTTGTATAAGGGATTCATTTTCCCATCAGGGTTGCCGGTGATCAATTGTTCTGGTCTGAATCCTTCATTCCAGTTTCCCTTGTAGCCTGCTGTGTCGTGTCTGCATCTCCTGCTTACAGATAAGACTTTTGCTTCTTTTGTGTTTGTGCTATATTTTTGCATTTTGTCCTGCACTTCTTTGGGGGCCTTCAGGGTCCCCTCCGGGGGCTTGCCCTCTCAGTTTAGTTCAGCCACTGAGTTTTGTTCTTTTGCTTTTTCCAGTTTTTTCAGTGGCTGCTGTTTTTATTTTGTTACACCAGAGAACTAATTTAGGTTGTAGAGGTCGTGTGATCTCAGGTGATTTTGAAATTAGTAGTGTTGGTGCTTTTCAGGGTTTTCTGGGATTGCAGTAAGTACCCTTCCTATCCTTTTCTATTTAGATAGTTTGGGCCCCAGCGTTTGCTCATACTATTTTCTTTCTGTGTCAGTATTTCCTCTTGTCTAACCGCCATTACATGTTTGGGGGCTTTCTGTTATCTTTGGGGTTCTGCTCCGGGGCAGATAGCTTTCCTATTTCTATCTTTAGGTGTAGTTAGTTTCTCAGGCTGTGACGAGGCGTCTAGGACCAACGTAGGAACGCTCCACGGCTGCCTCTAGTTGTGGTGGTTAGTCAGGGTACTGCAATCTCATAGATTCCAACTGCTCTGGTGTATTGCCTTTTTTACCTGCACTCCTCAGCTACCGAAACATAACAGCACAGTACCAGCAGGGCAAGCGAGCTCCTGTAAGGCATATTGTGCAAATTCAGGCCAGGTGTCCAGTTTACAGGACCAGTAGTCAAAGGGGAATGAACTGTGAGGGAGAACATCGATAGGGGAGGAGAGGTAATTTTGAACCATAGTTGACAACTGCTGTCTCCTGTCTGTTGCAATCCATTCAGTATTAACAGTCGTGTGAGTGGTACTCGAGAAATCAGTCCACAACATGGTCATGAACATGGTCATGCACCACGAACCCCCCTCCATGTTGCCCAGTACGGCTCGTGGTAGAACCTGCACCGCTGCTGTGTACTGGGAATGCCTCTAACAAAAGGTTTACCAGAGTTGCTTGTTTGTTGCCAATATTAGCTCTAGGTTCTCCAGTGGCATGATATTCTGTGCACTGGGTTAATGTGGTGGATGCAGGGTCCACAGGGGACAGCGGCGGTGGGACAGTGCTGCCTAGCCCACGGTATAGGCAACAGTTGGCTGTTGGTGTACGACCCTCTTCCTCCTCCTCCAGAAGCGAAAGCTCGTCGACAGAGCACAGTTGCACGAGCACTCCATCCGCAGCTGCCAGTGTTGCACAATAGGTGTCCCACTATAGAACAGCTAGTGGTAAGCGTCAGCAGGCTGTTTTACAGATGATGTCTTTGGGTGACAACAGACACACCGCGAGGTACTGGCCGACTACTTGCAGTGAGAAACTGAGTCATGGCTGGGCAGTCTACATCTTGAGCCAGGCAAAGTAGTCAGTGATAATGGCTGTAATTTTGTGGCCGCCATAGCCCTGGTAAAACTCAGACACATACCTTGCCTGGCTCATACCTTGAATCTGGTGGTGCAGTGCTTCATAAATAATTATCCGGAGTTACCCGCCGTGCTTCATAAGGTGCGAAGACTGTACTCCAGTTGTATGCAGAGGCTGCACCTCCCCAAGCACCACCTAATCATAGACATTGCAACAAGGTGGAACTCCACCATGCACATGGTTGAGATGCTGTGCGAACAGAGGCAGGCTGTAATGCATTTGTTGGAGGATACACGGGCAGGCAGTTTGAGGGCAGACATCGAGTTGTCGGCTGTGCAGTGGTCAAAGCTGAAAGACCTCTGTAAAGTCCTTCAATGTTTTGAGGAATGCACACGGCTGGTAAGCGTAGATGACGCCATCATAAGCATGAAAATCCCACTTATGCGTCTGCTCATGCAAACTTTGACGCACATTAAGGATCAGGAGTCTGAAGCGTATGAGGAAGACGAGGAGGAGGAGGGAAGCCTTGAAGACAGTCAGCCATCGTCTGCTCAGGGAACTGTCCTGGATGAAGTGGAGGAAGAAGAGGAAGAGGAGTAGGATGAGGGGGATGATTATTTTGGGGAGAATGATGCTTTTCAGGGGGCAAGAGAAAATGTTGGCTTGCCAAGGTCAGGTACAAGGTTTTGTGATTGACTGGAGGGATGTGGAATTGTCAGAAAGTGCTCCTCCACCCACCACTGGCAGTGCATCATTGACACCTGGAACATTGGCCCACATGTGTGATTATGTCTTGCGGATCCAAAAAAGGGACCCCCGCATTGCCAAAATTATGAAGGATGACGACTACTGGTTGGCCAGCATCCTTGATCCACGCTATAAAGGCAAATTACAGAACATCATGCCACAGGAGAACCTAGAGCTAATATTGGCGAATAAACAAGCAACTCTTGTAAACAGTTTGTTAGAGGCATTCCCTGCACACAGCAGTGGTGCAGGTTCTACCACATGCCGTACTGGGCCAAATGGAAGAGGTGTTCATGGTGCACACAGCCGGAGTGGCGTTGGAGACAGGGGTTTCATGACCATGTTGTGGACTGATTTCTCGAGCACCGCTCACGCGACTGGTAATACTGAATCGATTGCAACAGACAGGAGACAGCAGTTGTCAACTATGGTTCAAAATTACCTCTCCTCCCCTATCGATGTTCTCACTCTCAGTTCATTCCTCTTTGACTACTGGGCCTGTAAACTGGACATCTGGCCTGAATTGGCACAATATGCCATACAGGAGCTCGCTTGCCCTGCTGGTAGTGTGCTATCAGAAAGAGTCTTCTGTGCTGCTGGATCAATCCTGACAGAAAGAAGGACCCGGCTGTCGACCCAAAATGTTGACAATCTCACTTTCATTAAAATGAACCATGCCTGGGTTTCAAAGAATTTTGTACCACATTCCCTGATGACACATAGGTTGCCAGCAAAATGGCTCGCTTTGTCCTCCCCTTCCACCGACTTCTCCAAATCCTCCATTTGCAGCTGCTCAACGTCCAGCCTACACCTCGACATATGCCATTTTTCCACCTCCCTAACTGGGCTGTACCGCCCCCCCAGGGCCGTCGTCAGCACCTGGCGCACCCGTTGCAAGTGCCGGTGCCCTGATCAGGTGGGCGGACAACTTGTGGGCGACTGCACTGGCACAGGACCCCTCATAGTACGCCGGTGACTCTGACGATGGGGGGGCCCACTCGCCGTCAGAGACACCGGCCTACTATGAGGAGTCCTGTGCCAGTGCCCACGAGTGGGCCCCCCTGCTTGCTCAGGGCCCCAGCACTTGCAATACTTACCTCTCCCTGCTCCACCGCTGTGACGTCTTCCGCGTTTCCTGACAGTGATATTCAGGTCAGAGAGCGCGATGACGTTACGTCTGTACGACCTCTACCTGAACAGTCCATGTGCAGAGAGCTGGAAGATGGCGACGCTGAGGAGTCCAGAACAGAGCAGTGCCCAGCGAGGAGAGGTATTTAAATTTTTTTAATGTTTGGAGCAATATATGGGGATCATTATTCACTGGAGAATTATATATAGGGCCCATCATTCACTTGAGCATCATAGATAGGGCCTATTATACACTGGAGCATTATAAATGGGGCACATTATATATGGAGCATTATATAGGCCCATCATACACTGGAGCATCATCCATGGGGCCCATCATACATTGGAGCATTATAAATTGGCTCATCATACACTGGAGCATCATATTGGGCCCATTATATATGGAGCATTTTATAGGCCCATCATACACTGGAGCATCATCCATGGGCCTATCATATACTGGAGCATCATATGGGGTTCATTGTTTATGGGGGCATCATATAGGGCCCATATGTCAAAGTCAAGGCCCGCGGGCCAGATCCGGCCCGCGAATTGATTATCTATGGCCCCCTGGCAGGCGGCTGAGCAGGGGGGGGGCCCACTCGCAGTCTGGCACCCCCGCGCCCGTTAGCGGAGGAAGCGTGTCAGCGCCGCCACTGGGCCCTACCCCCCCGCCTGCTCAGGGCCCGCGCCAGCGGCAACAATACTTACCTCTCCCGTGCCTCCGCTGCCGCAGCTCCGGGTCCAGGGGGGCGCCGGCGCTTCCTCTCACAGCGGCCGCTGAATGACGTCATCATTCATCGGCCGGCTGTGGCACAGAGCGCGGGGACGCTGAACAGGTAAGCGTCTCTGTGTGTGTGTCTCTGTGTGTGTATGTAGTGCGGTGCTTTGTGTGTGTATGTATTGTGTGTGTGTGTGTGTGTGTATGTATGTGTGTGTGTATGTATGTATGTGAGAGAGTGCTTGTGTGCTGTCTGTGTTGATGATGGGCAGGCATTGCTGATATGGGGAGGCATTGATGATGGGGAGAAGATGATGATGGGAGGCATTGATGATGATGGGGAGAAGATGATGATGGGCAGACATTGATGTTGATGGGGAGGAGAGATGATGGGCAGGCATTGCTGATAATGGGGAGGCATTGATGATGATGGGGAGAAGATGATGAAATGGCAGGCATTGATGATAATGGGCAGGCATTGATGATGTTGGGGAGGAGATGATGATGATGGGCAGGCTTGATGATAATGGGGAGGCCATGATGATGATGGGGAGGCAATGATGATGATAATGGGGAGTCTTTCCACGGCCCTTTCCCGAGCTGTAAAAGGCAGACGCGACAGCGAAGGGAAGCTCCTATTTTGTTGGAGCTTATATGGGGCCGTAAACCTGTATGGGTTTATGGGGGCCAGTATCCCGTTGGGCATTATATTGGGGCCCCTTCCCGTTGGAGCTTATATTGGGTCCCGTATTTGTAGGGCATTTATGGGGGGGGCATCTGCATGGGGTTTTTTTGGGGATGAGGGGGGATGGGTGCCAAAATATTGTAGGGGGACTGTATGTCAGTCTGTTTGTGCGTGTGGGATTTGGCGTTTTTTGGCTTTGTACAATTTAAAAGATTTCATCATGTAAAGGAAGAAGAGAAGTTTTGGGGGTTTTTCGTACCCTATTTCTCTGGATCTGTGATTGAACGTGGTCTGTGTTAAGGGGTGGGTCTTTCGCCCGGGGCCCCTAAAAACCCGGAGGGCCCTGGACCAACACTACATTTCCCCAATGCACCCGGTAGCGGGCGGCGTTAGTCCGGCCCCCGGCTTGTAGCAAAATTTTTTTTTTGGCCCCGGTGTGTTTTTACTTTGAATCCCCGATATGGTATGGGAATCATAGGAACCAATGGGGCCCATTCTTATGGAGATTTAGGAGCCCCTTTGTATGGGCAAATTTTGGGGCCGGGCCGGTCCCGGTTTTTTTGGGCCAGGGGGAAAAAAGCCCGTGGGCCCCCCTTAAAAAGGAAATGATTCATGATCCAGATCAGCAGAAAATATAGGTCAGTACATTGCAAATACTTCATTTCCATTAATGAGTGATATCTATTGTAATTGTACTTGCCAAAAACCCAAATCCCCACAGGCACAGAACAGATGGGGGCAGTAGGGCCCCCATAATTATGGGCCCCATGTTCCCCCCTTCCCCATATAATTCCCCCGAGGTGTACCCCCAATTTTAAACCCATACAGAATCTGGACCCAAAATAATGCTCCCTCAGAAACGGGCCCAAATTTTTAATGTCCATACGGATAGGGCCCCCTATAAATTTAAGGATACTGGCCCATATAATGCTCCATACAAAATATGGGCTTCCTCGGCTGTACTGGTTCTGCCTGTTGCGGTCAGGAAAAAGGGGGCGTGGAAGACTCCCCATTTATCTTGATTGTCTCCCCATTCATTTGTCTTTTCATCTCAAAGCCTCCATTTCGCAAAGCCCATCAAAACTTTCCCTCATCCAATGCCCGCCCTTCTTTTCCCCATCTCAATGCCTCCCCTTATCATCAATGCGCCCTTATCTCATTTCCCCAAACATCTCAATGCCCCCCCATTATCAGAAAAGCCTGCCATCTATCCTCCCCATCATCAAACCTGCCATTACTCTTTTCCTGTTTCCCTTATCTCATCTTCTCCCATCATCACTCAAGCCTCCCCTTACGCAATGCCTGCTATCTCACACACAGACCACAAGCCCTCTCAATATAACAACAACAACACACACATAATACACACACAAAACACCGACTAAACCACAGGCCAAACACTCTTACTTCCCGGGGTCCCCGCGTCTGGCCCCCAAACCCGGGCCCCTGAATGATGGGTTTATTGGGCGGGTGTGAGAGGAAGCGCCGGCCCCCTGGAGCCCGGGCTCGGGAGCGGAGGCCGGGAAGGAAAAAATTGTGCCCGGATGCCGGGCCCGACCCGGGGGGGGGCCAGTGGGGCGCTACACCGCTTCCCCCGCTTCCCCCGTAACGGGGCGGGGGGGCCAATGCGGTGGGCCCCCCGCCTGCTCAGGGCCCCCCCCCCTTGCCCGGGTGTGCCCGGTGCGGCGCGGCCCCGTTTGGGGGATCATTCTGTATGGGCTTTAATGCCTATTATACTGTTGGGCAATTGGGGGGCTATTTACCCATGGGGACCCGTCCTATATAATTGCACATTTTTGGGGCCTTTTTAATTGCATTATGTGAAGTCTCATTACTGTATGTAACATTATTGGGACCCAAATTTTTCTTATGGAGCAAAATTTTGGGGGCCATTTTTTTGTATGCGCATATGGGTGGCCAAAAATACTGTATGGAAAGGAATTTAAGTCGGTTTTTTTGGTATTGTAGAATTTAAAATAGTAAGTATGCCTGTAAGAAGTGAAATATTTGGCATTGTACTATACCATATTTCTCTGCCGTATGGGATTTTTTGTGGTATGTTTTAAAAGGGCCCCACGAGACTATTTGAGGGGGGGGCCCAAAAAAACCTGGAGCCAGCCCTTCCCCCCAAATTTACCCAAAGAACCCCCCATTTTTCAAGCGAAATATTTTTTAAAATAATTTAAGGGTTGAAGCTTAAGTAAAAAGAATTGATGTCGCTGGCATTAAAAGGGCACTGTAGGTTTTTTTACTGTCCCCACTCCCTGCGTTTTGTTCCCCATTGATTTGCATTTGGTTTGGTTTTCGTGGACCTTCAACTTTTTCTAGTGGGCCTTTTCGTTCGATCGACTTTTGAAAAAGTGGTGGCCCAAAAACCTACTGACCCTCCCGGAGGAAAAGTCGCTCATCTTATTGCGCCAATGAAAAACTAAATTCATTATCCAGTAAATTAGAAACTTTATAAAAAAGCTTGAAAAAATGATTTTAAATCAATTGTTGGGTGGAAAAATATATTTTAGTAAATGCCTCAGTATTGGGTTTGGGGGCCCTTTTGGCATAATTACGCATAAATGCTGTGGCAGGGGGGAAATACCTGTGGCAGGAGGTGTTATGGAAGCCAGGGGGCTTTGTTAAGCATTCAGTGCCTGCGGGGGGTTGGGTCTTTTGTTTCGGTCTTCGACTTTTACGGCGCAAAAAAAAAACTAAAAAAACAACCAAAATGGTTTTCCTTGGAAATATGTTGGGAAACACCCTTTTCCAGGTAAGTTTTATATGTAAGGTAAAATAAAAAACCCCAAACAAAAAAATTCCCCCACAGGGGCTATTTTACACATACCCCTTTTTGATTTTTTTTCTTTCCCATTGTTTAAACCCAAAGAAAAATGCTTTCAGTAAAATTTTTTTTTAACATTTTTAACCTTTTTTGGCTTTGGGTGGTAACCTATCAGAACACCCTGTTTCTTTTATGAAGGAGGGACTCTGAAAATCACAAATTTTTTTTTAGTGCCGCAGTGGGTCCCCACTTTTTTAGGGGCCTACTGGCTTTTTCTTTGTTGTTCCCCTTTTTAAACTGTGGGTCCCCTTTTACTGTTTTTATATGTGTGAGTGAATGCTTGAATCAAAGGGGCCCTGTCCAAAGATAGACCCCAAAAAACCCTTTTAAACCCCAAATACTGATGGCCCATTAAAAAAAAGTTCCCCTTAGCTTTATTTGGTAGCCCAATGTTTTTATGGTGAATGATGGCCGCCTGTCCAAAAGTTCAGATCCCAACAACCTTTTTAAACCATTATGGATGGCACATGAAAACCCCAAATTCCCCTTAAGGGTTTATTTGGTATTCCTTTCTGTTTTTCTAGGATTTAAGTTGGAAGCAATTTTCGAGGGGCCCCTGAAAGATTTTCCCAGTAATTTGGGCCCCCATATTGTTTGGTACTCAGTGAATTGTTGAGCCCGAAGAAACCGATTGGGAATTCAAAGTTTGGGGTGAAGACCAGCAGCAGAGTATCAGTGTTTAGTTGGGAAAACCCGGTGGTAATTTAGTTTTTAGGCTGAAGAAATGAGTGGGGAATTTCAGTTTGAGGCAAAAAAAAACCTGGTTTTTGGGCATTCATTGTTTAGATGAAGAACTTTCGTGTTGATGTCAGTGTTCAGGGTAAAGGGCCAGCATTTTAGAATTGATTTTTGAGGGGAAGAAACCTGCATTGGTAATTGCAGTGGTGGTTTAAGAAAATGCAGTAGACAATTCAGTGTTGGGCTAAAAAAACCCCGCAGTGGACAAAAGCGTGTTAAGGTAAAGATCCCGAATCCTGTTTTTTCCCCTCCTCTTCTCCTTTTTTTAAATTTTATCCCTTTAAAATAGTGTATTGCATTTGTTTAACAGACAGCAAAAACGTAGAATGGAGGCTGCAATGTACAAGGGGGGGCCACAAAAATGAGGATCTGCAGAGTCCAATCTTCAATATGGGGAAATATTTTTTAAATTGTTACCCCAAATAGTTATGAATTGGGGAGCAGACGAAAAACGTGGAATGGAGGTCTGAAATGCTTAATACGTTGCCAAGATAGATAGACTCTGACAGAAATACCAACTCTTCAAAATGTGGCCAGTTTTTTTTAATTTTAAACCCCAAAATAGTGTACTTAATAGGGTAACAAACAGCCAAAAAACAGTGGGGAAGTCTAAAAAGTACAAATTTTTCCCCCCAAAATAGATGGGATCTGACGGAGAACCCCATCTTCATTTTGTGGTCGTATTTTTTAATTTTTTTCCCCCAAAGTGGGGAACAGACAGCAAAAACCCCTGGAATGGAGGAGAATTACATTTTTGTAGCCCCATGGATGATAAGGCGTTGACCAGAGTAAACAAAAAAAAATATTGGCCTGTATTTTTTGTTTTTTTTTCCTGCCAATAGTGTATAGAATTAGGGTAAGCCAGCAAAAACATTTTTTGGAGGCCTGAAAAGCCACAATTTGCAACCCACAGATAGATGGATGTGTACGGAAAAGCCAATCTAAAATTTGGCCTTTTTTTTTTTTTTTTTTTTGGCACAGCTAAATTTTGTGTCAAAAGTTGGCTGTGACACAAAAAAAAAATTTATGGGTCTTGAACATGAATCATAAAATGGTAGGTTGGGGGGGGCCCCCTGGGTAACTGGTCTAACCCGTGCTCAAAGCGGATTCAAAAAAACCCAGCGATGTCTGCCCAGCCTCTTTTAAAAATTTCCATTGAAGGAGAACTCACCCCTCTCGGGCGTCTGTTAACCATTGAAACTCTGTCAAAAATTTTTTTTCTAAATTCTAATCTGGTTCCCCCCCATCGCTTCATCCCTTTGCTTCTTTTTTCCCTTATGAAAATGGAATTAAAGAAAATTCCTTTTTAAATGTGAACCCCTTGAGATTTTGTAGACGCTATTAAATCTCTTCCCTCTTCTTTTTTGAAGCTAAAATTCCAAATCCCGTAATTCCCAAGGTTTGGTTTGCAGACCGGACACCCTTTGGTGTTTTCTGAACTTGCTCCCGTTTGTTGATGTTTTTTTAAATGTGGGGCCAAAACTGGACACAGTATTCCAAGATGAGGTCTGACCAAAAAGGAGTAGAGGGCGAAATGACAGTGACTGACTGTATTTTTCTGTTTAAACATCCAGAATTTTATTTTCCTTTTTTGCTGCTGATACACTGTTGTTTAGTTCAGTCGTGAATTTAGTATACCAAGGGTTTTTTCCATGTGCTGCTGCTTAGCCTTTCTCCCCCTTCTGAAGTTTTTTCTATTTTTTGCCCAGATGTAGTACTTTGCATTTTTCCTGTTAAAAACCATTTTGTTAGTTGTCCCCCATGTCCTTTTTTTATATATTTTTGAACCTTCTCTTTTTTAGTATTAGTGCAATTTTGACGAAAATGAATGCGATCCAGAGGGGACAAAAAACGGTGTAAAATATCTCCCCCTGGGGCAAAATTTTTTGGCGTAAAATTTTTTTTTGGGGCGCAAAATGTGTAATGAAATTAAAAACACATAAAAAAAAATTTTTAACAGTACCCAAAAAAATTCAAAAATTTTGGCACTCGATGTGAGGCGTGATGGCAAAATTTTTTAAAAAATTTGCGGGATTTCACGCTGTTTAGAAAACATCGGGTGAATTCTGCTGTAAACAAGCCCAAATTAAAAAAGGGTATTGGAAAAAAAAAATCAGGATTAAGATGAAAAAAAAGAAATTTTTTTGTCCATGAGACTGGGGCTATGTAGCCGGGTAAATATCAGGGGGTTTAAATTTTTGGCCCCCCTTTTTAAATTTTAATCTTTTTTTCTTGAACCATTTGGGTAATGCAAAAAAATTTCTTTTGTTTTTTATTTCACCCCCCCTCTTGACTAAAAAAACAGAAAAGTAAAATTTTTTAAAAAATTTATTAAAAAAGAAAAATAAAATTCAATAGTAAAAAGTATTCAAAACCCTTTATAACATCAATTTACATACTTTGGTCATTTTCCTTGTGATCTTTTGAGATGGTTCCCCCTTATTAAAGTCCAGTTGGTTTAAATTAAACTGACAAAAAATTGATTTGTAAAGGGCCCAAACCTTTATATAAAACCTACACTCACATGCATGTCGCCCCAAATGAGAATCATGAGAAAAAATGAACGGGCAAGGAGACGAGAAGATTGTGGAAGGGAACTTATGGCCCAAGGTTACCAAGTTTTTTCTGCAGTATAAGGTTTTCCTAAGAGCCAGGGCCCCCAAAACCCTTTTAAAGGGAAGAAGTTTGGGACCACCAGAGTTTCTTAACCTTGGTCCAGCCTTTGAGCATCGGGGGAAAAGGGTAAAAAAAGACCCCCAAAAGTTCATTGGTTCAGCCCCCAAGATGCGTGGGGAGAGAGTGAGGGGTTTTCGAATCGAATGTTCGCCAATCTCAAATTCGAGCTGTTTGGGGGGTGTTCGAGCCATTCGACGCCCCGAAGATTTAAAAAAAAATGGGCGTTTCGAGGTTTGTTGTAATTTTGTGAAAAAAAAATTTTATCTGGGGCTGAAAATTGTGGCATTTCAGGCCAAATAATTTTTTTGCTGGTTTCCCCAGTTCTATACATATTGTGCAGGAAAAAAAACAAAAAAAAAATTGCCAGTATTTTAAATGTTTATCTCTGTCAGACCCCCTATTACCCGTGGGCTACAAAATTTGGGTATTTCGGCCCCCATTCCACTTTTTTTGTGTCTGTTACCCCACTATTGGGGTAAAAATTAAAAAAATCTGCGTGCTGTTTGCGCTTATTGGCACCCGCGTTTTGGGAAACAAATTTCTTTAAATTTAAGAAAGGTTTTTGGGAGAGAGAAAAGATTGAATTGCAGCCCTTTTTTGGGGGCAGGTTACTCGTTCCCTTTTTTTGCCGTCCCCAAAACTTCAAATAACTTCGAATTTTTTATGAATTTTTCCTGGAAAAATAATTTTGGGCAAGAGAGTTGTGGTACATTTTTTAGGGAATTAAACAGCCCCCAGGTTCAAATTTAAGAAAATTTTTTTTCGCAAATTTTCCCGGAAATATTTGGGCATATAGAGTGTACGGTATCTTTATAAAAATTTTCAAAGCCACCGGTTAAATTTTAAGAAATTTTTTGGATTTTTGGAAATAAATTTTTTTTGGAATTAGCAGTGTTTTTGGGGGTTTTTTTATTGGATTTAAAAATCTCCCGCAGGTTGAAAATTTTAAATTTTTTTTAGTCTCTTCCTGTAAAATTAAATTTTTAGTGAAAAGTGTGGTTTATTTTTTAAAGGGCCCTCTATATAAATTCCCCAGCGTTCAAATTTCTGAAATTTTTAGATCCATCTTGCTGGACATAAAATTTTGGGCATAGTAGAGTGTGTGGTATCATTCTTTAGGCCATTATATAAACTCACCCGTGTTCAAATTTAGAATATAAGCTGTCTTGCCTGGAAAATATTTTTTGGGGACAGTGGTGTGTGGGATCATTTTTGGCCCTATCAAGCTCCCCCAAAATTCAAATTACTAAAATTTTTTTTGCATCTTGCTGGAAATAAATTTTGGGCATATTAGAAGTTGTGGACCTATTTTTTAGGCCATATATACTAAGCTCCATCAGCGTTGAAAATTACTAAAAATGTTTGCTGATTTGCCTTTTAAAATAATTTTGGGGTTTTTTTTCGTGTTTGGGGATCATTCATTGGCCACTTACTAAACTCCCCCATGTTCAAAACTATGAAATATAAGCGCTCTTGCCCGGAAAATAATTTGGGGGATAGGCGTGTGGGATCATTCATTAGGCCTTTTAAAAACCAACGCGTTAAAAATTTCGAATTTTAGCTGACTTGCCGGAAAAAATTTGGGGCATGTAGGTGTGTGGACTTTTCATTTGGCCTCTATACAAAGCTCCACAACATTCAAAATTTTTAAAAATTTTTGCTGATTTGCCCCGGACATAATTGGGGCAAATTGCAGTGTGTGGACCCTTTATAGGCCATCTATACTAACTCCACCCGGTTGAATTTCTATAAGTTTTGCGCATCTTGCCTTTTAAAAAAATTTTGGGGTGTAAACGTTTGGGGGTATCATTTTATTAGGATCTTTTAAGCTCCACCAGTGTTCAAATTCTAGAATTTTTGCGCTTTGCTTGGGGAAAAAATTTTGAATTTGTGCAGTGTGTGGTATCATTTAATAGGGACTAACAAAAAACTACCGCGTTCAAAAAAATACGAATTTTTAGCTGCTTTCCCCGTAAAATTTTATGGGGCATGTAGCAGTGTGTGGTATCATTCTTTAGGCCTTTCAAAAATCCACCCCGGGGTTTAAATTCTAGAATTTTTTGCGCTCTTGCCCGGACAATAAATTTTGGGAAGTAGGTGTGTGGTACTATTCTTTTGGGATTATCTAAGCCCCCAGCATTGAAAATTTATAAAATTTTTTTGCATTTTTTCTGTAAAATAAAATGGGGTAGTGCAGGTTGGTACTCATTTATTAGGGCCCTCTTACTAAACTCCACCCATTGAAATTTTAAGAATTTTTTTGCATTTTGCTGGACAATAAATTTGGGTTAGCAGTGTGTGGTTATTCTATTAGGCCATCTTTACTAAACTCCCCAGCGTTGAAAATTTCAATAATTTTTGCTGTATTGCCTGGACAAATTTTGGAAAAGTAGAAAGTGCGGTACTCATTCTATTTGGGTCTTAAATAAGCCACCCGCGTTCAAAAACTTGAATTTTTAGTGCATCTTTTTGGAAAAATTTTTGGCTGTAGCAGTGTGTGGTACTAAATTTTTTAGGAATTATATAACTCATCAGCGTTCAATTATACGAAAATTTTTAACGATCTTGTGGAAAATAATTTTTGGGGATAGTGCGTGTTGGTCTCATTTATTAGGCCCTTATAAGCTCCAAAGCGTTCAAATTACTCGTTTTTAGGCTCTTGCCGGAAAAAAAATTTAGGAATAGTGCAGTGTATGGTCCATTTATAAGGCCCCTCTATCAAAAAGTCCACCGGTTCAAATAACTACAAATTTTTTTTTGATCTTGCCTTGGGCAATAATTGTGGGCATAGTTGCGTGTGTGGTTTATTTATTGGGGATCTATACAAATCTCCCCCAGCGGTTTTAAATTTTTAAAATTTTTGTGATTTTCTGTAAAATTTATTTTGGGTAGTAGCGTGTGTGGTTCTATTCATTAGGCCTTATACTAAAACTCCACAGCGTTTAATTATGCAAAATTTTTTGTGATCTTGCCTGGACTTTTTTTTTGGAAGTAGATGGGGGTATATTTTATTTTGTATCTATCTAAGTCCCCAGTGTTTAAAAATTTATTTTTAGTGATTGTGGAAATTTTTGGGGGATGTGGTGTGTGGTATTATTTATTAGGATTAAAAAGTAAAGGTTTTAAATTAATGTTTTTTTATGTTTTGTGGAAAATAAATTTTGGGAAATTGTTTTGAGTTGGGTTTTTTTTTGGATATATAAAGTTAAAATTAAATTATTAAAAAATTTTTAGTGTTTGGGGTTTGGAAATAAATTTTTGGTTTGAGGTGGGAAATTTTTATTTGGATTTTTAAGTTGGGTTTTAAATTAATAATTTTTTTGGATTGATTTGTTGAAAATAATTATGGGAAAAAAATTGGGTGTATCAAATATTGATTTTTTCCCAAATAGCAACCCCTTAATTTTTATCAGTTCAATCCAACCCAAAAATTTTAGCTGCTTTCCTGTAAAATTTTTTGGGCTGAGCAGTGTGTGGTAAATTCATTAGGCCATCTTTTAAAATCCCCAAATTTTAAATTCTAAAATTTTTGTGCATCTTGCCTGAAAATAAATTTTGGGGATTTAGGTTTGTTTTCATTTAAAAGGCAAATTTTTCTAAATCCACCAGGTTAAATTACTATAATTTTGCTGTCTTGCTTGGAAAAAAATTTTTGGGATAGTGCAAAAATGTGGGATATTCCTTTGGCCATCATAAAGCTACCAGGTTCAAATTACTAAAATTAGGATTTGCCCGGAAATAATTTGGGGATGTGCAGTGGTTTGGTATCTTTTATTACCCATCTATTTTTTAAAACTCACAGGTTCAATTTCTTGAAATTTTTTTGCTGCATCTTGTTGGGAAAATTTTTTGGGGCATAGTCGGTGGGTACTCATTCTTTTAGGCCTCTAACAAAGCTCCCCACTTAAATTTTTAGATTTTTTGCTGCATCTTCCTGAAAAATAATTTGGGCTATTGGTGTGTGGTATCATTCTATTAGGCCCTCTTACAAAAATTCCACCACTTAAATTACTAAATTTTTAGGTGCATCTTGCCCGGGAAATATTTGGGCATATTAGAAATTTTTGGTATCATTCATTGGCCATTTATATAGCTCCCCCAGGGTTAAATTACTAAATTTTAGCTATCTTGCCTGTAAATAATTTTGGGCAGTGCGTAGTGTTACTCATTCTATTGGGCCCATCTATTCAAAGCTCCCCAGTGGTCAAATTCTACAAATTTTATGATTTGTTTGGGAAAAAAATTTTTGGGCTGTAGCAGTGGTGGTAATTCTTTTTTGGCCATCTTACAAACTCCCCCAGGTTCAAATAAAAAAAAAATTTTTTTGCTCACTTCCCTGTAAAAAAATATGGGGCATAGTGGCAGTGTTGGTACTCATTTTTGGGCCATCTATAAAAAGTTCCAAACATTCAAATTACAAAGTTTTTTCCGCATTTTCCCTGGCTTTTTTTGTGGGCATAGTAGCGTGTGGGGTATCATTTATTGGCATCTATACTAAACTCCCGCTTTGAAATTAAAAAAATTTTTAGTGCATCTTGCTGAAAAATAATATGGGGCTGTAGAGTGTGTTTTTATCATTTATTGGGCCATCTATCAAAGTCCCCCCAATTGAAAATTACTAAAAATTTTTAGCTGCATATTCCCGGACAATAATTTTGGGCTTTGTGCTGTCGGTACCATTCTATTGGCCCCATTATACTAAGCTCCAACAGCGTTAAAATAACTTGATTTTACTGCTCTTGTTTGAAAATAATTTTGGGATAGTAGCGGGTGTGGTACTATTCTATTAGGCACTTACTAAGCTCCACCGCGTTCAAATTACATAAATTTTTTTTGCAGCTCTTGCCGGGAAAAAATAATTTGGCATGTACGGTTATGGTTCATTCCAAAAGGGCCCTTATAAAAAGCCCCCCGCGTTCAAATCTCAAATTTTTTGCTGCATTTGTCTGGACAAAAAAAGTGGGCATAGTGCAGTTTTGGTACTCATTCATTGGCCATCATCAAATCTCCAGCGCGTTGAAATTTTTTTTTTTGCGCATCTTCCCTGTAAAATATTTTGGGTTTAATAGCAGTGGGGGTTTTCTCATCTATTAGGCCATCTTACAAAGCTCCCCAGCGTTAAAATTACTGAAAATTTTTTGATGCTCTTGACGGACTGGGTTTTGGCATCCGATACGCAAGTATCGGGTATCGGCCCCGTTTTGCGTTATCGGAATTCGTACTTAATTCCGTTACTTTTTCTTCGTATCCCGGATCGGAATTTCCCCATAATTCTTTGAGGGGAAATGTGTGTTAGTCAGAAAAATGAGGAATCTTTAAAGTGGGGGACATCCTGTAAGCTGCGGTCTGTTAAATAATGGCTGGCTGTGTTTGGCGCGAATGATGTCAGTCCCTATAAAAGGGGCAGCCTTTTGGTCACTGGCTGTGAACTCAGTAGGGAAGAAGCTACTTGTCCCCTTTGAGGGACAGTTAGATATAGCGTTTTGTGTACTACTGTGCTTTGGCAGGTAGTTACCAACCGCGTGTAAAACTTATTTTGCCAGTGTTGTTTTAACAGCTCTTGCAAAGGGGTGTGTGTGACAGGCAGGTGAGCTGAAATTTGCCTTTCATCACCCCTGGTTTTTTGGGATTGCGTGTATGACTCTTTTTTTTTATTTTATTTTGTGGAATTTTGGTGCAGCCCATTATATTAGAAAAAAATAAAAAAAAATTTGTGTGACGTGCTTCCATCCGTAAAAAACATTGGTTGCAAACATTAGAAGTACACAAAGGGCCTTTAAAAGCTTGACAGTTGTGTTTCAGTTTCACTGTGCTGTGGCTTTTCATTTTGTTTGGGAAAGGAGATTCGTAGTTTGTTCTTAAAACCACGGGGTTTTGTCTGCTGGGTGTGTCACTGCTCATCCTTACATTTTTTTTCTAATTGGGGTGCCCCATTTTAGTGGAAAAAAATTAATCTTTTGTGTGACGCGCTCCACCGTTACAAACATTGGTTGAAAACACTATAGAAGTAACAAAGGGGGTTTAACAGACGACGTTGTGTTTCAGTGTTTCTGTAGTCTGGGCTTTTATTTTGTGAGTGAATTACGCTCCCGTTTGTTCTTCAACCATGCGGGTTTTGGGTTTCTGAGCGTGTGTATGCCTATCCTTCACATTTTTCTCTAATTGGTGCTGCTCCATTTTAGTGGAAAAAATTATTATTAGTGTGCGGCTTCCCCGTTACAAAACATTTGGGTTTCAAAATATAGAAGACAAAAGGGGGTTTAACAGTAGAACAGTTTTGTTTCAGTGTTCATGTAGTCTGTGAGCTTTTTTATTTTGGAGTGAGATTACGCCCAGTTTGTTCTTAACCCTGCCGGTTGTAGTCTGTGAGCGTGTGTCATGCTTTATCCCAAAAATTTTTCTTAATTTGGGGCTGCTCCTTTTTTTGGAAAAAAATCTAACTTTAGTGGCGCGTTCATCGTTACAATACATTTGGTTGCAAAAAAATATAGAAGTACACAAAGGGGGCCTTTTTAAAAACATGAACTTGTTTTCAGTTTCACTGTAGTCTGTGAGCTTTTCATTTTTGAGTGCAGATTCGCTCCAGTTTGTTCTTTTAACCACTGGGTTGTAGTTGTGAGCGTGGTCACTGCCTCATCCTTCACATTTTTCTCTAATTGGTGTGCTCCATTTTATGGAAAAAAAACTAATCTATTTGTGTGACGCGCTTCCCTCGTATACAATCTTGGGGTTTAAAACTTAGAAGTCCAAAAAAGGGGGCCCTTTTAACAGCTACTGAAAAGTTGTTTTCAGTTTTCACTGTAGTTGTAGCTTTTCATTTTGTGAGTGCGATTCGTCCAGTTTGTTTTTCAACCCTGCCGTTGTGTTGTGGGTGTGTCATGCCCTTTTCCCTTACATTTTTCTTAATTGGTGCGCTCCATTTTAGTGGAAAAAAAAACTAATCTATTAGTGTGCCTCTTCCATCCGTATACAATACATTGGTTGCAAACACTATGAAGTCACAAAGGGGCCTTTAACGCTACTGAACAGTTTTGTTTTGGTTTCACTGTTTGTGAGCTTTTCTTTTGTAGTGCGATTCGCCCGTTTGTTCTTCAACCCCGCCGGGTTTTGCGCTGAGGTGTGCACTGCCCAAACCTTCACTTTTTCCTAATTGGTGCTGCTCCTTTTAGGGAAAAAAAAAAAAAAACTATTAGTGTGAGCGCTTCCATCCGTTACAATACTTGGTTGCAAACACTATGAAGTCACAAAGGGGCCTTTACAGTACTGAACGTTGTCTGCGGGGGCACTGTAGTCTGGGGGGAATAACCCCACTTGGCCCTTTTAAATTTTTGACTTTCTTTATAACTCCCAAAATGAAGAAGTCATTTAGTAAAGGGAGTGGTCGTGGGCGAGGCGGGATTTGCAGCAGGGAGAGGCGGGGGGATTCTGTGGCTGTGCCCCCCCCAGTGAAACAGCATCCCCAGTTTCCCCCTGAGGTTTTTTTTGCGATCTTTTTTGGAGTAGGTACCCCCCGCTGCGTGAAGAAAAAATTTTAAGCGTTGTTTTGGGTTGGGGAGCCAATGCATCGACTTCAATAGCTTACTCCTTGGGGCCCCAGCATGTTTGGAAAAACCCTCTCTCTTCACGCCTGCCAAAAATTTCCCAGGCATCAGAGGCTTGTACAGGGCCAGCTGAGTCTCTGTTTGTTTCAGATTGTTGGCTTGGAACAGGGGCCCCCGCCAAGCAGCATTTGGAAAGTGAGAAGAGCAGTATGCAGTGATGCGCAAAAGCTGGTCCTCTGAATCTGAAGAGGCGGGGGACCGGTGCCGATGGTCAGCACACGCAAAGCATCTGATGATGATGAGACTCTTCCAGTTTCTGTTGGCATGGTGCTGGCCCAAACCCCCCAACAAAAAGGGTTAAAGGGGTATGGTGGAGATGTGGGTCCAAAACCCAAAAAATTGGGGTGAGGAAAAGGAAAGGGGGTGGGGCAGCTTGAGGAAGAGAGCCCCAACGGTCCCAAAAAGTGGGAGAGGTAGGTTGCAGACTCGCTTTGCCGAGCCTCCCCTTTGGCACCCCTTCGGAGCAGTTCTCTTCCAAAGCCAAAACCGGGCGCTCCCAGGACTTGCTCTGCTTGGGGCCTTTTTTTATACAGTTTAGATGATATTTTCTATGTCAAAGCAAAACTGTGTAATCAAAAAATTAAAAAAGGGAAAAGTGCAGTAACCTTAAAAAAACAAATATTGGAAAATGTGCGGTCAAAGCATTTGTTTTAGTTTTAAGAAACGGAGATGTAGGCCAAACCCACAGGGAGCACCTACTCTTCAGCTGTGTTGGAGCCCCTTCTCCCGTTTACACGTGGTTCGGCTTCCCCAAAGGTCGCCATGGAAGAACCTTGTCATGTTTTCCAGAGACACAGTTTATTCCCCCCAGCTGCAAGTTCCCTTTATCCTACACACCCCCGGGCCCCAAAAAAAAGCACGGTAGCCCGGCATGGGATAAAAGAGGCCATATCGGCAAACCCCACGAGCCGGTCTGAAAGCTGGCATTGCAAAATCCCGTCCCTTTAAAATGCTGTCTTCAGGTGGTGGGGACTGACGTTTCCGGAAAATGGCATTCAGTCCAAAAATACATGTGCCCGCCCATTTTTTTTTCAGCGGCAGCCCCCCTGGTCGAAAAGCTTTTTGAGGCAAAAATTAAACATGCGCTACTAAAGCCCCCAGTGCAAGTCACCCGCACCACCG
>JARQOD010000004.1:86214845-86279114 GCA_033576555.1 Oophaga sylvatica | reverse complement strand
GCGATCAAAACTTTGTTACTAACCCACAATGGTATAAGTAAAAATATCAGCTCAGGGTGCAAAAATTAAGCCATCACCCAACCCCATATCACGGAAAATTTAAACAAAAAAAAATTTCATTCAAATTTCCAAATGTTTTATTACCACGCACTTATATAAAAAAATTAAACTATACATGTTTGGTATCTGCGAACTCGTACTGACCTGGAGAATTATATTGGCAGGTCAGTTTTACCACACAGCTCTGGCAAAAATTAAGAGACCACCACATCAAAACCCTGTCATGGGCAGCCCATTCTCCAGACCTGAACCCCATTGAAAACCTCTGGAATGTAATTAAGAGGATGATGGCCATCAAACAAAGAAGTGCTTACATTTTTGCACCAGAAGCAGTGTGAAAGACTGGTAGCAACCATGCCAAGACACATGAAAGCTGTTTTTAAAAATCATGGTTATTCCACAAAATATTGATTTCAGAACTCTTCCTGAGTTAAAACATTAGTATTGTTGCTCCTAAATGATTATGAACTTGTTTTCTTAGCATTATTTGAGGTCTGAAAGCACAGGTTTTTTTTTTTTAATTGTGACCATTTTTCTTTGTCAGAAAAAAAATACAAAATGTATTGCTTGGAAATTTGGTGACGTTGTCAGTAGTTTGTAGACTAAAAGAACAATTTACATTTTACTCAAAAATATACCTATAAAGAGAAAAATCAGACAAAACTGAACATTTGAAATTGGTCTCTTAATTTTTGCCAGAGCTGTATAGTGAACATGGTAAATAAAAAACTTGGAAAACTTTGTGGAATTGCAATATATAGTAAAATAAAGACACTAACGCCCAAGGGGAGAGGTGCTGCTGAAAGTTGCTGACTGAAAAATAGGTCCTGTGTGGCAAGCTCATGGAGAAAGGTAATCAGATAAAAATTGGATACTGTAATGCTTTGTAGATTCTTATGTCACATGCTACTCCAGCATACTCCCACTCGATTACCAGGGACTCTACTAGCCAGAGCGCCTAGGTTGCACAGACTTGTTAGGGCTCGCTCACACTTGCAATCAAATTGGATGAGTGTAATCCGATCAAAAATCGGATTGCACTCGGCCCACTATTACTGTATGGGGCATCTCACATTTACAACTATGTTCTCATCCGATTTGGCATGTGAAAACAATCGCAGCAAGCCGCAATTGCATCCAAGAATCAGATCTCACGCACCAAAACAAGCCTATGGATGCGTGTGTGTGAGCAGGTTGCGAGATGCAGCGACGGACAGGAGACAGAGCAAGGGTTAATGCTTTTAATTAACAAGGATATACTCCATGCATGGAGGTAACTGGTTAAACGGGGGAAAATGATCAGTGCAGATGAAAAGTATTTAATGGTTTAAAGAGAAAACGAACGTGATTACAGTACAGTTCTATAAAGTGTAGCTTATCCAAAAAGTCGGTCATCAGGAAGTAAGATCCACGAAGCAAACGATGGTGCCAGCGATGGCCAGTGCGGGGTTGGTCCAGTGAGGTCCTGTAGACGACAATGATCAGGGTCCCAGCAGCAGCAGTTAGTCTCTGATACCTTCTGCAGGATCCTCAGTCCATATGTTGATGTGGCAGAAGGCATACAGGCCACAGCATACTCTGAGCCCAATGTGGCTCAGTAAACATACATCAGGGAGTCAGGAAGCAGTTCACGGTCACTCACCCAGTCTCTTAGGCGGCACGCGCGCAACACTAACAGTCCCGGAGCATTTGGCAGCTTGCCCTGCTGGGACCCAACTGGTACAGGTTCGGTCTATGCTCACTGTCTCTGAGGATGTCAATGCGGACACTAGGGCGCGGGCCTGTGCTGCTACGGTACCCGAGGGATAGAGCGCACACTTCTCCCTCCTGTGCGCTGTCTGTTTCCGCCAAGTCTCACTGCTTCAGCATGGGCTGTGGCTGCTGCTGCTTTGCCACGCCGCCTGCTTCCTGGTGCAAGGGTTTGTCCAGTCCCCTAAGCTTTCCCCAGGGCAACAGAGGAGACAGCCCTGACAGTTGTGGACCCGGCGCAGAGCAAGCACCCACGGCTCAGACCCTTTTAATACACTCCCCTCTCCTTTTGCTCGCAATTCCACTGGCAAGAGTTCTTGTAGTAAATGTTGACACTCTTCCATCTCTTGGATAATTCGCTAGCAAATAAATTGGTCTTGCTCGTATCGGTTCGATGGCATTCCAGCTGTTGTCCGTTCAGTGCGGCGTAAGCCAGACTGAGTAGTGGAGTCAGGTTGAGTGGTGGAATCAGGTTGAGTAGTGGAGTCAGTTTGGGGATGCGCGCAGGTTCAATGGAGCAGCCATTTCGGGAGCTTCAGGCTCTTGTTCCTCTGTTAGATCGATGGGTAGCGGATCAGAGAATTCTTCTTCGTCGTAGTCGAAAGCTGCAGCAGGGGATGGCTCAGGTGTAACTTGTGCTCTCTCTGGTTGATCGGGATCTCATGACAAGCAAGGACGGAGCATGTTCCGATGTACTACACGGGTGGGAGTGTCTCCTTCCCCTTCAGTTTGAATCTCGTAAACAGGACCTTCAGTTCCAATCCGACGTTTCACCAGATACGGGTCTTTTCCCACCAATACTCCAACGTGCCTCGAGGTCGTTTGTCTCACACCAACAGCCTTAAGAGCTGTCCCTCGCAGTGGATCTGTCTCCTAATGTTCAAGCTCTCGGAACTTGGTCTGCTCAAGGTGATGCAAAGTTTGTGGTGCAATGTATTTAGTTGTTGTACACCCAAACTAGTTCAGCCACAAACTCAGGCCAGCAAACTTTTCGGTCTTCCTCTAACATCCTCAGCATCTTAACCAAGGTTCAATTGAACCGCTCACAGGCCCCATTCCCTTGAGGATGGTAAGGCGTGGTCCGAGATTTCTCAATCTGATACATGCGATACAGTTCTTTCATCATTCATCCCTGGAAACAGGAGCCTTGATCAGAGTGGATTCTCTTCAGTTAGCCGTACACTTCCATGAAGTCTATACAAATGGCCTGTGCCACTGATTCAGCAGTCTGATCCCGAGTCGGAGTCACCACAGCGAATTTAGTGAAGTGGTTGGTGATCACTAGACAGTGTTTGTATCCAAGGTGAGCCAGGACTATAGTCAAGTAGTGTATCATCAACACCTCTAGGGGAGAAGAAGTCATAATGGTTTGCGTAGGAGCTCTCTGTTCTGTTCCAGAGGCTTAGCTAATTCACAGCTTCTACTTTTCCGTCAGGCTTTCTCTACTGCAGATCTCAGTCGAGGAGGATAGATCAACTTCTGTAGCCACTGGAACATCTTCTCCAGGCCAAATTGGGCCCATCTTTGGTGAGCCTCCGTGGCCATCTTGTGAAGCAACATTTGGGGGGTACCACTTGCCAGGTGATTCCCAGTTCTTGATGCAACTGGACCTTCTGATACAATAGACCATCCTTCAGTTGAAGTCTTTCCCACTGTTGAAGGATTTGCAGAGTTCATGGGGGCAGGGCGTCTTTCTCCCTTTGGTTGGGAAGTTGTTTCAGAGCCACCCACTGTCTCATCTGAGCGAGTTCTCCATCCTCCTGTTGAAGTCGTACCAACTCATCACAGGATCGCCACAGGGTACATTCTCTGGGCACTTCCCTGATCTTTCCCTGCATGGCCGCCACCGTCCTTGCGATATTACGGAACTCAGGGATCTCTTCAGCCTCCAGCTTTTCATCCCGATTGAGCCCAAGTTGCTCATTCGGGCCACTCATCGCTGCTCCAGGGCCCCTAATTTTGCATTTTCCAGGTGGGGTAAGGGATTGTTGTCAGTGTGTACCAAGACTTCAGACCTGGACAGGTACTCAGCAAACTTCTCAGTCATGGCCCACACCAACACCAGCAATTCTAGCTTGAACGAACTGT
Organism: Oophaga sylvatica; assembly: GCA_033576555.1. Taxonomy (NCBI): domain Eukaryota; kingdom Metazoa; phylum Chordata; class Amphibia; order Anura; family Dendrobatidae; genus Oophaga; species Oophaga sylvatica. The sequence continues at coordinate 86,275,217 of JARQOD010000004.1, read as the reverse complement.
AGTTGTCTGGGTTTCGTTCAGCATCATGGAGAGGTCGACTCGAATAAGCATTCACTCGCTCTTTTCCACCTTGTATTTGTGACAACATGGCTACTAGTCCATGTAGACTTCTATTGGTGTGAGAAAGAATGCGTAGGCCAGTAGTATGGGTGATTCAGTCAGAACCATCTTTAAGGCTCGGAACGCTTTTTCCTGGCTGTCTCCCCACTGAATGGTCTTATTCTTGGTGCTAGATGGTACTTCTTTCAACAGCTCCAGTAGTGGGTTTACAATGCAAGTGAAGTCTTTCACAAACCGTCGGGAATAACAAGTGAGTCCCAGGAAAGCCTGAACATCCTTTACAGTCTTCGGGGTGGACCAGTACTGCACCACTGCAATCTTCTCATAAGATTGTCTTACCCCTTCAGCGGAGAAGACATGTCGCAGGTATTCAATCTGTGTGCAGAAGAGGTGACATTTCCGAGGCTTCACATTCAGGCCATGCCTCTGTAAATGACTCAACACTTGTTCCAGTCTTTGCAGATGTTCCTCAAAAATAGCTGCATACATCATCCAAGTAGATGAGAGTTGCCTCGAAGTTTTAGTCTCCCAGACATCTTTCCATCAGTCGCTGGAAGGTCCCGGGGGCATTAGCAAGGTCAAAAGGCATCCGGTTGAACTCAAACAACCCCATAAGTAGTGTGAAGGCTGTCTTTGCCCGGTCATATTCGGACATGGGTACTTGCCAATGTCCACTGGTCAAATCCAACGACGAGAAGTATTTCATGTTTCCCTGAGCTGACAATGATTCCTCAATTCTCGGGAATGGATATGAGTCTCAAACGGTGCAGGCATTCAGTTTCTGATAGTCCACACAAAAACACAGCGTCGCGTCCTTTTGTATGAGAACAATGGGGGCTGCCTACGGGCTTTGGTTTTCTTGGATAACGCCACTCTGCAACATATGGGTCAACATCCCCTTCACCTCCTGGTACATTTGTGGTGGGATCTATCGATACCGCTCCCTAATGGGTGCGGTGTTACCCGTAAGGGTTCTCATGGGTAATAGCTATGGTACACCCAAAATCATCGTCATGATGAGCAAAAACGTCCTGATATATCTCTAACATAGCTTCCACCTGTTGCACCTGTTGTGGTGAGAGTTCAGTTAGCTCAGCCTGCATCTGCTCCAGAATTCAGGCGTCCTTCCCTCAGGTGATTAGATTCTGGTTCGGAGGACACAGTTACGGACACTGTCCAGGAATCCTCCTGTTCCGCTGCCAGCTGTACAGCTTTTGGGGGTATCAGTTCTTCCGGTGTTATGGAAATTTAATTAGGATAAATCTATCCTGCAGTGTTTGCTGCTTCTGCTCCCAATCTTATATTAAATGTCTTTTTGAGCTGCTCAGACGAAATGAGGACTGTCCACAACGGAAGTGTCAGTATAACAGTTCGTCAAGACCAACAGTTTATTATTTGTTCAAGGTTTTATACGTTTACAAAAAGGGGCTGGTTAGTCAATTAGCATACAATTAAAAGCTGCTAGATTATTGGCTGTTTTAGTGTAAGTATGATAATTATGATAAAAGGGTTGAAGTTGCAGATTTATTGTTTATTGTTCTTTGCCCCAGCTTTCCTGCATGACTAGTAAAGAAAACAATATATATCTATCAAGACTTTCTGTCCTTGTTTCCATTTTCTGTGTCCTTGTGTAAAAAAGTCCCTATGAGCAATAGACTGACTTATGTAGGCCAGGGTCGTCTTAAACGACTGATTATAGCTAGCATCAGCTTTTTCATAGATATGTGTGAGCACAGGATTTTTAACAAGTGAGATCTATCTAACTGTAAATGCATATATATGAATATACATTGAATACGTGGAATACATATATATTTCCATGACAGTCCCCCCTTAGATACCACTTGCCCTAAAAACCTGCTCCTGTCCCAAAGCGCTGCAACTCTTTTGTGCTGCCGATGGGCTGGCACATACCTAACACATGTACCCCTCATCGATGCAGGCTTTTCACAAATGGGCGGTCAGGAGATCTGTCCCTAGCAGGGGTTCATGTGTTTGCAATCATAGTCTCTTTATTTAACTGCATGTTCAGAAAAACGTTTGTATTCTTCGTCAGGTAGGTCATCTGTCTGGTCAGTCAAAGCATCCACGACATCCTTCATGGCTTAGGTGTCTCTTCTGGTACGGGAGCTTCCTTGCAATGCGATACGTGGATCCAAGCAGGCTTTCCCTCTAGTTTCACAGAGGTTGGTGTCATCTGGGGCTCTTGGACAGGACCATCAAATCTGGGATCGAGTGTTCTCATTTCCAACTTTTTTTCACCAACACCCAGTCACCTGGCTTTCAAGGAGTGCGTACCGGACACTGAGTCTGGATCTGGCAGTGAAGAGAAAAACTCGAGAATGGACATTAGTTTTTGACCAATTCAATTACATAAGCAAGCAAGATATCATTTTGCATATTCTGCTGCTGAGGGAAAAATGCACCTAAACTTGGGACTAGATCCAAACAAAATTTTGCATGGTGACAGCTTTTCTGGGTCTCTGGGAGTGTGCCTTACGCTAAACAATGCAATTGGGAGTGTGTCATGCCATGGTTTGCGTGTCTCTTGGGCAATTTTCAGCATCCTATTCTTAAATGTTCCGTTCAGTCTTTCTACCTTCCCGCTGCTCTGGGGGTGGTAAGGAGTGTGTAGGCCTAAATCTGACCCTACTGCTAACCAGATCTCTTGTGTCAGATTTGCTGTGAATGTGGGTCCCTGATCACTTTCTATCACTTCTGGAACCCCGTATCTGCACACTATTTTCCAAAAGTAGCTGCTTTGCAGTAGTCTTTGCTGACTTGGAAGGCTTCTGTCCATCTTGAAAACACTTCTTTGACCACAATGGCGTATTTGAATCCTTCACTTGGCGATATCTGGATGTGGTCTATCTGGATCCTCTGAAGCTGGTAGAGTGGTCTTGCCAGATGAGGTGAGGGGGACTTTCTTCCACACGTCCAGGCTTGCATTTGCCGCAGGTCAGACAGCTGCTGGTGAATTTGGCTGTTAGGGTGGAGATCCCTGAAGCGAACCAGTAAGCACCAATCAGATCATTCATCTGTGTCTTTGATATGTGGGTGTGGGTCCATGTGCCCATTGGACCACCATAGGGTGCATACTTTGTGGTAGGCAGGGTTTGGAGTCCATTGTAGATAGCCTTCCTTCTTCACATGTTGCTTTTTTCGCATTCAGCTCTTCTTCTCCTTTTGGAGCTTGGTCTTGCAACTTCTTGAGCAGATCCCAGGACGTCTTTTTGTCAGGTTTCTTGTCTTCAGTCGTCATGTAGTAGCCGTCCGGCTCTACGACCTCTCCCACTTCTCCATGTTGTCTTCCTTTGGCCGCTTCTTTGGCTGCCATGTCCGCCATGTTATTGCCTCACGCCTCTTCTGTTCTCAGTTTTCCATGCGCTTTTGATTTTTCAAATTGCCACCATTTTGGAAGTTGGAGTACACCCAGCAGGTCCCTGAAGGCTCCATGATGCTTACGGTTGTCCCGTTTGCTGTGATGAAGTCCCTTGCAGCCCAGATGGGCCCAAAGTCGTGTGCTATGCCATGCGAGCACCTGTAGTCGGTGTAGATGTTTGCAGTCTTGCCTTCTGCCATCTGGCAGGCCTTCGTCAGCGCTATCAGTTCTGCTTCCTGGGCTGACAGGCTAGGTGACAGACTTCTGGACCACAGGATTTCTTGATTGCTGGTCACTGCACTTCCTGTGTGGAAACTTCTTCATCATCTGCAAATCTGGAGCCATCCAAGTGGAGGATAAATTCTGTAAATTTTTGTTCTGGAAAGTCCATATTGTATCCCCCCTTGGGAGTGGGAGTAGAGTGGCCGGGATGAGGACTGTAGGTCTGAAGACGGTGACATTGTGAGACAAAGGCGATAGAGGTGCCACAAAGATGTCGTGTGGAGTGAGAGTTTCCAGTGGCTGTCCAAGAGTGATGTCAGCAGTCTTGTCCAGGAAGGAGTGTGCTGCAGATACTGCCATCAGGCAGGAGGGTGCTCCTCTTGCAACTGGATCCAAGCGGGCTGAGAGGCAGCCTAAAAGTCTCTGTTTCCCCCGTGAATCCATGCCAGGATTCCAGTAGCATGACCTTCTTTCTTCCATCAGGTAGACGGAAAGACTTCTAGCAGTCAGGTAGGCCTGGTATTGGCGCTGAGACTGTGGAGTTCTTCCAATTTCCTGAATGAGTTGAAGGCTGCGTCCGATAGAAGGAGCGGGGTTGCGTTGATGCAAGCGCACAGAGGCTACATTAGGACTGAGGCATCAGGGATCCAGGTTCTGCAATTCGACACTAGACCAAGGAATGCTTGCAGAATTTTGGAGTTGTTGGGGGAGCCAACTTCTCCACAGTGGTCTTCCAGTCATTTGACAGGTGTTTCGTCTGATGGGCAATACAGTGCCCCAGGGATGTAACTTGCTTCTGACACCGCTGGACTTAATTCTTCCAGACCTTGCGTTGCTGTTCCTCAAGGAACAGGGAATGGACTGTGCAGGTATCGATGTCAACCACGCAAAAGAGAAGGTCATCCACGTGTTGTAGAAGAGTGACTCCTGCATATTCTGCAATCCAGTTGACGAGGATGGAGGACATTGTCTTGGTGAAACTTGAAGGGCTTGTTCTGAGCACCTTGAGGCAACACTGTCCATATGCACTGCACTGGTGCGTGAAGGCAGGCAGGTCATCCAGGTGGAGGGGAACACTGAAGAAGGCACTGGCCAGGTTGATCACCGTGAATACCGTTGCGGTGACTGGGACTTCTGAGAGCAGAGTGTGCGGGTTCAGCACTGTTGGGGTTTCAAAATACCGTAGCCTCTTTCACGGCCTCCAGGCCTTGCACAATTTTGAACTCAGTGGGGTTTACAGTCTTTTTCTTCAATGTGGAAAGCTGGGATTGATTCCGATGGGCGAGGCAGCCCAGTTTGGCCTTGTCCTTCACTATGCGGCAGGGGACCCCCATCTCCCGGCACAGAGCTGGCGGGAAAACAAGCTGTCTACTAGGATCCACATCATGAGAGATGACGACCAGCTGGCTTTCTTGTTCTCCACCAAGGCAGTCACTGTGTTAGCACCTGCTCTGGTCACAGGGGGTCTTCTTGTTGGGACGTCTCCTTCACCGGCTGCTTTTTTCTCAGCACGGTCTCAGGTCCGTATTTGTGCACAAGTTTGAAGAGCTGAGTGGCCTTTTGCCGGTCTAGGGCCTGGGTGAACTGGTTGATTGCAGGGGGCACCTCCTGGTGCTTGCAAAAGATGAACCTCTGGCGTTGGAGCCGGATGTGGTGTTGCCATTCCATGAAGCGAGTAGGGTCCTTCTTGAGTTGAATATCCTGGCCAATGTCAAAGTTCTCAGGCCGTCTTCTTAGGCGAGTTCACTTAGACCTTCAGTTGGTCAGAGACATCTTGACTCTGGGTGATGGAGTGGCTTTTCTGGTACTATGTCCAGCACCTCCTGTGATAGGTCTGCAGTGTGGTTGTTTGAGGTTCCTGTTTCTTCTTGGGTCAGGGGTGAAGAAAGTGTCATGGTTCCATCTTCCTGGAACACTCTGGTCGCTTTCAGCTTCTGCAGTAGGTCCACTCCCAATAGGTTGAGGGTGCAGGTCTTTGACACAACAAACTGGGACATGATGGAGTGTTCTGGCAGAGTCCACACGCTCAGGGGCTTCATAATCTGGAAATATCTGACTTGACCATCAATTCCCATACAGGACGCAGAAGATTCTGATAGATAGGTGAGGTTGCGGAGTTCCACAAGAAAAAAATCTGACTACGCCATCCACTCTCAGGATATTGGTCCCACTGGTGGGGTTCCCTGCGGACTTGGCGTGCTCCTGTCCTATGGACGGGGTTCTTCACTGTTTTCTGTGTTTCTCCTTCTTCTGGGCGAAGTCGATGTTCTGCACCGGTTCTGGAAATGACCAAACTCGCCACAGTTGTAACACTGGACATCCCTTCTGTCCCGGCGGGACTCAATTCTTTTTGCTACTGCGAGCAGGGTATCCATTGCTATTGACGTGTACTCAGGCCTGGCTACTATCATTGGTTTCCTGATTGGTTCTCTCAGTCCATGCACAAAAGCCTGTGCCAACATCCGTCTGTGTGTCTGATCATGGGTAATGAGGCACAAATCTTGAAACACTTGCATCACTCTGTCATGGAACTCCTCTACAGACTCTGTCTGGTCTTGGCTCGTGACATGTAGGCTGAGAGTTTGTCCTGTCAGTCTGCTTTTGGCCCATTCTCTGAGATGCTCAATTAGCTTTGGTCCTGTCTCCCAGGCATACGCATCTAACTCTGCTGGAAGCTTGAAGTGTTCTCTCATAATTGGCCAGAATGCATCACCTGCTTTTATTTCCATTACGGTCCAGAGATCAATCCAGACTGCTGCATACGTTCGCTGGATCTGCTGCATTTTTTGGCAAAATGGCATGGGGTATATCCCTGGGTCTGGCAGCATACTGATCACCTGGCTTGGGATGAAGGGCTCATAGGATGGTGCCTCTACCTGTCCCTGCCCTCTTGGTGCTTGTGGGTTTTCTTCCCTAGTATTGGGCAGCATGTATGACGTTGTGTCTTCATCTTCATCAGATGAGAAGTGACATGGTGTGCTTGGTGCATACACTGGCTGAAATTTGGGCTTAAAAGTTGTCTTGCTGCATGGGGATTTCCTTCTTCCTTGCTGAGGTTCCTCATTTATGTCTGTAGCTACACCTCCCCCCTGTGAAGCCCTGGCTGTGGGCTCTGCTAGCTGTTGTGTCTGGGGGCTACCTGCAGCGTTTTGTGTAGGGAGATTTGCACTTTCTTCTCCTGATATAACGACTGGCAATGTTTGTACTGTGCTTGGAATAGACAGGGTGCCTCGTGCTGTAGGCACTGAGGGAGAAAGAGTGGGGTGTGCTGAGGGAGGAGTGAGGTGTAGAGGAGGAGAGAGAGAGAGAGATGGAGGGGGAGAAGTGGAGAAAGATGGAGGGGAGAGAGAGGAGAGAGAAGGAGGGGAGGGAGAGAAAGATGGAGGGGAGAGAGAGGAGAAAGATGGAAAGGAGACAGAAAAGAGTGAAAGGGGGAAGGGAGAGAAAGATGGAGGAGAGAGAGAGGAGAAAGATGGAGAGGGAGAAGTAGAAGAAGAAGAAGAAGATTTGAGAGTAAGGGAAGAAGAAGAAGAAGAAGAAGAAGAGAGAAGAAGAAGAAGAGGAGATAGAAGGAGAGAGAGAGATTTGAGAGATGGAAAGGAAGAGATAGAAGAAGAAGAAGAAGGAAGAAAAGGGGGGAGAGAGAGATGGAGGGGGAGAAGTGGAGAAAGATGGAGGAGGAGAGATAGAGGAGGAAGAAGAAGAGAAAGGACGTGTCAGAGATGTGAGGGAGGGGAAAGAAGGAATGATAGGGAAAGAAGAATAGAGAGGAAAGGCAGCGAGGAAAGAGGAGAGAAGTCTGAAGAAAAAGGAGAAAGGGACTGAGAGAAGAAAGAGGAGAGGGTGTCCCCCTGCGATGCTTGAGAGGGGACCATTGAAGCAAAAATGCCTTCTCCCTGTGGAGAGAGGCGGGGAGCATTTTTCCCTGTACAAGGCTCCTTATTCAATGAGAGCAGACTACACCTGTCCCGTGTCTCCACAGGATGGACATGTGATGTGTGTGACTCTAAATTCTGCTCTTGTGACATGTCCATGATAATTTCCTCACAGATGATTTCAATGCTTCTTTAACACCTTTTCAATCTTATTCACATAAAAATCACTTCCTGGTCCGTTCAAATAACTTGCTGTACCTTCTACACGATGCAAGACTACCACTGCTCTTTTATAGCAGACGGCAGTCTAAAAACAAACTTTCCTGTGCCTTTCAACAAAAACAAAAAAAACATTTCATTGTGCAGCGTAAAGTCTGCCCGTCCATTTGCTTCTCACGTACTCTGACCTTCTATTCTCATGCCTAGCCCTTCGATTCTCACGTACTGTGTCTATTCCAAAAACCTATTCAACAAAGGTGATTAAAAATCTGAGAACTGCTGCATTCTGGTTCTGTGTGCAAGGACGCTGAAATTCTTGTCTTCGCTGAATGCCTGATGGGGAGAGGTGAGTGAAGCCGCTGCGCAGCTATTTATGTGTTCTCCCTCCGCCAGCAATTTCTTATCTGTTTTTCTGTCCTTGGTCTAAAGCACGCTAGTAGATCTTGTGCTTTTTTTTTTAAAAAAAATGGTTGGAGAAAAGAGGAAAAGAAAACTCTAAAATAAGTTGATTAGAAAAACCTCTCCAAAATGATTTAAAAATTTACTTAAAAGAGAAAACATACCCATAATCTGAGCTACTTCACTTTTGGGTGGAAGCGTGAGGTTGGTTTCTCTGAGATTGACACATCGCACTGGTACATTACCGTTGTGAACAGTGGCCAACGCCCATGCGAGGAGGGGGCCTGGAGGTAACTGCTCCACAAGAGCTGGCTTTATCTGGACTTCGACTCCTTCAAGAGGGGTAAAGGCTCGGATAGACAGGGTGATCACTGTTTGACCTGGTGGTAGTACAACGTTGGCGGCCGGGACGATCACCTTACCCAATGTTTTCCCTTCACCCAAGGTTTCTTGGGCCTGGGACACCCAGATTAGTTGTTGAAACACTTTCCTTTGAGGGGTGAGAGGGCTCCATTGATTCATCAGATGGCTCATGAACTAGGGTATTCCTGAGTTCTTTTAGAATGTTCAGCCCCAAAGTCACTACAGGGCCATTGCTATCATCCCCAGCAGTTAACATGACTCCTTTCTGGCCCAAATTTTTGCCGCACAACATGATTTGCATACAAACCATCCCTGCGACCGGGATGGGCAACTGATTAGCAGTCGTCAAGTTGATCACTGGGCCCCATTCAGGTTACATTGTCTTGGGGAAATGACGTCTGAAGTAGGTCTCAGACATAATGGTTACTTGAGAACCGGCATTAACTAGACAGCGAACGGCCTGACCATCGATTTTGGCCCATACCAGAGGACTCAGGGAAACTAAACTTGCGGCACTTCTTGTTCTCCTTTTTGACTGCTCAGGCTCCGGGTGGTGTCCTCCAGCCACGGAGCCCGCTAGTTTAACGGACGGCATTGGAGAGACCTTCCACGTCGTGCACAGCCCCAAGCAAAATGTTCAATATCCCCACAATTATAACAGGTCGGCTGCTCTTCTGTGCGAGGCGTTCTCCTTTCTCGGCGAGGATCAGTGGCCAGTGAAATGTATACCTTCCCACTCTGAACCTCCCCCGTCGGGACTGTCACCCCCTGCTCTTGCTCACGTGCATGCACTTCTGCCCCCACTTCCAGAAAAGACATGTGCTGATTCACTTGCAAGAACTCTCGCAGGGCCTGTTTAAGCAGTGCATCTCTAAAACCTGCCACTGGCTGATCTCGCAGGACTATATCGAAGGGTCCTACACCTACGCCATCGCGTTTAGCAATTGCAGCGTGGATCTTCTGTAGTACATTCATGTATTGGGTCACAGACTCCCCCTTCCTTTGGACATGGCTAAACAGGTGCATGCGCAATTCTCCGACGTCTGTGGGGTCTCCGTGCATTCCTCTAAGATCCGTAACATCTTGTTGAAGGTATCACGCTCATGAGGAGGCCGTAACATGACGGAGCTCCTCGCCTCTCCATCCAGATACATCATGGCAATCTCTGTGTCATGTGTGCATTGCCACGAAGATCGTCGCGGTTGCACATTTTGACTTCTTACAGCTGAGCTGCTGTTTCTTTGTGTTTGGCAGCTAGGGAGTTAATTCTGTCTGTGCTCGGTGCTGGGACTGGGTGCAGTTTCTCCCGGCTGCAATTGATTATTTGTTGATTGGTTTCCTTTAAATTCCTGGTTGTCTGCTTGGGGAGTTGCCAGTGAAACCTTCATGCAGACCACAGATAGGAATGAATCTGTATAGACTTTAGTTGTGAGCTCCTTAGTTGTTCTAAGCTCAACTTGGTTAGAGTTTATTTCCCAGACCATTTATGTTCCTTTGGTGTTTGAGTGTGTATGCAAGCGAGTGTTATCCTGTCTGTCTTATATGTCTAATCTGTGTATTTAGCTAAGATCAGCCCATATCCCTTTGGTGGTAGTCAGGATCCTTCTTAGGACTGCTTACAGGGTTCAGGGTCTGATAGGAGACAGGGTTAGGTTGGTGACTTGGACCTCTGAACCATTATCAGTACCTCCAAGGTGAGGGATTAGTTAGGACCCCAGTTTAGGGTCAGGTTAGATCCCGGTCCACCTCTTTCCTGTTTCAGCTCATCAAGTCCTCAAGATTAACCCTGAGTTCAGCAGATATCGTGTCAGGTAAATCTATTCTATACTTACATGCTGATGTTGCTATACTAGTTGTTGTATAGAGTGTTGTTCCTGTATTAATAGTTTACTGACATTGTATACATATCATTAGACAGCGTGACATTTTCACTGGCCATAAAAATTATCTCCAGTTACCATGGATCCAGTAGCCCAGCTGGCTCTGCAGTTGCAGGGATTATCCATGGAGCTGACGGACATTAAGTCCAAAGTTTTGTCTCCCCTGGAGCAAACCAGAGTTGAACCTAAGGTTGCTCTCCCGGACAGGTTCACTGGTGGGCGAGACAAATTTTTCACCTTCCGGGAGGCATGTAAATTGTATTTTCGGCTTCGGCCTCGATCATCAGGGAGTGAGGAGCAGAGAGTGGGAATTGTTATCTCACTTCTGCAAGGGGACCCTCAATCCTGGGCATTTTCCCTTCCTCCGGGATCCCCGGCTCTACTGTCTGTAGATCAATTTTTTACTGCCCTGGGATTGGTATATGATGACCCAGATCGGGTCTCTCTTGCTGAGACAAAATTACGTAAGATACAGCAGGGAGATCGTCCGGCAGAGGAATTTGCTTCTGAGTTTCGTAGATGGGCCACAGATACTCAGTGGAATGACCCAGCTCTTAGGAGCCAGTTTTGTCATGGGCTTTCTGATAAATTAAAAGACGTTTTGGCTCAGTATGAGTCTCCTCCTTCTCTGGAGGCTGCTATGGCCTTAGCTATCCGTACTGATAGACGGCTTCGGGAGAGGGGTGAGGTAACCCCACTCCCTGTTGTTTCTCCACCTACCACTAAAGTCCCTTATGTTGAGGTTCCCCTTGTCTGTTCGGATGAGCCTATGCAGTTGGGAGGGACATCATTTCGTAGGAGGGGATTGGTGGTACGCCGCAGGACTAGAAGATGTTTTTTCTGCGGGAAAGAGGGACATTTTGTTGGAGAATGTCCATCCCGTGCCTTGTTGAGCCAAAAGTCGCCGGAAAACTGTTAATCCCAGGTTGTGTGGTGGACGACAACCTGGGAGTATGTATTTCATCCGCCAGTTCTTCTCAGTTCCTTGTACCAGTGGAGGTGGTAGTTGGTACGAGAGTGGAGAGATTGTCTGTTCTTCTTGATAGTGGTTCCGGGGCTAATCTGGTTGACCTCAGTTTGCTCAGGCTCAAGGTATGCATCTGAGTGTATTGGTCAAACCGATCCCTATATTCTCCATTGACGCCAGGCCTCTCGGCCAAGGTAGCTTTGTTCATGAGGTTCATAACATTGACCTTCGGGTAGGGGCAATACATAGGGAACAATTATCTTGTTATGTGTTGGAGGGTCTACCTACTCCCATTGTGTTGGGACTTCCTTGGTTGGTTAAACATAACCCTGTGATTAATTGGCAGTCCAGAGAAATAAGCCAATGGGGTGAGTTTTGCAAAAGCAACTGCATGAACACAGTCATCAGTGCGGTCGTGCCTAGTACATTGCCTCCTTTTTTGGAGGATTTTGGGGATGTTTTCTCTGAGGAGGGGTGTCAGGAGTTGCCTCCTCATCGCGTGTATGACTGCTCTATTAATCTCCTTCCTGATGCTAAGTTGCCTAAAGCTAGGTTGTATAATCTTTCTGTTCCTGAGAGGCAGGCTATGAAAGATTATATTTCTGAAAGTCTGGCCAAAGGGCATATTAGACCTTCATCTTCCCCAGTAGCCGCGGCGTTCTTCTTTGTGAAGAAGAAAGATGGAGGCCTACGCCCTTGCTTGGATTTCCGCGAACTTAATCGGATTACTGTTCGAGATCCGTATCCACTCCCTCTTATTCCTGATCTCTTCAATCAAATTGTTGGCGCCAAATGGTTTTCTAAATTGGATCTCAGGGGGGCGTATAATCTGATTAGGATAAAAGAGGGGGATGAGTGGAAAACGGCGTTTAACACGCCGGAGGGACATTATGAGAACCTAGTCATGCCTTTTGGTCTGACTACTGCACCAGCAGTATTCCAACATTTTGTTAATGACATTTTTCGTCACCTTGTGGGGCTGTTTGTGGTTGTATATTTGGACGACATTTTAATTTACTCGCCAGATCTTGTGTCTCATCAGGAGCATGTGAGACAGGTGTTGCAGATCTTGCGAGACAATAAATTATACGCCAAACTGGAGAAGTGTGTATTTGCCGTACAGGAACTTCAGTTTTTGGGTTTTTTGGTGTCAGCCTCCGGTTTCCGTATGGACCCTGAAAAGGTGAGAGCAGTGCTTGAATGGGATCAGCCAGGGGATCTTAAGGCTCTGCAGCGTTTTTTGGGGTTTGCTAACTACTACCGGAAATTTATTTGTAATTTCCCATCTGTCGTCAAACCTCTCACTGACATGACAAGAAAAGGGACGGATTTTTCTAAATGGTCGGACAAAGCTTGCCAAGCCTTTTCCTCTTTGAAGAAATGTTTTGCTTCGGCACCCGTTCTCATCCAACCAGATGCATCTCAGCCGTTCATTGTGGAGGTGGATGCGTCTGACGTAGGGGTGGGTGCTATATTGTCCCAGGGTCCGTCTGTCATGTGTGCATCGCCACGAAGATCGTCGCGGTTGCACATTCTGACTTCTCACAGCTGAGTTGCTGTTTCTTTGTGTTTGGCAGTTAGGGAGTTAATTCTGTCTGTGCTCAGTTCTGGGACTGGGTGCAGTTTCTCCCGGCTGCAATTAATTATTTGTTGATTGGTTTCCTTTAAATCTCTGGTTGTCTGTGTTGGGAGTTGCCAGTGAAATTCTTCATGCAGACCACAGATAGGATTGTATCTGTATAGACTTAAGTTAAAGAGCTCCTTAGTTGTTTTAAGCTCACCTTGCTTAGAGTTTAATATCCCAGATCATTTATGTTCCTTCTGTGTTTGAGTGTGTATGCAAGTCTGTGTTTTCTCCAGTCTGTCTTATATGTCGAATCTGTGTATTTAGCAGAGATCAGCCCATATCCCTTTGGTGGTAATCAGTATCCTTCTTAGGACTGATTACAGGGTTCAGGGACTGATAGGAGACAGGGTTAGGCTGGAGACTTGGACCTCTGAACCATTATCAGTACCTCCAAGGTGAGGGATTAGTTAGGACCCCAGTTTAGGGTCAGGTTAGACCCCCGGTCCTCCTCTTTCCTGTGACAGTGTATCAAGTCCTCAAGATTAACCCTGAGTTCAACGGATATCGTGTCAGGTAAATCTATTCTATATTTACATGCTGATGTTGCTAATCTATATGTTGTATAGAGTGTTGTTCTTTTAAGAATAGTTTACTGACATCGTACACATATCATAAGACCGCGTGACATTTTCACTGGCCCATAAAATTATTCCCAGTTGCCATGGATCCAGTAGCCCAGCTGGCTCTGCAGTTGCAGGGATTATCCATGGAGCTGACGGACATTAAATCCAAAGTTTTGTCTCCCTCGGAGCAAACCAGATTTGAACCTAAAGTAGCTCTCCCGGACAGGTTCACTGGTGGGCGAGACAAATTTTTTACCTTCAGGGAAGCATGTAAATTGTATTTTCGGCTTCGGCCTCGATCATCAGGGAGTGAAGAGCAGAGAGTGGGAATTGTTATCTCGCTCCTACAAGGGGACCCTCAATCCTGGGCCTTCTCCCTTCCTCCGGGATCCCCGGCTCTACAGTCAGTAGATCGATTTTTTACTGCCCTGGGTTTGGTATATGATGACCCAGATCGGGTCTCTCTTGCTGAGACAAAATTACGTAAGATACAGCAGGGAGATCGTCCGGCGGAGGAATTTGCTTCTGAGTTCCGTAGATGGGCCACAGATACTCAGTGGAATGACCCAGCTCTTAGAAGCCAGTTTTGTCATGGGCTTTCTGACAAATTAAAGGACGTTTTGGCTCAGTATGATTCTCCTCCATCACTGGAGGCTGCTATGGCCCTAGCTATCCGTACTGATAGACGGCTCCGGGAGAGGTGCGAGGTAACTCCGCCCCCTGTTGTTACTCCACCTACTACTAAAGTCCCTTATGTTGAGGTTCCCCTTGTCTGTTCGGAGGAGCCTATGCAGTTGGGAGGGACATCATTTCGTAGGAGGGGATTGGCGGTACGCCGCAGGACTAGAAGGTGTTTCTTCTGCGGGAAAGAGGGACATTTTGTTGGGGGATGTCCATCCCGTGCCTTGTTGAGCAAAAAGTCGCGGAAAACTGTTAATCCCAGGTTGTGTGGTGGACGACAACCTGGGAGTATGTATTTCGTCCGCTAGTTCTTCTCAGTTCCTTGTACCAGTGGAGGTGGTGGTTGGTACGAGAGTGGAGAGATTTTCTGTTCTTCTTGATAGTGGGTCCGGGGCTAATCTGGTTGACGCTCAGTTTGCTCAGGCTCAAGGTATGCATCTGAGTGTATTGGTCAAACCGATCCCTATATTCTCCATTGACGCCAGGCCTCTCGGCCAAGGTAGCTTTGTTCATGAGGTTCATAACATTGACCTTCGGGTAGGGGCAATACATAGGGAACTATTATCTTGTTATGTGTTGGAGGGTCTACCTACTCTTATTGTGTTGGGACTTCCTTGGTTGGTTAAACATAACCCTGTGATTAATTGGCAGTCCAGAGATATAAGCCAATGGGGGGAGTTTTGCAAAAGTAACTGCATGAACACAGTCATCAGTGCGGTCGTGCCTAGTACTTTGCCTCCTTTTTTGGAGGACTTTGGGGATGTGTTCTCTAGGAGGGGTGTCAGGAGTTGCCTCCTCATCGCGTGTATGACTGCTCTATTAATTTACTTCCTGATGCTAAGTTACCTAAAGCTAGGTTATATAACCTTTCTGGTCCTGAGAGGCAGGCTATGAAAGATTATATTTCGGAAAGTCTGGCCAAAGGGCATATTAGACCTTCATCTTCCCCAGTGGCCGCGGGGTTCTTCTTTGTGAAGAAAAAAGATGGAGGCCTACGCCCTTGCTTGGATTTCGCGAACTTAATCGGATTACTGTTCGAGATCCGTATCCACTCCCTCTGATTCCTGATCTCTTCAATCAAATTGTTGGCGCCAAATGGTTCTCTAAATTGGATCTCAGGGGGGCGTATAATCTGATTAGGATAAAAGAGGGGGATGAGTGGAAAACGGCGTTTAACACACCGGAGGGACATTATGAGAACCTTGTCATGCCTTTTGGTCTGACTACTGCACCAGCAGTATTCCAACATTTTGTTAATGACATTTTTCGTCATCTGGTGGGGCTGTTTGTGGTCGTATATTTGGATGACATTTTAATTTACTCACCAGATCTTGTGTCTCACCAGGAGCATGTAAGACAGGTGTTGCAGATCTTGCGAGACAATAAACTATACGCCAAACTGGAAAAGTGTGTATTCGCCGTACAGGAACTTCAGTTTTTGGGTTTCTTGGTGTCAGCCTCCGGTTTCCGTATGGACCCTGAAAAGGTGAGAGCAGTGCTTGAATGGGATCAGCCAGAGGATCTTAAGGCTCTGCAGCGTTTTCTGGGGTTTGCTAACTACTACCGGAAATTTATTTGTAATTTCTCATCTGTTGTCAAACCTCTCACTGACATGACAAGAAAAGGGACGGATTTTTCTAAATGGTCGGACAAAGCTTGCCAAGCTTTTTCCTCTTTGAAAAAATGTTTTGCTTCGGCACCCGTTCTCATCCAACCAGATGCATCACAGCCGTTCGTTGTGGAGGTGGACGCGTCTGACGTAGGGGTGGTGCAATATTGTCCCAGGGTCCGTCCCCTGGTAAATGGCATCCGTGCGCTTTCTTTTCTAAAAAATTGTCGTCCGCCGAAAGGAATTATGATATCGGCAATAGGGAACTTTTGGCCATTAAGTTGGCTTTTGAAGAATGGCGTCACTTTTTGGAGGGGGCAGTCCACCCGGTCACCGTCATTACTGATCACAAGAACCTGCTGTATTTGGAATCTGCTAAGCGTCTGAATTCCAGACAAGCTCGATGGTCGTTGTTTTTTACCAGGTTTAATTTTGTTGTCACTTATCGCCCTGGATCTAAGAATGTTAAGGCGGATGCCTTGTCTGCAGTTTCCCAGGGGCCGGGAAAATGGATGACCTGATTCCTATCCTTCAGGAGGGGGTGGTAGTGTCGGCTGTATGTTCTGAGCTTGAGGAGGAGGTGTTAGAGGCTCAGGGGGATGCCCCTGCAGGACCTCCAGGGAGACTGTTTGTCCCAAATCAGTTGAGACAAAAGGTTATTGAGGCACATCATAATTCTGCTTTAGCAGGACATCCAGGGAGTAAGGCTACTTTAGATCTCCTTTCTCGCCGGTTTTGGTGGCCTAACGTTAATAAAGATGTTTTAACTTTTGTCGCGTCCTGTGGGGTTTGTGCTCGCTCTAAGACCCCTCATACCCGTCCGTCTGGGACCCTCTTACCCTTGAAACTTCCGGAGCGTCCATGGACTCATTTGTCTATGGACTTCATCACGGACCTTCCTCAGTCGTCAGGGAAGACTGTCATACTGGTGGTTGTTGACAGGTTCAGTAAGATGGCACATTTCATTGCTCTTCCTGCCCTCCCTAATGCTAAAACTCTGGCGCAGGTGTTCATTGGGGAGATTGTGAGACTTCATGGGTTGCCTTCTGATGTGGTGTCAGATAGGGGGTCTCAGTTTGTGTCCAAGTTTTGGAGGGCATTTTGTTTACGTCGGGGGATGCAATTGTCATTTTCCTCGGCTTTTCATCCGCAGACCAATGGTCAGACAGAGCGTCTGAATCAAAGCCTAGAGACTTATCTTCGGTGTTTTGTCTCAGAGAACCAGGAGGACTGGTCTTCTTTCTTGCCTCTGGCAGAGTTCGCTCTTAACAACAGGCGGAGCGAGTCCACTGGTAAGTCCCGTTTTTTGGGGCATATGGTTTTCATCCCCAGTTTTGTACATTCAATGGGGGGGGCCCTTCTGGGGTTCCTGAGGAGGAGCGTTTCTCGTCGTCACTTGCTTCAGTGTGGAGAGGTGTATTGAATAATCTGAGTGCTATGGGGAACCGTTATAAACGTATGGCTGATAGGAGGAGAGTTTCTGGTCCAGATCTTAATGTGAACGATCTGGTATGGTTGTCTACCAGGAATATAAAACTTAAAGTTCCCTCCTGGAAGCTGGGCCCCAGATTCATCGGGCCGTACAGGATCAGTTCCATAATTAATCCTGTGGCATTTCGTCTGGACCTCCCTCCTACGTTTAAAATTCATAATGTGTTCCACAAGTCATTACTTAAGAGGTACGTGGCACCAGTCATACCATCACCTCTACCTCCTCCTCCAGTGGTGGTCAATGGTAACTTGGAGTTTCAAGTGTCAAAGATCATTGACTCACTCTGAATCGCCGGTCCCTTCAGTACTTGGTGCATTGGAAGGGGTATGGTCCAGAGGAGAGGACGTGGGTTCCTGCGTCTGACATTAACGCAGATCGTTTGGTGCGGACCTTCCACAGAACTCACCCGGGCAAACCTGGCCCTGAGGGTCCGGAGGCCCCTCGTAGAAGGGGGGGTACTGTCATGTGTGCATCGCCACGAAGATCGTCGCGGTTGCACATTCTGACTTCTCACAGCTGAGTTGCTGTTTCTTTGTGTTTGGCAGTTAGGGAGTTAATTCTGTCTGTGCTCAGTTCTGGGACTGGGTGCAGTTTCTCCCGGCTGCAATTAATTATTTGTTGATTGGTTTCCTTTAAATCTCTGGTTGTCTGTGTTGGGAGTTGCCAGTGAAATTCTTCATGCAGACCACAGATAGGATTGTATCTGTATAGACTTAAGTTAAAGAGCTCCTTAGTTGTTTTAAGCTCACCTTGCTTAGAGTTTAATATCCCAGATCATTTATGTTCCTTCTGTGTTTGAGTGTGTATGCAAGTCTGTGTTTTCTCCAGTCTGTCTTATATGTCGAATCTGTGTATTTAGCAGAGATCAGCCCATATCCCTTTGGTGGTAATCAGTATCCTTCTTAGGACTGATTACAGGGTTCAGGGACTGATAGGAGACAGGGTTAGGCTGGAGACTTGGACCTCTGAACCATTATCAGTACCTCCAAGGTGAGGGATTAGTTAGGACCCCAGTTTAGGGTCAGGTTAGACCCCCGGTCCTCCTCTTTCCTGTGACAGTGTATCAAGTCCTCAAGATTAACCCTGAGTTCAACGGATATCGTGTCAGGTAAATCTATTCTATATTTACATGCTGATGTTGCTAATCTATATGTTGTATAGAGTGTTGTTCTTTTAAGAATAGTTTACTGACATCGTACACATATCATAAGACCGCGTGACACCGTCCCTGGTAAATGGCATCCGTGCGCTTTCTTTTCTAAGAAATTGTCGTCCGCCGAAAGGAATTATGATATCGGCAATAGGGAACTTTTGGCCATTAAGTTAGCTTTTGAAGAATGGCGTCACTTTTTGGAGGGGGCAGTCCACCCGGTTACCGTTATTACTGATCACAAGAACCTGTTGTATTTGGAATCCGCTAAGCGTCTGAATTCCAGACAAGCTCGATGGTCGTTGTTTTTTACCAGGTTTAATTTTGTCGTCACTTATCGCCGGGGTCTAAGAATGTAAAGGCTGATGCCTTGTCTCGCAGTTTCTCAGGGGCCGGGAAAACGGATGACCCGAGTCCTATCCTTCAGGAGGGGGTGGTAGTGTCGGCTGTATTTTCTGAGCTTGAGGAGGAGGTGTTAGAGGCTCAGGGGGACGCCCCTGCAGGACCTCCAGGGAGACTGTTTGTCCCAAATCTGTTGAGACAAAAGGTTATTGAGGCACATCATAATTCTGCTCTAGCAGGACATCCAGGGAGTAAGGCTACTTTAGATCTCCTTTCTCGCCGGTTTTGGTGGCCTAATGCTAATAAAGATGTTATAACTTTTGTCGCGTCATGTGGGGTGTGTGCTCGCTCTAAAACCCCTCATACCCGTCCATCTGGGACCCTTTTACCCTTGAAACTTCCGGAGCGTCCATGGACTCATTTATCTATGGACTTCATTACGGACCTTCCTCCGTCGTCAGGGAATACTGTCATACTGGTGGTTGTTGACAGGTTCAGTAAGATGGCACATTTCGTTGCTCTTCCTGCACTCCCTAATGCTAAAACTCTGGCGCAGGTGTTCATTAGGGAGATCGTTAGACTTCATGGGTTGCCTTCTGATGTGGTGTCAGATAGGGGGTCTCAGTTTGTGTCCAAATTTTGGAGGGCATTTTGTTTACGTCGGGGGATGCAATTGTCATTTTCCTCGGCTTTTCATCCGCAGACCAATGGTCAGACAGAGCGTCTGAATCAGAGCTTAGAGACATATCTCCGGTGTTTTGTCTCAGAGAACCAAGAGGACTGGTCTTCTTTCTTGCCTCTGGCAGAGTTCGCTCTTAACAACAGGCGGAGCGAGTCCACTGGTAAGTCCCCGTTTTTTGGGGCATATGGTTTTCATCCCCAGTTTTGTACTTTCAATGGGGGGGGCCCTTCTGGGGTTCCTGAGGAGGAGCGTTTCTCGTCGTCACTTGCTTCTGTGTGGAGAGGTGTATTGAATAATCTGAGTGCGATGGGGAACCGTTACAAACGTATGGCTGATAGGAGAGTTTCTGGTCCAGATCTGAATGTGAACGATCTGGTATGGTTGTCTACCAGGAATATAAAACTTAAAGTGCCCTCCTGGAAACTGGGTCCCAGATTCATCGGGCCGTACAGGATCAGTTCCATAATTAATCCTGTGGCATTTCGTCTGGACCTCCCTCCTACGTTTAAAATTCATAATGTGTTCCACAAGTCATTACTTAAAAGGTATGTGGCACCAGTCATACCGTCACCTCTACCTCCTCCTCCTGTGTTGGTCAATGGTAACTTGGAATTTCAAGTATCAAAGATCATTGACTCACGTCTGAATCGCCGGTCCCTTCAGTACTTGGTGCATTGGAAGGGGTATGGTCCAGAGGAGAGGACGTGGGTCCCTGCGTCTGATGTTAACGCAGATCGTTTGGTTCGGACCTTCCACAGAACTCACCCGGGCAGGCCTGGCCCTGAGGGTCCGGAGGCCCCTCGTAGAAGGGGGGGTACTGTCATGTGTGCATTGCCACGAAGATCGTCGCGGTTGCACATTTTGACTTCTCACAGCTGAGCTGCTGTTTCTCTGTGTTTGGCAGCTAGGGAGTTAATTCTGTCTGTGCTCGGTGCTGGGACTGGGTGCAGTTTCTCCCGGCTGCAATTGATTATTTGTTGATTGGTTTCCTTGAAATTCCTGGTTGTCTGCTTGGGGAGTTGCCAGTGAAACCTTCATGCAGACCACAGATAGGAATGAATCTGTATAGACTTTAGTTGTGAGCTCCTTAGTTGTTCTAAGCTCAACTTGGTTAGAGTTTATTTCCCAGACCATTTATGTTCCTTTGGTGTTTGAGTGTGTATGCAAGCGAGTGTTATCCTGTCTGTCTTATATGTCTAATCTGTGTATTTAGCTAAGATCAGCTCATATCCCTTTGGTGGTAGTCAGGATCCTTCTTAGGACTGATTACAGGGTTCAGGGTCTGATAGGAGACAGGGTTAGGTTGGTGACTTGGACCTCTGAACCATTATCAGTACCTCCAAGGTGAGGGATTAGTTAGGACCCCAGTTTAGGGTCAGGTTAGATCCCGGTCCACCTCTTTCCTGTTTCAGCTCATCAAGTCCTCAAGATTAACCCTGAGTTCAGCAGATATCGTGTCAGGTAAATCTATTCTATACTTACATGCTGATGTTGCTATACTAGTTGTTGTATAGAGTGTTGTTCCTGTATTAATAGTTTACTGACATTGTATACATATCATTAGACAGCGTGACACTCTGCCTCCATTTCCGAGGTCATGGGGTGCATCCTCAACATGCCCCTGACCCGCTCAGTCCAGCCCCACAACAGAGTATTGCTCCCTGTAAATTTTGGGAGGTTACTTAACATATCCCCCCCCAGTGATATGCTAACTTTTGGGGCACCCCCAACCGCTTGGTCTGTCTCCACGGTACTGGTGGACTGCATCCTGACGACTACACCAAGTGTGAGCAGGTTGCGGGATGCAGTGACGGACAGGAGAGAGAGCAACGGTTAATACTTTTAATTAGCAAGTATATACTCCACACAGGGAGGTTTCTGGTTAAACGGGAAAAAAATGGGTAGTGCAGATGAAAAGTATATAATGGTTTAAAGAGAAAATGAACGTGATTACAGTACAGTTGTCAAGATCCCGTCTGGGTTGGAGCCGATGTTACTGCAAACACTAGGGGAAGCAGAGGCAGGTAGCGTAGTCAGATGGCAGCCGGAGGTCGGTACACAGGAAAGCAGTGTTTGTAGCAATGGATCAGGCGGATAACGTAGTCAGGTGGCAGCCGGAGGTCGGTACACAGGAAAGGCAGTTCGGTAACAGAGGAGCAGGCAGATAACGTAGTCAGGTGGCAGCCGGAGGTCGGTACACAGGAGAGCAGTGTTTGTAGCAATGGATCAGGCGGAGAGCGTAGTCAGAAGGCAGGCCGAGGTCGGTTCACAGGAGAGCAGTGTTTGTAGCAATGGATCAGGCGGAGAGCGTAGTCAGAAGGCAGGCCGAGGTCGGTTCACAGGAGAGCAGTGTTTGTAGCAATGGATCAGCAGGAAACGCTTGACTAAAGGCTTGGAGCTCAATAATCTCGCAATGACACACCCACAGGGCCAGGTTTATATAGGGTGTGTAATTGGCAATCAGAGGCCCAATCAAAAGAGCACTAGGTGTAGCTAATCAGGAAGAACAGTCAATGGTATCAGGGTTCAGCAAGGAACTTTGCAGCCAGCAGAATAGCTCAGATGGTAGAGCTGCTGGCCAGTGGACAAGAGGTACTGGGTTCGACTCCTGACAGTACTCCCCTCCTTCCAGGATGGCCTCTGGACATCTCAGGAGCTGGCTTATCCGGGTACCTCTGATGAAAGGCTCTTGTTAGTCTAGGAGCATGGACGTTGTCCCTTGGTTCCCATGAATTTTCCTCTGGTCCGTAACCCTTCCACTGCACCATATACTGCAGTTTACCTCTGAATTTTCGGGAGTCCAGAATCTTATCCACAATGTATTCTTCTTCACCACGGATCCTTTCTGGTGGAGGAGGTGGCTGAATTCTTCCTGGAAACGGGTTTTCACAGAAGGGTTTGAGCAAGGATATGTGAAACACTGGATGAATCTTTAGATTGTTGGGAAGTTCCAAACGAAAAGCAACCTGGTTAATTTTTGCAGAAATTTGAAAAGGTCCAATGAATTTCTGACCCAATTTGGAGGATGGCACATGTGTCTTAAGGTTTTTAGTGGACAGCCAAACTTTGTCTCCAACCTGAAGAGCAGGGGGCACTCTCCGATGTTTATCTGCTGCTTCCTTATATACTTCCTGGGTCTTGAGTAATATCTCTGATAATTCCTTCTGGGATTCCTGTAATTTTGCAAGCCTGTCATTTACAGCAGGAATGGGAGTGTTCACTGGCAGATTAGGGATAAATACTGGATGTACTCCATAATTAGCAAAAAATGGGGTTTGAGATGTAGCGCTATGTATGGAGTTGTTGTAGGAAAACTCTGCTGTTGGTAAATAGTCCACCCAGTCATCCTGAAGATAGGAAATGAAGCAACGGAGGTATTGCTCCAAAGTCTGGTTCGTTCTCTCCGTCTGGCCATTGGACTGAGGATGGAAAGCGGTAGAAAGATTCACCGTGACTCCCAAGGCTGTACAGAAACTCTTCCAAAATTTTGACGTAAACTGAACGCCTCTGTCAGACACCACGCTGTCAGGAATTCCATGTAACCTGAATACCTCTTTGATTATCAGTTCTGCAGTTTTTTCAGCAGTAGGAATTCCTTCAGTTGGAATAAAGTGGGCCATTTTTGTGAGTCGGTCCACTATGACAAGGATGACGATCATCTGTTTGGAAGGGGGTAGTTCCACAATAAAATCCATGGAAATAGATCCCCAAGGCCTGGATGGAACTGGAAGTGGTTGCAAGAGTCCTAGAGGAGACGATCGTGGGGTCTTGTTTCGTGCGCATGTTAAACAGGTTGAAACATATTTCCTCACGTCCTTCCTACAATTAGGCCACCAAAAGAAACGAAGTAGTAAGTCTTGTGTTTTTGCAACTCCAGGATGTCCTGCCAGTTTAGAATCATGGACACTTTTGAGGACTTCAAGGCGAGAAGATTCAGGTACATATATTTTGTGTTTCTGCATCCAAAACCCTCTTTGAATGAAAGATCGACGTCTTCCGAAGGATGGTTAAGGAAAGAGTCCTCTTGATATCCATCTTTAATTCTATTACATAGTCCTCTAGAGTGCAATATTCCCAAAAAATTTTTAGGGCCTAGAATTGTATCGTCATTACTAGACCTCTCCTGAGGTTCCGAACACATCCTGGACAGGGCGTCAGCCTTGCCATTTCTTGAACCAGGCCGGTAAGAAATTATAAAATTGAATCTTGAGAAAAATAAGGCCCATCGTGCTTGTCTTGCAGACAATCTTTTTGCTGTACGGAGGAATTCAAGATTCTTGTGGTCCGTGATGACAGTCACAGGGTGATTGGCACCTTCCAAAAGATGTCTCCATTCGGAGAAGGCAACTTTAATGGCTAACAGTTCTTTATTACCGATGTCGTAGTTTCTTTCTGCAGATGACATGGTGTGGGAAAGAAACGCACATGGGTGAAGTTGCATTTTGTCCCCAACTCGCTGAGACAGAATGGCTCCCACTGCAGAGTCCGAGGCGTCCACTTCGACAGTAAATGGCAATTCAGGATTTGGGTGTACTAACAATGGAGCAGACGTAAAAAGAGTTTTCAATTTGTCAAAAGCCTCCTGTGCCTCCGGAGACCAGAAAAATGCTTTGGTCTTTTTTGTTAGTGTAGTAATTGGTAGTATGATCCGTGAAAAGTTCTTTATAAATTTTCGGTAAAAATTTGCAAATCCTATGAAACGCTGGACGTCTTTTAAATTTCTTGGAACAGGCCAGTCCACTACAGCATTGATTTTGCCGGGATCCATGCTCAGACCTTCTGGGGAGATGATATATCCCAGAAATTGGATACTGGTTTGTTCAAACTCACATTTTCAAGTTTAATGTAAAGATGGTTCTCCTGTAGTCGTTCCAAGACTAACTGGACGTGCCTGCGATGCTCTTCCAAGGTGTCTGAAAATATAAGAATGTCATCGAGATAAGCCACAACGAATTGGTCCAAGAAATCTCGAAATACATCATTAATAAAATGTTGAAAGGTGGCTGGGGCATTGCTAAGACCAAAGGTCATAACCAGAGATTCAAAATGTCCATATCTCGTTCTGAAGGCGGTCTTCCACTCATCTCCTGGGCGAATCCGTATGAGGTTGTAAGCCCCTCTAAGATCCAGCTTCGTAAAGATTTTCGCAGAACGGAGTCTCTCAAATAGTTCAGGAATCAAGGGTAGCGGGTAGCGATTCTTGACAGTGATATTATTCATCTCTCTGTAGTCAATACATGGCCGCAGAGTGGAGTCTTTCTTTTCAACAAAGAACAGGGGTGCCCCAGCTGGAGATGTGGAAGGTCGAATAAAGCCTTTCTCTAAATTTTCATCCAGGAACTTTCTTAATACCTTCAATTCAGGTTCGGAAAGATTGTAAATCCGTCCAAATGGAATGGTTGCTCCTGGCAGCAATTCAATGGGACAGTCGTAAGGACGGTGAGGAGGTAATTGATCTGCTTTCTTCTTACTGCAGACATCAGAGAACTGCTGATATTGAGGTGGTAGTTTCTCTTCCTTCTCATGCGAAATCTCAGAGATTTGGACTTGTTGGAGAACAGGGGTTCCTTATGACAATTATTCTTACAGTAGTCAGATGGAAAGGTGATGGTCCTTGATGCCCAGTTGATAGAAGGGTTATGGACTGAAAACCAGGGGATCCCTAGAATAACCGGAAATTTCGGAGATGAAATAAGGTGGAAACTGACAGCTTCATGATGATCCGGTTCGATACAAATCTCCAGTTCGATTGTCTCATGCGTGACAGGTCCAGAAGACAAGGGTGATCCATCCACCGTTTCCATTTCAATTGGTGTGGATTTGGTCCTACTGGAAATATTATTGTCACGTGTAAATTTTAAGTCCATAAAATTCCCTCCTGCTCCCGAATCCAACAGGGCAGAGCATTGTATTTTTTGGGTGCCCATTACAACTTGAATGGGGATTACAAAATGAGATGATGTAGTATGTATTTTGTCTATTTCTGGCGTTACTGATGAGATAGTCTGCAAGATGGAATCCGACTGCTGAGAAAGGTCCATATTGCTGGCAGACCTGTTGTTGGTGAAGGCTACAGTCCTTTTGTTAGGACAGTTGATGGCATAGTGTCCAGGGTCCCCACAATAGAGGCAGAGATGTTCTGCACGTCGCCTCTCCTTCTCCTGTGCAGAGAGTGGTCTTCGGATGACGTCGATCTGCATCGGTTCAGACACGCCTTGCGTCTTTTCTCGGTGGTCCGATGCTGAAAATGAGAAGCCAGGGCTATTCCCAAGTGCTCGCAGTCTCTCCTTTCTCCTTTCAGTAAGTCTCTGGTCAATCCGGATACATAGTTGAATAAAGTCCTCCAACTGGTCAGGGGTCTCAACCCTGGCAAGCTCGTCTTTCACTGGTTCTGATAACCCTCGTCGAAATTGACTTCTCTGGGCCGCTGGATTCCAGGTGGTGTCGGCCACCCAGCGACGGAACTCCGATGTATATTCCGCAACAGAGCGACGTCCTTGGCGCAAATTATGTAATTTGGTTTCTGCTGTGGCACAGCGGTTTGGGTCATCAAAAACTTGATTCATAGCTGCGGTGAAGGCTTCCAGGTCATTAAGGAGGTCATAGTCCTTTTCTACATAAGGTGAAGCCCAAGCAAGAGCTTCATCCGTCAGGAGATTTATCATGAAAAAAACTTTCTTCCTCTCACTGGTAAAGGGAGCAGGTTGCATCTGGAAGTATATGCGGCATTGATTGAGGAATCCTCGGTACTGCTTGCGATCCCCACTGAACTTTGCAGGCAGCGGCAGCCGCGCGTTTGATTCGGACCCTGAATTGCGCACGTCCAGAAGTTGTTTTTGTAGCTCAATTACTTCCTGTTGTATCGCCGTGAAATCAGTTTGTAACTTGGCATATTTTCCTTGAGCGTCAGTACAAAAACTTTGAAGCTCCGTAACTTGCCGTCTCAGGGTGTTCACAGCGGACTCCATTTTGGCGCGAGATTATTCTGTCAAGATCCCGTCTGGGTTGGAGCCGATGTTACTGCAAACACTAGGGGAAGCAGAGGCAGGTAGCGTAGTCAGATGGCAGCCGGAGGTCGGTACACAGGAAAGCAGTGTTTGTAGCAATGGATCAGGCGGATAACGTAGTCAGGTGGCAGCCGGAGGTCGGTACACAGGAAAGGCAGTTCGGTAACAGAGGAGCAGGCAGATAACGTAGTCAGGTGGCAGCCGGAGGTCGGTACACAGGAGAGCAGTGTTTGTAGCAATGGATCAGGCGGAGAGCATAGTCAGAAGGCAGGCCGAGGTCGGTTCACAGGAGAGCAGTGTTTGTAGCAATGGATCAGGCGGAGAGCGTAGTCAGAAGGCAGGCCGAGGTCGGTTCACAGGAGAGCAGTGTTTGTAGCAATGGATCAGCAGGAAACGCTTGACTAAAGGCTTGGAGCTCAATAATCTCGCAATGACACACCCACAGGGCCAGGTTTATATAGGGTGTGTAATTGGCAATCAGAGGCCCAATCAAAAGAGCACTAGGTGTAGCTAATCAGGAAGAACAGTCAATGGTATCAGGGTTCAGCAAGGAACTTTGCAGCCAGCAGAATAGCTCAGATGGTAGAGCTGCTGGCCAGTGGACAAGAGGTACTGGGTTCGACTCCTGACAACAGTTCTGTAAAGTGTAACTTATCCAAACAGGCGGTCCTCAGGCAGTAAGGTCCACGAAGCAAATGATGGCACCAGCGACGGCTGGCGTGGGTTTGGTCCGGTGAGGTCCTGTAGATGATGATGATCATGGTCCCGGCGGCAGCAGTTAGTCTTTGATACCGTCTTCAGGGTCCTCAGTCCATATGTTGATGTGGAAGAAGGCTTACAGACTACATCATACTCTGAGCCCAACGTGGTTCGGTAAACATACACTGGGGTGTCAGGAAGAAGTTCTCGGTCACTCACCCGGTCTCTTTTAGGCGGCACGCGTGCAACACTAACGGGCCCGGAAAGTTTGGCAGCTTGCCCTGATGGGACCCAACTGCTACAGGTTCGGTCTATGCTCACAGTCTCTGAGGATGTCAATGGGAACACTCGGGCACTGGACTGTGCTGCTACGGTACCCAAGGGACAGAGCGCACACTTCTCCCTCCTGCACGCTGTCTGTTCCCACCAAGACTCACTGCTTCAGCGTGGGCTGAGGCTGCTGCTGCTTAGCCACGCCACCTGCTTCTTGGTGGAAGGGTTTGTCCTGTCTCCTAAGCTTTTCCCCAGGCAACAGAGGAGACAGGCCGACAGTTCCGGACCTGGCGCAGAGCAAGCACCCATGGCCCGGTCCTTCTTCCTACATGTGAAACATAGCACTGCACTCGGATGTCAACTAAATTAATTTCTCCGTCTCATCCGCACCTGTGCTCCGATTCTCGCAAATGAGAGGATCGGATTACAGAGAACTGACGCTCGGCTCACTCTCGGAGCAGAGCAGAAGCCGAGTGACATTAGTATATCACATCCAATGCCATACGCTAGTGTGACTCCGGTCTTAGACTTTCCAGAGGACCCACAGCATCTTGCTGCACTGCACCCATTTCTAATTGATTCTGGATACAGGATCCCTACAGCAGACTCCAATGCACACAGGAGCGCTCAGAGGTACAAGGATAACTCCCATCCTCCAGTGAACTGACTCACAGCATCTTGTTGCACCATGTCCATTTCTATTTGCTTTCAGATACAGGATCCCTACAGCAGTATGCTAAAAAGAGAATGGACCGGACCTCCACAAATCATACATTGATCTAATGCCGCTAGGCAAAAATATATATAAATGAACATGAGGTTCTTAGTTTAACATTCTGATCAGACTGTACGAAGCCCACTGCCACGTCACGGCAAACCTCGTAGTGGGTCCCTATCGCCTTAAAGGAGTGGTGTTATGCGCAAACCATCGTCACAGCAACAATGCACTGGAAGGGTGGACAGCCTGGTGCCTAACAGAGCCCATGCTGCAAGACAGAGTCCTCATGACTCCAGGCCGCACCGCCCCACCAGCACAAAGCCACAGCAACAATGGCCGCCACACAGCACCAATACCAAATGAAAGTAGCACTGAAAATCATCTTTCTCAAGCTCTCAAGTGAGAGCAAAAATAGGCTGCACTCCTATCGTTGCAGTCTCCTGCTAATCAGCGAGGATTAGACAAGGAATGTCGTGACTTATGTACTAGACAGTCTGTAGGATCTGCTTCTAAACCTGGAAGACTGTTCTACACACCTTTCTTACCCAAATCTTCACTCCATTTGGGGCCTCCAGAATCGAATCTTCATTACATGTAGTGTTGTATGGTTCCCATATTTCTTCTGTGCTTTTCAGAGACAACACAATAAAAATAATAATGTAATCGCCAACTTTGGGGTATTACATGCTAGTCCTGATCTCAGGATCGGTACTTGGACTAATGTGCAATGTCATCTTTACTGACAACGGCATCTACATTCGGTGCCTAGGATCTAAAATCACTAGCTTTAGGGAAGTTTCTTCCCACCATAACTTACTATTCAGCACCAGCATTCCCCCTAAGTGGCCACAAGATGTCAGTAGAACACCAGTAAGAATGTGCTTTCCCAATGCACAGAACAGATGGTATATCTGTTAGATTTCGGAGGACGTAGTTTCCCTCTCATTTTTACACAGGGATTTAATTCACAGGTACAGCCAGAAATATGCTGAAAAATTGATACTGTATATTAGCTCTTTGTGGATTTATATTCATGCATGAGGCCAAGGTAGCTGATTTATTTTCATTTGTGATTGTGGGGGGAATACAAGATGCCTGTCAGACCAGAATATTAATTTCCCCACTGACATGTGTGGAAGTAACTACAGATAAGATGAAGGTGGATTTTAGTGTGCTTGCCTTTTATATTGTAGATTTAAAGAACATGTACAATTAAAGCAGAGAATTAACTCACTAACGGCAGGATCAGTTTCTTCCTTTACCTGAATTACTCCTTATTGCCTGGAAATCCCAGCACATAGAGTGTGCTACATTAGTGATCTGTACTCGACATTGCAGGATCCTAAGGGAACTTGTCTACTGAACCACGCTGATCGATCCGTGGCCCCAGCAGCTTTTCCATTGCAAGATATAAGGGCACTTGTTTACTGAGCCACGCTGATCGAGCTGTAGCGCCTACGACTTTCTCATTGCAGGATATTAAGGGAACTTGTCTAGCGACCCACGCTGATTGATCCGTAGTGCCAACAACTTTCTCATTGAAAGATATTAAGGGAACTTGTCTCCTGAGCCACTCTGATCGAGCCGTGGTGCCAACTATTTTCTCATTGCGGGATATTAAGGGAACTTGTCTAACTTTTTAATTATTTTTACTAGTAGTAACCATGAACAACAAACAACAAATATAAATGTAGAGTTCTTTTTTCATTTTCTTTTTTTTACACCTCACTTTGACATCAGTATTTTTTAATACATTTAAAAAATGGTACAGGTATCATTGGTAATTGGCCAGTGTGTCATCAGTGTTTGGATCCGTGTGTCATCAGTGTTTGGCCAGTGTGTCATCAGTGTTTGGCCAGTGTGTCATCAGTGTTTGGCCAGTGTGTCATCAGTGTTTGCTCCATGTGTCATCAGTGTTTGGATCCGTGTGTCATCAGTGTTTAATGACTGTGTCATCAGTATTTGGTCAGTGTGTCATCAGTGTTTGGATCCATGTGTCATCAGTGTTTGCTCTGTGTGTCATCATTGTTTGCGCTGTGTGTCATCAGTGTTTGGATCCGTGTGTCATCAGTGTTTGGATCCATGTGTCATTAGTGTTTGCTCCGTGTGTCATCATTGTTTGCTCTGTGTGTCATCAGTGTTTGGATCTGTGTGTCATCAGTGTTTGGATCCATGTGTCATTAGTGTTTGCTCCGTGTGTCATCATTGTTTGCTCTGTGTGTCATCAGTGTTTGGATCCGTGTGTCATCAGTGTTTGGATCCGTGTATCATTAGTATTTCGGATCCGTGTGTCATCAGTGTTTGTTTAGTGTGTCATCAGTGTTTGGATCCGTGTGTCATCAGTGTTTGTTTAGTGTGTCATCAATGTTTCGTATCTGTGTATCATCAGTGTTTGTTTAGTGTGTCATCAGTGTTTCGGATCCGTGTGTCATCAGTGTTTCGGATCCGTGTGTCATCTGTGTTTGGATCCATGTGTCATCAGTGTTTCAGATCCGTGTGTCATCAGTGTTTGGATCTGCATATCATCAGTGTTTGGATCCGTGTGTCATCAGTGTTTGGATCCGTGTGTCATCTGTGTTTGGATCCATGTGTCATCAGTGTTTCAGATCCGTGTGTCATCAGTGTTTGGATCTGCATATCATCAGTGTTTGGATCCGTGTGTAATCAGTGATTGGATCCGTGTGTCATCTGTGTTTGGATCCGTGTGTCATCAGTGTTTGTTTAGTGTGTCATCAGTGTTTCGAATCTGTGTATCATCAGTGTTTGTTTTGTGTGTCATCAGTGTTTCATATCCGTGTATCATCAGTGTTTGTTTAGTGTTTAAACAGTGTTTCGTATCCGTGTATCATCAGTATTTCGGATCCGTGTGTCATCAGTGTTTGTTTAGTGTGTCATCAGTGTTTCATATCCGTGTATTATCAGTGTTTGTTTAGTGTGTCATCAGTGTTTCGTATCCGTGTATCATCAGTATTTCGGATCCGTGTGTCATCAGTGTTTGTTTAGTGTGTCATCAGTGTTTCGTATCTGTGTATCATCAGTATTTCGGATCCGTGTGTCATCAGTGTTTGTTTAGTGTGTCATCAGTGTTTCGGATCCGTGTGTCATCTGTGTTTGGATCCATGTGTTATCAGTGTTTCGGATCCGTGTGTCATCAGTGTTTGTTTAGTGTGTCATCAGTGTTTCGTATCCGTGTATCATCAGTATTTCGGATCCATGTGTCATCAGTGTTTGTTTAGTGTGTCATCAGTGTTTCGTATCTGTGTATCATCAGTATTTCGGAT
This sequence comes from Oophaga sylvatica, assembly GCA_033576555.1. Taxonomy (NCBI): domain Eukaryota; kingdom Metazoa; phylum Chordata; class Amphibia; order Anura; family Dendrobatidae; genus Oophaga; species Oophaga sylvatica. The sequence goes on along the minus strand of JARQOD010000004.1, from coordinate 86,243,726 downwards.
CCGTGTGTCATCAGTGTTTGTTTAGTGTGTCATCAGTGTTTCGGATCCGTGGTCATCTGTGTTTGGATCCATGTGTCATCAGTGTTTCGGATCCGTGTGTCATCAGTGTTTGTTTAGTGTGTCATCAGTGTTTCGTATCCGTGTGTCATCAGTGTTTGCCCCATGTGTCATCAGTGTTTGCTCCATGTGTCATCTGTGTTTGGATCCGTGTGTCATCAGTGTTTGTTTAGTGTGTCATCAGTGTTTTGTATCCGTGTGTCATCAGTGTTTGTTTAGTGTGTCATCAGTGTTTCGTATCTGTGTATCATCAGTATTTCGGATCCGTGTGTCATCAGTGTTTGTTTAGTGTGTCATCAGTGTTTCGGATCCGTGTGTCATCTGTGTTTGGATCCATGTGTCATCAGTGTTTCGGGTCCGTGTGTCATCAGTGTTTGTTTAGTGTGTCATCAGTGTTTCGTATCCGTGTGTCATCAGTGTTTGCCCCATGTGTCATCAGTGTTTGCTCCATGTGTCATCTGTGTTTGGATCCATGTATCATCAGTGTTTGTTTAGTGTGTCATCAGTGTTTTGTATCCGTGTATCATCAGTGTTTGCCCCATGTGTCATCAGTGTTTGGATCCGTGTGTCATCAGTTTTTGTTTAGTGTGTCATCAGTGTTTCGGATCCGTGTGTCATCAGTGTTTGTTTAGTGTGTCATCAGTGTTTCGGATCCGTGTGTCATCAGTGTTTGTTTAGTGTGTAATCAGTGTTTGGATCTGTGTGTCATCTGTGTTTGGATCCGTGTGTCATCAGTGTTTGGATCCGTGTATCATCAGTGTTTGTCCATGTGTCATCAGTGTTTCGGAATCCGTGTTCATCAGTTGTTTGTTTAGTGTGTCATCAGTGTTTCGTATCCGTGTATCATCAGTGTTTGTTTAGTGTGTCATCAGTGTTTCGGTATCCGTGTTCATCAGTATTTCGGATTCGTGTGTCATCAGTGTTTGTTTAGTGTGTCATCGTGTTTCGGATCCGTGTGTCATCAGTGTTTGCCCTGTGTCATCAGTGTTTGTCATGTGTCATCAGTGTTTCGATCCGTGTTCATCAGTGTTGTGTTCGTGTTCGTGGTATCATCAGTGTTTGTTTAGTGTGTCATCAGTGTTTTGTATCCGTGTATCATCATGTTTTGTATGTGGTCATCAGTGTTTCGGATTCCATGTGGTCATCTGTGTTTGATCCATGTGTCATCAGTGTTTCGGACTCCTGTGTCATCTGTGTTTGGATCCATGTGTCATCAGTGTTTGGATCCGTGTGTCATCAGTGTTTGGATCTGCATATCATCAGTGTTTGGTTCCGTGTGTAATCAGTGTTTTGGATCCGTGTGTCATCTGTGTTTTTGGGATCCGTGTTGTCATCAGTGTATTTGTTTTAGTGTGTCATCAGTGTTTCGGAATCTGTGATCATCGTGTTTGTTTTGTGTCATCAGTGTTTCAGATCCGTGTATCATCAGTGTTTGTTTAGTGTCATAACAGTGTTTGTATCCGTGTACATCAGTATTTCGGATCCGTGTGTCATCAGTGTTTGTTTGATGTGTGTCATCAGTGTTTCATTCCGTGTATTATCAGTGTTTGTTATGTGTTCATCAGTGTTTCGTTCGTGTATCATCAGTGTTTCGGATCCGTGTGTCATCAGTGTTTGTTTTTAGTGTTTATCAGTGTTTTCAGTATCGTGTGTATCATCATGTAGTTTCTCGGTTTCCGTGTGTCATCAGTGTTTGTTTAGTGTGTCATCAGTGTTTCGGATCCGTGTGTCATCAGTTTTGGATCCGTGTGTCATCAGTGTTTCGTTCAGTGTGTCATCAGTGTTTGTTCTAGTGTGTCATCAGTGTTTCGTCCGTGTGTCATCAGTGTTTGCTCATGTGTCATTAGTGTTTCGGTCCTGTGTCATCTGTGTTTGGATCCGTGTGTCATCAGTGTTTCGGATCCGTGTATCATCAGTGTTTGTTTAGTGTGTCATCAGTGTTTCGTATCCGTGTATCATCAGTGTTTGCCCCATGTGTCATCAGTGTTGTCTTGTCCTTTGTGTCCATCAGTGTTTCGGATCCGTGTGTCATCAGTTTTTGTTTTAGTGTGTTCATCAGTGTTTCGATCCTGTGTCATCAGTGTTGTTCGTGTGTAGTTTTTTGTTTTTCAGTGTTTCGGATCCGTGTGTCATCAGTGTTTGTTTAGTGTGTAATCAGTGTTTTGATCCGTGTGTCATCAGTGTTTGTGTGTTAGTGTTGTCCATCAGTGTTTTGTATCTGTTTATCATCATCAGTATTTCGGATCCGTGTGTCATCAGTGTTTGTTTAGTGTGTCATCAGTGTTTCGGATCCGTGTGTCATCTGTGTTTGGATCCATGTGTCATCAGTGTTTCGGATCCGTGTATCATCAGTGTTTGTTTAGTGTGTCATCAGTGTTTCGAATCCGTGTATCATCCGTGTTTGTTTAGAGTGTCATCAGTGTTTCGTATCCGTGTATCATCAGTGTTTGTTTAGTGTGTCATCAGTGTTTCGTATCCGTGTATCATCAGTATTTCGGATTCGTGTGTCATCAGTGTTTGTTTAGTGTGTCATCAGTGTTTCGTATCCGTGTGTCATCAGTGTTTGCCCCATGTGTCATCAGTGTTTGCTCCATGTGTCATCAGTGTTTGGATCCGTGTGTCATCAGTGTTTCGGATCCGTGTATCATCAGTGTTTGTTTAGTGTGTCATCAGTGTTTTGTATCCGTGTATCATCAGTGTTTGTTTAGTGTGTCATCAGTGTTTCGGATCCATGTGTCATCTGTGTTTGGATCCATGTGTCATCATGTTTCGGATCCGTGTGTCATAAGTGTTTGTTTAGTGTGTCATCACTGTTTGTTTAGTGTGTCATCAGTGTTTGTTTAGTGTGTCATCAGTGTTTCGGATCCGTGTGTCATCAGTGTTTGTTTAGTGTGTCATCACTGTTTGTTTAGTGTGTCATCAGTGTTTGTTTAGTGTGTCATCAGTGTTTCGTATCCGTGTGTCATCAGTGTTTGCCCCATGTGTCATCAGTGTTTGCTCTATGTGTCATCAGTGTTTGGATCCGTGTGTCATCAGTGTTTCGGATCCGTGTATCATCAGTGTTTGTTTAGTGTGTCATCAGTGTTTTGTATCCGTGTATCATCAGTGTTTGTTTAGTGTGTCATCAGTGTTTCGGATCCATGTGTCATCTGTGTTTGGATCCATGTGTCATCAGTGTTTCGGATCCGTGTGTCATAAGTGTTTGTTTAGTGTGTCATCACTGTTTGTTTAGTGTGTCATCAGTGTTTGTTTAGTGTGTCATCAGTGTTTCGGATCCGTGTGTCATCAGTGTTTGTTTAGTGTGTCATCACTGTTTGTTTAGTGTGTCATCAGTGTTTGTTTAGTGTGTCATCAGTGTTTCGTATCCGTGTGTCATCAGTGTTTGCCCCATGTGTCATCAGTGTTTGCTCTATGTGTCATCAGTGTTTGGATCCGTGTGTCATCAGAGTTTAATGACTGTGTCATCAGTATTTGGTCAGTGTGTCATCAGTGTTTGGATCCATGTGTCATCAGTGTTTGCTCTGTGTGTCATCATTGTTTGCTCTGTGTGTCATCAGTGTTTGGATCCGTGTGTCATCAGTGTTTGGATCCATGTGTCATTAGTGTTTGCTCCGTGTGTCATCATTGTTTGCTCTGTGTGTCATCAGTGTTTGGATCCGTGTGTCATCAGTGTTTGGATCCATGTGTCATTAGTGTTTGCTCCGTGTGTCATCATTGTTTGCTCTGTGTGTCATCAGTGTTTGGATCCGTGTGTCATCAGTGTTTGGATCCGTGTATCATCAGTATTTCGGATCCGTGTGTCATCAGTGTTTGTTTAGTGTGTCATCAGTGTTTCGTATCTGTGTATCATCAGTGTTTGTTTAGTGTGTCATCAGTGTTTCGGATCCGTGTGTCATCAGTGTTTCGGATCCGTGTGTCATCTGTGTTTGGATCCATGTGTCATCTGTTATGTTTCGGTAGCTGAGGAGTGCAGGTAAAAAAGGCAATACACCAGAGCATTTGGAATCTATGAGATTGCAGCACCCTGACTAACCACCACAACTAGAGGCAGCCGTGGAGCGTTCCTACGTTGGTCCTAGACACCTCGTCACAGCCTGAGAAACTAACTACACCTAAAAATAGATAGAAATAGGAAAGCTATCTGCCCCGGAGCAGAACCCCAAAGATAATAGAAAGCCCCCAAACATGTAATGGCGGTTAGACAAGATGAAATACTGACACAGAAAGAAAACAGTATGAGCAAACGCTGGGGCCCAAACTAACTAAATAGAAAAGGATAGGAAGGACACTTACTGCAATCCCAGAAAACCCTGAAAGGCACCAACTCTACTAATTTCAAAAACACCTGAGATCACACGACCTCTACCACCTAAATTAGTTCTCTGGTGTAACAAAATCAAAACAGCAGCCACTGAAGAAACTGGAAAAAGCAAAAGTACAAACATAAGTGGCTGAACTAAACTGAGAGGGCAAAAGCCCCCGGAGGGGACCCTGAAGGCCCCCACAGAAGTGCAGGACAAAATGCAAAAATATAGCACAAACACAAAAGAAGAAAATGTCTTATCTGTTAACAGGAGATGCAGACACGACACAGCAGGCTACAAGGGAAACAGGAATGAAGGATTCAGACCAGAACAATTGCTCACCGGCAACCCTGATGGGAAGGTGACTCCCTTATATAAGACCAGTCAGTAACACCTGATTCCCAGTCCTCACAATCTTCACTGGACAGACTAGCACCGCTTGTAACCACCAGAGGAGCCTCTGCTCAGAACTCATCTCAAACCCATTCACAACAGTACCCCCCCCTTGAGGAGGGGTCACCGAACCCTCATTTGAGCAACCAGGTCGGTCAGGATGAGTTCTATGATACGCACGGATAAGTCTCCTAGCATGGATGTCCGAAGCAAACACCCAAGAATTGTCTTCCTGACCGTAACCTCTCCATTTAACCAAATACTGGAGTTTCCGTCTAGAAATACGAGAATCTAATATTTTCTCAACCACATACTCCAGATTGCCCTCAACCAAAACAGGGTCAGGAGGCACAGCAGCAGGAACCACTGGCTCAACAAACCTCTTCAACAAGGACTTGTGGAACACGTTATGGATCTTAAATGTCCCTGGAAGAAGCAAACGAAAAGAAACAGGATTAATAATCTCCATGATCTTATAAGGTCCAATGAACCTAGGCTTAAATTTAGGAGATGCTACTCTCATAGGAATATTCTTTGAGGACAACCAGACCAAGTCCCCCACTTTAAACCGAGGACCATCAGTCCTATGCCGGTTAGCAAACCGCTGGGCCCTCTCCTGAGAGGGACAACCTCTCCACTACCTGGTCCCAAATCAGTTGCATACGCTCCACAACAGAGTCAACACCTGGACAGACAGAAGCCTCCGTCTGTCCTGAAGAAAATCGAGGGTGAAACCCAGAATTACAGAAAAACGGAGACATCAAAGTAGCAGAGCTAGCCCTATTATTAAGAGCAAACTCAGCCAAAGGCAAAAAAGAGACCCAGTCATCCTGATCAGCAGACACAAAGCATCTTAGATAAGTCTCCAATGTCTGGTTTGTTCTCTCAGTTTGACCATTGGTCTGAGGATGAAATGCCGAGGAAAAAGACAATTGAACACCCAGTTTAGAACAAAAAGTCCTCCAAAATCTGGAAACAAACTGGACTCCTCTGTCAGACACAATGTTCTCAGGAATGCCGTGTAAACGAACCACGTGCTGAAGGAACAACGGCACCAATTCAGAGGAGGAAGGCAACTTAGGTAATGGCACAAGATGTATCATCTTGGAAAACCTATCACAAATTACCCAGATGGTGGTCATTCTCTGAGAAACAGGAAGGTCGGAAATGAAATCCATAGAGATATGGGTCCATGGTCTCTTGGGCACAGGCAATGGCATCAACAAACCACTAGAGCGAGAGCAAGGCTTGGAGCGAGAGCAAGTCCCGCAGGACTGCACAAATTCCCTGACATCACGAGACAAGGTAGGCCACCAAAAGGACCGACTAACCAAGTCTCTGGTACCAAAAATTCCGGGATGCCCAGCCAACGCGGAACAATGAATCTCAGACATCACACTCTTTTTCCACTGGTCCGGGACAAACAATTTTCCAACAGGGGAGCACTCGGGCCTATCCTCTTGACACCCCTCCAGAGCAAGTCTCAAATTGGGCGAGATGGCGGAAAGAACTACACCCTCTTTCAAAATAACAGAAGGATCAGATAACTCAGGAGAGTCCGCAAGGAAACTCCTCGAGAGGGCATCCGCCTTAACATTCTTAGTGCCAGGAAGAAAGGAAACCACAAAATTAAAACGTGTGAAAAACAAGGCCCACCTGGCCTGTCTAGGATTGAGTCGCTTGGCAGATTCCAGATAGACCAGATTCTTATGGTCCGTAAGGACCACCACCTGATGTTTGGCTCCCTCCAGCCAATGTCTCCACTCTTCAAAAGCCCACTTCATGGCCAATAACTCCCGATTACGCACGTCATAATTACGTTCAGTAGGAGAAAATTTTCGAGAGAAAAAGGCACAAGGGTTACTTTTAGAGGTCTCTGGATCTTTTTGGGACAAAACGGCACCTGCCCCAATTTCAGAGGCATCAACCTCCACCTGAAATGGCAGAGAAACATCAGGCTGCCGTAGAACAGGAGCAGAAGTGAATCTCTGCTTAAGTTCCTGAAATGCAGAGACTGCCTCAGGAGGCCAATTCACCACATCAGAACCCTTTCTGGTCAAATCAGTTAATGGTTTAACAATAACCGAGAAATTACCAATAAATTTACGATAAAAATTGGCAAAACCCAAAAATCTCTGAAGAGCCTTTAATGAAGTAGGTTGGACCCAATCACAGATGGCCTGAACCTTGACCGGGTCCATTTCAATAACAGATGGGGACAAAATGAATCCCAGAAATGAGATCCTCTGTACGCCAAAAAGACACTTTGATCCCTTCACATACAGAGCATTCTCTCTCAAAATCTGGAATACAGTTCGAACATGTTTCACATGAGAGTCCCAGTCATTAGAAAAAATCAAGATATCATCCAAATAAACAATCAGAAATTTGTCCACAAAATCCCTGAAAATGTCATTCATGAAGGACTGGAAGACGGATTTTTGAGAGATTTTGAGTCAGGGGAATAAAAAAAAAAAATGCAACAAACAGAAAAATATCTCTGACAACTCTGACAACCTTTTTTCTTTCACAATATTTTTTCCCTTCTGTGAGTACCATACAATTTTCAATTTTTTAGCCGGTGATACTGTTATGTTTCGGTAGCTGAGGAGTGCAGGTAAAAAAGGCAATACACCAGAGCAGTTGGAATCTATGAGATTGCAGTACCCTGACTAACCACCACAACTAGAGGCAGCCGTGGAGCGTTCCTACTTGGCCCTAGATGGCTCGTTACAGCCTGAGAAACTAACTACACCTAAAGATAGAAATAGGAAAGCTATCTGCCCCGGAGCAGAACCCCAAAGATAATAGAAAGCCCCCAAACATGTAATGGCGGTTAGACAAGATGAAATACTGACACAGAAAGAAAACAGTAAAACGCTGGGGCCCAAACTAACTAAATAGAAAAGGATAGGAAGGACACTTACTGCAATCCCAGAAAACCCTGAAAGGCACCAACTCTACTAATTTCAAAAACACCTGAGATCACACGACCTCTACCACCTAAATTAGTTCTCTGGTGTAACAAAATCAAAACAGCAGCCACTGAAGAAACTGGAAAAAGCAAAAGTACAAACATAAGTGGCTGAACTAAACTGAGAGGGCAAAAGCCCCCGGAGGGGACCCTGAAGGCCCCCACAGAAGTGCAGGACAAAATGCAAAAATATAGCACAAACACAAAAGAAGAAAATGTCTTATCTGTTAACAGGAGATGCAGACACGACACAGCAGGCTACAAGGGAAACAGGAATGAAGGATTCAGACCAGAACAATTGCTCACCGGCAACCCTGATGGGAAGGTGACTCCCTTATATAAGACCAGTCAGTAACACCTGATTCCCAGTCCTCACAATCTTCACTGGACAGACTAGCACCGCTTGTAACCACTAGAGGGAGCCTCTGCTCAGAACTCATCTCAAACCCATTCACAACAGTCATCAGTGTTTCAGATCCGTGTCTCATCAGTGTTTGGATCTGCATATCATCAGTGTTTGGATCCGTGTGTCATCAGTGTTTGGATCCGTGTGTCATCAGTGTTTCGGATCCGTGTGTCATCAGTGTTTGCTCCATGTGTCATCAGTGTTTGGATCCGTGTGTCATCAGTGTTTGTTTAGTGTGTCATCAGTGTTTCGGATCCGTGTGTCATCAGTGTTTGTTTAGTGTGTAATCAGTGTTTGGATTTGTGTTTCATCTGTGTTTGGATCCGTGTGTCATCAGTGTTTGGATCCGTGTGTCATCAGTGTTTGGATCCGTGTGTCATCAGTGTTTCGGATCTGTGTGTCATCAGTGTTTGCTCCATGTGTCATCAGTGTTTGGATCCGTGTGTCATCAGTGTTTGTTTAGTGTGTCATCAGTGTTTCGAATCCGTGTATCATCAGTGTTTGTTTAGTGTGTCATCAGTGTTTCGTATCCGTGTATCATCAGTGTTTGTTTAGTGTGTCATCAGTGTTTCGTATCCGTGTATCATCAGTGTTTCGATCTGTGTGTCATCAGTGTTTGTTTAGTGTGTCATCAGTGTTTCGTATCCGTGTGTCATCAATGTTTGCCCCATCTGTCATCAGTGTTTGCTCCATGTGTCATCAGTGTTTGGATCCGTGTGTCATCAGTGTTTCGGATCCGTGTATCATCAGTATTTCGGATCCGTGTGTCATCAGTGTTGGTTTAGTGTGTCATCAGTGTTTTGTATCCGTGTATCATCAGTGTTTGTTTAGTGTGTCATCAGTGTTTCGGATCCGTGTGTCATCCTTGTTTCGGATCCGTGTATCATCAGTGTTTGTTTAGTGTGTCATCAGTGTTTTGTATCCGTGTATCATCAGTGTTTGTTTAGTGTGTCATCAGTGTTTCGGATCCGTGTGTCATCTGTGTTTGGATCCATGTGTCATCAGTGTTTCGGATCCGTGTGTCATCAGTGTTTGTTTAGTGTGTCATCAGTGTTTGCCCCATGTGTCATCAGTGTTTTGGTTCCGTGTGTCATCAGTGTTTCGGATCCGTGTGTCATCAGTGTTTGTTTAGTGTGTCATCAGTGTTTGTTTAGTGTGTCATCAGTGTTTGCCCCATGTGTCATCAGTGTTTCGGATCCGTGTGTCATCAGTGTTTGTTTAGTGTGTCATCAGTGTTTCGTATCCGTGTGTCATCAGTGTTTGCCCCATGTGTCATCAGTGTTTGCTCCATGTGTCATCAGTGTTTGGATCCGTGTGTCATCAGTGTTTGTTTAGTGTGTCATCAGTGTTTCGGATCCGTGTGTCATCAGTGTTTGTTTAGTGTGTCATCAGTGTTTCGGATCCGTGTGTCATCAGTGTTTGTTTAGTGTGTAATCAGTGTTTGGATCCGTGTGTCATCTGAGTTTGGATCCGTGTGTCATCAGTGTTTGTTTAGTGTGTCATCAGTGTTTCATATCCGTGTGTCATCAGTGTTTGTTTAGTGTGTCATCAGTGTTTCATATCTGTGTATCATCAGTGTTTGTTTAGTGTGTCATCAGTGTTTCGGATCCGTGTGTCATCTGTGTTTGGATCCCTGTGTCATCAGTGTTTCGTATCCGTGTATCATCAGTATTTCGGATCCGTGTGTCAGTGTTTGTTTAGTGTGTCATCAGTGTTTCATATCTGTGTATCATCAGTGTTTGTTTAGTGTGTCATCAGTGTTTCGGATCCGTGTGTCATCAGTGTTTCGATCCATGTGTCATCAGTGTTTCGGATCCGTGTGTCATCAGTGTTTGTTTAGTGTGTCATCAGTGTTTCGTATCCGTGTGTCATCAGTGTTTGCCCCATGTGTCATCAGTGTTTGCTCCATGTGTCATCAGTGTTTGGATCCGTGTGTCATCAGTGTTTCGGATCCGTGTATCATCAGTGTTTGTTTAGTGTGTCATCAGTGTTTTGTATCCGTGTATCATCAGTGTTTATTTAGTGTGTCATCAGTGTTTCGGATCCGTGTGTCATCAGTGTTTGCCCCATGTGTCATCAGTGTTTGCTCCATGTGTCATCAGTGTTTGCTCCATGTGTCATCAGTGTTTGGATCCGTGTGTCATCAGTGTTTATTTAGTGTGTCATCAGTGTTTCGGATCCGTGTGTCATCAGTGTTTGCCCCATGTGTCATCAGTGTTTGCTCCATGTGTCATCAGTGTTTGCTCCATGTGTCATCAGTGTTTCGGATCCGTGTGTAATCAGTGTTTGTTTAGTGTGTCATCAGTGTTTGGATCCGTGTATCATCAGTGTTTGGTTAGTGTATATATCATAAGAAATCATGTACATATATCAAAAGTAAAATTAATAAGACTGATAACCAGCATGATAAAGTGCTAATGCATTGAGCGGTACTATTGTATAGAAAATGCTAATGCAAACAAAGATGCTACTGCCTAGACTGATACATGGAGAGGTGCTGCTGCATACAAAGTGCTGATGCATAGCCATTAGATTTGAGCGATACTTTCCGATATCCAAAAGTATCGGAATCGGAATGGTATCGCCGATACCATTAAAATATCGGCGATACCGATACGATACCGGAAGTCCCATGTAAGTCTATGGGAACAAAATATCGTAACTAAAAAAACCCCATTCTTTCCTTGTAAACACTAAATATACACACATAGAATACATATATATATATATACATTGTGACATATATATATATACATAAATGTATAGTTTATACACTTCTACATAGTAAAATATCCTCTGATTCAATTGCCGGGTAAAGCCGGCTTCTGTGAAAAGACAGAATCACCCGACATGAAATGACACTTGGTGTACATAGGGTTAACCATGTCTTTTCATGTCCTTTGCTATCTAATTTGCACAAACAATTAAATCAGTCTATGTGTGCAAAATTTCACACCTGTAGGGGTTAATTAAAGGTGTAAATTCGTTGTAAAAAAAACGGACTTTTTTGCTACGAATTTACACCTTTAATTAACCCCTACAGGTGTGAAATTTTGCACACATAGACTGATGTAATTGTTTGTGCAAATCAGATAGCAAAGGACATGGTTAACCCTATGTACACCAAGTGTCATTTCATGTCGGGTTCTGCATTTTCACAAAAGCCGGCAATTGAATTAGCGGCTATTATACTATGTAGAAGTGTATGAACTACAAATATAAATATATATATATGTGTCACAAATTCAATGACATGTATATATATATATATATGAGGTGTAAAATTGCTGAAAAAAAATGCGTGGGCTCCCGCCCTATTTTCGCAACCAGACAGACAAAGCCAGTGAGTGGGGGCAGATAATAATAGCCCAGAGAGGGACCATTATTTTTGCCCCCCCCCGGCTACTAACATCTGCCCCCAGACACCCCAGGAAAGACAAATCTATAATTAGATTCGCCCTTTCTGGCACTTTGCCCGTCTATTCCCATTGCCCTGTAGCGGTGGCGAATGGGTTAATATGGGGTTAAAGCCACCTTGCTATTGAAAGGTGACCTTAAGCCAGGTTAATAATTGAGAGCTGTCAATTAGACAACTATCAATTATTAATCCTATTGCATGAAATAAAAATAAAACACACACACTTTAATTAAAAATCATTTTAATGAAATAAAGACACATGTTTTTGACCATCTTTTATTTTACTGCAAAAACCATTTCCTGTAATAAAAATAAAATAAAAAAGCAAAATTATTCTTACCTATCCCATGCACAGTCAGGTCCCACGGTGTAATCCTTCAGAAAGGGTTAATGTTTACTGCAGGGACCGCAGCTAATGCTGCAGCCTCACAGTAAACCCCCAAATGAATGAGTTCCTCTCCTGGCTGACAGGAGAGTAAAGGCTGGGTGTCACATAACGATACACCAGCGATCCCGACAACGATATGCACTTGTCAGGATCGCTGGTGTATCGCTACATGATCGCTGCTGAGCTGCCAAACAGGCAGCTCAGGCAGCGATCTCTGACAGCGACACTGCGGGTAACATCGCTTAAGGGCCCGTCTCACATAGCGATATCGCTACCGAGATCGCTGCTGAGTCACTAGTTTTGTGACGCAGCAGCGAGCTCACCAGCGATATCGCTGTGTGTGACATTCAGCGACGATCAGCCCCCTGCCGGGTATCGCTGATCGTCGCAGAAATGTCAGGACCTTTTTTTGATCGCTGGTTTCCCTCTGACAGGCACGCATCGCTGCGTGTGACAGGCGGGAGACCAGCGATCCGCTGGTAACCAAGGTACACAGCGGGTTTCCAGGCACCGCGCAGCGCTTGGAAACCCGCTGTGTACCTTGGATACCAGCTCCCTGCATCAGGGCGCTGGTATCCAAGGTACACAGCGGGTTTCTAGGCACAGCCCCGCGCCTGGAAACCCGCTGTGTACCTTGGTTACCAGCGGATCGCTGGTCTCCCGCCTGTCACACGCAGCGATGCGTGCCTGTCAGCGGGAAACCAGCGATCAAAAAAAGGTCCTGACATTTCAGCGACGATCAGCGATACCCGGCAGGGGGGCTGATCGTCGCTGAATGTCACACACAGCGATATCGCTGGTGAGCTCGCTGCTGCATCACTAAACTAGTGACTCAGCAGCGATCTCGGTAGCGATATCGCTATGTGAGACGGGCCCTTAAGTGGAAAGCTTAATTGATTGCTTTCCACTTTCACTTCAGGTCAGCCAGGGACACAATCAGTGACGTCAGAGGGAACTGATTAACAAAAATAGGGGTTCCCTTCGAAAAAAAAAATGGCGTGGGGTCCCCCTATTTTTGTTAACCAGCCAGATGAAGCAGACCGCTGAGGCCTGGATTTTCAGGCTGTTAAGGAGCCAAGATCCATGGACCTTGCCAGCCTGATAATACCAGGCCACAGCAGTCTGCATATCTTGGCTGATTAACAAAAATAGGGGATCCCCCCGAAAAAAATTGGCGTGGGGTCCCCCCTATTTTTGTTAACCAGCCAGATGAAGCAGACCGCTGAGGCCTGGATTTTCAGGCTGTTAAGAGCCAAGATCCATGGACCTTGCCAGCCTGATAATACCAGGCCACAGCAGTCTGCATATCTTGGCTGATTAACAAAAATAGGGGATCCCCTCGAAAAAAATTGGCGTGGGGTCCCCCCTATTTTTGTTAACCAGCCAGATGAAGCAGACCGCTGAGGCCTGGTTTTTCAGGCTGGTAAGGATCCAATATCCATGGACCTTGCAAGCCTGATAATACCAGGCCACAGCAGTCTGCTTAGCTTGGCTGGTTAACAAAAATAGGGGATCCCCTCGAAAAAAAAACGGCGTAGGGGTCCCCCTATTTTTGTTAAGCAGCCAAGTAAAATGCAGACTGCTGCGGCCTGGTATTAAAAGACTGTCAAGGCCCATGGATTTTGGCCCTCAACAGCCTGATAATACCAGGCTACAGCAGCCCCACATTTGGCGCATCAAAAGATGTGCCAATTGTGGCACTTTACCCGGCTCTTCCCACTTGCCCTGTAGCGGTGGCAAGCGGGGTAATAAGGGGTTAATGTCACCGTTGATTGCACCGTGACAATAAGCCCGGTTAATAATGGAGAGGTGTCAATAAGACACCGATCCATTATTAATCCCAAAGTTTTTAAATGTTTAAAAAAAAGACACAGCAAGAAAAAAGTCTTTTAATGAAATAAAAGAGACAACACAGTTTTCATTAATTTTATTATACACTCATTCCTGCGACGCCATCGATCTCCTGTAAAAAAAGAAAAAAAACAAACCAACAGTATACCACCTGTCCGACGCAGTCCATAACGACAGTCCCACGACGATCCAGCTCTGCTACATCGCAATGACAGGCAGAGCCTGTCATCGCAACGCAGCACAGCTGATTACCTGCTTCCCCGGCGGTGACGTCATCGGACTGACTGCTTTACGGCCGGGATTACCCAGCAGTCACTGCAGTTATCGCGAGAAACTGCATGTGACCGCCGGGGAAAGAAGATTGCGGCCATGAAGCAGTCCAGCCCGTGACCGCCGGAGATCTTCTGCCAGGTAAGTGCCGCTGACTCCTGACAGACCCGACCGACGGACACTGACAGTGACAGTGACAATCCCGATTCCGGTATCCGATATGACGAAAATATCGGAACTCGGAATAGGAATTCCGATACAGCCAATATCGGCCGATACCCGATATTTGCAGTATCGGAATGCTCAACCCTAATAGCCATGAATAAGGTGCTGAGCAGGCTGTACAAACCCCTGATATGACCCGCATGTGCCTGCCGCATGTTTCGCCTTGATGAGGGATGTCGTCAAAGCCAATGGATATATTTGTATGCAGCAGCACTTTTTCTATGCATCAGCACTTTGAAAAATTCTCATGGTGATCTGCTGTGAAGACACTTTACTTGAACTGCTTTGACATCACAGACTTTTTCCCACGGTCCTGAGGTCACTGCAGTTTAGCACGGCTGGGAACCTCGATGATGTCACCACTGGGCAATGATGCTGCGCTCGCAGCAGCTCATTTACCAGTGATTCTCAGCCTGGATGGTCGCTTCTTGGTTGAAAACTATTTAGCCCCCAGACATGGATTACGGCGTGGGACAGAACAACGGAGAGATGAGAGATATTGTTGTTTTTTTTAAATTTTTATTACAGGAGAAAGAGGGCTTCAGTGGAATAAGTGTTAGGTGAGTATAACTGTGTTTGTTGTTTTTAAATAAAAAATTAAAACTGTGTTTTGCTTTATTTCTAATAAAAGACTTTATTCTGGCTGTGACTTTATTTACCATGTAAAGGTATTGTCACACTAAGCGAGATCGCTAACGAGATCGCTAAAGCATCAGCAATTTTATGACGCAGTAGCGATCTCGTTAGCGACTTAGCTGTGTGTGACATGTAGCAGCGATGTGGCCCCTGCTGAGATGTTGCTGATCGCTTATGAACGTTCTGAGCCATTTTTTGGTTGTTGGTGTCCCGCTGGTGAGCCTGAATCGCTGAGTGTGACACCCTTTATGAACGACTTCACCAGCGTCGCAGGCGGGACTAGGTTTTCCCAACGACCGCAGAGGTCGTTATACAGATCGCTGATCTCTGATGAGATCTTTGTGTTTGGAAGCTAGCTAGCGATCATATAGCGATCGCACTAGCGATCTCGCCAGGTCGTGTCGTTGTCGTGATCGCTAGTGCGATCGCTAAGTATGACAATGCCTTAACTATAGGATTAGTAATGGAGAGGTGTCACCTGACAATACAAGACAATACAAAGGTTACAGGGCAAGTGGGAAGAGCCGGGAAAAGTGCCTGAATTGGCGCATCTAATAGATGGGCCTTTTATGGGCAGTTGCAGGCTGCTATTTTTAGGCTGGGGGGCCGGTATCAATGGCCCTTTACCAGCCTGAGAATATCAGTCCCCAGCTGTGAGCTTTAGCAAGGCTGATTGTCAAAATTGCAGTTTTTTTTTAATGATTTATTTAAATCAATAAACAAACAGGGTGGGGACCCCTCTATTCTTGATAACCAACCTTGCTGAAGCTGACAGCTGAGGGTTGCAGCCCCCAACTGTGAGTTTTGCCAGGCTGGTTATATAAATTTAATTAGTTATAGCACTGGCGGCGGGGAGGAATACCCCCATCATCTACTCCTGATGTCACTGTTCTTAGCGGCAACAGGTGTAGCTTGATGGGAGTAATAGTCTCAAAAGCCCCCACCTGCTGTCATCGTTCTGACTTTAATATAATTGTCATCATTCTCACCTGCTTGCGCTGATTGTCGGCAGAGCAGGGGTTGAATGATGAGCACCATCTTCAGCACCTGCCGCCGGGGAACAGCGCTTACTGTAGCGCTTCTTCCCTGACGGTTGTCTGTGTGGTACTGATGCGGCACATGGGCGGCACATGGTTGCCATACATGTGCCGCAAGTATTACACACACGAACACAAGGAGACGAATATCTCCGCTACTGGAAATAAATGGATGTCTGAAACCGGCCTAAGGTTTACAAACTACTGGAAGAGAAAAGCTGTAATATTTCCAATATTTAGATATCTGTTTAGGATTTCCTAAAAATAAAATCAAACGTCAATCACTAATGTGAACACGGCTTCCATGCTGTTCTGAACAAACCCAGAATGGCTCAGTGTTTTCGCAATTAATATTTCTTCTTCCACGATCCCATCAGCTGCAAGAAATTGTTTATACTGAAGCCACTTCATCAGACATTTATTCTCTTCGTTGATTCATAGGACGTCTTTCCTATTATTTGCAAACAAATGGAAAAGAAAAGAATATTGCCCAAGTTGTATGTTTCCCAGGGAGATGTTTTATATCTTAGCTTTAAAGACACTTTTTCAAGTTTAAAGTCTGACTTTTATTTACTTTCTTCTGGATGTGCCATTCTGTGTGAGCCCTCGGTAAGAGGAGCCAGATTGTATCCAGCTGTTAGCTCGGCGCAGCACAACTTGTTGATGTCTTGAATGTAAAAATCATTGAATTGGAATAGATTTGGAAACTAAAGCCATAAAGTGATTTCTGATTTTCAGCTGCATGTGTTTAATCAATTTCCCATTGATATTTAGGTATAAAACTAATTTATTTTCTCTCTAAATAGTTATCATTTAGCTCTGGATACTTTTATATGTTCCATTACTTTCAAGCTTTTTGGGGGACATAAAAGATGAGAAACCGTGTATTATCAATGTAGGTTAGTTACCGCCATGAACTATAGCAGTTCTTATGATAGGTGTGAAATGGCTTACTTTTAAATTCTTGCATTGTCCTCATATCTCTGCTCATCTTTCTATTGTATTCTTATATAAAAGAGGATGGTTTATACTGGTACTGCAGGCAAATTATATATTGACAGCCAGGTTACAAGGCTAGCAGCTTGGCTTGACCTACTTTTTGATGTTTATTTGATTGTACATAAATTACATTTTTGCATTTCCTCTAAAGGAAATCTAACAAATATTAAGAATACAATCAGAATTGAAATGTAAAATACTGACATCCGGAGCTCCCATACACTTACGAAATCTGTTGGATTAACAGTGGTTCAGAAGATCGTTTGGCCGGCAGGCATCTTACTTGACTCTGCCAAGTGCTCCTTTGTTCTCTATGAGACAGCCATTGCCAGACTCATCTGGCGTCAGTTTATCTCTTTTAGAACAAACTGATCTGCAGTCCGAAATCAGACATGCCGAAACCTTATTTTCCTTAACCAGGGCCAGACTGGGACTAAAATGCAGCCCTGGCACATGAACCCTACCAGCCCACATTCGAAACCACCCTACCCCAATTGAAGCATAATGCAAGGTTGAGCAAATTTTGCTTTACTTGTTCTTGAATCTCCCCATTCTACATGTGAAACGATCTGTAGTGTGTATATGTAAGATGCGCAGGGCGGTAGTCATGGGCGAGGGGCTGCTGATCTCCCACACCCTGGCATCTCACAAATAAACGGTGTCCCAGTTCACATGTGCTGTAAGTGCAGTGCAGAACACTCACCTTTTGGTCGCATGCCTTCGCTGCCTCCACAGATCCAGAAACAGTTGCACATCCAATAGAGGTCACCCAGTTTGTTTTAACAAGTTCGTCTTTACTGAATAGTTCAAGTACAGGCATCTATAACAGGCAGCATTGGGCACAGCACCCTCCGACACTTGCTTCCTTCACACAGAACATCTCACTCCTGTTCTCACGTTGAGCACGGATTATCCCTATGCTTGATCCTCTTGTCAGCCCCAGGGTTTCTCAATTAGGCTCCCCATTATGCATGAGATCGGCAACATTTGCCTATCATGGTTCCTCGTCCATCTTCCACTGTATGGAAGGGTTGTTGGTGCTCTCCCATAGCCCCTGACTCGAGCCTTAGGCTCCATTTGTTCCACGAATTTCCTTTGGGATTTTTGTGTGACCTCCTACCGCCAGAACGTCTTTGTCCACGTCGTGCTTCAGCCCACTGCACCTTGAATAACCCTAGCAACTGTCACCAAATGAACTCTCCTCCCTCTCTGACTAAACCAGGAAGTGGTTGTCTTTTACTGGCAATAACCCCTCCCACTTTGGGCTGAACCAATCACCATCTATTTCCTTTCTCTGCCCCAGCAGTCGGTTGCTGGGCAAACTTCACCTTTCACCTACTTAACTTCAGTCACTACTTTCTAACAGTATGCACTGAACTTATTGTGTATCTAATGTGCCCATGTGCCCCCAACTAAAACTTACCCCTTTATAATTTAATCCCCAAGTCCTATGCTATGCTTTATATACTCTAAACTTAACCCTAGACTTTCCCTATATGCTAGACATGAATAACATTATACATCAATAACAATACCTTACAGTCATCGAGTACATAAGTGCTTATGAAATTCTATGCAGATTCACATATTAATACAGTCAAAAAAATAAATAAAACCATATTCTTGGTACAAACACTGTTTAGAGAGGGTGAAGCATATGACAGCCCCTATCACACCCTTACATATGACCACTGCTCAATTAACATGAAGCTCTTCAGAGCTCTGGTTCTACAGAAGGATGTGGTTCCCAGCTGTCAGATCTCCAGTGATCGGAAAGTCATTCTCTATCCCAGTGATTGTGGATAAATTCCAAACTTGAGATAATCCCTTTGAACAAGTTGTTCAGAATTCATTTTTATTTGTCATTAGGATTGCAGGCATAGAAAGTAATAAACCCCTCAATTCTGAACCCTCCTGAGCCCAATGTCACCTCTCCTTCCCTTCACGAGGACAGGAGAAGTAGTATTGTGCAGTGTGTATTTACAGAATAATACAGCTACTGAGAATTACACTCTGCATACAGGACAGGAGAAGTACCGTATTTTTTGGACTATAAGATGCACCGGACCATAAGACGCACCCCAAATTTCCAGAAGGAAAATAGGGAAAAAAATGAATGCGTCAAATGGGGGTCCGTCTTACAGTCTGAATTCAGCTTACTAGGGAAATCAGTAGTGCTGTTGGAGTGTGGTCACAAGAGGTGTTCGGTGGTTCGGCGATGTTATGACTCCCATCCCAGACTGGTGTGGCAGGTTCTGCGGTGCTTGTGGTGCGGGGGCTCAGCCGACATTTTCTGAAAGCCCAGAGCCCCCGCGCATCCATTGCTGTGAAGTGGTGGCCTCCGGAAGTCCATCCCAGGCTGGTGCAGCAGGTTGACCAGTGCTCAGTGGTGTGGGGCTCCGCCGACATTTTATGAAAGCCTGAAGCCCCCGCACATCCATTGCTGTGAAGCGGTGGCCTCCAGGAAATCCCATCCCAGGCTGGTGTGTCAGGTTCATTGGTGCTCAGTGGTGCGGGGCTCTGATGACATTTTGTGAAAGCCTGGAGCCCTGCACATCCCCACTGCTGCGGTGCGGTGGCCTCCGGGAAAATGGCCTCCAGGAAAATGGCCACCGGGTCAGTGCATGCGCAGATTGAGGTATCAGCACCGAAATCTCATCTCCTGATATCTTGTGACGAGATCTCGTGGCCAAGATGTCAATCTGCGCATTTGCCTCTTCTGGCAGCCTTTTCCCGTAGGCCAACCATCATAGTAAAGGAAGTGCAGGGCCTCCAGGCTTTCAGAAAATGTCAGCGGAGCCACCCCGCAACACTGCGCACCTCCAAATACTGCCGCACCAGCCTGGGAAGGGAGTGTGATTATCGCCCTGCAGCGTCGGACCCCCGCAGAATCTCCCGATTCCTGGTGCCGCCACACTATTTGTAAGTTTATTCCGACTATAAGATGCACACCCATTTTCCCCCAAAATGTTTGGGGAAAAAAGTACATCTTATTGTCCAAAAAAAAAGGTAGTGCTGTACAGTGTATATATGCAGAATAATACAGCTACTGAGAATTACACCCAGTTTACAGGACAGGAGAAGTAATACTGTGCAGTGTGTATATACAGAATAATATAGATAATGAGGATTACACTCTGCATACAGGACAGGAGAAGTAATACTGTGCAGTGTATATATACAGAATAATATAGATACTGAGAATTACACCCAGTATACAGGACAGGAGAAGTAGTACTGTGCAGTGTATATATACAGAATAATATAGATAATGAGGATTACACCCAGTATACAGGACAGGAGAAGTAGTACTGTGCAGTGTATATATACAGAATAATATAGATACTGAGAATTACACCCAGTATACAGGACAGGAGAAGTAGTACTGTGCAGTGTATGTATACAGAATAATATAGATAATGAGGATTACACCCAGTATACAGGACAGGAGAAGTAATACTGTGCAGTGTATATATACAGAATAATATAGATACTGAGAATTACACCCAGTATACAGGACAGGAGAAGTAGTACTGTGCAGTGTATATATACAGAATAATATAGATACTGAGAATTACACCCAGTATACAGGACAGGAGAAGTAATACTGTGCAGTGTATATATACAGAATAATACAGATACTGAGAATTACACCCAGTATACAGGATAGGAGAAGTAGTACTGTGCAGTGTATATACAGAATAATAAGATAATGAGGATTACACCCAGTATACAGGACAGGAGAAGTAATACTGTGCAGTGTGTATATACAGAATAATAAAGATAATGAGGAATTACACCCAGTATACAGGACAGGAGAAGTATACTGTGCAGTGTGTATATACAGAATAATACAGCTACTGAAAATTACACCCAGTATACAGGACAGGAGAAGTGTACTGTGCAGTGTATATATACAGAATAATACAGACACTGAGAATTACACCCAGTATACAGGATAGGAGAAGTAGTACTGTGCAGTGTATATACAGAATAATAAGATAATGAGGATTACACCCTGTTTACAGGCAGAAGAAGTAGTACTGTGCAGTGTATATATACAGAATAATACAGATACTGAGAATTACACCCAGTATACAGGATATGAGAAGTATACTGTGCAGTGTATATACAGAATAATATAGATAATGAGGATTACACCCAGTATACAGGACAGGAGAAGTAATACTGTGCAGTGTGTATATATGCAGAATAATATAGATAATGAGATTACACCCAGTATACAGGACAGGAGAAGTATACTGTGCAGTGTGTATATACAGAATAATATAGATAATGAGAATTACACCCAGTATACAGGACAGGAGAAGTAGTATTGTGCAGTGTGTATACAGAATAATATAGATAATGAGGATTACACCCAGTATACAGGACAGGAGAAGTAATACTGTGCAGTGTGTATATATGCAGAATAATATAGATATGAGATTACACCCAGTATACAGGACAGAGAAGTAATACTGTGCAGTGTTATATACAGAATAATACAGATACTGAGAATTACACCCAGTATACAGGACAGAAAAGTAGTACTGTGCAGTGTATATATACAGAATAATACAGATACTGAGGATTACACCCAGTATACAGGACAGGAAAGTAGTACTGTGCAGTGTATAATATACAGAATAATACAGATGAGAATTACACCCAGTATACAGGACAGAAGAAGTAATACTGTGCAGTGTATATATACAGAATAATACAGATACTGAGAATTACACCCAGTATACAGGACAGGAGAAGTAGTACTGTGCAGTGTATGTATACAGAATAATACAGATACTGAGAATTACACTCTGCTACAGGACAGGAGAAGCAGTACTGTGCAGTGTATATATACAGAATAATATAGATAATGAGGATTACACCCTGTTTACAGGCAGAAGAAGTAGTGCTGTGCAGTGTATATATACAGAATAATATAGATAATGAGATTACACCCTGTTTACAGGCAGAAGAAGTAGTGCTGTGCAGTGTATATATACAGAATAATACAGATACTGAGATTACACTCTGTATACAGGACAGGAGAAGTAGTACTGTGCAGTGTATTATACAGAATAATACAGATACTGAGAATTACACCCAGTATACAGGACAGGAGAAGTAGTACTGTGCAGTGTATGTATACAGAATAATATAGATAATGAGATTACACCCAGTATACAGGACAGAGAAGTAGTACTGTGCAGTGTATGTATACAGAATAAATAAGATACTGAGATTACACCCAGTATACAGGACAGGAGAAGTAGTACTGTGCAGTGTATATATACAGAATAATACAGATACTGAGAATTACACCCAGTATACAGGACAGGAGAAGTTAGTACTGTGCAGTGTTATATACAGAATAATACAGATACTGAGAATTACACCCAGTATACAGGACAGGAGAAGTAGTACTGTGCAGTGTGTATATACAGAATAATACAGATACTGAGAATTACACCCAGTATACAGGACAGGAGAAGTAATACTGTGCAGTGTGTATATACAGAATAATACAGATACTGAGAATTACACCCAGTATACAGGACAGGAGAAGTAATACTGTGCAGTGTTATATACAGAAAACACAGATACGAGAATTAAACCCCCGTATACGGACGGAGAAGTAATGTCAGTGTATATATACAGAATAAAACAGTCTGAGAATTACACTCTGCATACAGTAAAGGAAAATATACTGTGCAGTGTTTATATACAGAATAATAAAGATACGAAATTAACCCAGTATACAGGACAGGAGAATAATACTGTGCAGTGTATGATCAGAAAAACAGAACGAGAATTACACTCTGCAACAGGACAGGGGAAAAAGTACTGGCAGGGGTTTATACAAAAAATTAAAAAAATGAGGATTACACCGAGTTTAAAAAGGGCAGAAAAAAACTCTGCGTGTGTAATACAGAATAATACAGATCTGAGAATTACACTCTGTATACAGGCGGAGAAGTAGTACTTGAGTGTAATATCAGAATAAAAAGATAATGAATTCACCCCGTATACCCGGGCAGGAGAAATAGTACTGGCAGTGTATAAACGAAAAATACAGTAATAATTACACCCATAACAGGACAGGGGAAGGAGTACTGTCATGATGTATACAGAATAAAAGATAAAAAGGGTTTTCACCCAGTATCAGGAAGAAAAGTAGTACTCTGCGGGTATATCAGATAAACAGATCTGAGAATTTCACCCGAACAGACAGGGGAATAGTACTGTGCAGTGTATTATACAGAATAAATAGATAATTTGGATTACCCCCAGTATCAGGACAGGAGAAGTAATATGTGCAGTGTATGTATACGAATAAATAATAATTAGAACACCCCTAACAGGAAGGAGAAGTAGTACTCCCGCAGTGTGTATATACAGAATAAAACAATACTGAAATTACACCCCTAACAGGACAGGGAGAAGTAGTATCTTAGTGTAATATACAGAATAATACAGATACTGAAATTACACCCAGTTACAGGGGAGGAGAAGTAAAAATGTGCAGTGTAAATACAGAATAATACAGATAATGAAATTACCTCTGTATACAGGACAGGAGAATAGTACTGTGCATGAAAAGTAAACAGAATAATAAGATAAGGGGTTTCCCCCATATCGGGACAGGGGAAGTATATTTCTGCAGTGTGTATTACAGAATAAACAGATCTGAGAATTACACCCAAAAACGGACGGAGAAAACGTGCAGTGTGATATACAGAAAATATAGATAATGAGGATCACCCAGTACAGGACGGAGAATAATACTGTGCATGTATTATCAGAATAAACAGATACTGAAAATTTACACTCCCATACAGGACAGGAAAGTAGTACGGGGCAGGCCCCTCTGTAGAAAAATAAAATAGCCCAAGTGCGAAAAAAAGAAAATTGGGGCCCAAATAGAATTTAATAACATTACAAAAAAAGGGGCCCGGCCATATATTTCCAGGCATGTTTGAAACTAAAGGGGGAAAATGAGTTTCCTAGGAAAAACCCCAATTCAATAAAAAAACGTGTAATAAGAGTGGAATATACCAGCAGAACAGAAATGGTGCGCATAAAAGTTGAAAGAAAACTAGGGAAAGCAGCCCCGGATATTTTTTTTGAATTTTGTTCCTTCATGTGCAATTGACGAATTGAACGAAAAAGTTTTTTTAAAGCCAGAACGCTGAAGAGCTTTATTTTATTTGCTCTAAAAATTTTTTTTCCTTTTTTGATTTGTTCGTTTGTTTGAAATCTTTACAAACTACTCATCACGGTGTGCGTTGCCCGTAATTTTATGGCCTTTGGGGCATTTTTCCTTAACCTTCAGTCACACAGAAAGAAAAAAAAAAATTTTGTTTTTAAAAAAATTCTTTTGCTGACATACAGGGGTGATGTTTTTGACGTACGATAATTGTTTTTCACAGTAAATTATAGTTTTTTACTCACGCCATAAAATTTCAGAATCAGCTCACACTTTTTCATTTTGGGGCAACTCTCATTATATTTTTGTGTTTTTTGTGGTTTTTTTCAAAGGGCTGTATTTGTTAAAGCATCCCCCCCCCAGTGAACCTAAAATGCAGTCTGCAACCTACTTCAGGCCCCAACTTTGAAAAAAAGGGTATGACTTCCCGACACTGGACCCACACCAATCCCCAAAAAAACGGGGGTTTGAAAGAGTGAATTATGAAGGGACTCTGCACATTCAAATTTTTTTTTGGATGCCAAAAGGGCCATCTATCAAGGGTCGGGAATTCCATCTTCCCGTTTTAATTTAAGAGAGGAGCAATGCGCCTGAAACCACCACTCCCTTCACCTGGGGGTTTTTTGGAGTCCCGTTCTTGGGATCGATGGGGACCCAGCAGTCAGAACACCCAGTGATCAGAAGAATCCCCTATTGTGGGAAAGGAATAACTTTCAAATTGAGAATAACCCTTTTAAAACCCCATCTGCCCCTCAGGATTTTTCTTGTACATTTTAAAAAGGGGCCATTGTTTTTTCAGTGATTTGTATCGATTTTCTTTAAAAGTTGGTCATTTTTTCCCCCTTTTCACAAGATTTTTCAAATTCCCTTGGGGCTCCACCTGGGCTGAAGCTTCAATAGCTGAAGAAACAAAGTAGCCAGAACAAGAGACCCACCTTTTTTGGACCAATTTTGATGGAGTTCGTGTTCACTAGTGTGAAGTTGGTTAGGGGATGGTGCTCGAATCTTTTTAGGGGAATTTTTTTCCTGAAAAAAGGTACTAAAAACCCCCCCATAAAGAAAAATTATGCAAAATAAAAAAAATTTTTTTTTTCCTTTTTTACGCAAGGCCTCGAAGCCATTAGAGCTAAACAATGCCCGTTCTTCTTCAAAACGCCGTTGGAACCCCTACACACTAGTATGGAACTGGGAAAAAGCCAGTGGGCAAAACCACGCAAGAGAGGCTAAAAAATTAGGAAAATTCACCAGAGTTTTTCCTGAAGCGTCCGCTTAAAAAAGTGGGAAACTGGTTCCAAAGATTTTTTGAGCCCTACATTACAAGAAGCTTGCTTTAAAAGGGGAAAAAACTTTGAAAATAACTTTAGAGGAAAACCAAAAACAGCACTTATCCGTCCGGATTTGGGACCCTTTAAAGTAAAAAAAAAAATTTTTGCCCTAGCAGCCTTTTGCAATGAACCAAAAAATTGACCCCCGGCGTCTGCTAAGTGGCCTGCCCTAAGTGAAGAATTTTTATTTCTCATAGGAAAACTTTTTACACAATGCAAAGATGCATCAATACATTTTAGCCCCATGCACGCAACCGCAGCCTTTTTAGGGCACTACAAGTTGAAAAGCGCAGAGTCCATCCTTGGATGAAAACCCCTATTACTAGGTTATCATCGTATTAAAAGGATCAATTGCATTAATTACCGGGTTTTTTCAATTAAAAGGAGGCACTTCATTACAAAAGTAAAAAGAAACAAATAAAACTTTCTTGGGAAGTCATTGACTTTTTTTTTTAAAAAAGGGCGCAGTAAAGAATTTTGAAGCCGCATTGAAAAAATGAGACCCCCTTTTTCCAAATTTTAAAAGCTAGTAAAAAAAAAAAAAAAATACCCAAAAAGGGGAAAAAAAAACAAAAATAAAAAGGCACGATATTTAAACCCAAATACTTGACAGGTCATTTTTTCATTAATTTGATTGCAAAGCCAAAAAAGGTGACTAGCATTTTCATTACAAATATGCATGGGAAAAGGAGGGATTTTAGGGAATGTCCCTGACCAAAGCTGCAACTACTGCATGGGTTTTTAATCATTTTCCCGCCCAAAAAAAAGTCATCCTGATGAAAAAAAGTTTTACAGTGGCCAAACACTTTCTTACAATTTCTTTCGTACTCCATCTTTGCTGGCAGAGTTATAGGAGTATAGTTACACAAAATTTTCCTCTTCAAAAAAAGGATGACCTAATAGCCCCCCCTAGGGAATCGATCCCACAAGCACAACAACCCCTTTCGAGTCTTGTAATTGCTTTGGATAAAAGCCAAAACAGAATCTCCATTTGCAGACACGGTTTTCGGACTGTTTCCGTCATGCAAAGAGGAGAGATCTGATTTGGCTAGATAGAGGCTCTGGACTGGGGTCTGGGGGTAAGGTTTCTCCTTTGGAAGTGACATACCACCTGGCGTTCGAGGAAAGAGGTTATTCCCGGAAATGCCCTCTGGGAAATTTTAATATGCAAATTTCCCTTAAACAAAGGGGACTTGTATCTTAGCCCCACCTATTGGGAAAGTAGCGACCCACAAGTCAAAATAAACCCTTTAAAACGAGTTTTGAATATGATTTAGATAAAACCAAATCAGAATCTCCTTGCAAAGGGTGTTTGGACTGTTGGTCCCGCAGTGCAAAGTAGGAGAGTTGTTTTGGGCTAGATGAGAGGCTTGGATTTTTGCTTGCTAGTCAATTTGGCCCCCGGCTTGTTACACTGTTACTATTGTTATTTACAAACAGCAAGGGTTCCCAAATTTGAATGCGTAAAGACATTAAAAAAAATGAATAATTAGTCAGAAAGTTCATTCAGACTTGCTGTTCACCTGGGAACTTTCACAGATGGGCAGATAAAATGATCAATTGAATTCTGAGGGCGGACCCCCAAAATCTCATTTTGATGACCATCCTACAATAGAAGATTCTTCATTCCTGGACAACCCTTAAAAGGGTATTATAAAAATTTTTTGCAATATCAAACGTTTCTGCATAAATTAATAAAAATTGTTTTTACAAACTAATTTAATTTTAAATGTTTTTGGGTATTTGTCGCTATTGCAGATTCTGAACTTTTAGGCTATGGTCACACACAGGATTTTTGCATTTTTGGGCATTTTTTTCACAGCCAAAACCTGCTGTCTTGGCAGGAAAAACTCTGAGGTCACAACTGGATAGTTAACTTGTTCGGAAAACTTTTTTCCTCTCAAGTTTGGCACAAGTAGCAATTAGGATTTTGTTGGGTTTCCCGGCATTTTTTTCTAAAAATTGTAAAAATTTGGTCAAAGATCAGTAAATGATTGTGTTTCCATAATCTTTTGTTTCGATTTGTCTGGGATAGTTGTAAATGAGAGGGGGAAGGTGTTTTATGCAGGGGGGATGCGTCCTGGGTTTTAGAGGGGGGAGGAGTGAAATTTTTTGTTTTAAAAATTTTTAATTGAGTGTTCATTGTGAAAAGCCAATAGGTGCAAAAACCATCCACATGACACATGGATGGCTACTGAAGTCACAGCCCCTTCCTTAGAAAAAAGTGGCCCTTTTTGCTTTTGCCATTTTCTCAGTGTAACACGCAGAGGCCACCCTCTGCGAAAGTGAACTTGTATTTAGTTAGATAGGATTTTGACTGTTTAAATTTCGATCACCAGCTCTAACTTTTTGGGCAATGTGTTTGCGGGCTTACGTTTTTCCACATTTCCTAGAAAAGCTTTTGGCTAAACTTGTTGCAGTCAAAATCAGGGAGATCATGAGCCCATTTGCTAATCAAAATCGTTAGGCCAAATATTGGGGTTCAGCGGGGGCCCATTTCCTAACCAAATATTTTTGGGCTAAAACTGTTTTGCATAGGAATCAGAGGCCCCATTTCTATCTGTGGAAACTGATGCCACTTTGGTGGGGTGTCAATTTTTTTTTTAAAATGTGGGGACTCCAATTCAGGCCCATCATGGGTTCCTTTGTGGGAAAGGGGGTCAGAGACCTATTTTTAAGTTTTTACTTACTGGAAATTGAAGTCACTTAAGCGGTTATGTGGCAATAATTTTTTTAAATGTTTTCATTCCAAATTTGGTCTCCTTCATGTGGTTTCCTTAAAACAGTGGAGTTCCCAGACCGGGAGGCCCCACTTTTTTTCAGTCAACTCCTTGTTACTACCTTACAAATTTTCTACCCAAAAGTAGGGTTTTCAAAATTAATTTTGCCACCAAAGTGGTCGGAAAAAAAAAACATTTCAAAAGTTGCATGAGGACAGGGCCCCAGGGCCAGGCTTGACAACTCCCTCACCCCTCCGATTTAAATTGAAACTTTATTCAAAACGTAAATGTTCCCCAACCCTGATACCTAAGCATGGCCCCTGGGTACTGTCTGTCCCTTTCAAAATTTTTACTCGGGGCAATTGATCCAGGTTTCCTGGTTTTTTCCTTCCTTTTTTTAAAAGTTTTGAACCCATTGCGTTTCTTCATGCTGTTGCCTGAATTTGGCAAACCTCTCAAGCAACAGGCCACACTGTCATTCACCCCCGATACTGATTAAGTTTTTGCTAGAAATGCTGGTCCAAACCCTGTCCATGAAACCTTCTTATTACTATTTCCTTATATATTTTACTCTTGGTCAAGATCCATTTTTCCCGGGCTGCCCCTAATTGAGCTGTTTGGGAAGCTTTTGGAACACCTTAAAGGGGGTTTTCTTATTTTTTTTT